>CM064515.1:1346795-1946795 GCA_032716605.1 Paralithodes platypus
AAATGTGAAGGAACTGTGGACAGTGTTGAGTCATCTGCGTAGGAATGTATTGGATGATATGAGATCATTGATATGAATGAGGAACAGAATTGGGGCCAAAACTGATCCCTGGGGCACACCAGCATTTATTGAGTGAAATTGAGAATAAAGGCCAGTCTACCATTCCACATATTTTTCTGTTATGAAGATAAGAAGAAATTAGTGGAACTAATGATGCAAGGCCGTAGTGTGACATCTTCGACAATAAGGATTGATGCCAGACTCTATCAAATGCCTTTGATATATCCAGTGCTATTGTATGTGTTTCACCATGTTGGTCTGTAGCTTGGTTTGATTTGATGCGTAAGAAGGCAAAGCATGTCTGCAGTTGATCGAAATCGTCTAAAACCATATTGCCTACCCTGATTAATTTATTATTCCTCAAGATGCTTAATTATGTGATTATTTAATATAATTCAAAGACTTTACCAAGAGTGGAAGTTATAGCTATTGGTCTGTAGTTTGATGGATCTGAAGAGGCACCTTTTTTAGGAACTGGGTGGATGTTTGCTTCTTTCCAGGGTACTGGTGAGCATGAGGTATGCGGACACAGACGGATAATTTTGCCAATACAGGAGCGAGCACCAAGGAGCAATTCTTAAGTACTATTGGAGGAATTTCATCTGGACCAGGAGCCTTATCTACCGAGAGATTCTGCAAAATAGTTTTGACATGTCCGGTGTGGATCTTAAGTGAGGGAATTTCAGGCGAATTAAAATTAAGTACAGGGACATCTTGATTTATTTCATCTAAGGTTGATTGGTGGAGAACATATCCGCAAGAAGGTTAGCTTTACCTCGTGGGTCACTTACAAGATTGCCAGTCGGAGATTTTAATGGTGGAATGGATGAAGCAGTAGTGAAGTTGGAGTTAAATGAGTTAAGAGTAGACCAAAATATTTTGTTATCATTTGGATTATTTAGAAGTTTATTTGCCTGCTTGTGGAGAAAGTTTGATTTAGTTAGGTTTAATACAGTTTTGGCATGATTTCTGATGTTTCTAAAGTAAATAAAGGCTTCATGTGTTTTTGATCTTGTGTATGCATTGTAGGCTATTGATTTTTGTTCAGTTACTCTAGGCACAGTTATGGTCAAACCATTTAGGTGAATTAGATCTTTTACTGTACTTTTGATGAGGAATAAAAGTTTCCATTCCATGTTTTACAAAATCTTGTATGTGGCTCAAGGTTGGAGTGTGCATCATTAGAAAAGAAAGAGGTCCAGGGAATATCAATAAAGAAACCTTGAAGACCCTCCCAGTCTGCCCTATCGTAATGCCATTTACGGTCACCAAAACAGGTTCAGAGTGGGAAGGTTGTGGTAGGTGATAAGACAGGTGGCCTGTATCAGACAGTGATCAGAAGATCCAAGCGGGGACCTCAATGTAACATCAACATTTGCTGATTTGGTTGTTAAAAATATGTCCAGTAGGTGGGAATTATGATTAGGATTATCTGGTACATGGGTGGGTTGGTTGACTAGTTGAGTGAGATTAAATGAGTCTGCAAATAGCTCACATTCAAGACCAGCATCATCAGTCCTGGCTGAATGAGTGAGCCATTCAACATTATGGACATTAAAATCACCCAACACATTGAACACAGTGATTTCAGAAGAAGCATTTAAGTTGAGGACACTGAGTTGTGAGGACAGAGAATCAAAAAGACTTTGCTCTGGAGGAGTATTTGGGGAACGGTAGATGCAACATATGTATTTAAATTTACCAGCAGAAATTAATTTGTATATAGAATAATCAAAATAGGGACAATTGAAACTAGTAACCTCCTCCAGGGCAATTTCAGATTTTCCGAAGCAACATACACCTCCTTTAGGTCTGAAATTTTGGAGCAGTTGATAACCTGGAAAATTAAATCTAGACGTGTCAGATGTGGATGTTACTTGAGTCTCTGTCAAAAAAAGGAGAGTAGGGGATTCTGCTTGAAGAAATTGGTGTACTTTTGATGTTAGAGTGAAGTCCCCTTATATTGCTAAAGAAAAAGCTGCACCGACGAGCAGCTTTGGGACGTTGCAATGCTCTTTGACACAGTCGCATGATGACGACCGGGAGGGCCCTGTGTCAATGACCCAACCCTGCCGGGGGTGGATATCCGAGGGACCACCAGGTTTGCTCTTAACAATTGTACTGCCATGTTTATTGGGTAAGGTGTATGGTGTTACATGTATGATATGTAGTGGGAAGAGTAGTGTTTTATGGATAGAGGATAGCAATGTAGGGCAATGTCGTGAAGTTGGATGTGTATGTTATATAAAGAGGGTTTTCCTGATACCCCTGATGTGTGAGGCAGAAAGATATGTATCCAGCTACCAAGGCCTGGGAGAGAAAATGGAATTCATTTATTTATGTCTCGCCCAGACTCTACGTCTGCGTCCCCTCTGATGTTCACACTTAATAAATACCGCAGCAACTGCATCGATGCCATCCAGGATCACACAGATACAAACAATAAGGCATGTAAATATCAGTCATGGGTCATTAGATATTTTGGACGGTAACTATGACCAATATCTTGCCAGCAATCAGATGACTTGGACGAACAAATATCAGACATGAGGCTCCCAGATCAGTCTTCAAGAAACAGATATAACCGTCTTGAGATATTAACCACTTGAGAATAATGAATGGTGGATATATCGGTGTTACAGTATAGGAATCAAATACAGTATATAGAGACATAGCACCCCTATTATAACTGTATTTGGAATCAAATACAGTATATAGAGACATAGCACCCCTATTATAACTGTATTAGGAATCAAATACAGTATATACAGACATAGCACCCCTATTATAACTGTATTAGGAATCAAATACAGTATATACAGACATAGCACCCCTATTATAACTGTATTAGGAATACAGACATACAGAATACAGTATATAGAGAGACATAGCACCCCTATTAACTATTATAACAGTATATAGAGACCCCCCTATCAAATACAGTATATAGAGACATAGCACCCCTATTATAACTGTATTTGGAATCTCGCAAATTCCTATACATTACTCGATTATATTTTAAAACAAAAGTCCCTAACAATAATACAACAACAAATCCGTATTCTTGACAATGATACGTGATATTGTCTTCATAATGTTTATGTGATCCCCCATTTACCCTCCTTCCTCTGGTGGCTAGCTTATGAACTACGTAATAATGTTTCTTCTAGTTTGTTCCTCAGTAACTTGCATTTCTTCCTTTGGTATTTTCGTCTCCGAGCAAAATGGATGTAAACAAAAACAGAAAGAACAAGACACGCAAACACACCCAGAGAGAGAGAGAGAGAGAGAGAGAGAGAGAGAGAGAGAGCCGAGAAGAGAGAGGAAGAGAGAGAGAGAGAGAGGAGGAGATGGAGAGAGGAGATGACGAGAGGGGGAGGAGGAGAGACCGAGAGAGAGAGAGAGAGAGAGGAGAGAGAGAGAGAGAGAGAGAGGGAGAGAGAGCGAGAGAGAGAGAGAGAGAGAGAGAGAGAGAGAGAGAGAGAGAGAGAGAGAGAGAGAGAGAGAGAGACGAGAGAGTTTGAGAGAGAGAGAGAGAGAGAGAGAGAGAGAGAGAGAGAGAGAGAGAGAGAGAGAGAGAGAGAGAGAGAGAGAGATAATAGGTAAGGGGAAATTATATAGCAGTTTCTATATCAGATTGCCTCGCACTTTCATCGCAAGACGTACATTCACTGAAGGAAAAAGAGAAACATCACTGGACATAAACTCGCTGGACATACACTCACCGGACATAAACTCATCGGACATAAACTCACTGGACATAAACTCACCGGACATAAACTCATCGGACATAAACTCACTGGACATAAATTCACTGGACAAAAACTCACCGGACATAAACTCATCGGACATAAACTCACTGGACATAAACACACTGGACATAAACTCACCGGACATAAACTCACTGGACATAAATTCACTGGACATAAACTACACTGGACATAAACTACACTGGACATAAACTCGTTGGACATAAACTACACTGGACATAAACTCGTTGGACATAAACTACACTGGACATAAACTACACTGGACATAAACTACACTGGACATAAACTACACTGGACATAAACTCGTTGGACATAAACTCACTGGACATAAACTCACTGGACATAAACTCACTGGACATAAGCTCACTATAGACATGAACTCACTGGACGTAAACTCACTGGACATACATTCACTGGACATAAACTCACTGGACATAAACTCACTGGACATAAACTCACTGGACATAAACTCACTATAGACATAAACTAACTGGACATCAACTTACTGGACATACACTCACTGGACATACATTCACTGGACATCAACTCACTGGACATACACTCACTGGACATAAACTCACTATAGACATAAACTAACTGGACATCAACTCACTGGACATACACTCACTGGACATAAACTCATTGGACATAAATACTTTACATAATAGTACTCGATATATTTCCACTGGATATGAACTAAGCTGGATATAATCACTTCACATAATATAATTTGAGTGTAGAATCATATTACATTAACCAACAGGACAAACATGTTATTGACATAAGCTCATTGAACATAAACTCACTGGCACTACATTCAAGGAACATTGACCAAGTGTTGAAATATTTAGCTAATATTGTGTATGATAGTAAATGTAAGACAGGAGGAGAGAGAGAGAGTGATTTACATAAAGTTAAATTGATACACTGGCCACACAAACCTTACAATCCAAGCAAGGGGGTCAAAACTAAATTATTGTAGAGAAAGGAAACTCTAATTAAACCATATTGGACAAAAGTATATCAAGGTAGACGACTCTCCCCACCCTCTACTCAAATAGCAAGTTGCTAGACAACGAAGACATTATATATTGTGACAGTTTTTATAATATATCGCAGGCAGATATTTAAAAAAATCTTAGAAATTGAAAAATATTGCGTGCATACTACAACTTTCTTATGTTTTCCTCAACTAAGAACATAGTTCACAGCTGCTCTATTTTTCATAGTATTATTAATATTTGCATTAATATAGCTATTAATGTTATTACTAGGGTGAGGGCTGGTCCTATCCAGAGTGAGGTTTGGCATCCTCTACACAACCTTAGCCGTTCATGACTATCTCTTGTACAGTCCTAATTATCCTCCTGGGAGCAGGGGGCTAGGGATCCTCCTCCCCTTGTAAAATTATACTACTCAACGAGATAGAGAAAGGGGCGAGGGAACGCGAAAATGGTTCCGGATCCTAAGAATTGGAACATTACAGGTTTTGTTCTGGTTCTGTCTCGAGGTGGCCACTCCCAGCAATGGGGTATGTGCCTAAGTATATACATACACCACCACCAACAATTACACTCACTACTGTACTCAACTAAATACTAGATTGTTATGTATCACTCCAATTACTTCCAGCATAACCAACATTGTTTTTCATATTATCGCCATCATCATTGTTATCTTCACCATTAATACCACCAGCACTATCTTAAATAATGTCATAGCATCATTAATAATATTTACTGTGATCAGTTTAAATATATTCAACGTGAAAATTAAGTTAACAGAATGAATGACTGTACCATTACAGGAAGAGCTTTATATTACCAAAACATCACTAATAATCAACAGTTACCAGTACTGTTGAGGTATGTTGTGTTTTAGTAAATTGCTAAGTATATGATTAACGTTTTGCTTCACCAGATTTAATAAAATGAAAGTTTTTAGCTAATGAGGTAATTGATCAGGAGAGCCATAAACAAAAGGTAATGTAATTATAAGACAAATTTCTAGAGAAACAAGTGTAATGGTATGATAGATAAATATAATTAAACTATGCTAATCGTTAGTTAGGCATATTATATATCATAGATTACAGTAGATCTGGACTTGACACAAACATGGAACTTTGCAGTAAGGGACCCAAAATTGGAGAACGAACACCCAATTTCGAACCTCGAAACCACAACAATATACAATTTTCGCGGTTTCGAGGTTCGAACTTTTGGGGGCTCGTTTTCCGATTTTGGGTCCCTTACTGCAAAGTTCCATTTTCGTGTCAAGTCCTGATCTACTGTAGTATGTATATATGTATTCATTGCACATAAAATGTGATTTAAGATGATACACATTATATCCCCTATATTTAGGAACTTCTATAACTGCATAGTTATAGGTGTGAGTATATTACTTTTTCACCAATTAGGTTGGAAGTTATGTATATAAGCCAGTAATATGCATGAAGCCTGAGAGAAGTGTGTGTTGAACTGGTAATGGGTGTTGTGGTGGGCGTGATGGCAGGATATGTGTTAGTATAGTACAAAGTGATTAGAGTACTGGAACACGGGTTCAACCGCTTGTGGACTAGGTCATGGCACCACTCACTCTCTGACTCCATTACTGAGGTTCTTCTCGGGCGAAATTGATGCTACTCGCTCCATACCAAGCTTTATCTGCCTAATCCACAATTCACATGATTTCCCCCAAAGTATCTATTTATTAGTGGCCCCTTCATCATTGACAATGCGCCTTAACATTGTTTATGGCCAATCTTTGAACTCAAGCTTGTCTTTCAAACTTCCCGCCCGGGAGAGATCCAAATACGATTACCACACATCGTGAGCAAAACGCTCTTAAAAACCACTCACCGACACGTCCTATATGATGTGGGTACTGCTACTAGAAAAAACTAGCAAAACATAATGTAAAAATAAAAATTAAACTTGATCTTAGCTCTGCGCTTCTTATGCGTCTGCTATTTCCGCATGCTTCACCTCCCACATCGAAGCGATCACTCGTCCTTATTGCTCCTGGGCCCGCTGGTGACGGACATGTCTTGAGGCGCTCCAGCTCCTCCTTTATTCTTCACCTCCCCTCGGACATAGTGAGTCTTTTGCTCATATGTACATGCTAAGTGCTGTGGATAGGTAGCTTATAGAATAGGAGTAGGCTGTGAGCGTTCTTTCGCCGACCCTGAAGACTGTTTTCCGGGTTCGTTTGTAAAGATGAGTTGTTAGGCGGAGTTCTCGTTGTGATAAGGCGAGACTCCCACATGCTTGTTTTATTACCCTAGCTCATATTTAGTTCACCGTTAGCCATGAGGCTTCTTATAGTGAACCGGAGCCTGTTGTTCGGTCCGTTTTGGGTGTTCAACAGTATGCTTCCACATGGGCTAGTGCATTTTGGATTTCCTCACGTAGATGAGGGGTCCTGCACGGAGCCATGCTGCTCTTCAACCTACGCTTTGTGATTTCTACGTGTTATCTGAGTCTTCGCTGGATCGCAGGTTTGTGCTATTATTATTGATATCATCGACACCTGCCCCCATCTAGCTGGCCGCATGTAGGTTGTTTACGTATGGCTAGGGAGTGTTATTATTGATATTTTATTATATATTCATGTATAACTGTGCCATATTTGTGCACGTTGTTATTCCACTATGAGGGTTGGCCCTTCCGGCGGGATTTACGAAAAGTGAGACTTAGTCAACGTGCCTCTAGTTGTTTCACGTGGTGTTTCCGCCGGGAAACATCTAGACTTATGTTATAAATTCAGTTTTTCCTCGTTTGGCACGGGATAGGTCGGATTTTTGTCTGTTTTGTTTACGGCATCTAGCATGATTCCGGCTGGACCGGCATTTTACTAAAACGTTTTCTTGAGAGAGTTCGGCTAACCCGCCTCCATCAAAATAATATTTCCGCCGCATAAACTTAACAGCGAAAAACGTTCGTTGCTTGGTACTGTCCGAACGTTGTCCTGGTGGTTAAAAGTGGGGAGCCACTGCCGCCGGGGAAAATTACGGCTGAGCCGAGAAACGAACTCCCCCTTCCTATCTTGAAGCATTTCAGTGATCTGTTTAGCTTATATGAAGGCGCTGGTACACCGCGGGAAAAGACAATAAATCTAGAAGCGCTGGCCGCAGGGTTTAATCGTTTTATAACAAGACGGGTTGAGATCAGTGTTGGCCACTTAGGTAAGAAGTTATATACACAAGTAGCATATGATAGGCTACTAACTACTCCCTTACATTTCTGGGAATGTATTTAACGTAAGGGGAACTAAGATTGGATAGTGTTATTCAACTCTTCTTTCTTTTTATTGTTGGAGATTTTAAAATCATAGCTTTTCCAGACAGAGTGTCTGTATGAGCATTGATCGCAGTTGGGACACCTAGGAGGATCTGCATCTCCCCGGAGTCATGGATAAGAGTGCTTTTGCGTTTTGCTCGGCATTGGGGTGCACAAATTTAGGGGTCATTCGGCATCTTCTTTGTGTTAGATGTTTACCTTGTTTAGATCGATCTCGTGGTCGTTGGCTGTCCAAGTCTTGCCCTAAGTGTTCAGTTTTACGTAATGCATGCTTAACCCATTCAAATGGACAGTGTAAGACAATTGTGCTCCATATACAATCAACTTATGTAACGTACTGTAAGACAGTGAGTTGGATGACCAGTTAATAGCGGATTTTCTTAAAGAGCCGTCAGTTACTTCGCCACCTGCGGCAGACACTCGTGATACTCCCTCCCGCCAACCTAAGCGACCTAGGACCAAGAATCTGCCGGACGTACCCTCCTCGTCTTCACGACGTGATAGGTCCCGCTCCCCTGTGACTTCGAGGCCCTAGTCGCCATCTGTTCAACAGGCGTCTAAGAGGCCGCGATCTGACTTTGCAGTCGCACTCTCATCTGGTGATGATAAAGACAGACAGAAGCACTCCAAAAGATTCTCCTCATCGAAGACGACGGCTCAGCCGTCCATCAAACCGGAACCTAAGGCTTCGTCACGTAAGGAGGCCCCCAGAGACACAGCTAGTAATGTCTTAGGCCACTCTCACCGGTTTACAATGCCACACCGTGTTCACCCTGACCCTGACGTGATTCCAGTAATGGGATCAGAAAGGGGCAGCAGTGTTGTGTCCCGCCGTCACGAGGATAAGTGCTCCTCTGACCGGCCCCCCTCAAGTCAAGACCCCATGGAATATTATGAGATACCAGATCTGAACTTGCGGGACCTTTCTGAGTTCAACGTTCTCGACTCACAAACAGAAACACACGATGCCGCTGCCCGGGCTGGCGAGTCTCGGTTGGAGGCTTTCCCTGCCCCCCCAGCCCGGCCACCGGGATCCATGCTACAACAACAGGGAGAAAACACCAAGGAGGAGGAGTCTGGCCAACGTCCTTCTTCTCGGCACTCGGGAACGCAGGGCTCAGAGATGTCACAGTCCGCGTCCCAGTCAGACCAAGCAAGTGGGGTTTATAATTATTTCAAATGCAAAATTCCTGGAGTGGTTGAACTTTATGAAACAGGTTAAGGGTGAGTGACAGGTACAGGTGACTGCACCTATAGCCCCGGCGGTGCGACCTCTAGGGCAGGTGCCAGTTCAAACTCAAGTTGATGTAAACATACTTCCTCCCACTTTGGGTGCCACGTCACTTTTGCCATCTAATCTTAGGTTGTTCTCTGATTTACTACCTCCGCCACTTGATAAGTCAATTCCTTTTAAGAAGGGCCCTATGCCCCTGTTATATGGACCTGATACATCTTGGTCTGTCATTAAGCCAAAACACCCCGAGGTCGCACAGCCCACAGTTACAGGTGAGTCTCTTGTTCTGGAACATTGGGTAATTGAGGCGAGTGAGGCTAAGTAACTACTAACTAAGGGCCAAGAACCAATCTGATGAGGTACTTGAAGTCATTGTTGAAGCTATTCCCACCATTTATAATCGTGACTATTTTGTATATTTGCCATCCCCTGCCTTGCCTCCCGCTTCGTCAGGAAAACTCTTTTCAGATTGGACGAAGTCTGGGGATGACCCCAGAATTAAATTCAATACCCTTCAGGGACTATGCTGGTACATCAGTCGTTCACATCCAATGGGGGGAGTCAGGGCCGTGGGGGGCATGGGGACAAGAGGCCCAGCTGTTTGCCAGCACTATCACTAATAAGAGCAGTCATCAGCTCCCGGAAGAAGACAATCATTGGTTTTCTATGCCGGTAGGCAAGGCGGAAGGGATCCCACAACATATTTTTGACTTTTTGGGGGCACCTAAATTATCTCTATGTCAATTACCGTTGTGGCCGGCTCAAGTTTGGTACAATCAATTGAAGACGTGGTGGGAGAACCCGGTGTCGCTCCCGATCCCGTACTTCCATTTAGACACAATTGGAAACCTCAAGACCTCGCTGACTTTCGCCTTGAGGATATTCAGAAGGCCAAGTGGCTAGGCCAGTTTGGGGAAAGCGTGACTCAAAAGTTGATTAATCAGCACAACATAAAGACAGTATCAATCTCACTGGAAAGGTTTTACTACCTGGATCGTAGAAACTGACCAACAACATTCCTCGGTGGCCTTGGTGTTTAATTATTTAAATTACCTATTTGATATTCAAAAATTATCAGTGTACACATTAAGGAACCACCTCACAGCAATTCAGACACATTTTTTCGATTTAACTGGTCTCTCTGTGCCTGAGGCGGAGGAGAAGGGGTTCATGCGGTTTTGCTTCCGGCTTCGCCCTCCTCCTCGTCAACTCACAACCACCTGGTCTCTTGATCTTACCCTTCAAATGCTTCATTCCTGTAAATATTGCCATAATCCTTGTGAGAAATAAATTGACTACACAGGTATCTGGGTAGTGTTGGCAACAGCCTTCCAATAGGGTAACCTCATTAGAGTGAACCATTTCCTACCAGATCCTGGTGATTGTAAATATTGTAAAGGATAATTAATATTAAGTAATTTAGAACTGTATAAGATTACCTTGGCCAAGTTAATTTAGTTATAAAACCTTGTATGATTAGATTTAGAGGTACTGTATTCGGTATCGGTTTTGAAATTCCCACACTCGCAGGTGCGATCCACAGCTTGCTGTAATATCTAGAACGCCTGGATAATATGTTTACTAAATCTTTGCGAAACGATATTTACATTAATATTTATATAATTAATAGCTTATTTATAATTTATATGATATAGTGAAGAGGGAATGAACCCTTAGTAACAAATCAGTATATAATTTATTTAAGAATCGGAAATTGAAATTCCGACTAGACGCCATATAACTTTTGAATCATCAGGAAGTGTCTCGTGACCTCTACCGCAACACTCCCCACGCCCGGACCGGAGTCCCTGACCTTTAAGGGGACCGTCTGGTAGAATTCCCCCAAAATTTGTAAATTTAAAGATTTTACGTTAGATTCATAGAGGGCTGGCCAAAAAGTTGAATGCCTAAAATCGCTTCTAAGTGCATTATTTTGAGCATTATATAAAACTTTCACGGGCTGAGTATGGGCCTAGTATATATGTATTTAATGACAAAAATGTATATAGGAATCATTAAAAATTAATTTCATGTAATAGGACTAGAGTTATCCTACTAAAAACAGTTTTTGAACTTTGTGAGGCTTTTTCTCAAAACGAAAATTTCAAAAAATCCAACTCGGAAATACTTATAATCGAAAAACAACTGGTCATACAGTAATGATTCATATACCACTGGAAAGCCCATAAAAAAACTCTATAAACTGGTCTGTGGGGATTCTTTCAGCCACCCCCATTCATGCACAGCACGTCTTCAAATTTGCAAAAAAAGTGAAAAATGTCAACCTAAAAATATATTAGTCTAAACTAGATGAGATGTACAAACAATTGCAGACTAAATTGTAGAACCACCTTTTGTGTGTTGATTGAACACAAAAAGAAAGATGATACACTAGATTCTTGAGTACTGAATCAATTGTTGTAGTGTGTAATTTTGTATAATTTTGACCATAATTTTTGACATATTTAAAAAAGCTATAAAACCAATTTTCAACCTGATGGTACCAAACAATAGCTCTCATAGTCCTCTAAACGTATGCCAAATCTCATTTAAATCAGAATTTCACCGACACCCTAGGAGTAAATACCGGGTGGTCCCCTTAACCTTAGCTACCGAAGCCGGAATCCTCTGAACTACACCAGGACCCTAGTTATAGCTAAGTCATTGATATATATGGCCATTTATACATTGTTTATTTAAAGTATCTGAGAGATTGGCTATCGTGGGTAAGACTAGGCTACTAAACAACCCTCATCTGCTCCTATATTCCATGCCATAAGGTATGCTGTCTAATACTTTATTTTTTATTTTTTTTTTATGTTGATTGGTGTGGTAAGAAATGTTTTTTTGGCCATATTATCCTCCACATTTTGGTGCCCCGAGTGAGGATTGCGATCGGTGTGTAGACTATGGGTTAGGTTAGGGCTAGTTTTATTAACAGTTAGGGTCCCTGCTAAGCGGTGATGTATAAAGTCGCGTTTGTGGGACATAGTCTGATAGTGCGCCATTTTGATGTCCCTAACTGCGAGGCGAGATGCTATCGAGCCCCAGGTGGTAGAGCCCGTAATTTTCTGACAGACAGGCGACTGAATCGTGTACTCGATTGGCCTCACCATTTGACCATTCTATATTTGGGAGGTAATGACGTACACGAGACGGTCCAAGTGTCAGAGATTACGGATGACATCATCTCTACCATCCAATTGATTGACCAGCGCTGTTGATCTTAAGTTGCCGTTGTCCTGCTGGAGCCTCGAGAGCTGCCTCCCATTCCTGAGGGTGAGCCAGGAGTAACTCGCGGTCATTACTGCACAATTTACCAAGCCGTGAATCGGCGATTGCAGAGACTACTGCGCGGCTACAAAACGTTCCAGTTTGGAGCCAGACCATATTGCCGCAATTTGCGTCGTGACGGTATCCACTGGAACCGGAGAGCTCAAGCCGCGCAGGTAGCCCGCTATCATGAGTAAGTCGTCGATTCACTGACAGATTGGTTGATTTACCAGGCAATGGCCGTGGGTGAGTGGCACTTCAACAATTATTAAGGGGAGCAATAGCATGGTGTTTGAATCCTGTGGTAGAGGACTGGTAGGAGGGTCTGCAACATTGCGTTCTCTGACGTTTGTGAAACTCGGAGCTTGAGCTTCGTTGCAGTCCCTAAATATTCCCCATATTTTGGTTATTTCGGCCATTTTATGTCTCCGTCCTTAATGTCACCCGCGTCTGAAAGACCAGGTAGACCAGCTAAATACTCGGGACGGAGCATATACAAAATTTAATTCAATAACAAATATATTCCCTCCCCCTACTAGCGTGGGTTCCCACGTATTAGGTAAATTATATTGTTATTATATTTTCAACTAATTATTCATCTGAATTTGTAGCAAATATTGGTACACATAAAATGCTAAAGATTAACACCTTACGAGCGGCCTATGCGGTTTATTTATGTGTACCGCCCAGCGGGGTGTTTTTAGCCAAAATAGGGCTGTTTACGTGATCATTTTCATGCCTAAATAAGACCCAGAACGTAAAACAAGTATCTATCCCTGAAAGGGCATAAACAGAGCTTTCGAATGACACCATAACGATCCTTGTATGATGGATAGTTTTCTTGCAATAACCGTGCAACGCGAGTGCAAAAAGCAGGTAATTCGGTACTTTCGGTACATAATTGAGTATGTAGCGAGTGAGAGAGGGAGGAGGGAGCTGAGATTTGTGTCAGTAGGTTCTCCGCGGTGGTCTGGAGCAGTCATACGCTCGCTAGTCTCCTGCCACCACTTGTCTCTCTCTCTCAGCCACATTACGTGCTGAAATTGCCACTCGAGTTATGTCGAGCGCCGCCACATAGTCCAGCTTTATTTAACTCGACTTATGTTGCTCGCCGCTAATTAAGGGTTAACAGCTAAATTAAGTATGCATTAGGCTATATCTAAATGAAAATTTGATTGTTGAAAATTAGTCTTCAGTATGAACATTGATAATTGTTTTGAAAATAATTACCCATTTTCCAAAATGACTGATACACTCTTGAGAAAATCTATGGTGGGGAAATTAGGCTGGGTAACTAGAGCATTAAATAATTGCCAGGAGATAAAAAGACGTGAACCCTGTCCAAGGGAGCTGTTAAAGTCTCAAATCAAAGATCTTAAAACCTGGTGGGGTAATTATGAAGAATCCTTCTATAAATTGGAGGATTTTTACATCAAACACGAGAAATCTGAAAAGTTTGAGCAAATACAACGAGCCTATGCAGATGCCCGTGAAAATTATTTGGATCAACTAGCCGGGTTCGAATCCTTGGCGACAGAGACAGATACCGGGACAGAGAGTAATGGTACCAGTAATGGTATTACGGCTCCGGGACAACAAAGCTTTAAGTTGCCACCTATAACCTTACCTGAATTTGATGGGCAATCTGATTGGAATACCTTTTGGGATACATTTATGGGTTTAGTTCATGACAGATCAGATATTTCTGCGGCAAATAAACTTTCATTCTTGTTGGGTCAACTTAGGGTTTTGCATTGGATCTTATTAAGGAACTTCCCATAAGAGATGCCAATTATACAGCAGCTCTACAAGTATTCAAGGAAAATTTTGAAGATACCGACTTGACTCTACAGCGCCTAGTTTACAAATTGCTGGATTTATCAGGACCTAAGCATACGTACCAGGATCTTCAATCAATCCAGATCAGCTTGAATTGTGTCTTAACCCGGGAACGGCGAGAACACTCTTAAAAGGTTTTACTGGGCAACGGCAAGAAAGCTCTTAAGAGGGAAGGCCTTAAAAAAACATTTTAAAAGGCCCCAGTAGCACTTAAAACAATTTTGTTTTCTTCCATACCTGATATCACTCCTCCACATCCCCTCCTTCTCCCCTCCCCCCTTTGAATTATCGGCTATTTTCCCTGTTATTCCTTTATTCATTGGTGTATTTTCGTGCTAACATGTGCAAGCAGGTTTCAGGGTGAGGTCATGGGTGAGTCTATGCGTGGGAAACAGAGAGAGAGAGATAAACAGGCCTCAGTCACTCTCGAGGCTTAGACAGAGGAGGGTGTGGTGCCAGCTGGCTCACACTTCATGAATGAACTGCTCGCTTACAAAAAATGAAAAATTATATTCCCACTTGTTTTATTGTTGTTACAGGTTACTATCTTCATAGTAAAGGTAAAATAGGCGCATAGGAATAAGTAATAACGATATTCATCGTAAAATGACTATTATAGGTAGGAATGGAGCCTAATATTGCCGCCCAGAACTGTGGTGTTCACTATACCCTGCTCGCGCTTAATGGGTTAAAGTCACTTAGTACCCAGAAAGATCTTGACTCAGCTTCTTGGCTCCTGAACCACATTGTACAACAAAAGCTCTCAGAAAACCTGTGATGAATTATACCACAGGTATAAGAAGAACTACTTCTCGTATGAAGATATAGAAGAGGGCTTAAGAGAGCTGTGCAAACACATGCAGGTTTCTAAGAAGGATCCCAGTATCAAGGAAGGAGACAACAAGGTTACATATACAAAAGAGTCTACAACAGTGACTAAGGAAAAAGCAAAACCGTTCAAGAAGGAAGAGGTTGATACCTACAGTATGTGAACTCCGTCCAACAAAATAATCAAACTAGTACAGTATCAAAAACAAATGGTGTTAGGGAGAGAAAAAATTCACGTCTCAATTATTCTCCAGTGACCCAAGAAGTAACCAGAGAGATTAAGCCCCCACCAGTGGTAAAACAAGAAACCCGGAAGGTGTGTATGTTATGTTCAGAACAACATTCCACAGTGCATTATAGGACTTACCCAGATCTTTAGGCTAGACTTCCACGACTCATCGAACTAGGTAAGTGTCTTGTTTGCCTTAGCTGAAGACATTCTACTGAGGAATGTGCTACTAAATTAAATATATGTTTTCGGTGCAAGACAGGTGTACATCATACAGCGTTTTGTCCCAAGATCAGTGAAGTACAACCCAAAACTACAAGTGTGAGCCTTGCTCGGGGCCTTGGGGCTGTTCGGCCAGGCAGCTTGGGGAACAACAACAACAACAAGTACCCAATGCATGCGCCGGCAGCTACTCCTACAGCCGAGGTTCAACTGATCAGAGGGAAAAAGGTTATGCCAGTCAAAGCACTCTTTGATACTGGAGCGCAAAAGACCTTCATAGCTGGAGATGTTGTCAGAGCTATGAATTTGCCAACAGTGGGGAGAGTGAACATGGCAATAACTGGATTCTTATCAAATAAGGAAATGCAAAAAATTGACGTGGTTAAACCCCTGATTAGATTAGGCAAATACAAATGTAAGGTGACAGCGGTGGTTAACCCACTGAACCCCAGCTATTTAATAATAAATGTACACCCCAGGACCAGCAGGTTGTAAACAAATGTTTTTTTGCAGAAAACACCAGGAATGGGTTAGAAATGAAGGAATACCCACAAAAAACCGATCCCCTAGGTCATTAAGGGGTTCTACGGTGCGCCCGAAAGTCGGAATTAACATGGGGAAATGGGTAGGCAAAAACAGGTTTTTGCGCGCTCACGAGGTTGGACTTTGAGAATTTTCAACCATCGGCATTGTTGCGTGGGATACTTACATAGTTCCCATACAAATCTGAGCCCTCTAGGTGTCATAGGACCGGAGTAATTAACCAGGACGCACCTTATGTGTCCCTGGGGTTTAGCATTACATACATTGCGGACGCAAACCATGCGTCGCTGGGGTTCAGTGGGTTAAGGAAGACATGAACACTTCTGTGGTTAATATGGGTTTGAAGGAAGCATCTGACTTCTTAACAATGAGTGGTGTCCAACTAGCAGACCGTAATATAGAGTCTGACGTAGTAGGTCCAATTTAACTGATTTTCTTGCGAAAAATGACTCGAAATACGGTATACAGTTAATTTCTTCATCGGGTGGATACATAATAATGGGATCTCTACCCACATGCGGCCCAAGTGAATCAGACAACCGGATGGATCCAGTCTTTGTGACTCATGCACAATCTCTGGTGGTGGCTAAAATTGGTGCAGAATTAATTCCATCACAACTAGGAGACATTCTGGAGGAACAACAAGAACCTGTTCACAAACGTTGGGAACTGGACACTGTGGGTTTAGAAGCAGATCTTCCCACCCCTGAAGACATCTTAACATATAACCACTACCTATACACAGTTGAGTATAAGGATGGCCAGTACTGGGTGGGACTTCCATGGAAGATAAATGTCCCTGAACTACCAACTAACTACCAGAGCTCAAGATGTCAACTGAATAAAATGAAAGAGAGGTTGCGTCAACATCCTGAACGACTGGAAATTTATCATAAAATGATTCAAGAGCAGTTGGAAAATTACTTTATTGAGGAGGTTCCAGGCGAAATAAACCACAAAGAGGGTCATTACCTTACTCGTCATGCTGTAGGTAAGGACTCCAGTACTACCCCCATCAGAGTGGTATTTAACTGCAGTTCTCGAGCAGCGAAGAATGAAGCAAGTCTACATGATTGTCTCTATGTAGGACCAAATCTGACTGAAATACTGGGTGATGTACTATTAAAATTCAGGACAAAGAGAATTGGGTTTGTGGCAGATATCTCCAAAGCCTTTTTGAGATTAGGGTTAAAGGAGCAGGACCGCAAATTCACAAAGTTTCTTTGGCCTGAATTTCCTTTTCACAAAAGAAGTACTTCCTCAGGCAACGCAAAAGCCTGCTCAGGTTGTGCAACTCAACAACAACCAAGGCTTACAATCAACGTGAATAAAAATGCTGCATACATAACATAGGAGTCTATAATCCTAATCGGGTGTCTGCTAGGCGAATAAAGTCTAGCTGGGATGTCGTAGGCTAGGAAACAATGGCTGAGCAAGAGGCTCGTAGCCTAGCGAGGTCCTTAAGACTGTACGGCCAAATTACGTTAAATGACGGGGTGCTCTCTTGAGAGATCCAGATCGCTAGTATCTGGTTCTCTCCTGGCGACCCTCTTCAAGTCAAAGCAAAACGAGTTAGCACAGTGTTGGGTGGCAGAGGCAAAAGCCCTCACTCGCAACACAGTGCTAAACTCACAAGGTACACAGTCAGAAAGACAACCTAGGCTTCCCACGCATCCGTTGCGATTGTACAAGTTCAACAAAACCTGGTACACATCGGAAATCACAACATCAATATCCTCACCCCAGTCCAGCATTAAATAGCCCAGCACACAACCAAGGAATAGGTAGGGAGACATCGCGAGTGTGTCGAACCTCTACAGACAAAATATTAACCCCTCCAAAATGTCTAACTAAACATGAAATATCTGAGAGCTTCAGTATATAATACAATGGCCGATATATGAAATCGTGCAGAACCAAAGGGGAGTTATGATGTTAAATAGATTAGAAGAATAAGAGCTAAGAAGTTGAGAGAGAGAGATAGTGTTCTATAGGTGGAAGTCGGGGACAGATGGCAAGGGAGGTGTGAAGGTTATGCTGGTCAAGCAAGCTCTGAGCGAGGAAGGCACAAAGGCAGCAAGGACTACCTTCTGCTGCGGCTGAAGGGCGGCAAAGCGGCCAGCCACTCAGAGGGCCCGGCCGTGGCATGACGTCACCGAGACAATGCGTAACACTACGCGCACAACCCTCTGCCTCCTGCACTTACTCACTCACACTCTCTAGCTGTATCATTCAGTCTTATATATTATACTTATAACTGATGATATAAAATATAATGCATTGTCACAGACGAAAATAAAGACCACTTCTATACTCCCCGTGACATGACGATTCAAAAGAAAGAAAGTATAACATTGTAGATAGACTGTAGCCAAATTCATTGCCCTGGCAAGTGGCCAAGCGAGTGGCTGAGCCCACGTGGCGTTCTGTTAAGCTGCAGGCGTCACAACAGAGAAACCGGAAATGGGTCAACTGTTTTACATGGATAATCCTCAGGGCGTTGCCGACAGTGGAGAAGAGGTGATTGAAATCTACAATTTGGCAAGGCAAGAATGTAATAAAGTCAATATGCCACTACAAAGTTGGAATTCAAATTCTCATATTCTTTTGGACCAGATAAGAGGAGACTATCCTGACTACTAAATACCAGAATGTCAACCAGTACTAGGATTACAGTGGAAAATAACTACTGATGAGATGTCTCTAAAGCCCCTCAGGTTTCCCGATGGAAAACTCACAAAACGCACGCTGTTAAGTCAGGTCTCTATGATGTTTGACCCATTGGGCATATTTAGTCCCTTATCAATTAAAGGGAACATTTTAGTTCAGGAAACCTAGAGGGAAGCACTGAGTTGGGATACTCCATTACCTGAAAAGTATACAGAAGAGTGGAACAAATTGCAGATGGAATATGAAAAGGTGTCATCAGTCAAGTTTCCTAGAAGATGTGATCCTACCTCTGATAATGAGACCGCTCAGTTGCACGTATTTTGTGATGCCTCATCTAAGGCGTATGGTGCAGTAGCTTATTGTGTCACTGAAGTCCGATCTACTTTGATTATGTCCAAATCCTGAGTAGCGCCGTTAAAACAACATACCCTTCCACAGTTGGAGCTGACCGCTGTTGAATTAGGAACTATGTTAGCTACTTATTTGAATGATATGTTTCCCTTTATAGATGATACATATATATGGACAGATAGTGAGATATGTTTGCACTGCATAGCTAAGGATGATAGTCACATAGTTTATGTGCGTAACAGAGTACACAAAATAAAGGAACTGCAAATGAACTATACATTCATGCATGTTAAGTCCAAGGATAATCCGGCTGACTTGGTGAGCCGAGGTATAAGTGGCAAGAAACTGATTAACGAAACCCTGTGGTTTCAGGGTCCAGTTTGGCTACGTCAGAGTGATTGGCCAGAACAAAAATCATACCAGAAGGTTAATGATGATCAAGTTCATATGAACCCAATAATTTTCCCAGAGCCTTCAGTGATTGACATCACCAAGTTCTCCAGTTTGGACAAACTATTAACTGTAACTAAATTTGTGTTTAAGTTGCTGTGCAAGAAGGAAAAGATGGATGAATTAGACCCACTTACCTACTGGATCAAAAGGATACAAGCTGAAAAGTATGAGGAGGAATTAACACAGCTACGTAAACCCAATCCCAAGCCAACCAAAAGAATGAAGGATCTTGGGCTGTACCTAGACAATCAAGAATTAATATGTTGTCGAGGTCGTATTGGTAAAGCTGATCTACCCCTCAAAACTCGGCATCCGATCCTATTGCTCAAGGATTGCGACCTCACCAAATTGATGGTTTTAAAAGCGCATGAAACCACTAAACACGGTGGGGTAGCAGACACTGTAGCCTATATGCGGCAAAATTATTGGATACCCCAGGGACGACCAGCTGTTAAACGCTGTATCAAGAATTGCATTATTTGCAAGAGGTATACAGCTATAGCTATTCCTTACCCTGGTCCACCAGCTCCCCCGCCAGATCGCATTCACCAAAGGAATCCGTTTGAACTAACAGGTATAGATTATACTGGTGCAATCACTCTCACAGATGATGGACCACCCAAGAAGGTATACATATGTCTATTAACCTGTACCAGCACTCGGGCAACACTCCCCGCGCCCGGCCCGGAGTCCCTGACCTTTAACCTTAGCTACGGAAGCCGGAATCATCTGAACTACACCAGGACCCTAGTTATAGCTAAGTCATTGATATATATGGCCATTTATATTATGTTTAGTTAGGGTATCTGAGAGATAGGCTATCGTGGGTAAGACTAGGCTACTAAACAACCCTCATCTGCTCCTATAGTCCATGCCATAAGGTAGGCTATCTAATACTTAATTTTTATTTAATTTTTATATTGATTGGTGTGGTAAGAGATATTTTTGTGGGCCCTATTCTCCACAATCCTCCTTATGAATTAAAACTTAAGAAAGCCATTTTTCTAATGGCACTGGCCAAGGGTGATAGGTTGTCTGAGTTGGCGGCGATGAGTTTGGAGACATCTTGCTTAAGGTATTCGAGGCGCAACATGAGTGTCTATATTGCACCTGCTCCCAATTTCGTCGCGAAAAACGAACATAGTAATCATGTATTTACAGAGTTTGAAGTTCCAGCTCTGAAACAAGGCGATAAACACCATTTACTTTGTCCGGTGCAATCAATCGCTAATTTTATATATGCGGGAGTCTCAGCCAGCTCAGGCAGGGTCCCTCTGGGTTTCACGGACAGGTACACGTCTTCAAAAACTACAGCTGGCTGCGTTATTAGTAGGGGTAATTAGAGAGAGTAATCCGGGCGTTCTTGCTAGATCACACGATATCCGGAAGTGGGCTGCATCACTCAGGTTCCTACATAATTACTCACTCGATGATGTTCAACAGACCAAGCTGTGGTCGTCCAATCATACATTCCTAACACGTTACCTGTCTGTCAATCTCATGAAACCTTCTCGCACATGTGTAGAATTAAGGCAGAAAGTCTAGTTTTAAGCTATTGTTGTATAAGAAATGGGAGGGGGGGGGGGGGGTCCTAGCTAGGGCCTCTAACCTGCCTCCTATGTGATACAACATGATGCTGAGAATTAGGGTCATGTGATGAACCGTTCCTTAGACTAGGCCACGCTTGTTACCCATATTAGCTATAAGGCACATTATAATATTATATATATATATATATATATATTTATCCGTTAATTATTGTGACTTATTTAACATTTATCGAATTTATAATCATAATACCTGAGCAGATGACGGAATTTAACCCATTCAATACCGGTGACGTCCTTTTTATTATATGCTTGCAAATTGAATTCGTTGTTATGCAGCTTAGGAAGGACGTTTACCCATTATAACAGCTACAACCTCTCAATGAATCCGTTTAGTTACCATATATCCTTCCTGAGCTTCATAAAATTGTCTACATGTACCTAATATCAGATAATAAAGACGTCACCGGTACAGAAAGTGTTTATTCTAAGTATAGTACAGATTTGAAGCCATTTTGTACTACCATAATTTAGTTTTCCATGCGTTTTATTCATTATTGTTTTCCCTTCAATCATTCACTTGACATGGCCCACCCTTCCTCGCCTCAATACACTATTATATTGTCCACACTCGGTTGGTTTCCATATATATATGTTATCAAAGTTGGGTGGAGTTCTTCGGCGATGAATGATTAACCCCTTGATGACCTGACGCGTTTTGACACTTTGTTGTACCTTTCATTAGACGATTATATACAGGTTATGAAGGATATCTCAAAATATATAAAGGGTAAAGACTATCTCATTTAACCTTCTAATTTCCCTCACTGTCCTGGTGCAACAAATGAGGTAAATACCAATTTTAATACAGATGAACAGCATGTGACAAGCCCACAACTATAATTTATTAATAACTTTTCATATATACTGGAACAAACGAATCCAAAAAATACATTAAAGGATCTGAGAATTCATGAATGCTCGCGATACTTGGGACTTGGGAAACAACGAGGACTAACCAAAATATTAAAGGATCAGATAAATTATAAATCCCCACATGGACACCTCGAATCGCCAAAACATTACATGAATCGCCACGTGGAAAGCAATGTAGTGGCACTTTGAACCATAACACAGTACCCAACACAAGCATATGAGTCGCCAAACCACCTCTTCGAAAATAAACAAATTAATCAGAGAACCAATAAAGAATCCAAGAATAAATAATTAAACAATTAATATGTCATATTACCACATAATATTATGACAATCCCTAAACGACTATTTTGCCTCAGTATTCATGCCAAGTCTAGGACTAGTGCATGAGGGTGAAGTTCTTAGCAGAATTAGATGTACCCCAGAGGAGGTAGCAAAAAGAATAGATCATTTAAATAGGTTCAAGCCATCCGGACCCGGTAGCTTTCTTCCCCAAGTTGTACGAGAAGTGCGAGATGAAATCGCACCTCTCTAGGCAGACATCTTCAATAAATCACTAGAGAATGGAGAGGTCCTCGAAGACTGGAAAGTGGCCAATGTGACCCCAATCTTTAAGAAAAGGGATCATGAGTGTCGCAGAAATTATCGGCCAATTAGCTTAACTTCTATTATTGTAAAACTCTTAGAAGGGATACTAGTAGACAAGATAGTTGACTACTTAGAAATCCACACAATTTAATTACAGATTCCCAACATGGATTCAGGAGACACTGATCATGTTATACCAATTTTGCTGGATTTTTTCCATGAAATGTTGAGTGAGTATAACAAAAGTAGAGCCATAGACATCCCTTACTTAGATTTTCAAAAAACTTTTGACAAAGTGCCTCATTGCAGGCTATTCTCAAAAGTGAGTGTGCTAGGTATCAATACAGAGGTCACAAACTGGATAGAAAGTTGGCTAACAGGTAGACAACTATGAGTAGTAATCAATGGCGTTTCTTCTGAGTGGTCTGCATTCACTTGTGGAGTTCCACAGAGATCTTTCTGTAGCCCACTTTTGTTTTTTTTTATATACGTCAATGACATAGATATTGGTCTGTGGAGTGTGATCTCCAAGTTTGCCGACGATACAAAACTTGGAATGAATGTGAAAGACCCCAAAGGGGTTGAACAGATCAGGATGGACTTTAGAAGACTGGGTGAACGGTCGGAGACATGGCATATGCCCCTAAACTTGGAAAAGAGAAAGGTGATGCATATCGGCCAAGCAAACCCCAAGTCAGGGTATTCACTATTGGGAATGCCTCGGTAAGTGACTAACTTGGAAAAGGATTTGGGTGTTCTGATTAGAAGTGACCTACATTTTTCCAAGCAGTGCATTGAAGTAGAGAAGAAAGGTCAGAAGCTATTGGGCTATAAGAGGCAATTTAAGTATTGAAATAAGGAATTGTCCTCACACTTTACTACACTCTGATACGGCCTCTGCTGGAGTATGCTGTTCAATTCTGGTCTCCAGCACTCAGGAAAAATATAGAGCGACTGGATAGATTGCAAGATAGAGCTACATAGCTTATTCCATCGCTTAGAAGACTGAACTCTGAGGATCGGTTGAGAGTTCATGATCTTTTTCCGTTGGAGAGACGCTGACTAAAATGTCGGCTCATTGAAGTTTTAGAATGCTTAATGAGTTTGACAATTTGGATTATAGCAAAATGTTTACCCTAATATTATGAATACAACAGGCAACCATGGGTGGACATTAAAATTGAAAAGGTTCAGCACTAGTTCACATATAAGATCTGTTCTACCTGGAACTAACTTCCCTCCGAAGTTGTAAACAGTTCTTCAGTAAAGCAGTTTAAACAGAGAGTAGATAGTATTTTGCACACTTTGTAATGAGTTTAGTGCACTAAGCAGACTCTCTCCTTCCACTTTAAGTATCTCCTCGGAATTGACCACAAGATCTCTGTGATACTAACTATTCCTTGTAACTCCCTGTAAAACTTTCTCTCTCTCATATTAACTTCCCATCCCAAGGGAATGCCCAGTGCTTATGAAACTCACTTAGGGAAATGACTTGCGATTCCGCAGGTCAAGAATGAGAGAGAGAGAGGGGGGAGGGGGGAATTGAGGCACAGTAACTGGATGGTTTTAAAGAAAGGAACTGTAGACTTAGCGATTGACAAACTGGGACAGTGGGAATCTATTGGAAACGATGGCAATAGAACGAATTATTATGTTACGGGATTCGAACCTAGGATGCTCACACCGAAATTCAGTGCATTTATCCATTGCGGTACTGTGAGACTGTGTGTACTCGGGTGAGTAGAGTGGTGGGTTTGTGGTTACAGTTTTTATTATATTTGCATGACTATATGTAAAAGATTGAACCGACTGTGGTGATGGTGAAGGTTTTAGGATATACTACATTTCGGCAAACAATGGGTGGTAGGGGTAATTGTCAAATGTAGGTATTTTATATGCCTTATTCAGCGAACCTCCCCTGTCCACCACCACTCAACTACCCTTACACAATCAACCTCACTCAGCAAACTCAAAATACCAACCTCACTAGACCTCCCTCACAATCAACCTCATGCAGTCTACCTCACTTCACCTCCCTCACTCGGTTGCTCTCCGCCAAAACTTCTGGGTCGCCTTCTCCAGGTCGATCATTTCTAGGTGATCAAACTTGGCCAAATTTGGAAATCCACATTTGGTTGACTTGATTCACTCAGCTGTACATTTGGTAGAGTTCTGCTTGTTGTTGGATGATCCACTACTATTTGTTTGTTCTTCCTTGGGTGTATAATAGTCGGTCAAATACCTTCTATTTTATCAAAGTTGTCGTCTGGTTTTGCTATTTTGGAATAAGGAAATATTTATGGTTTTCACCATTTTATTGAACTTTACAAATAATTATATTTCCATGCTTAACCCTCCTGGCCCGGGCAGGCTCTCAAAATGACAGTGTGGGCTACCCGGGCGATCTGGCCGAAAAACGTCTAGGCCTAGGCTACCGTATTTTTGTTTAGTTTAACTGCTAGAAATTTCCCACGCATCTATAAAATAATGTAGTGCGGTTTCCAATCTGTAGACTGGCGTTGAGTAGAGCTCTCTATGTCAACTGGTTCAGTTGTGATGACGATTTCAGTGGAGAGCACTTGCAGGCGATGTTAGCAATATGACGATCTTTTCACTACTGAAACAACGACATACAGACGTACAATAACAAACGAGTCTTCTCCTTCTTGTTTTCGGAGGTGCGGTGACGTAACGATCGGCTTTGTTTACATGCGTCGGACGCACGGCGTTCAGACCAAGCTGAATAGGCTTTCAAGCTTACAGATTTTAAAATGACACCCGGGCTCCTGCCCTTAGTTCGTGGTGTCATTTTAAAATGACAACCGGGCCAGGAGGGTTAACCCCTACTGTACCGTATAGTACAGTAATAAAGGCTCCCTCCCCCCCCCCCTGGTAACATGCAATGTGGCCAAAATGGCAAGATAGAATAACCTCCCACCTCAAAAGATATAGGAATACTGGCTCTCCCAGCCTCCAGAGGCTTGGATATAAGCTGAGCAGTGTTGCCAACTCTAGAACAGTGCTCAAACGGTCGTGGTACCAGGCACTGCCTGATACTGGCAATTACAAGGAAAGTACATTACTGAAGGCTCCCTGCCGTCGCTGGGACTGGGGAGTGATTTATCTACTGACGGCTCCCTGTCGTCGCTGGTACAGAAGGGGTTTATATGAGTAATTTCGCTTGAAGAAAATCCGATTTCCATCACGTGGGATTATTATCCGGATTAACTGATCAATATTCGACTGTTGATAACCCAATCCGGAGTTAAGTCCTAATTTGAATTTTCTCTCGAAGAAATTATGCCTGTTTTATCTTTTTTGGGTAAACATAAAAAACAGAGTGCAATATTTAATATCCCTTGTTGACTTCCTGAAAGTTTATACAAAAGGGCTTTGGAAGTATTTATGAAAATTATAAATGTAATTTACTAGTGGCGGAAAAGGTAAACACGGAGATGTAAAACTTATAGTTAATCGAATCACGCTCGCCCTCCTCTCTCTCGCTCTCTATGTCTGCCTGTCTGTTTGTTTCATAAAATTACCAGTGTTTTCTAATCCAATTATGTAGATCATCATCAAATTATTAGCTTAATTAAGAGTTGCGTTAATTGAAAATATGTACAAGGCGAATGGCACAGTCCGAGAGCCGGGGACGTATATCTCATCGATATATACAGTAAACATATATATATATATATATATAAATATATGCAGTATATATGTATATTATATATATATATAGGCCTATATATTATTTTTGCTTTTTCATATATGAGTGAGGGAGACAAAAGGCAGAACTACCTGTAGCGTATTAGAATGAGTAAAGTCGAAAAACTGTTAATGTTATTGCTATTACACTTATTGCTGAAGATTACGAAAATATGACTATGTTTTATACAACAAAGTTTTCGGTTTAGCATACACGTAATTCAATATTTATTAACAGTGGAAAACTGACACTGAATTATTTATAAAGGCACATCATTACCAGGTAGGCTACAAACGCCAATAACAACAGCCAATACAAATGTGTATGGTAACTGATAGTAAATAAATACCGTAGATAAGAAAACCATCCATACTAACTCTGTACAATGTGATTGCCAATCAATAAAAATAAACTGCACTAAAACTAAAGAGAAGCAGCAACATTAACGAGTGCCACATGCATCATCATTAACGAGTGCCACATGCATCATCATTAACTCATAAATATTTATGCAGCAAAAGGTATAAACCTTAAATACTCGAGCCTGCAATTTATGGAGAGCAATTTTTTGGAGGTGGTTTAATTGCGTGTGTTAACCGGGTTACCGATGTATTATGGAGCGCTGAGGGAATAATATGAAAGCCCGAGATGGAAAAGAAAAGCTTGGGAGAGCAAGAGTTAAGTGAGAAGAATGGGAGAGAGGAATGATGAAGGAATACAAGAGATAGGAAGGGAAGATGAATACATACAACAAAGGTGGGAATATGAGAAAAATATGCAAAGACAGAAGATAGAAAGATGGGAGGAAGGAGATCGCTAGGGAGAGAATAATGGACAAAATGAGAAGGCCAGAACAAAATATGAATAGGGAAGGATTTGAAATATAAAAACAGGATAGTGAAAACAAAATGAGGTAACGAACAATGGAAGAACAGAAGAGATGGGAAGGGAACTCTACAGACTAATTTAGAGAAGACGTAATACTATAAGGTCGCAAGAACAAATACATTTATAGGAGAGAAGGAAGGAGAGTTAGAGGGAAAAGGGGAGGGTATAAATGGTGTAGAGTACGATAGGAAGGGAAGATGAGAGACAATTACAAGATAAGCTTAAAAAGAAAGAGGTAGGTATGAAGGAAATGAGGAAGGGAAAGGAGATGGTAAGATAATGAAGGGCAGATGAAGATATAGAGGGTAATAGTGGAAGAAGAGAGGTAAGGAATGAAGGAGGGAACGGAGAGGGAAGAGAGATTATGAAGAGGGAGGTAGTGAAGAAAATAATAAAGGATTTTGTAAAAGAAGAGGAACGAAAGGGCGTGAAGAAAGGAATATGGGGGAGAAGAGGGATGTGAATAGTAGAAGATGAAGGTTAAGGAAGGAAAGAACATTGGAATAAACAGTTGCATAGGGGAGAGGGTAACGAAGAAAGAATAGGACAGGATGAAAATATATAGAAGTGATTAAGATAAAAATAAGAGATGTGGGGAGATAAGGAAGGAAGTAATAGAGAAAGAGAAGGACAGAGGAGAACAATTAAAAAAAAACGTTAGGTAAAGAAGGTAGGGAGAGAAGGAGAGATGAAGGAAAGAAAGGGATGAGGTAGGAAATGGAAGCCATATATACAGAGAGTGAGAGGTGCAGGATAATTTACTGAAGTATTATACCCAGGTATAGCTAGTCTACTGTCTGTGTTTACTTTGTATACCAGAGTGCGAGAGTACTGCTACAGATTTACATATTACTTTCATGCCGGAGTTGCTTAATCTGCTCTACGAAACACTATATATTTGATTCGATAATGCATACTTAAATATCTCTTATAATATTTATAATAAACTAGCATTAACTGAATATTCCTATATTCAAAATATGCTATGGGAGCAGTGCCTAGTGAGTAAACAGCTCAATAGGTGTCGAAACTCGACAGTATTATGCATCAATGTTTTACAATTTAGTTACCCATTTAATTTGCATTTTATGTTATATCAAGTTACTCAATTTGTTAGTGTTACCATCCAGTTATATTTAATATATATATATTTTTATTCTATGTGAGTATATTTCTATGTGAGTATATGTATAATATAAGTATGTGTTTATATTATATAATCTAAATTGGTTAGTTATAATACATCTGGTCAACGTATATCAATGCCAAGCTATGACTGATAAATTAATATTTATTAACCGAGGTAAATTCCCGGATAAGAATAACCCCTGCTCTCATTATCTTACTAGTAAACAAACGGGAATCAAGTCCGTCCGTCAATAGATCGAATCAATCATCTATTATCACAGTCATCTAGCCTTCTATAAGCTTCTCTCCTCTACCTAACAGCTAAGATTCTTATGCAGTATAATCACTGGGCTCATACTATGTATTTAAGATCTAACATAGCATGAAATTAACATTGAATTACAAGGTAATTACTACTGTGAGTGTACATTCCACCAAGTTATATACGGCTCTCTGTTAACCCACTGAGCCCCAGCTAGTTTATAATAAATGTACCACCCAGGACCAGCAGGTTTTGAAAATTTGTTTTCTCCAGAAAACACCAGGAATGGCTTAGGAATGAAGGAAAACCCACAAAAAACCAATCCCCTAGGTCATTAAGGGATCCTACGGTGTGCCTGAAAGTCGGATTTACAAGAGGGGAAAATTGAAAGCAAAAACACCCAAAAACAGTTTTTTGCACGCTCACGCGCATACGGTTGGACTTTGAGAGTTTTCAACCATCGGCATGGTTGCGTAGGATACTTACACAGTTCCCATACAAATCTGAGCCCTCTAGGTGCCATAGGACCGGAGTAATTAACAGTGACGCAACGTTGTCGTCGCTGGGGTTTAGCGTTACTAACATTGCCGACGACAACGTGTCGTCGCTGGGGTTCAGTGGGTTAATGTTGCACCTCTCTCTTATTCTACCGCTAGTACAACAATCAATGTTCCTCAGAGCTCTCTTAGTGTATACCACCTCCTCTAAGTAGAGTGCTACACCCGTCTTGCTACTCTGTGCAAATCTTCAATCCAAGCGTGAAATGATATCCCCAAGCCTTCTTCTATTCAACAGCTGAGCTCTGGAACTCTCTCCCTGAATCCATCTTCCCCTCATTCTGTGACTTAAATTGTTTCAAACTCCGTGTGTCCAGGCATATTGGCTCGAACATTCCTTGATTTTAGCCCTGTCACTCTTTCAACTCTGGGGGAGGCATTCGTTACAGGCAGTTTTGCCTTTTGTCTCCCTCATCCACATAGATTTTTTTTTTATCACCATTAATGACCGTGACTGTACAGTCCACCAAGTTATATATGGTTGTCTATTAATGTATTACCATTAACCTCTCCGCTGTGTACCCCCTATAGTATACAGCCCCCCCTGTGCAGAAGTATGACGATTTAGGCGACCCTTGCAAATATCGATGAAAAG
This sequence comes from Paralithodes platypus, assembly GCA_032716605.1. Classification (NCBI taxonomy): domain Eukaryota; kingdom Metazoa; phylum Arthropoda; class Malacostraca; order Decapoda; family Lithodidae; genus Paralithodes; species Paralithodes platypus. The sequence goes on from CM064515.1 coordinate 1,376,782, forward strand.
TACATCAACGTGTAGGGAATGTTTGCACGCATTGAGCCATATATATTTGACCCCCCCAAAAATGTCTGGGGGGGCGGTCCGTAGTTGAAAAAAGTGGAGCAAATGGCATCGCCCGGCCAGATTGTCATCGCGTAGCAAGATTTCCTGGGTGAATATCCGCGCGGCCAGGGGGTAATAGGAGAGGGAGGAGGCAGAGGGCTAGAGCGTAATCAAGCGTATTTATCCTATTTTCATCACTTCTATGCTATGTGGAGTATGTGTAGATATGTATACATATGTGTACGTATGTAGGCCACCCATATACCAAGGAATATGACGCATATAGACCAAATATGCGACATATAAGCGAATTATGAGATAGTTTAGAGAGGTGGGAACTGAGGCGAGAGAGTGTACGCGGGACACAAGTGCTTGTGTACCGCTTGAGTGAGAGCGGGTTTAGCATGTGAATATGTGTACGTATGTGTACGTATGTAGGCCACCCATATACCAAGGAATATGCCACATATAGACCAAATATGCGACATATAAGCGAATTATGAGAGACTTATGAGAGAGAGCGGGAACTGAGGTGAGAGAGTTTACACGCGAGACAAGTGCTTGTGTACCGCTTGAGTGCGGGTTTAGCATGTGGCAGGGTGGCCTCGAGAGTTGCCAAGTTGTACAGAGTATGTTGGCTGTAATAGCACGTATATATCGTATTTTCAGCACTGTCATGCTATATATAAAATACGTGTACGTATGTAGGCGATCCATCTACCAAGGAATATGCCGCATATAGACCAATTATGCTATATACAAGCCTTATGAATGTTTTTATGAGAGAGGTGTGGTGGGTGGGTTGGTGTGTGGGAGTGAGGGAATTGTTTTGAATCGTTGGAAAGCCAAGGTCAGCCAGCTGTGTGGTGTGCTATTGTTTTACAGTCTGGGGTGTAAACAAACTGAGCTATGCTTAGACTGGTGTCAAATGTCGGTAGGGTTGGCAGAATGCCATATGAAACGATGATTTATTCATTTGCACATTATACGCAATACAAATGTATATTTGAGACATACTTGTGGTATTTTGTATGACATGCATTACTATATAATCGAATATACGTGCGACATATAGAGGGATGTTGGAGGAAATTCGACACAAACACACTTGTCATTCATTTATTTGCAAGATTATACAATAGAAATGTATTTGTGAAGGTTATTTTTTGCATTTTGTATTATAAATGAACCCGATATCCGAGTTTGTAAGGGCCGACTCAGAGAGAGACGGTGGGTGGGTGGGTCGAGGAAAAAGGGTTTAGCTTAGTAACCACGCGATAAGACTGGTGTCACACTGAGAGGGGCAATGTTGGGAAGTGTTTGGGCAATTTTTGAACGAATAAAGTTCTAAAATAAACTTATTTTTGAGAGACATAGTTTTATAAACCTTTGCATGATAGGACTGATAATTCCATCAATTTACTAAAGTAAAATGGTTGGATATTTTTTATTTTGTTTTTCCAACTGACAGCTAGAATGTACAGATCAAGTTTTCGGTGATATTGGTTCAGGAGTAATTTATCGAGAGGCCTTCCCTAGTGGTTAAGGCCCCATTAATTGCTCTTTCCATTCACATATGCATAGCCTACGTGAGTTGCAGTTGGGATGTGTGTACATGCTTAGATTGATCTGCAGGATTCGAAGTTACATAATAAATCGTAGGCAGTGTCCACCATTCTCTAACTGCCTTCGTGGTGTAATGCATAAGGTGTTGATATTTGGTGTGAGCGTCCTGGGTTCGAATCCACGGACTGCCACATGTGTTTGTAATATTTCATTAATCGATTTTAGGAGTAGAGTTGGTTGTTGGATAGAACATAATAATATATTGTATGAACTGCTGTGGTCTAGTCAGTAAGGTCACGGATTGAGATTATGAGGGTATGCCAGGGTAGTGGGTTCGAATCCAGAAGGAGGTTAAGGGGAAATTTGTATAATGTTTAGAAACATTTTTATATATTTTTTTTTTGACAAGCCCATGTCATTGTATTCAAGCCATATGAAATATTCATAGAATATACCATATTGCAAGAATACAATGACATGAGCTTTTATTTTTATTTTTTTTATTATTATTATTGTATAAGTCAGATGAACATAGGATTGAATGTAGCCTACATATAATTATTTTCTTACACTACAATATATTTCAGGTTGAAAAAAACAAGAGGTAGAGGCCCTAGACGCAGGTAATATTATGGTTGTCCCTGTCGGCGTTGTCGCCTTGCCCTTCGTCCCTTTCTTCCCTTTGGCAGGGGCAGGGGCAGGGGCAGAAGGGCCAGCAGGGGTGGCGTCGGCAAGGCCAGCAGAGGTCCTGGATGGTAATATTATGGTGGTCCCCGTCGCCTTGCCCTTCGTCCCTTTCTTCCCTTTGGCAGGGGCAGGGGCAGGGGCAGAAGGGCCGGCAGAGGCGGCAGGAGCGGCTGGTGGTGGTGGTGGTGGCGGCATGGTGGTAGTGGCAGGGGCGACAGGGGCAGAGGCGGCTGGTGGTGGTGGTGATAGCACGGTGGTAGTGGCAGAGGTAGAAGTTTTCTTACCCCTGCCCTTTCCTGTCTTCCCAGTGGCCCCCAGAGGTCCTGCAGCCCCAGGGCGGCCTCCGGCGTCGGTGGTAGTGGTGGCAGAGGCGGCTGGTGGTTGTGGTGGTGGTAGAAGTTTTCTTACCCCTGCCCTTTCCTGTCTTCCCAGTGGCCCCCGCAGGTCCTGCAGCCCCAGGGCGGCCTCCTGCATCGGTGGTAGTAGTGGCAGTGGTTGCAGTGGTGGCAGAAGCGGCAGGGGCGGCTGGTGGTGGTGGTGGTGCACGTTGGTAGTGGCAGAGGTAAAAGTTTTCTTACCCCTGCCCTTTCCTGTCTTCCCAGTGGCCCCGCAGGTCCTGCAGCCCCAGGGCGGCCTCCTGCGTCGGTGGTACTAGTGGTAGTGGTGGCAGTGGTTGCAGTGGTGGTGGTAGTGGTGGTAGCAGTTGCCTGGATGGTCGTGGCAGTGTCCCCGAAAGACAATGACCTCTGTGCACTGCCCCTGCTTGCACATGTTTTACGTGCTTTACGTGCAGGTTCCTCGTCCTCGGAGCTACTCGTGCCGTAGTAATGGTAGCTCGGGTCTTTAGCAACCACTCTCTGCCTTCCACGGCCGCTGACACCACCAGAAGGAGAGCTAGTTGTGTCATCAGGGCGTGAGTGACGTCTAGGCTCCATGACAAGTGCATGTGTACTGCTTGAGTGCGCGCGGGCCGAGCGTGTGGGGTGGTAGTATCGAGATTTGACAAGTAGTACTACACCTCCACCAATTTGTAGCCGCCTGGCTGTAAACCCGCGGTTTTGGTATGCGTTAAAAAACCGAGATTATATAAGGAGTTCCGCAGCGCAGCGGTAAAACTCTTATTAGTGTTTCGGCACTTGCCGGGTTAACGACCGTGACTGTACAGTCCACCAAGTTATATACGGCTGTCTATTAATGTATCACCATTAACAACCGTGACTGTACATTCCACCAAGTTATATACGGCTGTCTATTAATGTATCACCATTAACAACCGTGACTGTACATTCCACCAAGTTATATACGGCTGTCTATTAATGTATCACCATTAACGACCGTGACTGTACATTCCACCAAGTTATATACGGCTGTCTATTAATGTATCACCATTAACAACCGTGACTGTACATTCCGCCAAGATATATACGGCTGTCTATTAATGTATCACCATTAACAATCGTGATTGTACATTCCACCAGGTTATATGGCTGTCTAGTTTGTATCATGGTGTGGAAGAAGATTATTTAATTGACCATTTTCTGATATTTATGAACTCTATCAGCCCTCTCTATACAGCTTCATTATCGGTTAGCCTTTCTCGATGTCATCGTTTATCCGCCTACCATCATTGTGGAGAGTTTATTTTTTCCGATGATTTTTCTATTAAATTAATTATGAGTTCATTTTATGCAACGAATTACTTCTTTTTCATAAATAAATATATACATTTGCTATTAGATTTCGGTTGTAATTACATTTTCAATGACACACTTTCTCCAAATAATAATTATAAGCTACACGCTTCCTCCATTAAAAACTACATATTAATGTGTGTGCCGTCGTCAGCATTAGAAAGGAGGTTACACCTATATGCATGTTTGAACCTTTAAAGCCTAGATCTGAAGCATTTGTATTGTCTTGTTTATGTTAAATAACCGGTACACAAATAGGTGCGTGGGTCTTAACACCTTACGAGCGGGCTAGGCGGTATATTTGACCGTGCCGCACAGCGGGTTTTTTTTTACCATAAATGGGGTTGTTTCCGTGCTCATTTTCATGCATAAACAAGACCCAGAGCGTAATACAAGTATGTATCCCTGAAAGGGCGTAAATTGAGCTTTCCAATGACACCCGAACCATCCTTCTACGATCACTGGTTGTCTTGCAACGATCGTGCAACCGAAGGACAAAATCGCTAAAATATGGTAATTTCTTTATATAATTACGTATGTAGCGAGGGAGTGAGGGTGGATGTAAGTGGAGTAAATCTCAGTAGGTCCACGGCGGCCGTGGTGAGCGGTCATGAGGTAACCCATGCTCCTCCAGTCACTCGTCTCTCTCTCAGAGCCAATATTGCGCCAAAATTGCACTCGGACTTAAGTCGGGCCCCGCCACATAGTCCAAATTTTTCTATTCGGACTTAAGTCGGGCCCCGATCTTTAAGGGTTAATATTCCTGATTGGTACAGTACACACCAAGATATACAGTATATCATAGAGTACAGATTTGATAGAGAGGAAAATTATGCCACAAATCTGTAAATAGGGATCCGCGCGTTCGAGAGATGGCAGCACGATCGCAAAGGACAATGGGAAGGTCCCCACAAAGACATTATATTGACTATCCTTGGTCCCCATTAATTCGTCATAATCCCTACCTTGTACTAATAACGGTATTAATAATCAATTTAACGTTATCCAGAGACTCTGCAGACATGACTTAGTTAAATAGACATAAGTAGATGCTACTGTAAAGGCCAATCATCGTGAAATTGTCGTCATTATGAGGAGGTACACAAGCAAACCTCCTCCAACACCCACCATTGTTGATGTGAGATTCGGGAGTTGTCAATGGTGGGACAAAATATCTCTAGATGTCATAAGTATAAATGTCCAGTTTTAGTGCTACTTTAAAAATTAACATCTACATAACATGTAACTAATAATATGTATTCAAAATTACATTTTAATTCTTGTTATGTTGCTTGAAGGTATACAGCTTGCATAATATATGAGTACCGGTATGTGTTATAGTGTATATGTATACTTAATGTTTTCATCTTGCTTTTGTATATCTAATTTATATTAAATCATTTACAAGTGTTTTTACCAACATTAATTAACTCTTAACGCCTTAAGAGCGGGCCCGTCAGTTTTTTTCCACTACGCGCCCAGCGGGGTTTTGTTTTACCCTAAATGGCCTTGATTCCGTGCTCTTTTTCATGCATAAACAAGAGCCAGAGCGTAATACAATTATGTATCACTGAAAGGGCGTAAATTGAGCTTTCCAATGACACCAGAACCATCCTTCTACGACCACGCGTTCTCTTGCAACGATCGTGCAACACGAGTGAAAAAACCCTAAAATACGGTAATTTCCTCACATAATTCCCTGTGTGGCGAGGTAGGGAGGGTGGATGTGTGTGGAGTAGTTGTCAGTAGGCGCACAGGGTCCGTGCCGAGCGGCCATGAGGTAACCTACGCTCCTCCCGTCGCTCGTCTCTCTCTTAGAGCCATTCTTGCTCAAAAATTGCACACAGACTAAAGTCGGGCCCCGCCACATAGTCCATATTTTTAGATACGTGCTTAAGTCGGGCCCCGATAGACAAGGGTTAAATACGTTCCCTCTTAAATCTATTGCTCCCTCGTTTTGCGGATTTTCCTTTAACTTTGGTAACACTGCAGCAAGCCAGCTGGCCAAGAATCTGGCAGGCGCACAGATATCTAGGGCTATCTATAATAAGGACAAGCCACTGAGGTGCTTTGGTTGTTGTACCGTACAACAGTGCTGCCACCAAATCCCTAGGATGCGCAGCAAAATAACCGCTTGCCTCTCTATGCAATCTGTACTCTATGATATATATTCTGGCCCTTTATGAACCCGGGATCAGTACAAACGAACCTCCGAAATATTTATAGTTGGTAACACTTTTTTATGAGAAGGTTTGATTCAGTTCGGGAGATCTTTGAAAACTTAAGGCCATGATGTATGTCCACGAGTGTACTGTACATTCGGGGAAAGAAGTCATGGCCTGGTTTATGTATTGTGTGGGATCATCTAAATAGTATGAAGATTCAGAAAGGACTATGTATTTTGTCCTAGAGTATACTCTTAGGGTTTTCTGTTAAAGTGACAACATTATGGAAGATCCTGTAAAGAGGCTTCTCATTAGTTACCTCCAGCATCCCATATGGAGAAGATATAACGCTTCCTGTTTTACTACCTGGTTCTATAGTTTCATCTAACTTCCTATCGCAGCCTGACCTTTGATCAATTTCACCTATCAAACTGGGTGATAGACTAGGAAACTCGAGCTAAATCATATGGTATACTATCCAATATTCAGCAAGGGAATCTGTTGATTTCCCCCCCCCCCCCCAACACACTCACACACACACACACACACGCACAGTGTTATTCACTTCACAGTGAAGTGAAGTGAATAACACACACACACTATATACTCCCAGTTACTTCTTCACATCGGTATTTCTTCTCATTCCAGTCACTAATATCTTCTGTGGATTCCTAATCATTCCATATTCTACCTTCGTACCCTTTGGCTTTACGGACGTGGCTGATCTTTAGTTTTCCCTTCTCACCTTTAATCCCTTCACCACCATAACGTAGTTTTAATCATTCTCTGGTTAACGTTAGCCAATTATTTTTAGCTTATAATCGACCTCTAGGACTCAAAGGGGTAAACACTATTTCAATAAACCCTCTGAATAAAATATATCCCTCTTAAACTGCATAAAGTTGTCTAATTGCAGCCAGAATCAAAAGTAAAAAGACGTCAATCGTGCTGAAGTGGTTAAACTTAGCGCATAGAGGATCATGGAAGTTAATCAATACAAATGCATGACCTAAATAAGCTACTTTTTTGGCCCCTAGTTGACACTTTGAAGGCTTCAATTTTAGTCATGTGCGCCGGATGTGTTCTAATATGTCAGCCAAATGCTCCAAATGTTATGACACCATCTACATAGGCTAAGGAAGTTTGCCAGGTCAACCCGCGCAAAACCTCATCAATTATTTGTGTAAAACTAGCTGGCCATTACACATTCATACCAGCAGTACAGTGAATTAAAAACGTTTACATTCACGGCAGTTAAAGTGGGCTTCTCTCGGTCTTCCTTTCTCAACGGAATTTGACAGTACTTGCTATGCAAGTCTAAAGTAGAATACCAAATATACCCATGGAGTGATTCTAGTGAGTCATCTATATGAGGAAGAGGTTGTACATCTTCAACGGTGACGTCATTTAGTTTCCTGGGGAAGGATATAGTATCCGGGCATACGGTCTTTATGTTTACATTAGGTTGTGCGCTCGCGGATGCTTTCCAGTAAATGTTGACTACTTCTTTTTCTGTTATTTTCCCCCTGCTGGCAATGCATATGATGAAGACAATAAGTCATGTGGGGATGAGGGTGGGCAAAGCCCCCCCTCCACTTATTATAGTATACCACAGCAGTCAAAATATATGGGAACATGATAGTGAGTGTGCAAGTAGTGTAAAGAAGGTGGGCGATACACCCGAACTTGCCCGGACGTCAGTTGCTCAGGTATTCTGGAAAACACGACATGTTATTTTAAAATCTCATATTGAAGCTTCCCGAGCAATGAGTAGTCAGAAGGTGTGCATCGGCAGATTGATGGAGAGGATTTACAGGATAGAGAGCAGCCAACCAATCAGCATACGACAGAGGTACACTCACAGCTATCTGGGTGAGGCTGGTACCTGCACGTCCGCACTGGAGATCATAATATTGTTACGTCCCTCGAAACTCCGAGCCTGCTCAACCCTTCCTGAAACTTCATCAAACCAAAGCCGCCTCTACAAGGAGCTTCAAAGCCTCATCCAACCAACTCTACCTCTACATGAAGCTTCAAAGCAACACACCAGCACCATGAACCTTTTAAAATAATCTTCAATGATCGTTAACTCACCCCCACACCACTAGGGGGCGAGTTTCTTTTCTTAGTGACCAGCTCTTTCCCGAGTCTATGAGTGGTCTTATTTTTAGCCTGACTTCAGTGTTACTTGGACTATAGCTCGGGGTGGTGTCTCTGTGAATACCCGGGGTACAGTCGGGTTGTTACTTGCCTTCTCTTCAACCTACCAACTAGAAAGTGTGACGCCTAGGCTAACAATCCTCATTAACCAGAATTGTCCATGTGACTATATTTCAATGTCATGTTTTTAGTTTATAATATTTGTTTATGTATTTATATATATTTTTGTTATTTGTAAGAGTTATAACTACTATTTTACTTTTAATATTTAATTACTCTTTGTAAATAATTAAATTAGTAATTCAAATTCCTTTATGATTTAATGTATAATTTCTTGTAATTATAAATCTTTGACTTTAATTTACTTTAATAATAATAATAGTAATTACATTATTTCTTGGTTTTGAAATCCCATTAGAATAGGCATTAATGAAACTTGGTTGGTTAACCCTTGAACATATACTATAAAACTAGCTAAGAACTGGAATATTAATGAAGTAACACTATAAGAATAATATCCCTATAAGAAATCTACCCATACCATATCTACTGAATACCTACCTATCAAATTCAGTCTCTTGTACGGTTTGAAGTTCCCATACCTCTAGAGTCTTGAGGCCAAATAACAATATCTGTTGAGCAATACTTCGAAGTGTTACAATATGCAACTTATATTTCAGCTCGATGATAGGTAAAATTTGGTGAAACTCGTGGTGGTCGTCTTTCTTCCTTTTTTAAACCTTAGTAATGATAATGCCTTATAGAACCTTGCTTAGCCAAGTTTAATTTAATCTATCAGCACTATTTCAACAAAATATCTCTGGAAAATATATTTATATTTTATAGTGAAGTACTCAGATTTAACTGTGACATAAACAAGCCTTGGTCAGAAGTCAGTGGTTGTGTATAGGTACTATATACACAAACACGCAACAATGATAATCTTCTGATTGAATAATATATTAATAACAATACATATATAGCTGTCCGGCTGGCTCAGTTGATAGCGTCACTGCTTCCAATCTTGTGTTCAATCCAATCTCGCGTTTAATCCCTGCTCAGATTAAAAAGATGTAGCCAGCGGTTACCATCTCCCCATGAACAAGGGGGATGGGTAATGGTTGTGACGTTAACCACTCCGTTAGAACCGTATGGCTTGTCCTACAGTGACTCGCCAGGGCAGTGGATGGGGCTACAGTTTATGTATTAGAGTGTGCTTTATTTCATATGAAAGCTTGTGTCATGGGCAGTCCAGAAAGGCTCTTTGTTTTCACCCATGTCAAGGCTTTATATATTTATTTGTAAAGTATATGTTTTATCATTAACTAATAATGATGGGATCTGGGAGAGAGAGAGAGAGTAGAACAGAGTGAGAGGGGGGCGCGCAGTGTTTTTGCCCCGCTCGATGACGTCACGGCTGGCTGCCTCGTGGGGGTTGGTTGAGAGAGGTCCTTACCATGCTGCTAGCTCCCTTGCTAGTGGCTAGAGGACTTGTAACCGCTTTTTTCCCACGCGGCTCGAGCTAGTGCGAGTATATATACAGTTCCTCGCCACTCTCTCCCTCAGATCTGGTTTCTAGAACGCATCCCTCTTTTCCCTTGGATATCTGTCCTCCTTCCCGCACCTGAGAACCTTTTCCTCTGCTTATCTCTCTCATTTTCCATATCTTTCACCACCTTTTATTAACACTATATCCCCTCTGGTTAACTCTGCAAAATCAGCTTCATGCTGGCCAGTTGTATTGTGCGTTAAGGTCTGATATAACCTATGTATGTTTAGTCGTTAAGATAAGTTGATCACGAAGCATTGGTTGGCTTTCATATTGCCGCTTCCTATAATTATTAGTGTTCTGCTGGATTAGATAATGCTAGACTAGGGGTCTGATATTATAAGGTATTGTTTCCTATGAGTGCTGGCTTTAGTAAAAAGCTGCACGACATACCTGAGAACTGGAGTTGATTGAGTAAATTCTAGTCTGTGTGCCATTGAGAGTAGAACATGCACGAATGAGGGCTTTTTGCCTATACCATTCTGCACTGTTCTAAGCTCGTTGTTTGTCTTTGAGGTACGCCAGGAGAACGCTTAATACTTCGGTATTAAGGTTTCTCAAGAGAGCTACCCTTCCCTATAACGTAATATTTGACGCACAGACTTGAGATTTGCACTAGGCTATGCGGCATGCCATGCGCACCAGTATCTCGTATCATTGACTCTAGCTAGACTTTATCAATCATAGTAGACATTAAGTATATTAACCCAATTACTCTTTTTATGCATACCCATTTATCATTACACAAGCATTTCGCAGCCTAGTTTGATGTATGGAGACACAAACGACTTAGGCTCTTTTTGTTGATAGGAATACTGCATTGTCGTGGCGATTATTATTGTTGTAGTGTTTAGGATATTCTTGGCTCCGACGGCATTATATATTCTGCCTTTTTGTGTGCATAGCCTGCACGAGCATTGTTCCGCTGCCTGCCTTTTTTGGGTTCCATTTCCGATACGAGCATCTTTATAGCATCTAACATTTAAAGAAGATTCCTTGTTAGTGTTGAAGGACTTTAGTGCACTTTCTTTCATGCAGGAGTGCCTGACATTTATTGATTAAAGTAACGTAAGCTGTAACTTCTCTTACCACCTTACTTTGCATACCATGACCAAGCACCTTCGGTTATAGGTAGTAATAGGCTGTTTTCACATAACATTAAGCCTAGAGTAGACGCACATTTATTGAGAGTTTGATAGCCTATTATTGCATATAGAACTCTGTAGAGTATTTGTGTTCTTTGTTCACTGGGAATATAGATCAGAGGTTGGATCTAGCGCTTTCCGTTGTAGCATTTATGCCATTACTAGTCCAATGAATAAGAGCCCTGATATATTTGAACCCCAGTCGTAACATGGTTGATTACAAAAGTGTCAAGCGCTTGAGAATCCTCGAAGGAGGAGATACGGGCATTATTTAAGTAACCAGACGATTATTAGTATTATGTAGCCAATCACAATTTCTACATCTGTAGCTCTATTATATGTGTTTACTGTATATCAGTCATTCAATTTACATGCAATTGGTATACTATAATATTATAATGTTCGTCATAAGAAATATCATATTGAACAGTAATCTATACTTGGCAATTGCTCCACTTTTTGCATGTCACGATTTACGAAAATGCATAAATTCGAAGGTAAGGCATACACCAGAAACTAAAATTTAACACCATATTATGCATTACGGTCCATCCCCTTTATGGTAAATGGACGGTAACCATTTCATAAACCATTCCCACATCCCCAACCACTTCCAGGAACCTGTCTAGGAATCTGACGTGAAAACCGATATTGAGAGACCAGTAAACATTTTGAGGATCCAAGCCACGCAAATGGTCAGAAAACGGTTTCCCGCGATATCCCAGAAATACAAGTTTGATAAACCCTTAGACAGTATATTATTTATGATAAACCCTTAGACAGTATATTATTTATGATAAACCCTTAGACAGTATATTATTTATGATAACGGGAAGGACAAATTTGTATTTGTTGTTTTTATAAAACAATATTATTATTAGTATTAGTAGTAGTAGTAGTAGTAGTAGTATTTATTATTATAATAAATGGTAGTAGTAATATTGGTAGCAATAGTAATGTAAACGTACTAACATTAATACGATCTATGGTACAAGGTGACCAAGGTTCGCCTAGGTTAGGTTATCTTAGAGATTATCCTTTCATTTTACCATGTTAGAGGTGTTATTTTATCATCATTATACTACCTACTCATCACCTCCTCCCTCCACCATTAAATTAACTCAACATCATCACTTATTTAATGACAGGTTTGATTCTCTTCTTACAAAGAGTAGCATTAACAATTAGTAATCCCTTGGCGATTATGACAAAATATAATTTTTTTATCGTTAGACAATTATATACAGATTAAGAACGATCTTGGGGAGTTACGAGGGTGGAAATGATATCAATGAACCCTCTGACTTCCAGATACCCTTCCTAATCTGAATACATTCGTCAATATGTGTCATATTCTTCAAGGGGTTAATACCACTGATATTTCCATATGTACACCCACATACATCAAAGTAATGTTGATCTATTGGTTCGTAGTGGCCATATTCCTGCACCACTGTGAACAATCATTTATAGACTAGTGTGTGTCTGGTAAGGGCTGGGGTTTGCGTTTTTTTCTGGACCCTTTTCTTCCTCATGTTTAGCCCGATTAGTTTTGACATTTTATGACGCTCACCCCATTTGTTTGGAAATCGAGACCTAATATGGTACGAAAGGTCTTAATATTAACACCGAAATGGGACGAACAGACTTTAAAACGTTAAACTAATGGGGCGAGTGTCTTAAAAGTTCATAATTACTGTGGATACACATGAGGGAGAAGGGAGTTCCCAAAAATAAATGCTTCCCCTTAAAATATTGCCTTCCACTGTTATAGATACATTGCGAAGAAACATAAGAGGTTCATGAATGTGTGTGATGATGTTCTTTATCGCTTAATTTTGTTTCACTCTCTCTCTCTCTCTCTCTCTCCGCTTCCTTCTAGCCTCCCTCTTTTGATCTTTTGCTCCCTTATTTGTTTATAATTGACTGGATTGTAATTCTCCTCCTCCCGCTCTCTCTCCTTCAAGAAACATTAGACTACACTTCCTCTCCTTCCTCCATTATTATCCACTTGTTTACCTTCTCCCCTTTCTTTAGTTTTCCATCTTTTAAATCCATTTTCTAAACTTATTCCCGTAGTCTGAAGGTGGTGAGAAAGTTGGATAAACCCAAGTAACGTTATGGCCCTTAAGGGAGGAGGTTTTGCTGGATGCTGATCGATGGTGCCAAAATCATTCTACCTTTCCTCGGTTCTACATATCTTACTACCTGAGGTACCCGGCGGTGCCCGGGGGAAAATCGAAGCATGGGCTATCCATTGCCCCCCCCCCCCCCCCCCAACCCTATAATGGATCCGTGATCAAATAAGTGACCTGCCCCTAAATAACCCCATGGTGCAAATAGACTGCTTAGCTGTACGACGATATATATGGATTCATATTGTATTTAAGAGTTGATAACAGGGATCGAGGCCCCATCTTGAGTATAGCGTGGAATTTTGGTCTCCTTCTCTAAACAAGGGCATTGAGAAACTCGAGTCAGTGCAGCGTAGAGGACAAAGTTAATATATTCACTGTGAAATTGATCATATCGCGAAAAATTAGAACAATTATTTTTGCTGTCACCTAAGAAAAAAAAGATTGCAAGGCCAACTAATTGAATACTTCAACGTATTAAAGAACTTTGACTAAATTTATGTATATTCACTGTTGAAAATCAATGATAACGCATCAACTCGGGAAAATATTATGTAATAAATACATATGAAGGCGAATTTCGATATCACATTGCACTTCTTTATACCTACAGTGTGGCCAATGATTGGACAACATTGCCTGAGAAGGTTTTATAATGCACTACAATTGACACATTCAAAAGAAGGCGAGACATCTACAGTATATATTTCCCCAACTAAAATCCTTGCAGGCACTAGGTCGGAGGAAGCGGTGGGTGGGGAGAGAGCCTTATGCTTTGTTGTCTTTGCCTTCCACTTTGTAGAAGAGAGAGAGAGAGAGAGAGAGAGAAATGCATACATTTCGAATCAATGAACCAACACTGGCAATCACGAGCGATATTCAGAATAAATACATACTGATTATCGTACTACATCAGAGACATACTGGCTATTGTTTGTCATTGTTGACATCTGAACACGCAATATACTTACAGTATACCTCTGTAACTCTTAATCCCTTACATTTTTAAACTCTATAAACCTTGAACAATATATATCTTGAACAGCGCAATTCATGAACTTTGTAACTCCCCGTAGCTTGGATACTGTAACTTTATTTTACAATAAGGTGTATACCCCGTCAAATGAACACTGTCCCTCGTGAACACTGCAATTATAATAAACACTTACTTTTGTAACACTAATTATGGAACACTATTTGTTTACAATAAATGTACATACCATATATTTTGAACACAATAACTTTTGAACACTATAATTCATGGACGCTATAATTCTTGAACACTATAACTTCTGAACACTATACATAATGAACACCATAAACCTTGAACACCTTAGTACTATTAACCTTGAGCACAATAACACTTGAAAAGTTTAACGCTTGAACAGAGACAGAACGCATAGATAGGATAAACACTTTTGGTAACTCACTCCTCATGTTTTCCACAAGATTAACCCTTCCATTATACAGTAAGTGCCGTCCTTTTAGCTTTACTCTGGCTACTATTAGATTTGTTTATTTTTTTTTTAGTTTAAAGAGTGCCTCCAGCAATTAACAGGCTTCGAACAGGTACCTCACTTAACCAATATTACTACCACAGATCCTACTTAAACCGCTCAAACTCGTCTAAATATAGTTACAGAAGTGTTTAAGGCATAAACATGAGGTCTTAAGGTAAGGTGCGGCCAGCAGATTACCCTCCAATATTTACAATACTTTTTTGTCGCTTTGTATTTTTCTTTCCTCCTTCTCCTCTTTCCCTTATGTCCCCTTTGGTATAGTGTTATGTTGTCCTTCTCCTCTTCCTCCCATTCTTCTCGTGTCCAGCCCCCCCCCCCCCCCCCCCCCCCTTGCTCCTCCACCTCTCCATTGATGCGTGGTATGGGAACATGAGACTCATAGTTTGTGTGCAGCGGAGTGAGTTTGAGTGCTTGGATAATAGGATTTTGATGGTATATAAATTATGAGAGTGTGGGTGGGTAAGTGTGTGTGTGTGTGTGTGTGTGTGTATGTTTGAATATGGAAGGTTGATCAAAGTTTAGCCAACACCGATAAAAACCTTCTATAGTGTAAGTGATAACACTCCTTTTTCAACGAAAACTATTTTAGTGTTGCCATATCACGATAAATTAACACCACTCGCAACATCTCTCAAGAATTTGAATATAAATGTAGTATTCAATTATAATAACTCCGTCAAATCTACTTTGATCAAAAACACCCCTAAAAATATGCAGATGGTGTATATTTCATTCCGTGTATAGGATGTAATGACATACACATAGAAAAAACTGGAAAAATGTTAGAAGTGAAAGTTAAACAACACCAACAATCAGTAATGTCAGCTCAATAATCAAATGGTGTATGTAAACATAAACAAAGACAAAACCATCATATAAATTAGGAAGATGCTAAGATGATCTACTGGTCAAGCTGGTGATGGGCTGGTCTATCAGAGTGAGAGCTGAGCGATCTCTGCCATACCCATAGCTTACTCTGACTGTTCCTTTTACTTATATATCTTCTAGATCTCAAGTGACGGCGTCTTTTCCGTGGATCGACCTCCCTACGGCCAACCTAAAAGTTGGCAGATTGGGAGCCAAAGCGTCACATTTTTCCCTTGCCCCTCAACCTTCCCTTTATAATTGCTGAGGGGCACAGGGCCTTGGGTAGGGCTTTGGTTTCCCGGGCGTTTCCGCGCCCTCCTCAGCTCCCTGCCTTAGAGTGGCTTCGGTCACCTGGGTTTTGTTAGTGGTAAGCAGGGAGGGTTTTGTGGGGGCGCTCAATTGGCCTTGGCCTTGCTCGGGACCTTGGGGCTGTTCGGCCAGGCAGCCTGGGGAACAACAACAACAACAACAACTGGTCAAGCTGCTATTATGAAAGACTATTTGCCAAATCATTTAAGCATCTTAAAACACTCGATAAGTTGGCATCGCAACGTCCTTTTCTTGAGCGAGAATACATTTAATTGATTTAATCTTTCATAATATGGCTTGTTTCTCAGAGAGTGAATTTAGCTTTAGTTGTTCTACGCTGCACGGTGTAATGTACAAACACGGAATAATACCCTTCAATGAAACAACGGAACTGATAAAAGTGAAGAGTCTGTGGGATGGGTAGTGTCTATTACACACATAGGAAAAGTGTATATCTCTCTCTCTCTCAGTGATATATAGTATAACACCGGCCACACCTTAGCCTTCTTAAAGCGGTCTAAGCTTTGATAGGGACACCAACACGGTCTCTCTTTTGGATTTAGGTATGTTGGGAGTTATTGCACGCTGACAAGGGAATCTCTAAAGTTGGAATGGTTGTACATGCTGAGATTGGTATGCAGGATTCGAAACTGCATAATAAATCGTAGGCTTGTGCAACATTATTTAACTGTCTTCGTGGTGCAATGCATAAGTGTGTTGATTTTCGGTGTGAGCGTCCTGGGTTCGAATCCCAGGACTGCCACATGTGTTTGTTAATTTCATTAATCGAGTTTAGGAGTAAAGTTGGTTAGTGGAGAGAATAATAATTAAGTCTAATGCTAATGACAGGGATATTCTATCATGTTTTATAACACCAGGATTACGATACCCATTTTGCAGAGAGTGATGTAATGTTTACGTATTTATTAATTGATGCATTATATGCAAAAAGGTAATATGTGCCTTGTGCTTATTTTAATACGACGCTACGAGATGATACCAGCTTCACTTGATATAATAAACTATGATAGCCAACTATGTGTTTTTTTAAAAATTCCAACTACTCCCTGTCGGGCATTGGCTGAGAGCCTGTACATTCAACCGTTATGAACGGTGAAGCCTGTGAGGTCTCATTCCAGTCTAGGGGGTGAAACATGTGAAGCACTTTTTAGCTGCAACCAGCCCCTGCCATCTTGCCTTCGCAGGATGAATGGGAATTAGTTGCTCACTCACAGCTCGAAGAAGCTCCATCTCTGAAGCTGCCTCGCTCAATTGCTTCACTGTCTCTATTCCTAGACTAGGACCCTCACTCTTAGAACGCCACCTATTGAGCACATTTTGAATATGGGAATATTCATGGAGTGCTATTTAAAATGGGAAAAATGAGGGTGTTTATTTGGCGTTTTGGGTGGGCTTTGTGGTAAAGCACTGATACTAGGTAAAACATAAATTTCATCCCAATAATATCTTTCCATTGACATATCGGGACTTGAACCCGGGTCCATTGGATTACCAGTCCAATGGCAAGACCACTCCACCACACCTCCCCTACACGCAATAGACTTCTCGTATTGATCTGAAGCATAACAGAGGTTTCTGGAGTGTTGGTCGGATATCCTTGATATGGCTGTGTAGCATGTAATATATTAGAAACTTCCGTTTGATCTTTTAGTCAATTTATCCTGGTATTTGTTTAGTTTCGCAACCAAGAGTTGTCGACAAACTAGTTCATTTACTACAATTGGACTTTCCATACCTTACTAAATTCGTCTAGTCTTAGCCAGAATTAAGCATAAATTATGCAGTATTTTTTCTTTACCATAAATCTCCCAACATATATTTTCTCATTTTGTTGGGGTTCTTTTTCCTGTACTATGTGTCATGCTGACCCAAAAGCCGGAGGGGGTGGTGGGTGAGGTGAGAGCCTTCTGTGTTACTCTACTAACTATCTTCTACTATTATAGATTTAAGGAGGCACTGTCAAGAACTGCAAATTGTGTATGGTTTATGAATCAAACTACCCTTATGAATCTCTAAGCTATTTCGTTCACCTTTCTAACAGGATCATAGCCCTTACTTCTTGCTTGCTCTGTCTTCGCCCTCCTCTCTGTTCCGGCCAACTTCTCCCACTTCTCATTTGTCATCGACTCAGTAATACATCACTCTTGCACCGCCGCCCATTTCCTCTCATAAGCTGCCCCATTTCCCCCTCTCAGTCTCTCTCTCTCTCTCTCAATGATGCACCAGTTAAAGTATCAGTCAACCAAACATATGTAAGTTTTCCAACGTTTAACTGCCTTTCTGAGAACAATAGATTATATGGTAGACTCTCCTGCAATGAAAGTGAGAGAAACAACGAGAGTGCGTAACACGTTTCTGTACGGATAACACTAATAAAACTTCCTTTGAAATGCTAACTAGTTGACGTCCACATGATCACCTTCCAAGAATATGTGAACATGCTATACTGTAGGTGACGGGAGGCTAAGTGAAGAAGTATTAGAAAGTATGATGAAGAAGAGAGAGAGAGATAGAGAGAGAGAGTTACGAGCGTGATTTGATTTTTTCTGACTCCTCCATCTCGGTGTTTACCTTCTCTGCCTCTACCAAATTGCATTGTTCATTTTCATTAACACTTACAAAGGCATTTTCCTTGCCTGACTTCGGTGATACCTTTTCTATTGTGCTAGACCCATTGAAGGCCTTCGATAGAGTCTGGCACAAGTCTTTAATTTCTAAACTACCCTCCTTCGGTTTCTAGCCCTCCATCTGTGCCTTTGTCTCTAATTTCCTTACCGGCTGTTCCATAGCTGCGGTGATCGACAGGCTATCACTCACTCCCTCATCCTATCAACTCCGGTGTTCCTCAGGGCTCTGTCCTATCCCCTATTCTCTTTCTAATTTTCAAAAATTATCTTCTCAACTGTACCTCCAGTCCCATCCATTCATACGCAGACGACTCTACCTTACACTACTCAATTATATTTCCAGAACGCAACAGCCAGCAATCCCTCAAAGAAAAACGTAATGAAGCCATACAACACTTATCTTCTGATCTAACTACTATTTCCAAATGGGGCAGAGAAAACCTTGTTGCCTTTAATGCTTCCAAAACCCAACTTCTCCATCTATCTACCCGTCCGGAACTCCCAGCAGACCTTCCCTTATTCTTCAACAATACAAAAATCAATCCTTCATCTTCTCTCAATATACTTGGTGTCTCTTTTTCTTCTGCTCTCATTTGGAAGGACCATATTACCAGTCTTGCTAAAGCAGCCTCCCAGATGCTGGGTGTACTCAACTGCCTCAAGGGGATTATTTACCCCTGCACAGCTTCTTGCTCTGTACAGGGGCACAGTGCGTTCTTGTATAGAGTATTAAATTTGTTCACATGTGTGGCGAGGATCCTCTCACACCGCACTCCTAGACAAAGTAGAAAGGAAGGCCTTTCGTATCATTAATTCCCGCCCACTCACTAATTCTCTGTAAACTCTCTCTCTTCGCCACAATGTTGTATCTCTCTCGCTATTCTATCGCTACTACAATAATCAGTGCTCCTCCGAGCTTTCCCAGTGTATACCACCTCCTCTACGTAGGGTATGTGGTATCCGTCTTGCAACACAATCCCACCCATACTCTGTGCTACTCTCCAACCCAAGAGTGAAACGTTACTCTCAGACTTCTATTCAACAGCTGAGCTCTAGAACTCTCTCCCAGAATCAGTCTTTCCCTCATATATATTAAATTGCTTCAAATTCCGTTTGTCCAGGCATTTTGGCTCAAACCTCAATTGATTTTGGTCATGTCAATCCTTCAACTATAGGGGAGGCACTCACTGCAGGCAGTTCTGCCTTTGTCTCCCTCACTCACATCGAAAACAACAACAAATAGCAAATGCACAGCTGAGTGAAACAACTCCACCGAGTGTGGAGTTCCAACGTTTGCTGTGACGCTCACCGCTTCCCCCAGAACCGCATGGCTTACTCGCTAGGACTTGCCAGGGCAGAAAATGTAGCTACAGACTACCTATCATTGTGTACTTTCCTTCTCGAGAAAGCTTGTGTTGCAGACAGTTCAGAACTGTTCTTTGTTTTCGTCTGTCACAATCCTTTCTATTTTATTTAGTCAATTGAAAGTATTGCGTTAAATAGTTGAATGATGGGAAGGCAAGCAGGAGAGAGAGAGAGAGAGAGAGACCAGGTGGTGTGACTTGGTGGTGAGTGTGGCGCGTGGCCGGCCCCCTTACATAGGCCTCGCGGGATTCGTTGCCTCCTGCCTAACACGGCCTACTAGTCGGCTGCTTACTGGGCGACTGTCGTGCGCCCTCGTGCCATTCCTGCGAACTGGGACTCCACCCATGCGGTCCCTGGAAATATCCTGGTCAGATCCTTCCCAGACAGCATACTCTAAGCATCTCCCATGAACTGTTCCACACTCTTGTCTTAGAATCTTTCTCTCCTACTGCCTCTATCATTTCCACTACTTCCTCACCTTTTATTAATATCAATCCCCCTCTGGTTCCCTGCATCCACACCTTGAATTGGTGGCCAGACTGTATTATATGCTGGATCTCACATTTCTTATGTACTAGGCTAAGGTTGAAGATAGTCATTGTCTTTTTGGGAGATTGTATTGCTCGGACTGTCTCCATCAATCACTAATGTTTCTACAGGGTTAAATAATGCTTGACTAGGGATCAGGTACCTTGCTGTTGGTGTTTTCACTGTGTGTAGGCTACTTTTGAGCTGCACGACACTACGGATTCTGTGGGTTACCTGGGTGGATCTTTTGTCTGTGTACCTTGGAGTTTAGACTGTGTAGTGCGTGAGGGCTGCTTGCCTAATCCACCCAACACTGTTCTAACTCTATTTGCTTTTACTTTTGAGGGTCGCCAGGAGGATACTCGATACTTGTGATCGAGAATCCTCAAGAGAGCACCCCTTCATATTAACGTAATCAGGCCGCACAGACCCAAGGTCCACACTAGGCTAGGAGCTGCCTTGCTCCACCAGAATTCTGTACCTTTGCGCATCCCAGCTAGACTTTATTAACCCGGGTAGACATTAGCTGGATTAGATCATATACTCTTTTATGCATACCCATTATTTCTACACAAGCATTTTGAGGTCTAGGTTGCTGTAGAGAGACACAACCAGCATAGACCGGTTTTGTTAATAGGAGTACTACTTTTTCGTGGCGAGCATTATTACTGTTGCACCGCTTATAATATTCTTGTGTCCAATAACATTATAGGTCCAGCCTTTTTGTGTATTTAGCCTACACGTGCATTGTCCTGCCTCCTGCTATTTTGTGGTTCCATTTCCGATACGTTCTTCTTAGTAGCATCCGACATTATTCAGAAGATTCCTTGTTCGGTGCTTGAGGACTTTACAACACTTTCTTTCATAAAGGAGTGACAGATATTATTGATTAAAGTAACGTTAAGTAAACCTTCTTCTTGTTTGCATTAGATCACTCTTGTGATTTAATTAAGTTAACTATCTTTTCCTTGTGTACCATAACTAAGCAACCATATGTTATAGGTAATAGGCTGTTTCAGAGAACATCAGCCTATAGTAGAAGCACATAGATACTGAGAGTTAAGATACCCCGCTATCGCAGATATAACTGGAGGGTATATGTGTTCTTTGTTCGACGGGATTATATATCAGGGGTTGGATCTAACGTTTCCGTTGTTGCATTTATGCCAGTCTAGTCCAATGTATAAGAGCCACTGATTTATACGATACCCGATCGTAACATTGCCAAGTGTGATCACCTAAATGTGTCCAACCCAGAGAACCAGACCAAGATAATTTGGCTGAGAATGACCGAGTGAGGTTGACTGTGTGAGGTTGACTGTGTGAGATTAATGTTTTTTTTTTTTTTTTTTTTTAAAGAAACAATGAACGGAGGAAGGAAAAACACAGATAAAACAAAAAGGTCCATGTGCCTAAAGGCATCCTCCATTCATAAAATGTTTGTAACAACTGGATTTAAACATTTGTAAATTGTAAGTTTGTGGAAAGCAATTCGAGGGAAGTGAATTCCAAAGAGTAGTAGCTCTGGGGATAAATGAATTCTGATAAGCAGAAGTTCTGCATTGTGGAGGAGAAAGTGTAAATTCATGGGCGCTCTCAGCTGCCCTAGTTCTACGGGGAAAGATGTGGAGAGGCGGCACAATTGAAGCAAGTTCCTCGGAACAATTGCTGTGAAAATATCTGTAGAATAATGCAAGGGATGCAACGTTTCTTCGTATGGATAATGTAGGAAGGTCCTGTGTGATTGCAGGGTTATTGATTAATCTAATAGCTTTATTTTGAATTTTGTCCAACTGCCTCAATGCAACCGCTCCACTTCCACCCCACAGAGGTGAACAGTAATCCATCTGAGAACGCACATGACTTTTATATATTACGGCCAACTGCTCGTCAGTGAAGAATTATCGAACTCTGTACAGGAGTCCCAGTTTTTTAGAGGCATTCTTAGCAATGCTTCTAACATAATGTGTCCAGCTCAAGTTAGTAGTTAATGTTACACCGAGAATGTCAATACTAGGGGAAGTGGGAATATTTACATCATTACAAAATATATGGGAGTCAGTGAGATTCTGTCGGTTAGAAAATTGAATGTATGAGGTTGACTGTGTGAGGTGGACTGTGTGAGGTGGACTGTGTAGTTGACTGTGTGAGGTTGACTATGAGGTGGACTGTATGAGGTGGACTGTATGAGGTGGACTGTGTGAGGTTGACTGTGTAGTTGACTGTGTGAGGTTGACTATGAGGTGGACTGTGGGAGGTTAACTGTAATAGGTGGACTGTGTGAGGTTAACTGTGTGAGATGGACTGTGTGAGGTGGGCTGTGTGAGCTGGACTGTGTGAGGTGGACTGTGTGAGGTGGACTGTGTGAAGTTGACTGTGTGAGGTTGACTGTGTAAGGTGGACTGTAAGAGTGTGTGACGCTTCTGCATAGTAGCCACGTGCGGGCATGCGCGCGCGTCGGCTGCCCAGCTGTTTAGAAACCGGCTGGTGGCAGCCGGTCGGCAGGCTTTTCCTTAGTATATATCCTACGACAACGTAACTAATGTCTGGGATATTCTTATGTTGTTTCACAGCTTGAAGCTGCCCTTATTCTTAACCAACGCATCTTAGTATATTTTATTCTCGATAGTTGATTATTTCATTATAATATATAAGATGTAAGTCTAGTGAGGGCGGGAGGAGACGAGCGGGAGAGAGAGACCGGCTTGGGACGTTGCTTCGCTTGCCAGCTTGGGACGAGCCTGAAGCGTTGCCATATGCATTTGTTTGCAACGTTAGGCTTAGTTTCGACTCACGCACGGGGTAGAGGATTTTGACCCGGCAACTGTGTTGAGTGTTGCCAAGCATGGGATGTATTCTGCATGCCTAGGGCGGGGTCCAGACAGATTCAAGACTCAGAGCTCACCTCACTGTCGTACCCTTCGGACCCCCTTGATATCTATCCCTCTCAACCCCACTTAGAAACTTTCTCTTACTTTGTATACCTTCCTTCCACTACTTCACCAATCTATTTAATTATCCCATCCCCTTGATAGACCTTATATCTATTATTGTATTAACGACGAGCTCTCAGATAACTAGATAGGATTTTGGGCCTTATGCAGAGATGTAATTGTTAATGAGACCTAGGAAGCTTTTTTGTTGTCTCATATTTGGTGGTTTCATGCTTGCTAGTGTGTTCTTGTGTCAGGTTAGCAGGGGCTAGACCGGAGGGGAGGCTTTTTGCGATCCTTTAAGTAAAGTCTGCGGGTGTGAGTCCTGTGGACCTGCACGACTTTACTAGGATACCCGTGGGAGTCGGGGGACATTTTCTTGTCTGTGTCCCTGTGTGTCTAGCGTTGTGTTGTGTGAGGGCCCTTGCCTAGTCCACTCAGCACTGCGCTAGCACGTTTTGCTTTTGTTTTAGGGTCGCCAGGAGAGAGTCAGATACTTGCGATCTGAGTCTCTCAAGAGAGCACCCTTTCAATTAGAGTAATTTGGCGCACAGACTTGGGAACGTCCCTAGGCTAGAGCAGGTGGCTCAGCCCGGGTATCCGAAGCCTATATCCTTCCGGCTAGACCTCTGCCACCTGGCAGATTAACACCTAGGGGTTTATTATCTCTGTATGCTTGTTATTGTGCCACAGTTTACGGTTTTTGTGAGCATTGTGAGTCAGGGTGTGGCTTAGAGACTCTGTCCGAGCAGGCTTGCCTGACTAAGAGTGAGAAGCACACCTGTATGTGGTTATGTTGCGAGTTGCTGCCTTTATTTAATTATACCTATGCCATTATACACTGTAGGTCCTATCACTAGTATTTATTCCTGCTTATGAGTTAAGAGTTCTCTAAATCCGTAACATACTTTCTTTGCTAAGCATCAGATCCTACAGTAGCCGCATGCAGTTTAGAAACCCGCATCTTGTCTACCGGTACGATGTTTTGAGGACTGTTTGCTTTCACCTTCTTTCACGCAGGGGTGATTAGTTGTATTAATTAACGTAACGTTAAATGTACTTTCTTCTAGTTTGTTATTAAATTGTTTCTGCAATTTAATTCCGTTATCTATCTTTTCCTTGAAGCTTTAAGTCAACTTAATTGTGTGATCTTTTATATAGCCTGCTTGACTATCAGCAGTCTATAGTGCGTGCACCCTGTAACCGAGTCATAGGATACCTCGTTGTCCAGGCAGGACTCTTGACGGTTTAGGGTGGTTTGTTGCCTGGGTTTATAGATAAGGGTTGGATCTAGCGTTTTCCGTTGTTGCTTGTTGCCGCATACCTAGTACAATAGAAAGAGCCCAGTGTTTATATATCCCAGGACGTAACAAGTGGTCGAGTGGTGGGGGACAAGGGAGGTCGGCTGAATGAGGAATATCAAATAACTTCAATGACAAAACCCATACCACCAACTTTTCACCGAGACGTAAACTATATTCCAAGCAAACTTACACCATCACCACTGTCGGTCCAATTTATTTGTACAGATACTTTTAACTATAATACATATTGTAACCATAAACCCACCATTACACACCCACCCACTCACCTATTGTCACATTCTTCCTATTGTCCAATAGTTTCCCAATGTCCCAGTTTAACAATCGCAGTCTTTAACCTCTTAGCTATTAGACGATTTTATTCAACATAGGAAGGGCCTCCTGCAATAATAATGCTTCCATCTATCTCAGCCAACCCTTCTAGCTACCACAGATCCTTCCTAAGCTGCATAATAACGCTAAAATATAGCTAGAATAATATATAACACACGTCACTGGTACTCAAAGGGTTAATTCTCTCTCTCTCACCCTGCAATTGAGGTTGCGAAATTGCAGTCATTTCCCTAAGTGAGGTTCATAAGCCTTGGGCATCTACAGAACTTTGGAACAGTACTGATTGAATGGTTGAGATCTTCCTTGCTTTGACAAGCAATTTTGTTCAGCTTATAGGAAAAAGTATGTGAACATTTATTGGTTAATCGAGCTATTTTTCGAAACAAATTTAATTAGTCTAATATTAGCCAGAATGGAATTTAAAAGGCATCATCGTACTGAAGGGCTAAAGTTGAAAATATCGCCTTATGTTAGAGAGGGTGGCATTACGGTGATCATGAGGGGCTTGGTGTAATGTCTCCATTTCCTCAGGAGAGCCAAACCAATTTACCTCCTGCCCTCCACCGCTTTCAAGAGCTTAGGTAAAGACGGAGAGAGAGAGAGAGAAACTCCAATGTGTCTCGGAGAAATAAATCATGTATAACAACAAATATATATAATTGGTTTTCAATTTAGAGAACATTATTTCGACGTTATTTAATTGAGTTTTTCAAGATATTAAAGGGCTTTGACATAGTTGATGTAGATTCACTGTTCAGATTCAATAAAAGTTCATCATATATATACTGTATATATATACTGTATATATATACTGTATATATATATATATATATATATGTATATATACACTGTATATATATATATGTATATATATACCTGTATATACTGTATATATATATATATATATATATATATATATATATATATATATACATACATATATATATATATGTATATATATACCTGTACAGTATATACTGTATATATATATATATATACAGTTAATTGCTCAATAGGTGGCGTTCTGAGATTGAGGGTCCAAGTCTAGGTGGTCAGACAGTGAAGCACGAAGGCGAGGCAGCTTCAGAGATCGGGCTGCTTCGAACCGTGAGTTGAACTCTAATGATTCACGTGTCTCACTCCCTAGACTGGAACAAGACCTCACAGGCTTCACCGTGTTGAGCGGTTGGATGTGCAGGATCTCAGCCTATGCCCGAGAGGGAGTAGTTGGAATATAGGAAAAAAAAAAATATATATATATATATACTGTATATATATATATATATTTTGTTTTCTATGTGAATGAGGTAGACAAAAGGCATAACTGCCTGCAGAGAGTACCTCCCACAGATTTCAATGAGTGGAGGGCCGAAATCAAGGGACGTTCGAGCCAAAATGCCTGGACACACAGAAGAAGCAATTTAAGTCATAGGAAGTGGGAAAGACTGATTCTGGGAGAGAGTTCCAGAGCTCAGCGGTTGAATAGAAGAAAGTCTGAGAATAGCGTTTCACTCATGGGTTGGAGAGTTGCACAGAGTAGGGATGGGATTGTGTTGCAAGGCGGGTATTAGGTACCCTACATAGAGGATGTGTTATACACTGGGAAAGCTCCGAGGAACACTGATTATTGTAGTAGCGATAGAATAGTGAGAGAGATGCAACATTGCGGCGAAGAGAGAGAGATTGCAGAGAGTTGGTGAGTGGACGGGAGTTAATGATACGAAAGGCTTTCCTTTCTACTTTATCTAGGAATGTGGTGTGAGAGGATCCTCCCCACACATGTGAACAATACTCAATACAAGGACACATTGTGCCCTTGTACAGAGCAAGAAGCTGCGCAGAGGTAAAGAACCCCTTGAGGCGGTTGAGCACACCCAGCTTCTGAGAGGCTGCCTTAGCGAGACTGGTAATATGGTCTTTCCAAGTGAGAGCAGAAGAAAAAGAGACACCGAGAACATTGAGGGAAGATGAAGGGTTGATTTTTGTATTGTTGAAGAATAAGGGAGAGTCCTCTGGAGGTTCCTGACGGGTAGTAAGATGGATATATTGAGTTTTGGAAGCATTAAATGCAACAAGGTTTTCTCTAGCCCAATTGGAAAAAGTAGCTAGATCAGAAGATAAGCATTTTATGGCTTTATTACCTTTACTTTTGAGGGACTGCTGGCTGGGGCATTCTGGAAAACTAATTAAGTGGTGTAAAGTAGAGTCATCTGCATATGAATGGATAGGACTGGATGTACAGTTGAGAAGATCATTAATGAAAATTAGAAAGAGAATAGGAGATAGGACAGAACCCTGAGAAACAACCGGAGTTGATAGGATGAGGAAATGAGCGATGGCCGTCCACAGCCGCAGACAAAGGCTCAGATGGAGGGACAGAAACCGAAGGAGGGTAGTTTGGAAATTAAAGATGTGTGCCAGACTCTATCGAAGGCCTTCGATATGTCTAGTGCCACAGAAAAATCTCACCGAAGTCCCGAAAGTTGGATGACCAAGAGTTAGTAAGATATGAAAGAAGATCACCAGCAGAGCGACCCTTAAGGAAGCCATACTGGCGAACTGAGAGCAGATTATGAGAAGATAAATGCTTAAGAAATTTAGAAGCAAGAATAGTTTCAAAAACTTTAGAGATACAAGAGATGAGAGCAATTGGACGATAGTAGGAGGGTTGAGAGCGGTCACCCTTCTTTGGGACAGGTTGAATGAGAGCAAACTTCCAGCAAGAAGGAAAGACGTTAGAGGAGAGACAGAGACGAAAGAGTTTGCCTAGGCAGGGGGTCAGCACGGAAGCACAGTTTTTAAGTACAACAGGAGGAACACCGTCCGGACCGTACGCCTTCTTAGTAGTAAGCCCAGAGAGAGTAGAAAGTACATATTTAGAAGAGATTAGGATATTAGGCATAAGTAGGAGAGAGGGGGTGAAGAGGGAGGAATAACACCGGAATCATCCAAGGTAGAGTTCCTGGCAAAAGTTTGAGCAAAGAGTTCAGCTTTGTCAGAGGAAGAAGTGATGGCTGTGCCATTAGAGTGGAAAAGGGGAGGGAAAGACGAGGAAGAAAAGTTGTTTGAGAGGTTTTTGGCTAGATGCCAGAAAGCTTGGGAAGAGCTAGAGGTGGATAGTTCAGTGCATTTATTATTGATGAAAGAGTGCTTGGCAAGTCGAAGAACAGATTTGGCTTGATTCCGGGCGGAAACATAGGAAGAATGAGATTCTTGAATATTAAGGCGTCAGTACCGTTTGAATGCTTCCTCATTGTTTATATATATATATATATATATATACAGGTATATATATATATATATATATATATATTATATATATATATATATATATATATATACAGTATATAGACTGTATATACTGTATATTATATATATATATACGCATATATTATACTCGCTTCCCAAAGACCTGATAAAGTGTAGATGAAAAAGAAGGATCAAAGCGTGTATCATCCTCATCACAAAGGCAAGCCATATAACTACTCAAGGTGATTACGGTACTCTCTTTGATCTCTCTCATTCTGATGTGTAGTATAGTATGGTAGAGAAGATGAATAAACGGGAGGCCTAATTATATTTGTTGAAGTAATATACAATTAATAAATACCGATAACTGTGTCATTGTACAGTGATTATAATATTATGGTACCACTACTAATACTACTACTACTACTAGTAATGTTACTACAACTACTACTACTTCAAAGTAGCGAGCCCTGCATCGAGTTGAATGGCTGTTGATACTGGCTCCAATATAATTTGTTATGGTAAAAACAAATACTGAATGTGTATATAACTTTGAATAGTTGACAGAATATTATATTCACAATTTGAGGAGCATTTTATTGACAACGTTTCGCAGATAGTTTCTTCAGGTCACTAACATACATTCGGGCATTGGATGCCTTAAGTGTCCGTCATGACTGGTGGGAGTCGTGGGAGGTGGAGGTAGGGTAGGGAGGGGGATAGAGTGCGGGGGGGGGGGAATGCATAAACAATATACACAGCAATAACCACATGTATAATTATAAAGGAATTCCTGATATGTGACATCCATATCTCAAATAATGAAATAATAAATGGCACAAAATAAAGCATTATGACATGTTACTAATCAATAATACTAATACACATAAACTACAATGATCAACATACCCGACTCGTCATAAAGCTCATTCCCCTTCACCTAAGAGAACCAACAATCAACATATAGTGTAGGGCAGACAGTAAACTGTAATACTAAATTACAGTATATCATACCACGAGGCTGAACAACAGACTTACAACACTCTTGGTTCCCCAGAAACCTCAAAGCTCTAAGAGAACCCCCATCAATCCAACCTTGCACATACAAGTACAACAATCATACTAAAACATCAATAACTATAATAACAATGTGTATTATGTTAAATACTATATAACAATAACACTCATAATAATGTCAATTTAACACGACAACACACTAGCTTAGCTTAGATAATATTCTTCAAACATCATAACAAAACACCACAACCCTGAGTCAAGGCAGATATAATTATACAAACTGTGAGAGTCTTGCGTGTGGGTCGACCGGGAACTACTCGTGGTGCATAGCATGGGTTTGCACACTCATGAAATATACAGTGAACAAAAGCAGAACAAAACTTACAAATTAACCCATTCCAATGTTTATCTCTCATACTGATGCAAGTTTCGACGTCTACCTCTTCCCTTACTAACCACCTTCCTTCTACCTATCCACCTTATTAGAAACAAAATATAAGAGAGAGTGAGAGTGAGAGCGAGAGCAAGAGAGAGAGAGAGAGCTGATGATGATGACAAGGCAAAGTCAGGTAAGATATGAAATGTAATAGCCCTGGAGAGATCTAATTAAGGCCGCCTAGGCCCGTGCCAGGTGTAGCATGGATGAGAAGGGGAGGAGACAATATGGGAAGTAATATGAGAGATCGTAACTGATGGAAACAATAGATTATTAAAACATATAATGGAGGGGAATGATATATTAATAATGGAGGGAATAATGAGGAAAATTAACTAATGTAATTCTTAACGCCAATAACTCCCAATGAAATTAATGAAAGGAAATTATGATCCTCCGGGGATTAGAACCCAGGATGCCACATACAGAACTTACTTACTTTAACCATTATACCACCGAGACAGTTAACGATTGAGTACATGACTAACATAAATTATAATTTATCGAATACTTGATATCAATCTAGTCATGTATTCAAACCCGACTGCACTATGCATAGCGTAGTGTTTATGAGAGAATGTTCATGTGATGAAAGCATACATAGGAAGGGGAACAACACGATATGGAAAGGAATGAGTAAGACGTATAGTATGATAATTGTGAATAATGAGTAAGACGTATAGTATGATAATGGTGAATAATGAGTAAGACGTATAGTATGATAATGGTGAATAATGAGTAAGACGTATAGATAATGGTGAATAATGAGTAAGACGTATAGTATGATAATGGTGAATAATGAGTAAGACGTATAGTATGATAATGGTGAATAATGAGTAAGATGTATAGTATGATAATGGTGAATAATGAGTAAGACGTATAGTATGATAATGGTGAATAATGAGTAAGACGTATAGTATGATAATGGTGAATAATGAGTAAGACGTATAGTATGATAATGGTGAATAATGAGTAAGACGTATAGTATGATAATGGTGAATAATGAGTAAGACGTATAGTATGATAATGGTGAATAATGAGTAAGATGTATAGTATGATAATGGTGAATAATGAGTAAGATGTATAGTATGATAATGGTGAATAATGAGTAAGATGTATAGTATGATAATGGTGAATAATGAAGCCTGGAAGAAAAGGAGTGAAGACACGAAAAGGAAAAGTATAGCTATGAAGTGATAGACAATGACAAAGGTGCAAGAGAAAGGGGAGGAGGCAGACAATTGAAAGGTTAGGAAACTGGAAAGCATATATGGTTGAAATGGGAAACAAAGAAGGAATTAATATATAAGGCACAGATAGTTTGGGAAGGAATTTCAGGCCACAAATGGTGGACATGATAGATAATAAAGAACATGAAGTAAAAATGCAAGGAAGTGATGAAAGAACATAGGGAAGTGAAGTAAGAGAGATTAGGAAGAAGCAAAGCTACTGTAGACAGTAATGAGACACTCAATATATTGTGAGCTAATTCAAGAATACATTACGGAGATCGATAAAAGACTGTTAAACGTAAATAACAGAAATGTTAGATCATTTGAAGGGTGTAGATGAGCGAGAAAGGAAGAACATTAATTTCAAACCACTATTTAAGATGAACACTTTGAGGAAGAACTATAAGCTGGTAATACAAGCGAAGAATAATGCACTCCATGTATTTGGAAGTGTAATCAATGTTATTTAAAGCAGATCAATGTGTGTCTATTGTGTTTTCGAGTAATAATTAATTGCACCGTGCACAATTTCTAGGAAGCCTTGTACATCGTGTAGTGTTAATCCATATGCAACTGTAATAACGTTCTTGGAAACACAAACATAAATGATGTATGTTGTTTATGACCAATATACCGCTTTGAGGTTACCATAACACAGTGTATCATAGTGTTTATAATAAATGTATAATGCCAATGGCAAAATACTATATACTATCTTCTTGAACTGCTCTACTGGAGAACTATTTAAACATTTTAGGGAAGTTTGTTCAAGGAGGAATGGCTTGTATATGCGATAATATGTTCACACATGCTAGTTCTGAACCATCTTATTTCTAACTTTCAGCCATGGTTGCGTGTTGATTTGTATTGAGGCTAAGACTATTGCTGTAATCCACGTTGTTAAACCCAGTAAGAGATCAAAAGCTTTTGGCTGGTATTCATATCTCAGTCACCTAATCGATGGATAAAGCATTGTACCCCTGGATCGTAATCTTTCCAGCCAAGAGAGAGAGAGAGAGAGAGAGAGAGAGAGAGAGATATATATAGTAATGTAGTCAGGAGACTGAGGGGAGCGTGAGGTAGGATGGATGAGAGGAAGGTTATTAATGTTGCTCTGTCTCCCAGGGTTCACTGAGGGGAGCGTGAGGTAGGATGGATGAGAGGAAGGTTATTAATGTTGCTCTGTCTCCCAGGGTTCACTGAGGGAAGCGTGAGGTAGGATGGATGAGAGGAAGGTTATTAATGTTGCTCTGTCTCCCAGGGTTCACTGAGGGGAGGGTGAGGTAGGATGGATGAGAGGAAGGTTATTAATGTTGCTCTGTCTCCCAGGGTTCACTGAGGGGAGCGTGAGGTAGGATGGATGAGAGGAAGGTTATTAATGTTGCTCTGTCTCCCAGGGTTCACTGAGGGGAGCGTGAGGTAGGATGGATGAGAGGAAGGTTATTAATGTTGCTCTGTCTCCCAGGGTTCACTGAGGGGAGCGTGAGGTAGGATGGATGAGAGGAAGGTTATTAATGTTGCTCTGTCTCCCAGGGTTCACTGAGGGGAGCGTGAGGTAGGATGGATGAGAGGAAGGTTATTAATGTTGCTCTGTCTCCCAGGGTTCACTGAGGGGAGCGTGAGGTAGGATGGATGAGAGGAAGGTTATTAATGTTGCTCTGTCTCCCAGGGTTCACTGAGGGGAGCGTGAGGTAGGATGGATGAGAAGAAGGTTATTAATGTTGCTCTGTCTCCCAGGGTTCACTGAGGGGAGCGTGAGGTAGGATGGATGAGAGGAAGGTTATTAATGTTGCTCTGTCTCCCAGGGTTCACTGAGGGGAGCGTGAGGTAGGATGGATGAGAGGAAGGTTATTAATGTTGCTCTGTCTCCCAGGGTTCACTGAGGGGAGCGTGAGGTAGGATGGATGAGAGGAAGGTTATTAATGTTGCTCTGTCTCCAGGGTTCACTGAGGGGAGCGTGAGGTAGGATGGATGAGAGGAAGGTTATTAATGTTGCTCTGTCTCCCAGGGTTCACTGAGGGGAGGGTGAGGTAGGATGGATGAGAGGAAGGTTATTAATGTTGCTCTGTCTCCCAGGGTTCACTGAGGGGAGCGTGAGGTAGGATGGATGAGAGGAAGGTTATTAATGTTGCTCTGTCTCCCAGGGTTCACTGAGGGGAGCGTGAGGTAGGATGGATGAGAGGAAGGTTATTAATGTTGCTCTGTCTCCCAGGGTTCACTGAGGGGAGGGTGAGGTAGGATGGATGAGAGGAAGGTTATTAATGTTGCTCTGTCTCCCAAGGTTCACTGAGGGGAGCGTGAGGTAGGATGGATGAGAGGAAGGTTATTAATGTTGCTCTGTCTCCCAGGGTTCACTGAGGGGAGCGTGAGGTAGGATGGATGAGAGGAAGGTTATTAATGTTGCTCTGTCTCCCAGGGTTCACTGAGGGGAGCGTGAGGTAGGATGGATGAGAGGAAGTTATTAATGTTGCTCTGTCTCCCAGGGTTCACTGAGGGGAGCGTGAGGTAGGATGGATGAGAGGAAGGTTATTAATGTTGCTCTGTCTCCCAGGGTTCACTGAGGGGAGGGTGAGATAGGATGGATGAGAGGAAGGTTATTAATGTTGCTCTGTCTCCCAGGGTTCACTGAGGGGAGCGTGAGGTAGGATGGATGAGAGGAAGGTTATTAATGTTGCTCTGTCTCCCAGGGTTCACTGAGGGGAGTGTGAGGTAGGATGGATGAGAGGAAGGTTATTAATGTTGCTCTGTCTCCCAGGGTTCACTGAGGGGTGCGTGAGGTGGGATGGATGAGAGGAAGGTTATTAATGTTGCTCTGTCTCCCAGGGTTCACTGAGGGGAGCGTGAGGTGGGATGGATGAGAGGAAGGTTATTAATGTTGCTCTGTCTCCCAGGGTACACTGAGGGGAGCGTGAGGTAGGATGGATGAGAGGAAGGTTATTAATGTTGCTCTGTCTCCCAGGGTTCACTGAGGGAAGCGTGAGGTAGGATGGATGAGAGGAAGGTTATTAATGTTGCTCTGTCTCCCAGGGTTCACTGAGGGGAGCGTGAGGTAGGATGGATGAGAGGAAGGTTATTAATGTTGCTCTGTCTCCCAGGGTTCACTGAGGGGGAGGGTGAGGTAGGATGGATGAGAGGAAGGTTATTAATGTTGCTCTGTCTCCCAGGGTTCACTGAGGGGAGCGTGAGGTAGGATGGATGAGAGGAAGGTTATTAATGTTGCTCTGTCTCCCAGGGTTCACTGAGGGGAGCGTGAGGTAGGATGGATGAGAGGAAGGTTATTAATGTTGCTCTGTCTCCCAGGGTTCACTGAGGGGAGCGTGAGGTAGGATGGATGAGAGGAAGGTTATTAATGTTGCTCTGTCTCCCAGGGTTCACTGAGGGGAGCGTGAGGTAGGATGGATGAGAGGAAGGTTATTAATGTTGCTCTGTCTCCCAGGGTTCACTGAGGGGAGCGTGAGGTAGGATGGATGAGAGGAAGGTTATTAATGTTGCTCTGTCTCCCAGGGTTCACTGAGGGGAGCGTGAGGTAGGATGGATGAGAGGAAGGTTAGTAATGTTGCTCTGTCTCCCAGCGTTCACTGAGGGGAGCGTGAGGTAGGATGGATGAGAGGAAGGTTATTAATGTTGCTCTGTCTCCCAGGGTTCACTGAGGGGAGCGTGAGGTAGGATGGATGAGAGGAAGGTTATTAATGTTGCTCTGTCTCCCAGGGTTCACTGAGGGGAGCGTGAGGTAGGATGGATGAGAGGAAGGTTATTAATGTTGCTCTGTCTCCCAGGGTTCACTGAGGGGAGCGTGAGGTAGGATGGATGAGAGGAAGGTTATTAATGTTGCTCTGTCTCCCAGGGTTCACTTCCAGTCGCAATTTATGTGTCTATATTGTCTCCTTTATTGTCTCCAAACTTCTTGGATTTTCTGTTGGTCTGTCCAGTTATTTTACCCAACAAAAACTAGCAATGCCAAACCTTTGTACCTAAAGTTACAGTAAAAGGGACCAGAAACATTCCACTCTAAATATCTATGAGTTACAATTATCCCCTTGAGAATCATCACACGTTTTGACAGTCTATTCTGCCTATTACGATTTAATTAAGTAAATAAGTAACTGTTTGGACACTTAACCATCAGTGTTTTTGAGGGCAAGCAGCCTAGAGGGGTCGCTGGATCTGTTGTTGCTTGATTTCCTTTGTACTTGTACTTTGTGCCCACTCACTCACTTTCTCTCTCTCTCTCTGTACGTTTATAATTATTCATAAACAAGTGGTACTCCACACACAACTGCTATAGTAACATCATACTTTTACGAGGTAATAATATGTTACCACATTAATGTTAGTGTGTAGACCTGCTTCATTCATCAATGCCGCCACTAAAATCATGATATATGAATAGTGAACATAATACCCGCACATATATCAAACACAGGTGCTTCCAAACATTATACACACGATCTGCATGTCTCAGCCGGGGTTAAAGATAATTAAAATGTTAATTATATTCCAGGAAAAAAGACGAAACCCAATTATATATATATACGGAGACATTTGTTGAACTATCTTATGCATAGGTAAAGCCTTCTTTATTAGTAATTAAGGTTATAATAGGAAACCTCGATGAAAGTATGTGGGCTGTTATGCAACCGAGCGAGAAGGGGGGAGCGGGGGGGGGACGAAGAGGAAGAGAGAGAGAAGTCAAATACTAGGAATGATAGTGAAGGTATATATATAATTAACTTTGTCATTATCTTTTGACAGTTAAGGGCCCTTCACACAGTCAGGAGTACGAGCTAGAATCACTAGGAGTAATGACTCCCGTTGATTCCTGGGAATATGACCGCGAGTGTCCGAAATTCCACGTGCCCTCACGACAGAGTAGGAGCCAGCGGGAGTGGCCCTGCAATCACAAGGAGTCACTGGGAGTTACCAGGAGTCACCGGGATAAAATCGAGAATGAAGTGCGAGTTATTGAAAATTTAAAAATTAACGGTCGTTTTCGGATTAGTGCAATATACGAGTCGATACAAGTAATACAGGAGTCACTGGGAGTCACCGAGCATCACTGGGAGTTGTTAGGAATGACCTTTGTCGCGCGGCTGCCAACTCGTGGTGCGGTGTTGCCACCAACTCACAGTAGACTTGCCGCTTGCGCAAGGGCTCCAACAGACGGAAGCACTGGACACATGTGCATCCACTGTGAGCCTCCAGGCATGTGTGTGACCCTATAATTTAAAGTTGCCATCCCTCAAATATTCTCTTGTAGGCTATAACTATAGTCCTCTCATATCATCATTAAGTATTATGACTGTATTCATACATCATTAAGGACAATTATATAATACGATAAGTCTGTATTATTATGTACCGTACAGTCATTATATCAATGCTTACTATAATTTAAGAAACAAATATATGTAAAGTATTGTCTAAAGAGTGCCTAGTTAATCCTTCACACATTTTCGTTTTCCTTCGTTAGCGAGTTCTGTAATATTTCATAATATTAGCTAAAATGGGTAACAACTATAGATTATGTTAGCTTGGTTAGGTTAGGTCAGGGGAGTTGGAGAACTTGTAAACTAGAAGTAGGCTAGTGTAACATTGACTATACATTGTTCACATTATTAAATACTTCACCTACAGTAATTTCCTTCTCTATACACAATCACTGTGTTAAATACGTCTTGTGGGAAATTGAACTTACACATGTTCATACTAGGCCTATTAATAATGTTTAACCCTTCCTCCCCGGGCTGTCTTACCCAATGACGGTCGCCCCTACTCGGGCGATATGGCTGAAAAACGTCTAGGCCTAGGCTACCGTATTTATGTTTATTTTCACTGCTAGAACTTTCCCACTCATCTATAATCGTAGTGCGGTTTTCAATCTGTATTTTGGCATTGAGTAGAGCTCTGTAAGTCAACTGGTTCAGTTGTGATGACGATTTCAGTGCAGCCAATATTGCAGAGATGTTGCCAATATGGGGGCTTTTTAGACACTAATTTCGTCATGACGTCAGAACAATAACATTGAGGAGTCTTCTCCTTCTTGTTTTCGGAGGTGCGGTAACGAACGCTTGGGTTTGTTGACATACGTCGTACGCACGGTGTTCAGACCAAGCTTAATTAGGCTATTAAGCTCATGCCTTAGGTAAGGCATACCGGG
The DNA here is from genome assembly GCA_032716605.1 of Paralithodes platypus. Classification (NCBI taxonomy): domain Eukaryota; kingdom Metazoa; phylum Arthropoda; class Malacostraca; order Decapoda; family Lithodidae; genus Paralithodes; species Paralithodes platypus. The sequence continues at coordinate 1,413,835 of CM064515.1, forward strand.
TAGCGGCCCTTCTTTCGTGCTGTCCTTACCTAAGGCAGACCGGGTAGGAAGGGTTAACCAAGAAAACTAAAGTACCCGTATAGATTATACTTACAGGTGAGGAGTATTACAGTTATATATGAATAATATTTGTTTTAATCCACTTTCATTTCACTTTGAGATAGCTTGAGAATGCACTTACAATTAATAAATACTGCAAAATTGTCTGGGGAGGGGGGAAATTCCCAGCTAGGTAGGCTCGCTTTGCTCATCACCCACACCCATGAATAATGGGCCCTTTATTACATGTGCGCCCACTACAGGTATCTTTGTGGGCGCCCCTGCCGCTTGGAGAGCATGCTCGGTGACTCCCAGTTGCTCCTGGTGACTCCCGTCGATTCCCAGTGACCCTCAGTAACTCGCATGTATTACCTATCTATATCCCAGTGATTCCCGGTGAAACTGAGAACTGAAACTGAAACGGAACACTGTCCGCGATTTAGATAGGAGTCACTGGGAGTCACTGCGAGTGTTCCGGCTCGCAGCGAGAACTTTAAACACGGTGAACATTGAGTCGGACAGGGCCAATTGCCTGCGACTGGTCGAGAGTCTAACAGGAGTCACTAGGAATCGCTAGAGTCACTAGGAGTCATCAATTTTCACCGCGAATAGCCCCAGGAGTCCGAATTTTCACCTACTCCTAGTGATTCTAGTTTGCACTCCTGACTGTGAAGGGCCCTTTACTTTTACAAATGTAAATTTCAATCTTTCTTGGTAAATGTTTTCTCTCTCTCACTGTATAACTACTCCTTATAGCGTCATACAGTAAACTACACAGTAAACTGAATGTTAGTTGTTATGTTAAAAGAGCTCTTGAGAATTATGTCGCATGTTCACAGTTTATTTTGGCTTTCATTACACCATTTTATTCAGATTGTGAAGGATCTGTGGGAATTAAATGGAGATACATTATCTTAAACCCCGGAATTATAAATACCCTACCTAAACTAAATAACACTTCTAATAATTCACAAAATAAACGGTTCCTTACCCACTCTGAACCACTGTTGGAGATTTCGAACAGAGCAGCAGTGATTTAGACAAAAATTCAATATAGGATAGAAAGAATTAAGTTAGAAAGGGAATATACAATTACATACTTTTATTATGTAATAATTCTTATAATACTTTTCTACGGCCACGACGACAACCACAACTAACTACTACGCCACCACCTCCACCACCAGTTGTAACAAAAACAGGTTAACAGTATCGGTTATAACACTTATCTACTGCCATGACCACTACCACGACTAACTATTACGTCTCCACATCCGCGACCACGACTAAATACTACGTCTCCACCTCCACTACCACCACGACCACTACCACGACTAACTATTACGTCTCCACATCCGCGACCACGACTAAATACTACGTCTCCACCTCCACTACCACCACGACCACTACCACGACTAACTATTACGTCTCCACATCCGCGACCACGACTAAATACTACGTCTCCACCTCCACTACCACCACGACCACTACAACGACTAACTATTACGTCTCCACATCCGCGACCACGACTAAATACTACGTCTCCACCTACACTACCACCACGACCACTACCACGATTAACTACTACGTCTCATCCACCACAACCACAACCACTACCACGATTAACTACTACGTCTCATCCACCACCACCACAACCACGATTAAATACTACGTCTCATCCACCACCACCACAACCACTACCACGATTAACTACTACGTCTCATCCACCACCACCACAACCACTACCACGATTAACTACTACATCTCATCCACCACCACCACAACCACTACCATGATTAACTACTACGTCTCATCCACCACCACCACAACCACTACCACGATTAAATACTACGTCTCATCCACCACCACCACAACCACTACCATGATTAACTACTACGGCTCATCCACCACCACCACAACCACTACCACGATTAACTACTATGTCTCATCCACCACCACCACAACCACTACCACGATTAACTACTACGTCTCATCCACCACCACCACAACCACTACCACGATTAACTACTACATCTCATCCACCACCACCACCACCACTACCACGATTAACTACTACGTCTCAACCACCACCACCACCACCACTACCACAATTAACTACTACGTCTCAACCACCACCACCACAACCACTACCACGATTAACTACTACGTCTCAACCACCACCACCACCACCACTACCACAATTAACTACTACGTCTCAACCACCACAACCACCACCACCACCACGATTAACTACTACATCTCAACCACCACCACCACTACCACGATTAACTACTACGTCTCAACCACCACCACCATGACCACTACCATGATTAACTGCTATGTCTCCACCACCACCACTACAATGATTAACTGCTATGTCTCCACCACCACCACCATGACCACTACCACGATTAACTGCCACATCTCCACCACCTCCACCACAATTAACTGCTACGTCTCCACCACCACCTCCACAACCACTACCACGATTAACTGCTACGTCTCCACCACCACAATTAACTGCTACGTCTCGACCACCACCACCACGACCACTACCATGATTAACTACTACGTCTCCACCACCACCACTACAACGATTAACTGCTACGTCTCCACCACCACCACCACGACCGCTAACACAATTAACTACTACATCTCAACCACCACCACCATGACCACTACAACGATTAACTGCTACGTCTCCACCACCACAACCACTACCACGATAAACTACTACGTCTCATCCACCACCACCACAACCACTACCACAATTAACTACTACATCTCATCCACCACCACCACCACCACCACTACCACGATTAACTACTACGTCTCAACCACCACCACCACCACCACTATCATGATTAACTACTACATCTCAACTACCACCACCCTCACCACCACTACCACGATTAACTACTACATCTCAACCACCACCATGACCACTACCACGATTAACTGCTATGTCTCCACCATCACCACCACCACCACTACAACGATTAACTGCTACATCTCCACCACCACCACCACCACTACAACGAGTAACTGCTACGTCTCCACCACCACCACCATGACCACTACCACGATTAACTGCTACATCACCACCACCACCACAATTAACTGCTACGTCTCCACCACCACGACCACTACCATGATTAACTGCTACGTCTCCACCTCCACGACCACTACCACGATTAACTACTACATCTCCACCCCACCCATTAACTGCTACGCTCCACACCACCTCCACGACCACTACCACGATTAACTACGTCTCCACCACCACCACCACCACTACAACGATTAACTGCTACGTCTCCACGACCACTACCATGATTAACTACTACGTCTCCACCACCACCACCACCACCACTACAACGATTAACTGCTACGTCTCCACGACCACTACCATGATTAACTGCTACGTCTCCACCACCACCTCCACGACCACTACCACGATTAACTACTACATCTCCACCACCACCACCACAATTAACTGCTACGTCTCCACCACCACCACCACGACCACTACCATGATTAACTACTACGTCTCCACCACTACAACGATTATCTGCTACGTCTCCACCACCACGACCGCTACCACAATTAACTACTACATCTCAACCACCACCACCATGACCACTACAACGATTAACTGCTACGTCTCCACCACCACCACCACAACCACCACCACAATTAACTACTACGTCTCAACTACCACCACCACTACAATGATTAACTGCTACGTCTCAACCACCACCACGATTAACTACTATGTCTCAACTACCACCAACACGACCACTACCACGATTAACTACTATGTCTCAATCACCACCAACACGACCACTACCACGATTAACTACTCTGTCTCAACTACCACCAACACGACCACTACCACGATTAACTATTACGTCTCAAATACCACCACCAAGACAAGTACCACGTGTCAGGGATATTTGTGATTCGTAATTCTTTAGTAAGTGTGAAAATATTCAGATGAGTGGATCCATATTTGGGTGTTAGTGAGAGCCTGTGTTTTGTTTGAGGGTTGTCAAGTAGCTTCGGTAAGTGTGAGAGCGGTACGAGTGAGCACGAGAGGGAGTTTTCTTTCCGAGTGTTTGGTGCTTCGAACTATGCTCATGAATTATAATTTTATCCATAATGTGACAGTTGAAGCTTAATATTAACTTCCTTAATTTTGTTTGAACCACCTGTTAGGTAGTCTCTCTACAGCACACATCAAGTTCACAACTCCTCCTTTGCCTAGTGAGTGTTATAGTTTACAGTGGAGTAAAGTGGTGTTTGTAATTTGCGAAGTTATTATGAAGATATAGTGCTTTATTAGATAATTTGTTATAGCTTATTATTCCACAGCGTTTCTTTCATTACTGTAGGCACTGTGTGGTTGCTGCCGTGTGCTGGGTGGGCCTTACCTTGTCCCAGAGCTCCTTTCTTGTATAAGACAGCTAGTTCACGATATTCTGCACTTCGTCCGGTCTGAGCTGTAGGTGGTTGTGGTTGAGGGCCTGTGTGAGGGGCCTACCTCTATCACCACTGGTTGGGGGCCTGTGTGAAGGGCCTACCTGTATCACCACTGGTTGGGGGCCTGTGTGAGGGGCCTACCTGTATCACCACTGGTTGAGGGCTTGTGTGAAGGGCCTACCTGTATCACCACTGGTTGAGGGCCTGTCTGAAGGGCCTACCTGTGTCACAACTGGTTGAGGGCCTGTGTGAAGGGCCTGCCTGTATCAAGAGTGTGATGTTTGGACGTGATCTGGGAATGTGCCTGCCTAACCTTTTGACTGGTGTCGTGGTACTGGACTATGACTATTAGTGACTCCTAGCAGGACGTTTTATAGCAGATGACAAGACCATTTTAACCCATACATGCAGCTCTTCTAGCGACCCATAATTGTCTTTTACTATTATGGGTGAATGTGTAGGTGACTGTGGTAGTGGGGTATGAAAGCGTGATTGGTGTATATATATGTTTTGGTGAACTAAATTATAATTGTATATTCAAGAAATAATATGAATATAATAGTATAAAACTAGTATTATATGTTTCTGATCCCACTATTGACTAAGAGAAGGTGTATTATTATTAAGTAATTATTGAGTGCTTGGTCTTTAGTGCTTACCTTACTTTGAAATTACAGTACCTATGTTAATTGAGGTGATTTCACCTACAGTGGCTCAGTGTGTAGGATACACCTTCTCTTTATCTGGGATTAGTATGTTCACAGGAGCTCTGGTGGCAGTAAAATATCTCTTTGATAAAATCTCGGAGCTGCTGGCCATAGTGTGCTTTAGTGGGTACTAGGTGGGTTCACTTTCTCTAGAGTAGTTCGAACTGTGATCTTTAACCATGAGTGGTGTAGCCGTCATACTCAAGGAGGCTAAGGCATGGGGTGTGAATGGTGAAGAGGCACTGCTCAAGTTGATTACGCTTGCGAATGAGAGCGAGCAACAAAAAAAGGAAAGAGATGAAAAAGGAACTGAGATAGAGCGACAAAAAGAGGAGAGAGAAAGTGAGGAGAGAGTGAAAGCTCGTGCCCATGAAAGTAACATGCGTGGACATTAACTTGAGGACAGAGACAAAGCGTGTGCCCATGAACTTGCCCTTGCTACACTTAAAGCTCAGTCACCAAGTGTTGAGAACCGTGACTGTAACCCCTCTCGAACTGTAGGAGATTCAGGTAAAGCTCGTATCCCTCCCTTCTCTAACTGAGATGATATAGATTCCTATTTGCTTAGATTTGAAAAAGTAGCCAAGTTTTATGGTTGGAAGGAGGAAGACTACCCGCTGCACCTTGAAACTCTACTGAGAGGTAAGGCACTCAAAGTTTATGTAGGCTTACCCCCTGACATCTCTGACAACTATGAGGCTTTGAAGAAAGCCCTACTTCAGGCATTTCAGGTTGATTCTAATGCTTACCGTAAGATGTTCAGAGGTATTGTTACGAACTGGCACTCGCGTACACAAGGGCTCTCAATCAGGACTCGAATACGGCTCGCTGCCACAACGGAAACACACGATCCCAACCCCTGAGTACTGCCAGCCGAACAAAAAACACCAATACCCTCCAGAGTTCAATCTGCTATAACGGGGTATACCAGAACTCGGTACTAGTTTTCAACAACAGACTAATAAAGAGACAGGAATTATCTAGTCTGGTCAACAATCAAACAATGAAGTAAGAAACAACAACACCAAAGAATAGTGTTGGCCGAAGCCGAAGTAATCCACCCTTGACTATGAACTTAAGAAGTCCTCCACCCTCTACTTCGGATCGGCACTATTACGTTACGTTAATTAATAGTCCTTAAGCATCGAGCAAGGAATCTTCTGAAAAAAGTTAGATGCTTCTCGGATGCTCGTAAGAAGTACGTATCGGATTTTGAACAGTAATTCAATAAGCAAAAACACTGGCAATTAAATACTATTAAAGGTTTAAATTGGCATAAGAATAATTAAAAGAATATGCAATAGTAAATGGCAAACATTAAAAAGAAGTACTCCGCAAATGCAACGGCAATAGCCTACTCGGATTGTGCTCGTGGGCCACTAATCACTAAAGTAGCCAAGCTTGCAACACATGAAATCAATAGTGCATAAACAATATCATACATAAGGAAAGCTTCAATACTATTCTGTATCTACTAATCGAGTAAAGTCTAGCTGGGGTACTGTGGGCAAAAGGTAGCAGTGACTGAGCAAAAAGGGCTCGTAGCCTAGCGAAGTCCTCACAACTGTTTAAAGTATTACGTTAAAACTAACAAGTGCACTTTGAGAAATCCAGATCCCTTGTATCTGGTTTTCTCCCGGCTCCTTGACAAAGTAAAACAAACTGTTAATAAAATACAGGGTGGTTAGGCTCTTGCCCTCACGCACTGTAAATTATTAACTCAACACAGTCAGCCGCGAAGACAACCTAGGCTTCACTGAACCGAAACGAGTATGCAGGTTTATAGCTTAACCACTGCATCAAAGAACAACTCGTAACACAGAAAAGCCTTACCCCAGTCTAGCATTACCTAGACTAGCAGAAAACAGGAATAATAATATTAACACACAGGGAAATGCATATACAAGTGCAACAAACATAAATCAATCCTATTCGAAGTCAACCCTTCCAAAATAGGCTATCTAATAGGCAAGTATCTTGTGAGAACTCAAGCGATAATACGTTGGCTGACTAGCTCTGCACCAACGGGACCATGGAAGTTAAAAAGGGTAGGGAAAAGAGGAGATAAGAATGTAAGGCAGTAGAGAAAGTTCCCATCAGTCAGAAGAATATATATAGTTAGCAAGGGAAATGAGAAGTCGCTCTGCCTAATGAGTTCTGATGAAAAAATGGCTAGACTTCCCTTTTTATACCCGGCCCTCTAGTGAGCCCAACGTGAACTACTAAGGACCGCCCACTGACAACCATTACGTAATTTCTCTCTCTCCTCTGGGATAGACAAAGGCTCCCCTAGCACTGAGGGGGGGGGGGGGGGGGGGAGTGCTAGTGAGTTAGGCCCACCTCCCGCCTGGCGCACCCACTGACCCCCAACTGTGGCTGTTTCTCTTCCCATCATTACAAATAAGTTTTACACACAATACTTATAACTAATGATATAAAATAGAACTCGTTGGCTCAGATGAAAACAAAATACATATTCATAATACTTATAGTACAACGGCTCACATGAACTAAGTTAGGAAACACTACATAGACTACAGCCAAAGTTCCTGCCCTGACGATCCTAGCGAGAGTGGGGCATGACTAGGCGTTCTGTACAGCATGCTCACACGTGGACATGCGTCACACCTCCCCCAAGATTTTACTCGCTCAACCCTGAGCTAAAATCTGACAAACACAGAACCCCATCAAGCCCCTCACACCCAGCGACTGCATGGCACTAAAACAAAGCTGAGTTTATCACCAAAACACATCTTATTATTAAACAAAAATTCATATTTTATAACTCCTCCCAACAATTGCAAAAAGACACAATATCATGCTCCCAGAGCGACCTTACAGCAGCTCAGCCGTTTGATAGTTCGTGGACTACTCAAACTCTATAGGCTATGACAAACTTATACGATTACCTATATCAAAAGAAAGAGTTTTTGTATGATTTTTTATATTTTAATATGTTTTTCCCGGCTGCACTATAAGGGCAGCCTATTTTCCTCCACTCAAACCCACACACCTGTTATAGCCTACGACTGATCATCCACCCTTGATAAACAATCCGCGATCACATTGTCACATCCAGCAATATGACGGATGTCCAGGTTATACTCCTGCAACATCAAAGACCACCTGGTCAGTCTCATATTGCGATTGTGAAATTGATTCAGGAATCTCAAAGGGTGATGATCAGTGTAGATAACCACGACTGGGCCATAGGTTGGAACATACACCTCGAAGTGCCTGAGCGACAGCACAATCGCCAGTAATTCCTTTTCTATTGTAGAATAGTTCTTTTGTGCAGCATTGAACTTCTTAGAAAAGAAACTTACTGGGTGTTCCACACCTTCATTGTCTGTCTGTAGCAAGACGGCACCAGCCCCTACACCACTAGCATCTGTTGCCAGCTGAAAAGGCCTGTTAAAGTCTGGGGCCCTGAGTATCAGGCGAGTACATAGCAAATGTTTCACCAAAGTGAAAGCCTTTTCACACTCAGGTGCCCACAAAAACTTTTTGTCTTTAGATAACAAATCTGTGAGAGGTGCCAACACCGTTGAGTAACCTTTTATGAAGCGTCTGTAGTAGCCTATCATACCCAAGAATCTCATAATCTGCTTCTTGGTTGTTGGGTGTGGAAATTTATTGATAGCCTGTACCTTGTTCTGAGGAGGGCACACCTGTCCCCTTCCCACTACAAACCCAAGGTACTGCACAGTGGCTTTTACGAAGTCACACTTTGCCAAATTTACTACCAGACCTGCTTCACTAAGTTTCCGGAACAAGGTCTCAAGGTGCTCACAATGGCTCTCAAAGTCGTCATCATAAATGATTACATCGTCCAAATATACGGTGCAATTCGGAATGTCCTTTACAATTTCATTCATCAGGTTCTGAAACGTTGCTGGTGCATTCTTAAGTCCGTAAGGCATAACATTGCACCGGTAGGTAATCCCGTCCACAACAAAACCACATACCTCTTTAGCACGCTCGGACAAAGGTACTTGCCAGTAACCTTTTACTAAATCTACTTTAGACAAAAAACGAGCATTACCAATTTTGTCAACACTATCATCAACCCGAGGAAGAGGATATGGGTTAGTTGGAGTCAAACCGTTTAACCTACGGAAATCAATACAAAAGCGTACCTTGCCATCTGGCTTAGGCTGCAGTGTTACGGGGGAAGTCTACTTAACTGTGCCTTTCTCTATCAACCCTCTACCGAGCATATACTCCAACTCATCCCTCAGAGCTGGTAGTTTTATGGGGGGCACACGGTACGGGATTGACTTAAAGGGTATATGGTCCCCCACGTCAACATCATGCATAGCCTGAGTAGTGAGGCCTGGGTGTTCAGCAAATACAGTGGGGTATGAACCGAACAACTGACGGATAGCATCAAACTGCGGCTCAGGCAAATGAGCTATAGCCTCGTCAGCCCTTAGGCTCGAGTTCCCCGCCCACTGATCCGCTGAAACATGTTGATCCCAGCTATCCTCCTCTGAAGCTTGACTGCCCCCCTTTCCTTCTCCACCACGGCCGCAACAAGCCAACACAGGGACAGTGAGAGGCTCAGAGGGGCGCCTCACATACTCTTTAATAAGGTTCACGTGACATAACTGGTTCTTTTTCCTCCTGTCTGGAGTGGCAACAAGGTAATCTAAGTCTGAAATTTTTACTACAATTTTATAAGGTCCAGGGTACTTCGCAGAGAGGGGGTTACCAACCAAAGGCAACAAAATTAATACCTCTTGTCCTACAGTGAACTTCCGGAGCCTCACTTTGCGATCATATCTGTCCTTCATCAAAGCTTGTGATTCTGTCAAATTTCTACCTGCCATCTCCAGACTCTTAAGCATGCACTCACGGCTTTCAAGCACATACTTTAATAATGGACAAGGCTGCACAGTCCCCTCCCAAATTTCTTTCAGCATGTTAAGGGGGCCCCTGACACAGTGTCCAAAAATCAGTTCCTTTGGACTAAATCCCAGGCTCTCACCAGGTACCTCCCGAGCAGCAAACAGCACATAAGGCAATCCAAGATCCCAATCCATACCGTTGTTAGCACAATAACACCTGAGCATGCTTTTAAGTGTAGCATGCCACCGCTCAAGCACCCCTTGACTCTCAGGGTGATACGCTGACGATACTACTGCTCGTATCCCATGCTGTTGCATTGTTTGCTTGAACATGTTGGAGGTGAAATTAGATCCCTGATCAGACTGAATCTCCTCCGGGTACCCGTACCTTGAGAAGTACCACAACAAGTTACTGACTACCGTCTTAGCCATTCCATTTTTCATAGGGTATGCATCGGGGTATCTAGTGGCAACATCCATTATGGTTAACAAAAATTTATTTCCAGCCTTAGTGGGAGGGAGTGGACCAACCATGTCAACAATAATTTTACTAAAGGGTGGACCAATCACAGGAATAGGGTGTAACGGAGCCTTAGGAATAACTTGGTTCGGTTTTCCGACACGTTGACAAATATCACATGAGTTTATCCATGACTGCACATGAGACTTCATCCCCGGCCACCAAAACAATTTCCCCAAAGCCGCCACCGTTTTCTTGGCACCCAAATGTCCTGATAATGGAGAATCATGAGCCAACCTAAGCAAACTTTCCCTGCAACCCTCTGGCACGACCAGCTGGTCAACTGTACCTGATCCGCCCTCCCAGTTCCTTTTAGGATCTTGATATCGGTGGTATAAAATGCATTAAAAAAAAAAAATCCCCTGCCTTTGCATCCCTATCTTCTTCTAACTCCACAGCCCCATTGGTACACTGCAAAACCTCTGGATCCTCTAATTGCAACTTTCGAATGTCTGTGGGAGCCAACATGTCTAACTGCTTGGTCAACAACTCATGCCCTCCCCCAACATCCAACTTAGACATCCGGTTTCTCGCTGCAGGTAACGGTGCTGTCTCTGAGTCTCTGCCTCCTCCACTACTTTATCAACTGTGTTAGGCACTGGAGTTACAACAGACTCGGTCAAAGGTCCTGCTATTGGGTCTTTTGGGAGAGCCACTGGTTCTAAACTCTTCATACTTTTCCCAGCCTTCCGCTTCTCCTTAATTCCCTTCCTCCGCTGTTCTGTGGCCTGGGAAATAGGCTGTGATACCTTAAATGCTTGGGAACGAGTTACCACACATGCCATCTGTTGGTGTTGACAACTCACTACCCACTCTTGTTCCTCCCTACTCACGTCGGCTGGCCTCTCGGCAACGACTAAGGGTGGAACGTCTAAAGTAGGCACCGCAAAGTCGTTGCCGAGAAGAAGGTCGACGCCCTCCACTGGCAATTTCTCAACGATCCCAACATCTAAGTCCTTAACCCTTCTTTAGCGGCTCACCACTTAAGTCGAGTTAAAAAAAGCTGGACTAACTGGCGGCGCTCGACATAGGTCGAGTGGCAATTTCAGCACGTAATGTTGCTGAGAGAGAGAGACAAGTGGTGGCAGGAGACTAGCGAGCGTATGACTGCTCCAGACCACCGCGGCGAACCTACTGACACGAATCTCAGCTCCCTCCTCCCTCTCTCACTCGCTACATACTCAATTATATGGGGAAAGTACCGAATTACATGCTTTTTGCACTCGCGTTGCACGGTTATTGCAAGAAAACTATCCATCATACAAGGATCGTTATGGTGTCATTCGAAAGCTCTGTTCATGCCCTTTCAGGGATAGATACTTGTTTTACGTTCTGGGTCTTATTTAGGCATGAAAATGATCACGTAAACAGCCCTATTTTGGCTAAAAACACCCCGCTGGGCGGTACATATAAATAAACCGCATAGGCCGCTCGTAAGGTGTTAATCACACCATCAACTTCCAGCTCCACACGAACCAACGGGTATGACCTGGTCACATTAATACCCTGAACAACAACCACCCGTGCCGCATTAATTGGTCGCCCCGTGAAATTCTTCAAAAGTGTCTGTGAAGCTCCAGTATCACGCAAAACTTCCACCTTATGCTGGCAACCCGCCCAACTTACCCTACCGGTCCCTCTATGGGCGCAAAAGACATCACGGACAGGGGACGAGCCTTCCTGAGTCTTATACATAGCCTGTGACCCTGCCGCTGGCAAACTACCCTGGGTAAATCCAGACGACATTTCAGCCACACCTATGCTGCGCACCAAAGACACGGCTGCAGTTGGCGGCTTACTAGGACAAGATTTTGCATAATGCCCCTTCTTTCTACAATGAAAACATTCCACTTCCCCTATCGGTCTCTTCCGATAAGGGGCGGGGTTCTGACCCTTCTGTAATGGGACGGCTGTAGTCTTTGGTTCAGTCCTGGTATCTTGGCTTTTAAACTGAGGTTTATGTCTATAGTGATTGTCCTGAGCTCGGGGGTTTGGAGTATCGCACCCCTTGGGAACTGCATCAACACGCTTTACAGATTCACATCCCCTGATTAGCGACAACCTGAGGTCAGCCATCTCAGCTGCCTCTTGAAGAGTTCTTGGGTTCTTTTCTTTAATATTTAAAGTCATTTCTGCACCAGTACACTTATAAACTGCTCGAGCAGAAACAGCTCAGTCAACTGTTCTGCCGTCTCAGCTTTCTCAGAACGTGTCCAGTTTTTAAGTGCATCTTTTAAGTCCCGGGCATGTTCAAGAAAGGTCGCCTCCCTAGTCTTTGTAACACCCCGAAACTTCAATCGATATGTTTCCGGTTGCAACTCGTATGCCCGTAGGACAGCTCTCTTCAATTCTGGGTAGTCAATGCAAGACTCTAAAGGCAGTGCATCATAAGCCTTCAGACCCTTACCCGTAAGTCTTGAGGAGACTAGAGCTGCCCACTTCTCTTCAGGCCAATTATGCTCCCTACACTTCTTCTCAAAACGATTAAATAATTCTGTGACTTCATTTTCACTAAATACCGGCACCAATTTGACTAATTGGGCCAAGGACTGTTCTCTTACTTGGCCCTCACGGCCCATCCGAGTCCCTGTCAACTCTGCACGAGTCTTATCTAAATCTAATTTAGCACAATATTTCTCCGAGTCATACCTAAGCTCAGCCTCATGCCTCCTAACCTCAATCTCATGCCTCCTCATCTCATCCTCCTGCCTCCTAGTCTCATTCTCCTACTTCCCTCAATCTTAGCAAGCTCAAGTCTAAATACCATATCTGGAGACAGGCAGGAAGAGGGAGCTGCCACTACTGAAGGAGGGGGGGCAAAAACTGGGGAACCACCACGTGCACCACCCGAGGGCACTCCAATCTGCCAATTCTCATCCCTCTGTGGGAGAGTGCTAACCTCCGGTAACTGAGTGGACGGCACTGTGGGAGTCGAGTGAGAGGGGATCTGGGGAGGAACCCCCCCCCAAACGCCCTCTCCTCCGAAACTCCATGTCGCCCACGCAACACCCAGGAAATCAGCTCCCCCTTGGACATCCCTACTACATTGGAAATGCCCAAAACCTTGGCTATCAGGTGCAAGCCACAAACATCCACCCCAGTCAGCCTCTCCTCCGTCACGTGGTACCGCTTACTCACAAAAACTCTAGCATCCTCCTCACTGGTTACTAACGGCACACCTTCAAATGACATCTCTCGCTCATCGTCAGTGCTAATGCACGACATACTGAAGTCCACAAAAAAATTCTCGAGACAAAAGTGTTAAACTTCCTATGCAAGCACTAATTACTAAATTAACTGGAGTCTCTTAAATGCTTTACTAATTGCCATACAAAAACAATATTCTTCAATATGCACGCTAAAATACAAACAAACAAATGTTGTACAACTCTGCAAAAATTTATACTGTTCACAAAATCCTAAGCAAGGTCGCCATTTGTTACGAACTGGCACTCGGGTACACAAGGGCTCTCAATCAGGACTCGAATACGGCTCGCTGCCACAACGGAAACACACGATCCCAACCCCTGAGTGCTGCCAGCCGAACAAAAAACACCAATACCCTCCAGAGTTCAATCTGCTATAACGGGGTATACCAGAACTCGGTACTAGTGTTCAACAACAGACTAATAAAGAGACAGGAATGATCTAGTCTGGTCAACAATCAAACAATGAAGTAAGAAACAACAACACCAAAGAATAGTGTTGGCCGAAGCCGAAGTAATCCACCCTTGACTATGAACTTAAGAAGTCCTCCACCCTCTACTTCGGATCGGCACTATTACGTTACGTTAATTAATAGTCCTTAAGCATCGAGCAAGGAATCTTCTGAAAAAAGTTAGATGCTTCTCGGATGCTCGTAAGAAGTACGTATCGGATTTTGAACAGTAATTCAATAAGCAAAAACACTGGCAATTAAATACTATTAAAGGTTTAAATTGGCATAAGAATAATTAAAAGAATATGCAATAGTAAATGGCAAACATTAAAAAGAAGTACTCCGCAAATGCAACGGCAATAGCCTACTCGGATTGTGCTCGTGGGCCACTAATCACTAAAGTAGCCAAGCTTGCAACACATGAAATCAATAGTGCATAAACAATATCATACATAAGGAAAGCTTCAATACTATTCTGTATCTACTAATCGAGTAAAGTCTAGCTGGGGTACTGTGGACAAAAGGTAGCAGTGACTGAACAAAAATGGCTCGTAGCCTAGCGAAGTCCTCACAACTGTTTAAAGTATTACGTTAAAACTAACAAGTGCACTTTGAGAAATCCAGATCCCTTGTATCTGGTTTTCTCCCGGCTCCTTGACAAAGTAAAAACAAACTGTTAATAAAATACAGGGTGGTTAGGCTCTTGCCCTCACGCACTGTAAATTATTAACTCAACACAGTCAGCCGCGAAGACAACCTAGGCTTCACTGAACCGAAACGAGTATGCAGGTTTATAGCTTAACCACTGCATCAAACAACAACTCGTAACACAGAAAAGCCTTACCCCAGTCTAGCATTACCTAGACTAGCAGAACACAGGAATAATAATATTAACACACAGGGAAATGCATATACAAGTGCAACAAACATAAATCAATCCTATTCAAAGTCAACCCTTCCAAAATAGGCTATCTAATAGGCAAGTATCTCGTGAGAACTCAAGCGATAATACGTTGGCTGACTAGCTCTGCACCAACGGGACCATGGAAGTTAAAAAGGGTAGGGAAAAGAGGAGATAAGAATGTAAGGTAGTAGAGAAAGTTCCCATCAGTCAGAAGAATATATATAGTTAGCAAGGGCAATGAGAAGTCGCTCTGCCTAATGAGTTCTGATGAAAAAATGGCTAGACTTCCCTTTTTATACCCGGCCCTCTAGTGAGCCCAACGTGAACTACTAAGGACCGCCCACTGACAACCATTACGTAATTTCTCTCTCCTCTGGGATAGACAAAGGCTCCCCTAGCACTGAGGACAGGGGGGGGGGGGGGGTGCTAGTGAGTTAGGCCCACCTCCTGCCTGGCGCACCCACTGACCCCCAACTGTGGCTGTTTCTCTTCCCATCATTACAAATAAGTTTTACACACAATACTTATAACTAATGATATAAAATAGAACTCGTTGACTCAGATGAAAACAAAATACATATTCATAATACTTATAGTACAACGGCTCACATGAACTAAGTTAGGAAACTCTACATAGACTACAGCCAAAGTTCCTGCCCTGACGATCCTAGCGAGAGTGGGGCATGACTAGGCGTTCTGTACAGCATGCTCACACGTGGACATGCGTCACAGTATGAAGGTGCAAGGTGATGAGCCCTATGTACAATTTTTAGCCAGACTCGAACAAGTGTTTGGAAGGTGGCTGGTGTTATCCAATGTAGGTAAGTCTTATGAAGGGTTGTATGCTTTTGTAACTAGAGATCAGTTTTCAGCAAGTTGTACTCCACTTGAGAGTATTCCTCAATGAACGTGGAGCCAAGACTAATACTGAGCTAGCCAAAGCTGGGGACTTGTACAGGAATGCTCATTTTTCACGTAACGTCAACCCAAAGTTTTCTGCACCCAAGTTAGAGGAGAAGAGGTACAATAAACCGGCAGAAAAGGCGGGGAAACCAGACGACACCGCATAAAACAAAACGTACAGCCGAAAGTCACGAATTAAATGTTATATATGTGGGGGTGACCATGTAAAGGCACCGTCTCCTCGGAATAGGTATGGAGATTCTGGTAATGTGCCTAAAGTAAGTTTTGTTTTTGACTCTACAGAAAAACGTCCAGGAAGCTTAGGATCCTTGTGACAAGATCGGAGACAAGAATGCCGAGGTTTGTCTGGATACCATGTGTGATATATACTGTGATTGTACACCCTAGATTCATTTCGGGTAAAGTCCCATCCAGTCCAATGTGTACAGTGTACGACTTTCGGGGTGTGCCTCTTAAGTTTCCTAAAATGGATGTAGATAATGACTGTAGATTCTTTTCTGGCAAAGTTAATGCTGTTATTGCTTCTATCAGATGCACAGATGTACTGCTCGGAACAGTTCCTGGTGTTGCAGTACTGTCCTTCACTGTTGGAGAAAAGAAAGATGTTGAAACAGATGTCAAGGTTTCTGCAGTAACAACCAGGGCTGGGGCAAAGAAGGATGCAGGAGTTACACCTACACCTATAATTAATGATGCAGGTTTTTCAGTAGATACTAAATCTTTCCAGAAGGCCCAGGCTGACTGTAAAACGCTTAAGTCGCAGGAGCAGATGGTGGAATCACAGAAGGTTATCAGCCATAGAGGTAGGAAAGTGAAGTATGAACAAATCAATAGCCTGCTTTACAGAATTTGCGTAGAGAGTAAAAAATGCTAAAGAGATAGGTAACGAGCAACTTGTGGTGCCGAAAGAATTTAGGAATAGGGTACTGAATTTGGCCCATGCCGGTTTGCTAGCCGGACACTTCTCTCAACGTAAGACTGTTGGTAAAATATATCAAAAGTTTTTTCGGCCAGGTGCAGGTACTGATATTGAGAGGTTTTGTCGGTCCTGTGAGGTGTGCCAAAAATTTACTCACAAAGGTAGAGCTAAACCTGCACCCCTATCTAAAATGCCAGTGGTCTCAGAACCCTTTCCTAAAGTAGCCATTGATATTGTAGGTCCAGTGGTGCCCAGGTCAAAACGTGGTCACAAATGTGTTCTTACTCTGATTGACCGTGCAACGAGGTTCCCTGAGGCTGTTCCCCTTAAGAATATAGATTCTATCACTGTTGCAGAGAGCCTTGTGGAGATCTTTTGTAGGGTGGGGATTCCAAAGGAAATCTTGTCTGATAATGATAGCCAATTCAAGTCTGATTTAATGTCGGAGATTACCAAGTTACTCTCCGTTAAGGCAGTTCACTCTAGCCCCTATCATGCTCAGAATAATGGATGTATTGAGAGGCTTAACGGTACTTTTAAGAACATGGTTAAAAAAATTGTGCTGAACATCCTGAGGACTAGGATCGTATATTCCTGCGGTTCTTTTCGCTTACAGAGAATTACCAAATGACTCTCAAATGTTCACCATTTGAACTGTTGTATGGTAGGAGTGTGAGAGGATCCTTAACTATAATCCATGAACTTTGGGACAATGAACAGCTTGAAGAGAAGCTTAGAAGTTCTTATCAGCATGTCCTTGATCTCAGAGACAGGTTGGAGAAGTCAGCCGAGTTAGCAGTCCAGCATTCTGAAGCTAGCAGTGAACAGTATAAAGAATACTTTGACAGTAAGACCCAGCCGAGGAAGTTGTCTGTTGGGGACAAGGTGTTGCTGTTACTACCAACCAACAACAACAAGCTTCTCATGCAGTGGAAGGGACCGTATAAGGTAATATAGGTACAAAGGAGTACAAAGGAAATCAAGCAACAACAGATCTAGTGACCCTTCTAGGCTGCTTGTCCTCCAAAACACTGAGGATCAAGTGTCCAAACAGTGGTTTAGAGTGGGTAAGGGAACATTGGAAAGGGAACTACTGCCCTGCAACTAATGTCCGTGGCAGGACTAGGAAGTTAGTAGGGGACATATGGGTTAGTAACTGAGGGGAGGATCAAATAAAGTTATTCATTTATAAACGCAGTCAGTCGCGGGTTTGATGCGAGATATTTGTCTAGGCGGAGTTTAAATGAATCAACGGTGCTGCAGTCTATAACGTCTCGGGGAAGTCCATTCCACAAGTTGACAACTCGATTGAAGAAGACATTTTTAGATTCGTGTGAGTTAAAAGATTTACCAATAATTTTGCAACCTTTTCCCCGCGTGTAATTAGATTGGTCGATAGTGAAGTACTTACTACAGTTCATATTGTCGATGCCTTTGATGATTTTGAACACTTGAATTTAGTCACCTCTTAATCTGCGCTGGGTTAAAGGAAATAGATTTAATTCTCTAAGACGCTCTTCGTATGGTTTGTTCTTTAGGCTAGGTATAATTTTGGTAACTCTACGTTGAACTCGTTCTAGCTTGTTTATGTCTTTTTGGTAATAAGGGCACCAGCATTGAACGCAGTATTCCAGAAGAGGGCGGACTAAGGAATTGTAAAGGGTTAGGATAACGTCTTTGGATTTATGCTCAAATGACCTGCCTATAAAGCCAATTATTTTGTTTGCCTTCTTAACAACTTCTGAACATTGTTGACTCGGTTTTAGGTTACTAGATATTGTTACTCCCAGATCGGTTTCTCTGTTGACATTCTTAAGCTGAGTGCCATTCATCGAATAGTTTGCTTTCTCATTTAGGTATCCGATATGTAGTACTTTACATTTATCCGCATTGAAACTCATTTGCCAAATTTGGGCCCAATGTGACAATTTATCTAGATTGTGTTGCATATCGTCAACTTGTTCTTTTGAGAGTACGCTATTTGCAATTTTTGTATCGTCGGCAAATTTTGAGATTGTACAGGAGAGACCCTCATCTATGTCGTTGATGTAAATTAGAAAGAGAATTGGTCCTAGTACCGATCCCTGGGATACCCCGCTACTTACATTGGTCCATTTAGATCCCTTACCGTTTATGACTACTCTTTGCTTTCTGTCGCTGAGCCAATTTTCTATCCATTTCAACACACCGTCTTGTATTCCATGCGCTTTTAGTTTTAGAAGTAAACGTTTGTGGGGAACTTTGTCAAAGGCCTTTTGAAAATCAAGGTATATACAAAGGAGTACAAAGTACAAAGGAGTACAAAGGAAATCAAGCAACAACAGATCTAGTGACCCTTCTAGGTTGCTTGTCTTCCAAAACACTGAGGATCAAGTGTCCAAACAGTGGTTTAGTGGGTAAGGGAACATTGAAAAGGGAATTACTGCCCTGGAACTAATGTCCGTGGCAGGATTAGGAAGTTAGTAGGGGACAGATGGGTTAGTAACTGAGGGGGGGATAAAATAAGTTATTCATTTACAAACGCAGTCAGTCGCGGGTTTGATGCGAGATACTTGTCTAGGCGGAGTTTAAATGAATCAACGGTGATGCAGTCTATAACGTTTCGGGGAAGCCCATTCCACAAGTTGACAACTCGATTGAAGAAGAAATTCTTAGATTCGTGTGAGTTAAAAGATTTACCAATAATTTTGCAACCGTTTCCCCGCGTGTAATTAGATTGGTCGATAGTGAAGTACTTACTACAGTTCATATTGTCGATGCCTTTGATGATTTTGAACACTTGAATTAACACCTTACGAGCGGCCTATGCGGTTTATTTATATGTACCGCCCCGCGGGGTGTTTTTAGCCAAATAGGGCTGTTTACGTGATCATTTTCATGCCTAAATAAGACCCAGAACGTAAAACAAGTACCTATCCCTGAAAGGGCATAAACAGAGCTTTCGAATGACACCATAACGATCCTTTTATGATGGCTAGTTTTCTTGCAATAACCGTGCAACGCGAGTGCAAAAAGCATGTAATTAGCCACTTTCCCGATACAATTCCTTATATAGCGAGTGAGAGAGGGAGGAGGGAGCTGGGATTCGTGTCAGTATGTTCGCCGCGGTGGTCTGGAGCAGTCATACGCTCGCTACTCTCCTGCCACCACTTGTCTCTCTCTCTCAGCAACATTACGTGCTGAAATTGCCACTCGACCTATGTCGAGCGCCGCCACATAGTCCAGCTTTATTAAATACGACTTATGTGGTGAGCCGCTAATTAAGGGTTAAGTCACCTCTTAATCTGCGCTGGGTTAAAGGAAATAGATATAATTCTCTAAGACGCTCTTCGTATGGTTTGTTCTTTAGGCTAGGTATCATTTTGGTAACGTTGAACTCGTTCTAGCTTGTTTATATCTTTTTGGTAATAAGGGCACCAGGATTGAACGCAGTATTCCAGAAGAGGGCGGACTAAGGAATTGTAAAGGGTTAGGATAACTTCTTTGGATTTATGCTCAAATGACCTGCCTATAAAGCCAATTATTTTGTTTGCCTTCTTAACAACTTCTGAACATTGTTGACTCGGTTTTAGGTTACTCGATATTGTTACTCCCAGATCGGTTTCTCTGTTTACATTCTTAAGCTGAGTGCCATTCATCGAATAGTTTGCTTTCTCATTTAGGTATCCGATATGTAGTACTTTACATTTATCCGCATTGAAACTCATTTGCCAAATTTGGGCCCAACATGACAATTTATCTAGATTGTGTTGCATATCGTCAACTTGTACTTTTGAGAGTACGCTATTTGCAATTTTTGTATCGTCAGCAAATTTTGAGATTGTACAGGTGAGACCCTCATCTAATTACCGTAATATCTACAGCTTTACTCTCATCGTAGAGGTTGAGGATATCGTGGAAGAAGTCTAAGAGGTTTGTTAAACAGGAATGTTTTTTACGAAAGCCGTGTTGAGTATCTTTAAGTATGTTATTTTCCTCTAAATGATTTACGAGTCTGTCTCTTATGACCGTTTCTAGCATTTTACATACAACTGAGGTTAAGCTAATTGGACGATAGTTACGGGGTAGGGATTTGCTGCCTTTTTTGAATATCGGTGTTACGTTGGCTATCTTCCACTGATCAGGCATAGTTCCAGACTGCAAGGATTTATTGAATAGTAATGTCAGTGGTTTGGAGAGCTCATCCTTAGCTTCCTTTAGAACTCTAAGCGAGATTGTATCAGGTCCAGGCATTTTATTTACCTTGAGTTTATCTAAACAATTCAATACTTCTCTCTCTGTAACGGTGATATTGCTTAGAACATCTGAATTATCAATCTGAATCGGCGACGGTGTAGGGATATCACTGAGGTCTTCTGTTGTAAAAACTGATGCAAAAAAGGTATTGAGGGCATTACTCATTTGTACTTCGTCTTTGGTGTATTCTCCATTTTCATCGACTAACGGTCCAACAGTTGCAGTAACTACTTTTTTCTTTCTGATATAACTATAGAATTATTTCGCGTTTGTTTTACTTTGATTCGCAATATATAACTCTAGGGTCTTTTTACTTTGCTTAATTAACTGTTTGGCTTTGCATCGTAACTCTAAAATCCTCACAAAATGACGAAGAACGGGTGAAATTTTAATCTATCATTAGCACATTTTTTAGCAAGCAGGCAGTTTGAAATATCTCTATTCCACTATTTGGGCTTATTATTATGGCCTGGACGCCGTATTTTCGATGGTATGCAGTCTTGCACTGCTTTTAGGTAAGTGGTTTCGAATAACTTCCAAGATGTATTTATGTCGTTATTGTTAATTAAAAAGTTCCAGTCAGTTTCTTTAAACATAGCTCTAAGTTTATGAAAGTTTGCTTTCTTGAAATTAGGGACTTTTTCGATGCTATTATTTGGTTCGTTACTAGTAAAGTTTAAAGTGAAAGTTATCGTACGATGGTCGCTGTTACTGATTTCATCACTAACATTCAAATTCTCTATTAATTCTTCTTTTGTTGCAAGTACAATGTCAAGAACGTTATTACCACGGGTCGGTGTTCGAACAAATTGATAAAGTGAACTCTCTTGCAAGTTCGTATACAAGTCATGTCCGGAGTGTGAAGTAAGAGTATCGCCCCACTTGGTCACAGGTTAATTAAAGTCGGCAAAAATTACGGTATCTTGTGAGTTACTTACATCTGCAATTTGTTCGTAAATTTCTCGGTCAGTTTGCACTGATTGAGCTGGAGGTCTGTATATTAACGCAAGTATTATTTTTGTACCTTTATTATTCTTTATTAGCACAAAAGATGTGTCGACGTTCACAATATGAGGTTTTGACAAGAGGGTCGGGTTAAGACTTTCTTTGATATAAAGTAAAAAGCCACCACCATTTCGATTTATTCGGCTTTTCTCTCACGGAACGCTCTTTAATAATATTGTTGGTTCTTGTCGGATCTACATGTATGTTCATGGCTGTCCTTGGTCCTCGCTGTCTTCGGTCCTTATCGCTGGTGGTCCTCGGTTGCCTCTGTTTTTTGCTTGGCGTTGGATGATTTATGTCACTGCTGCTTCTTCTCGGATGGCGTTTTTTGATCCATGGCTGCGGACTGCTTCGTGTAGGAGACGACCCATGCGTGCTGAACCCACAGGGTTTAGATGAGTGCCATCCTTGTGGAACAGAGTAGGCTGGTTATAGAAATTATCCCAGAGGTTGATGAATTCAACCATAGGTAAATAGGTAAAGAATTATTCAGCTATTGAAAAGGAATGTTTGGCTGTGGTCTGGGGCATAGAGTATTTCCGTAAGTATTTGTATGGCACAAAGTTCATCTTGCAAACGGACCATCAGGCACTAACCTACATTCGGAACATGCAGAATAGTAAAAACAGGTTGATGCGGTGGGCACTAGCTCTTCAGTCATATGCCTTCAGAATTGAGCATATCAAGGGTAAGGCCAATGTCATTTGCTGACCTTCTTAGCAGGTCCTAGGTCGTAATCCACACTTCAAGGAATCCTCATAATATGAGGATATACAACCTAGTCAGGTAATATTATTACCTGACTAGGATCTATATTCGAGGAAATATAGTTTGTGAGGGGGTATTGTCGGGGATATTTGTGATTCGTAATTCTTTAGTAAGTGTGAATAATTATATTCGGATGAGTGGATCCATATTTGGGTGTTAGTGAGAGCCTGTGTTTTGTTTGAGGGTACATTGTTTCGAGTAGCTACGGTACGTGTGAGAGCGGTACGAGTGAGCACGAGGGGGAGTTTCCTTTCCGAGTGTTTGGTGCTTCGAACTATGCTCATGAATTATCTTTTTATCCATAATGAGACAGTTGAAGCATAATATTAACTTTCTGAATTTTGTTTGAACCCCCTGTTAGGTAGTGTCTCTACAGCACACGTCGAGTTCACAGCTCCTCCTTTACCTAGTGAGTGTTATAGTTTACAGTGGAGTAAAGTGGGGTTTGTAATTTGCGAAGTTATTATGAAGTTATAGTGCTTTATAAGATAAATTGTTATAGACTATTACTCCACAGAGTTTCTTTCATTACCGTAGGCACTGTGTGGTTGCTGCCGGGTGCTGGGTGGGCCTTATTTTGTCCCAGAGCTCCTTTCTTGTATAAGACCGCTAGTTCACGATATTCTGTACTTTGTCCGGTCTGAGCTGTAGACTTGGCTACTCCCGACTACCCAGCGAGTGGAGTAATCTTTACCGCCCTTTGTCCTGGTTCCCCTACATGGTTGCTGGCTGACAACTCGAGTGGTGACATCATGGTAGCCTGGTGATGTTGTGGTTGTGGTTAAGGGCCTGTGTGAGGGGCCTACCTGTATCACCACTGGTTGGAGGGCCTGTGTGAAGGGCCTACCTGTGTCACCACTGGTTGGGGGCCTGTGTGAGGGGCCTACCTGTATCACCACTGGTTGGGGGCCTGTGTGAGGGGCCTACCTGTATCACCACTGCTTGGGGGCCTGTGTGAAGGGCCTACCTGTATCACCACTGGTTGGACGGCCTGTGAGAAGGGCTTACCTGTATCACCACTGGTTGGGGGCCTGTATGAGGGGCCTACCTGTATCACCACTGGTTGGGGGCCTGTGTGAGGGGCCTACCTGTATCACCACTGGTTGGGGGCCTGTGTGAAGGGCCTACCTGTATCACCGCTGGTTGATAGCCTACCTGTGTCACTACTGGTTGAGGGCCTGTGTGAAGGGCCTGCCTGCATCAAGAGTGATGTTTGGACGTGGTCTGGGAACGTGCATGCCTAACCTTTTGACTGTTGTCGTGGTACTGGACTATAATTATAACTATTAGTGACTCCTAGCAGGACGTTTTATAGCGGATGTCAAGACCATTTTAACCCATACAATGCAGCTCCTTTAGCGACCCATAATTGTCTTTTACCACTTCGACCACTACCACGATTAACTGCTATGTCTCAAACACCACCACCTCGACCACTACACCGATTAACTGCTACGTTCTAAACCACCACCACAACGACCACTACCACAATTAACTACTACGTCTCAACCACCACCACCATGACCACTACAACGATTAACTGCTATGTCTCCACCACCATGACCACTACAACGATTAACTGCTATGTCTCCACCACCACAACCATTACAATGATTAACTACTATGTCTCAACCACCACTACCACGATTAAATGCTACGTCTAAACCACCACCACCACGACCACTACCACAATTAACTACTACGTCTCCACGACCACTACAACGATTAACTGCTACATCTCCACCACCTCCACCACCACGACCACTACAACGATTAACTACTACGTCTCCACCCCCACGACCACTACCACGATTAACTACTACGTCACCACCACCACCACCATGACTACCTATCTGTACGATCTCTATTCAGAGCTTTGACCTACTTCGACCCCATTCCACAAAGCACAACAACTATATTTAGTAGCGATGATAGAAACTATTCAATAACAATACATCCTTTGATTAATTTAATAGATAGTACACCCGATCGATAGCATGCTTTCATTGAGGTGATAACTAAGTTACAAAATTGAATTTCCATTTAACAAATTTGTTTTCAAATAATGGAGGCTTGGCTGCCCATCCTAACTATATCTCAAGCTATGTCTATCCTGTCACAAGTTAGAAATTGTTTCTAACCCACATAAGTTGAGGGCATCATTACCTTACTACCTAATCACATTCACCACCTGGACTTTCAGATAGTTTGGTCCTTATATCCCTATATCTCAGTTATATAATTCTGTAAAACTAGACTTCAATATTATGTACTCAAAAACTCTTAGGTATTCTCATTCTACATTTAACTCTCTCTTGCTATAATATCCTAGAAGTTCCTATCCTAATCCTAGCTGAATGGCTTGTGCCATACTAACAATAAAATGCTATCTCTCAATAAATCAAAGTTTATTTAATTATTTGTCTAATAATTTTGCTAATAGGACACATATATTTTATTTTTGGGACACCAGTTTTCTGTCAAACATTTCTCTCTCTTAATTCTGTTCGGGCCCATAAGGGTCCTTTAATACATTTATGTGTGTGACGTTAACCACTCCGTTAGAACCGCATGGCTTGTCCTACAGTGACTCGCTAGGATCGCCAGGGCAGTGGATGGGGCTACAGTTTGTGTATTAGAGTGCTTTATTTCATGTGAAAGCTCGTGTCATGGGCAGTCCAGAAAGGCTCTTTGTTTTCGCCCATGTCAAGGCTTTATATATTTAATTGTAAAGTATATGTTTTATCCTTAACTAGTAATGATAAGATCAGAGAGAGAGAGAGAGAGTAGAACAGAGTGAGAGGGGGCGCGTAGTGTTTTTGCCCCGCTCGATGACGTCACAGCTGGCTAGCCTCGTGGGGATTGGTTGAGGGAGTTCTTTACCATGCTTGGTGACTTAATGTTTTGCTAGCTACTTTGGTAGTGGCTAGAGGACTTGTAACCGCTTTTTTCCCACGCGGCTGAGCTGCGAGTATATATACAGTTCCTCGCCACTCTCTCCCTCAGATCTGGTTTCTAGAACGCACCCATCTTTTTCCCTTGCTACCTGTACCCCGCTCGCACCTGAGAATCTTTTCCTCTGCCTATCTCTCTCATTTTCCATATCTTTCACCACCTTTTATTAATATTATACCCCCTCTGGTTAACTCTGCAAAATCAGCTTCATGCTGGCCAGTTGTATTGTGCGTTAAGGTCTGATATAACCTATGTATGTTTAGTTGTTAAGATAAGTTGATCACGAAGCATTGGTTGGCATCCATATTGTTTAGTACCGCTTCCTATAAATATTAGTGTTCTGCTGGATTAGATAATGCTAGACTAGGAGTCTGATATTATAAGGTATTGTTTCCTATGAGTGCTGGCTTTAGTTAAAAGCTGCACGACATACCTGAGAACTGGAGTTGATTGAGTAAATTCTAGTCTGTGTGCCATTGAGAATAGAGCATGCACGAATGAGGGCTTTTTGCCTATACCATTCTGCACTGTTCTAGTCTCGATTGTTTGTCTTTGAGGTACGCCAGGAGAACGCTTAATACTTCGGTATTAAGGTTTCTCAAGAGAGCTACCCTTCATTATAACGTAATATTTGACGCACAGACTTGAGATTTTCACTAGGCTATGCGGCATGCCATGCGCACCAGTATCTCGTATCATTGACTCTAGCTAGACTTTATCAGTCATAGTAGACATTAAGTATATTAAACCAATTACTCTTTTTATGCATACCCATTTATGATTACACAAGCATTTCGCAGCCTAGTTTGATGTATTGAGACACAAACGACTTAGGCTCTTTTTGTTGATAGGAATACTGCATTGTCGTGGCGATTATTATTATTGTTGTTGTGTTTAGGATATTCTTGGCTCAGACGGCATTATATATATTCTGCCTTTTTGTGTGCATAGCCTGCACGAGCATTGTTCCGCTGCCTGCCTTTTTGGGTTCCATTTCCGATACGAGCATCTTTATAGCATCTAACATTTAAAGAAGATTCCTTGTTAGTGTTGAAGGACTTTAGTGCACTTTCTTTCATGCAGGAGTGCCTGACATTTATTGATTAAAGTAACGTAAGCTGTAACTTCTCTTACCACCTTACTTTGCATACCATAACCAAGCACCTTCGGTTATAGGTAGTAATAGGCTGTTTTCACATAACATTAAGCCTAGAGTAGACGCACATTTATTGAGAGTTTGATAGCCTATTATTGCATATAGAACTCTGTAGAGTATTTGTTCTTTGTTCACTGGGAATATACATCTGAGGTTGGAGCTAGCGCTTTCCGTTGTAACATTTATGCCATTACTAGTCCAATGAATAAGAGCCCTGATATATTTGAACCCCAGTCGTAACAAATGGCGACCTTACCTAGGATTTGGTGAACCTACATTTATTAGCAGGGAACATTTGTTGTTTTGGAGAATATTTTGCGGGGACCAGCAAGAATTTTTTTTTTTTTTGCAACATAGTATAGAGTATTTCCGAGAATTTTTGTGTGTATATTGAGGTATAAGAGTTTGGGGTACTTCTTTTCTGAATATTGAGGTGGGAAATTTTTGTGAGCATCATGTCTTATACCGGATCAGAGGAGAATGGAGACACAGTACGTAATGTCGAAACTGAGGAACAGCAGTATGATGATATGGTTAATCGGGTGAACTGTGAGGAGGATGCTAGGATATTTTTGCAATGGCCTGTTACTGCCGAGCGGTTGGAGGGTATGGATCGGTACGGTCTTCAATGCCTGGCCACAGCTATCGGTCATGCGGTTACTAGCAGCATGACCAAGGATAACTTGATAACGTGTGTACTGGGCAGGGTGACTGGTGAGCGAGATGGGTTGAGTGCTCAGAGCCCTTCGGCCATGCTTCCCCTACACTCGACTCCCAGCCATCCCAGTAGTTTGCCGACCCCGGGTACGCTTCCACAGGTGGGTGGTGACTGGCAGGGTGGGTTGCCCCTGGGGGGACCACCGGTAATTTCAAACATTGTAGCACCTTCACCTCCTTCAGGGTTATCTCCAGAATTATTGCTTCAGCTCGAATTAGCTAAGATCGAAGAGAGAAAGGCTATCAGGGCAGGTGAGCTTCAGCATCAGCAGCAACAAAGGGCATGTGAGCTTCAGCAGCAATTAGAATTAGCCAAGATAGATGAGAGAAAAACTATCAGTCAGCAGTCTCAGCACATAGAGCTAGCAAAAATCCAAGCGGATTTAGAGTCGACTAGGTACTGTGCCGACATGGACGTAGAGAAGTCGCGAGTAGAGGCAACGGGACAGCGACTTGGGGCTGGTAACCGTGTTCATGAGCAGTCTCTCTCGCACTTATTGAAACTGGTTCCGGTGTTTGATGAGAGTGGTGTAACAGAATTTTTCACACGCTTTGAGAAGAAGTGCCAGGAACATCAGTGGCCAGAGAATAAATGGGCAGCACTTGTATCCTCTAGATTAATAGGCAAGGGTCTTAAAGCCTACGATGCGTTACCTTTGGAGTCATGTATTGTGTATGAGGATCTCAAGGAGGCTGTCCTGAGGGCTTACGAACTGCAACCAGAAACGTACCGTTTGAAGTTCCGGGGTGTAACTAAGGGAAGAGATAGCACCTTTTTGGAACACGCCCGGGACTTGTCCGATGCTATGGGGAACTGGCTCCGATCTGAGAAGGTAACAACGTTTGATGGAGTTAAGCAGTTAATGATGTTGGAGCAGTTCTTTAAGAGCACGGGCGGTGATCTAACTTTGAACTTAAAGGAGAAAAACCCAAGAACTCTAGTAGAAGCAGCAGAAATGGCTGATCTACGGCTGTCGTTGATTCGGGGTTGCGGGTCCTCACAGAAGTAAGATGCAAGTGCTAGGGACCGTTATCCTCCCCCTCCCCGTAGCAATGACACATTTAAACCAAAGAGCAATGAAACTAAAACTGAAGCCAAACCTACCACCACACCGTATGTGAAAAGTCAGGGGCCTTTTACATCACCGTATAAGCCGAAACCGAAATTTGTGTTTTAGGTGCCACCAGGAGGGTCATAAGGCAAATGAGTGCCCTAGTCGACCTCCTCCGGCAGCCGTGTCTTTTGCTCATGGCATTGGAGTGTTCAAGAGGACATCGGAGTTTGTTAAAGGCATTTCTTCCGAGGTAAATACACTGCCAGTGCAGAAGGATCCGGAAGGCTTATTCCCTGTCCGTGATGCCTTTAGTGACCACAGGGGACTCGGTTGTGTGGAGTGGGGGGGTAGAAGACATGAGGTGAGAATTTTGCGTGACACTGGGGCATCGCAAACACTGTTGAGAAATTTCACTGGTAAACCTGTCAATACGGCGCGGGTGGTTGTGGTTCAGGGAGTTAATGCGACAAGGTCATACCCGCTTGTAAGAATGAAGGTGGAAGTTGATGGTGTGACTCGGGACCTGGATGTAGGAATTGTGGAGAAGTTACCTGTTGGGGGCGTCGACCTCCTTCTTGGCAACGACTTTGCGGGGCCTACTTCTGAGGCTCCACCCTTAGTCGTTGTCGAGAAGCCGGCCGACGTGAGTAGGGAGGAGCAGGAGTGGGTTGGGAAGTGTCCGGGGCAGCCTATGGAGTGTGTTGTCACCGGAGATTCTGCATCCAGGGAGTCACATTCTGGTCAACAATCTTTAGATCAGCGGAGGAAGGGTACCGAGAAGGGGTTGAAAGTTGATGCGGTTGAGAGTTTAGTGTCAACGGACCTTCTCGGGGACTCAGTATTAGGACCAAATATCGAGTCTGGAGAAGACCCAGTAACTGTTCCTGAAGGGGCAGAGGATGGGCTTAAAAAGACGAAAGAGTTGAAGGAGGACAGTGATGCACAGTCGGGAGATGTAGCAACAAGGTACCCTGACGCGTACCCTATGAGAAATGGGTCGGCGAAGACGGTGGTCCGAAGCTTGCTAGTGTATTTTTCCCGGTATGGTTACCCGCAGGGGCTTCAGTCAGTCCGGGGACCCAACTTCACTTCTAGCCTCTTTGTACAAGCAATGCCGCAGCATGGGATTGTTGGGGTTGTGTCATCTGCATATCATCCGGAGAGCCAGGGTGTGTTAGAGCGATGGCACTCAGCCTTGAAATCTGTGCTTCGTTGTTGTTGCTTTGAGAGTGGGAGGGATTGGGATCTTGGCCTGCCATGTGTTTTGTTTGCTGTGTGGGAGGTACCTGGGGAGAGTTTGGGATTCAGCCCTAATGAGCTCGTCTTTGGCCACCGTGTCAGAGGGCCTCTCCATTTGGTTGAAGAAGTATGGGAGGGCGCAGAAAAACCTTGTTCTATGCTCAAGTGTGTCCTCAACAGTCGAGAACGGATGTTGCGCAGTCTGGAGTTGGCTGGCCGTAATTTGACTAGCTCTCGGGCCCTCAGGAAGGACAGGTACGACCTCAAGGTTGAACTCAGGGAGTTTCACGTGGGTCAGGAGGTGTTGATTCTACTGCCCCTTGTAGGTCACCCCTTATCCGCGAAGTACGCTGGTCCTTATAGGGTGGTGGAGGAGCTATCGGACCTGGTTTACTTGGTAGCCACTCCAGACAGGCGGAAGCACAATCAGTTATGTCATGTGAATCCCATGAAGGAGTATGGGAGGCACCCCCCTGAGCCTCTCACTGTGCCTGTGATGACGTTTAGCAGTCAAGGTGGAGAAGGAGAACGGGACAGTCAAGCTCAGGTGGAGGATAACTGGAAGGATAAGAAGTTCAAATGGGCGCCTGAGTGTGAGAAGGTGTTTAGGGAAGTAAAACACCTGTTGTGCACTCACCCGATCCTCAGGGCCCCTGACTTTAGCCTACCTTTCCAACTAGCAACGGAGGCTAGTGGTGTGGGGGCTGGTGCCGTCCTTGTGGAAAAGGACGATGATGGGCTGGAGCATCCTGTTAGTTTCTGCTCGGAGAAGTACAATTCGGCCCAGGGGAGCTGCTCTGTTGTCAAGGAGGAGCTGCTGGCGGTTGTACTTGCTCTGAGGCATTTCGAGGTCTGTGTTCCAGCCTATGGTCTGGTCGTTGTAGTTTACCCAGATCATCACCCTCTCAAGTTCTTGGACCAGTTTCACAATCGGAATATGAGGCTGACCAGGTGGTCACTAAGGTTACTGGTATATAACCTGGACATACGCCATATTGCCGGTTGTGACAACGTGGTTGCAGATGGTCGTTCAAGGGTATATGATCCTGGGTAGATTGACACACGGGTAGCCTCCTGCTTTAGTTTGAATAGTATTTTGCGCTTGGTGCTTGTTGGCTCGCGGTTGTAGCCCAGCGTATTGGGTCGTAAAGCAGGAGTTGAGCGTTTGGTATAGAAGAAAAAACTAGGCTTGCCCCTATAGTGCAGCCGAAATAAACAAATTATAAACATAAAAATCAAATAAAAACTCTTTCTTTGATAGTTTAATTTGTTTAGTATGTTATAGCAGTAATTCTGAGTTGCACTCCTCTCAGAATGCTGGGCTAGAGAAGCTCGCTCTTGAGGAGCATAACTACATATAATTTAACCTATGGTGTTGGGAGGGTTATAATTTTGATTTTTTTTGTTTTGAGGAACTGTGCCAGATATTTTACTGCCGCTGGGTGATGGGAAGTGGAGATATAGCATGGGTTCTAACCATCAGATTTTTGTGAGCCTTGGGGCCTCTGAGAAAAATCTTGGGGGGGTGTGACGTTAACCACTCCGTTAGAACCGCATTGCTTGTCCTACAGTGACTCGCTAGGATTGCCAGGGCAGTGGATGGGGCTACAGTTTGTGTATTAGAGTGTGCTTTATTTCATGTGAAAGCTCGTGTCATGGGCAGTCCAGAAAGGCTCTTTGTTTTCGCCCATGTCAAGGCTTTATATATTTAATTGTAAAGTATATGTTTTATCCTTAACTAGTAATGATAAGATCAGAGAGAGAGAGAGAGAGTAGATCAGAGTGAGGGGGCGCGTAGTGTTTTTGCCCCGCTCGATGACGTCACAGCTGGCTGGCCTCGTGGGGATTGGTTGAGGGAGTTCTTGACCATGCTTGGTGACGTAATGTTTTGCTAGCTACTTTGGTAGTGGCTAGAGGACTTGTAACCGCTTTTTTCCCACGCGGCTCGAGCTGGTGCGAGTATATATACAGTTCCTCGCCACTCTCTCCATCAGATCTGGTTTCTCGAACGCACCCATCTTTTTCCCTTGCTACCTGTACCCCGCTCGCACCTGAGAATCTTTTCCTCTGCCTATCTCTCTCATTTTCCATATCTTTCACCACCTTTTATTAATATTATACCCCCTCTGGTTAACTCTGCAAAATCAGCTTCATGCTGGCCAGTTGTATTGTGCGTTAAGGTCTGATATAACCTATGTATGTTTAGTTGTTAAGATAAGTTGATCACGAAGCATTGGTTGGCATCCATATTGTTTAGTACCGCTTCCTATAAATATTAGTGTTCTGCTGGATTAGATAATGCTAGACTAGGAGTCTGATATTATAAGGTATTGTTTCCTATGAGTGCTGGCTTTAGTTAAAAGCTGCACGACATACCTGAGAACTGGAGTTGATCGAGTAAATTCTAGTCTGTGTGCCATTGAGAATAGAGCATGCACGAATGAGGGCTTTTTGCCTATACCATTCTGCACTGTTCTAGTCTCGATTGTTTGTCTTTGAGGTACGCCAGGAGAACGCTTAATACTTCGGTATTAAGGTTTCTCAAGAGAGCTACCCTTCATTATAACGTAATATTTGACGCACAGACTTGAGATTTGCACTAGGCTATGCGGCATGCCATGCGCACCAGTATCTCGTATCATTGACTCTAGCTAGACTTTATCAATCATAGTAGACATTAAGTATATTAACCTAATTACTCTTCTTATGCATACCCGTTTATGATTACACAAGCATTTCGCAGCCTAGTTTGATGTATTGAGACACAAACGACTTAGGCTCTTTTTGTTGATAGGAATACTGCATTGTCGTGGCGATTATTATTATTATTGTTGTGTTTAGGATATTCTTGGCTCCGACGGCATTATATATATATTCTGCCTTTTTGTGTGCATAGCCTGCACGAGCATTGTTCCGCTGCCTGCCTTTTTGGGTTCCATTTCCGATACGAGCATCTTTATAGCATCTAACATTTAAAGAAGATTCCTTGTTAGTGTTGAAGGACTTTAGTGCACTTTCTTTCATGCAGGAGTGCCTGACATTTATTGATTAAAGTAACGTAAGCTGTAACTTCTCTTACCACCTTACTTTGCATACCATAACCAAGCACCTTCGGTTATAGGTAGTAATAGGCTGTTTTCACATAACATTAAGCCTAGAGTAGACGCACATTTATTGAGAGTTTGATAGCCTATTATTGCATATAGAACTCTGTAGAGTATTTGTGTTCTTTGTTCACTGGGAATATACATCAGAGGTTGGAGCTAGCGCTTTCCGTTGTAACATTTATGCCATTACTAGTCCAATGAATAAGAGCCCTGATATATTTGAACCCCAGTCGTAACATGTGATCTGCTGCTTCTCTCTTTCACCATTGAAGAGCCGGCCAATACACCTGGTTCATACGCTATGGACCATCGACCACCTGGTTACAGTTCTGCACTGCTTGGCTAATGGTGTGCAGGTTGACGATGTGTCGACAGGGTAACACAGGTGAATCTGTGCTGAAAGGGAGTGGTGTAGCTGGTCTTTCCTTGCTATATATCCTACCTCCGTCTTGTGTTGGAGGTTAGGAAATGCTTTTTGTTCCCCAATGGTGGTTAGGAAGAATTAGGGCAAGGCTGTATCGAGAGACGGCAAGTGTTGCCCAGCCAAGAGCTTGTGTCAGTGTGTCTCCACTGGTCCCTTTATACCCACCCCCGGCGCAACGCGGGCATGTGATTGGCTGAAGTGCGCGATGGGTCTCGTCTGGGTTTGCTCTGGATCTCTGAAGCATACACTCTCCCCTTGTAGTTTCACATCTTTATAATAACTTACCAGATTTATGATGTTTTTAGAGTGGCTGACGGAAGTAAGGGGTTGGCACCATTTCATCCGAACACTTTTTACCAGGATAGCAAATATGGGTGTGGACAGAGGGTTAGTTATGAGCCGGGCATCTGGAGGACGAGGTGAAGTGAGTGTTTTGGTACATCATAGGTGGCCTGTGATTGGCTGAGAGGTCCAGGGTGCCAGATTGCTGCCAAAGGTAGCTGGCAGGATGCAAAGATGGCTGGCACACCTGAGTAAATTCCGCCTTCTGATGGGATTACTCCTTCAATTATTATTATTATTGTGTTTTTGTTCTGTTTTTATTAATTTTCTAATGTTCTGCTTGACATTACTCTTTATACAGTCATACACACATTCTTGTTTGTCTGTTATACTCTCTACAGTAATCTATTTTTAAGCTGCCCGACTGAAGACTTATGTACCACGTTTGAAAGAAGAATGTTCCAGTTAGGACTATTTTCTATGTAAAAAATGTACATGAACTAATGATAAATCTTGTCTTAGCTATGAATGATTGTTAAATTCATATTTATATTCAGCATCTTGGTATTCACATTGTCGAATCCATTCAGTTTTTCGAATACCTTCAACAATATACAAAGTAATGACAACTGCAACATAGAAACTACCCTGTTCATTATTGGTAAGCCAGAAATCCCGAACCCAACATCACATAACTCGAAAAGGACTTGTGTAATTAAGCTGGTATTTCTATAATTTGGGAAGAGTCGGCCAGGAAATAGGTGTAGAAATTTACACTCCATTTTCTCCAGCCCTTTTTGAGTCACTATGTCTTGACTACTAATAATGAATAGACTGTAGCCCTAATGAGGCAGTAAGTTGGCCTTGCAGTTCACACGTTTTCAACAGAAAGTGACTAAGATCTATCAATAGGTTCTTATAGCTTAGTATCTAGACTGATGGAACTAGCTGCGAAGTTCCCAGTTGGACTATTGTTTAATCACTATTAAATTATATAAGTAGGGAACTTGTAGAAACCGTTCGGGATGTGGTAAATACTAAATGTATTTTATGAACAGATTGGGTGTGCTCAACTGCCTCAGGGGGTTCTTTACCCCTACACAGCTTCTTGCTCTGTACAGGGGCACGATGTGTCCTTGTATTGAGTACTGTTCAAATGTGTGGGGAGGATCCTCTCACACTGCACTCCTAGACAAAGTAGAAAGGAAGGCCTTTCGTATAATTAACTCCTGTCCACACCTCAACTCTCTGCAATCTCTCTCTCTCCGCCGCAATGTTGCATCTCTTGCTATTCTAGCGCTACTATAATAATTAGTGTTCCTAGGAACTCTCCCAGTGTATACCACCTCCTCTACGTAGGGTACGTGGTACCCGTCTTGCAACACAATCCCACCTCTACTCTGTGCAACTCTCCAACCCAAGAGTGAAACGGTACTCTCAGACTTTCTTCTATTCAACAGCTGAGCTCTGGAACTCTCTCCAAGAATCGGTCTTTCCCTCTACCTATAAATTAAATTGCTTCAAACTCTTGTGTGTCCAGGCATTTTGGCTCGAACATCCCTTGATTTTGCCCATGTCACTCGTTCAACCTTGGGGGAGGCACTCGTTACAGGCAGTTCTGCCTTTTGCCTCCCTCACTCACATAGAAACAAAAAATGTTTATATATATACAGTACATACTGTATATATATGTGTGTGTGTGTGTGTGTGTTGCATCTGGCTGTGTGTGAAGTTATCCGGCAGAAAGATAAGAACAAACCACCGGAAGTAAAGTTTGTGTAATCCGTCCCCAGGCTGGGTCGGTCCCAGCTCTGGCTGCTGGGAGGAGAGTTTAAGCGAACGTTTTTAGTTTTCTGGACCCGTTCTCCCTAATGTTTAGCCCTTTTAATCTGTTCAACTTGTTAGTTTGGCAATTTTAAGACCTTTCACCTCATCTCTTTACCAATATTTATATTTGATGTGCCATATTGATGTTAACGTTTGTAATTCAGTCTCTCTGTAGTGTTATCCATTTTTATTAAAAACAAAAACTATAAATTGCCCAGTATTATTGTTGTGTATCTCTAACACACACACACACACACATATATATACTGTATATATCGGTATATATATATATATATATTCTGACATACGGAGCCCTGTATGTTAATTTAAGAGTTAGAATTAGAGTTGAAGGAGCCAAACTACCCAAACGGTGAAGCAGACTAGCGAGCGAACGAGCGAGTGGGTAAACCAGCTCGCCCGCATACCTGCAAACAAGCCTTCACACCTGCGTGCGTCATAGGGGACCCTGCAAACTACCTCGATGACCGATGATTGACGCCAGGAGCTGTGAGTGGACCAGGCACCTGTTATGCGACTCGAGGAGCTATGATTGGAGCAGGCACCAACCCCCGCCTCCTGATTCGTTCCTACACCATCATTGTTTGGTATATAAGACCCGAGTTGTGGGCATTCAAATCAGTCTCATTTGGAGTTGGGGAAGGTGAACTTGCAGCTGGAGGAAGACGGGGTGAAGTATTATAATGGGATTGTGACTGTCAGTCAGATTATATAAATGTGTGTTAAGTGTGTTCGGTGTAAACACTTACGTTATGTTGGTTAGTGAGATATGTGATTGGGAATTAACGTGAACGCTACTATTATGTGTTTAACTATTTGATTGCGAATTAACGTTAACGCTACTATTTATGTACTTATCTATTTGATTGGGAATTAACGTTAACGCTATTATTATGTACTTAACTATTTTAGTTGACTAACTTGTGGACTAAAGCAACTCTTTAAGTAATTGGGTTATGATGAAAGTAATACTATTGTTTTATATTAATAATTACGAGTTCTTTCATTTTCTTTGAATTAAGCTTACATTGCTTAACGGTGCTTAGTACGGTGATGCTATTGTCTCATATTAGTAATATCGCCTTAGACTAACATGGCTGTGTTAATATTACTTCTAGTGATTTCCTAAGCTGAAGAAAATTCTTTTGCTTCAAAATATTATATTTTGCTTTTCATATTATTTGAGTGAGACCTGAATCGATTCTATAAAGCGATCCTGTAACTTTATTTACTCATAATCAAACCTCAATGTTACGTGGTTAAGAAATACATTTAACTAATTATTAAATATATATCTAACTTTTTATGTGACTTTGATATAAATCCTGATGATAATAATATAATACTATTAACGTAAGACAAGAACCAAGAATAATTACATTAAATATAAATAAAAGGACATATAAGAAAACTATCTATTCATTTTCAAAAAGGGTAAGAGACAGAAATATTCTTACTTTAATATTTATCTTTCAAGACTATTTATAGAATTAATAGTCCTTCTTTAGCTATAACTTATTCGGTTCATAACCATAGCCTACTAAGCTTCGGTTAAATAATAATTCTTTATAAATACTACATGACTTTAATTAGTTTCAGTATTTTTCATAATTAAAGAGTATCAGTCAATAAAGGATAGTAAGTCCTAAGATCCAAAAGGAAAGGAAGCAACAACAGGAAATAATTTTATTAGATTTTACTTTTGTTTTGCCTTCAGCTGACTGATACCTTAATATATATCCATCAAGTTAACCACTTGAGGATCAAGATACGTAACAGAAGAGTGGCGACCTTGCCAAGGATTCGTTTCATACAGTTTCACTCAGTTTCATTACCGTTTCACTACTTAAAAATCAAATATTAATCATGCCTTAACTAATTAATGACGAAGATGCTAGAGTTTTCATAGAATCAGAACCCACATCCCCTGATATTGACTGTCTGTCAAAATCCGAACTGAAAGTGCTTGCCTCACATCTCCAATTAACTGTCTCAAACATGTCTAAAGTAGAGGTGGCTCAGACCATAAAAACCCACCTGTTCCCTGTAGAAGGCGGGGAGGGTGACGGAGCAGTTGGTGGGATCCCGAGTAAACCTAGCCAACTTGATGTACAATTGCCACCTGGTTTTACCATTGATCAATTATTCGAACTAGAACAAAGCAGAGCAAAGACCGAACAAGCCAGACTAAATATAGAACTAGCCAGAATAAATGCCAGTGCAACGATCGAACAATGTGAATATCAATATCGTACGGCTCAACTAAATGTCAATACAAATGCTCCCGAAATTGCTCCCCCTCTGGGACTGAGGATAATGTGCAGGATTTCTTTGTTTTGTTTGAGGAAGTTGCTGGAGGTATGAAGTGGACAAGAGATCAATGGCCTTTTATGTTACAAACTGTTTTGACAGGGCAGGCTCGAGCCACGTATTTGTCAGAAGTAGCAGAAGTTAGGCAGGATTATGACAATCTCAAAGAAGCTATCCTAAAAACCTATCCATTGCAGCCTGAGGCTTACAGGCAATCTTTCCGTAAAAACCAGAAGAAAGTAGAAGAAACCCATAAGGTATTTGCCAGGACCATGAATAAAACTTTCAATCATTGGGTCAAGAGTAAGAAAGTCACAAGCTACAACGATCTGAAGGAGTTGGTCCTGTTAGAAAATTTCCTATGGAAAATTGATTCTTCTGTATCCTATTATTTAAAGGGGAAAAAGGTAGATTGTCTTGCTGACGCCGCTGACATGGCTGACACATACGTGCTCAACAACAAATTTCGTGGAAAGAAGCCCTACGATAATTCTAGTTCTAATTTTAAGTATCCCAATCACAAATCTGACAGACCCAGTCACAAGCCTGTAATGTCTTCCCCAGCTAGCCAAAATAGAATTGTTCCCCCAACTAAAAATGCGACTCAGGGCAATGGTAACAGAGGTGGGCCCCAAACTAATAGTAATGCTCAAAGAGGGAACGTTCCCGTATCCCCTAAAGTATGTACTTTTTGTGGCAAGAGAGGCCACCTAGCTTATCAGTGCTGGGCCAAGGAGAGAACCGAGAGATCGGGGCAGACAGTTGCCGCCGTATCTCAAACTCCATATGTGCCTGTAATGCAGGACTCCCGACAGAAGGAGTACCTAGCACCAAAAGTTCCTTTAATGCAGGACTCCCGACAGAAGGAGTACCTAGCAGCTAACGTAAACCATCTAGACAGGGGTGTAGTAGCATGTGTGGTGCAACCCACTAGGGTTAAGCCAATAATAATTTCACCATCAGTGCAGGACAGTTACCGTCCCTTTATTTCATCTGGCAACGTGAGATTAAATGGTTGTATGCATGAGGTAAAAATTCTGAGAGACACAGGTTCTACTAGCACCCTCATGGTGAATCCTTACACTGAGTGCCCACCTGGCGAACCAGTTGTAATGAGAGGTGCTGGAGGCCAGTTTTATGCATACTTGGTAAAAGGCGAAATTGAATGTGAGTTACTACAGGGTGAGGCCACCATAGCTTTGTGTAGGTCCCAAGATATCCCTGTGCCTGGGGTAACACTCCTTTTGGGGAATGATGTAGCAGGTGAGAAGGTCCGACCAGACTCCATTTTGTCACTTTCCCCTGTTAACGAGCCACTAACCGATGAGCTCGACAAGGAGTTGCCAACTGTTTTCCCTGTGTGTGCTGTCACACGTTCAATGTCTCAAGTAGCAGTTCCCTCAGACAGAAATGTACCGAATGTAAGAGTTGATGAAAGGGATGATGAGAGTGTGAATGACGCTCCAACTGTGCCTGATGATGTGACGGAGGTGGATTTATCTGACACCTTTATGGCTCATGTTGACCCTAACGATGACCATGAAACTCCTCCAAATTGTCCTAGTGGCCTGGTAGAGCTACAGAGAGATGATAGTGAATGCAAGGAGTTAGCTGCCAGGTCCGTGAGTGAAGAGGAATGTGAGAAGGAGGGTGGTGAATGTTTCTACCTCAAAGGAGGAGTATTGTGGCGAAGATGGAGACCGCCACACAGACCAATCGATGACGGGGCTTGGGACATCCATCAAGTAGTAGTCCCCAAACCTTGTCGTAGAGATATCCTGGAAATGGCACATTGTATACCATTGGCAGGACACCTAGGTGTGAGAAAAACTCTAGACAGAATCAGAGCCCACTTTTACTGGCCAGGAATGCATGCAGATGTAGTGGAGTGTTGTAGAGTGTGTCACACTTGCCAGATGACAGGAAAACCCAATCAGAAGGTGCCTGTACATCCTCTGAAGCCCTTGCCCGTTTTCGAGAATCCTTTTACTCGGGTGGTAGTGGACATTGTAGGCCCATTGCCTAAGACTTCCCAAGGTAACATTTATTTATTAACTATCATGGACATGGCAACTCGCTACCCAGAGGCTATACCCTTAAGAACTACCTCTGCTCCAACTGTCATCAAGGAACTGCTCAAATTCTTCACCAGAATGGGTTTCCCCCATGAGGTGCAAAGTGATCAAGGAACTAATTTTACCTCTAACATTTTCCAGCAGTCCCTGAAGGAGTTGGGTATCGAGCATGTAAAGTCTAGCACCTACCACCCAGAGAGTCAAGGGGTTCTCGAACGATATCATCAGACATTAAAGGGAATGTTACGTAAGTATTGTACAGAGACCGGAGTTGAGTGGGATAAGGGGGTACCTTTTCTTTTATTTGCTACTCGTGAGGTTCCAACTGAATCCCTGGGTTTTTCCCCTAATGAGCTAGTTTTCGGTCACCAGGTAAGAGGTCCTTTGCAACTATTGCAGGATAGCCTAGTTGGCCAGGAGGGGAACCAAAACCTCCTCAAGTAGGTTTCACATTTCAAAACCCGGCTGAGATCCTTGTGTGAGTTTGCCGCTCAAAACTTGACAGTGGCTAAAAGCTCCATGAAGAAATGGTATGACAGAAAAGCCTGTGAGAGGGAGTTTAAGCCCGGTGATGAGGTTTTGGTCCTGCTCCCCCTTTTTGGCCAACCTTTATTTGCCAAGTTCAGGGGCCCATATAAGATCATTCAGAGGGTGAGCATTACCGATTATCTAGTAACTACCCCAGACAGGAGAAAGCCCACTCAAGTATTCCATATAAATATGTTGAAACCCTACCATAGGTCCCTGGATTCCTCTCTTCCAGATTCTCCCACTGTGGCAGTGAATGTCAGGACCTGTGAACAGCCTGGTGCGGACGAAGTCTTCAGTTCTGTTACTGACCCGCAACAGACTGTTCCAGAGCCTGAAGGTATCCATGCAGACTTTGACTTGTCATGTAGCCTATCCAACTTTCAGTATAATTAAGTGGCTTTGAGGGAATTACCATCTAAACTATGTCATCTTCGCTCTGATCAAGCGAACTAACTAATCTGTTTTATCTCAGTCTCCCAGTGTGTTCCGTGATACTCCAGGGCTCACTTCTTTGGCCGTGCACGACATCGACGTAGGGGATGCAACTCCCATTAAACTATCCCCCTACCGTGTCTCGCCACAACGCAGGAGTATACTGCAGGTCGAGCTTGACTTTATGTTATCTAATGAACTGATCACTAGGGCCTTAAGCCAGTGGAGTAGTCCAGTCATACTTGTGCCAAAGCCAGACGGGAGCCATAGGTTATGTATGGACTATAGGCAAGTCAATGCCGTCACAAAGAACGATACCTACCCACTGCCACGGATCGACGACTGCATTGACCAGATTGGTACAGCCACCTATATCAGCAAGATTGACTTGATGAAGGGATATTGGCAAGTAGCTCTCACCCCTAGAGTGAGGGAAATATCATGCTTTGTAGTCAACAATCAAGCCTTCTGCTGTAACGTAATGCCCTACGGCTTGAAAAACGCCCCAGCTACATTCCAGCGCCTCATGAATTTGGTGACTCAAGGGGTACCTGGGTGCGTTGTCTACATCGATGATATTCTTATCTTTTCACAGTCATGGGAGGAGCATCTTTACCAACTTAGATTGCTATTCTTAAATCTTGCTGATGCCAATCTGGTGGTTAATCTTAAGAAATGCACCTTTGTAAAGAGTACGGTCCAGTATCTAGGATATACGGTAGGTCAGGGGCGGGTTGCACCTCCTCAAGCAAAGGTAGAGTCTATTCTAGAATTCCCAACTCCTAGCACTAAGAAACGTATCCAAAGGTACCTAGGCATGATTGGCTATTATAGGCGTTTCATTATACATTTTTCAAAGTTGACAGCTCCCCTGACAGATCTTCTCCGTAAGGATGTGAAGTTTGTGTGGTCCTCTGAATGTGAAGAGGCCTTTATTGCTACCAAATATATATTATCTAATTATCCTGTACTCCGAGCTCCTGATTTTAACAGATCTTTTTCCCTGGCAGTGGATGCTAGCAATACCGGGGTTGGTGCAGTGTTGCTCCAGGAAGACGACTGTGAGGTATTGCATCCTGTGTGCTATTTCAGTAAAAAATTAAATTCTGCCCAACGTAACTATTCAGTCATTGAGAAGGAGCTGTTAGCATTAATTTTATCCCTTCAATACTTTGCTGTCTATGTGCAATCTGCCTCTGGTGCCATCACTGTATATACTGACCATCACCCCTTAAAATGTTTGCATAGGTTCCAAAATAAAAACCAACGACTGACCAGGTGGAGTTTGTTGCTGCAGGAATACTCCCTGGATGTCAAACATATTAAGGGGGTCCAGAACGTGCTAGCCGATTGCCTATCACGTATCTGTTAAAGATTACATTTACCAGGTTGGCCTCATGCAGCAGTAAGTTTAATTTAATGAAAGGATTTTGGCAATTAGCTCTCCCTTGTAGCGAGGTAAATATCATGCCTTTGTAGTGCGCTTTCAAGCCTTCAGCTGTGAGATAATGCCTTGCAGTTCGAATAAACGCTCCAGCTACGTTCCGGCTATGTTCTGATGTGGTACCTGGAGACGTTGCCTACTTTGGGTGATATCCTTATTATATCCTCATTATAATCTTGCTGTTGCCAATCTGGTGGTGAATCTATTTATGTATTATGTTTAATATTATGTACTATACTCCTTAAACTCTTTTCTAGGGGGGAGGTCTGACATACGGAGCCCTGTATGTTAATTTAAGAGTTAGAATTAGAGTTGAAGGAGCCAAACTACCCAAACGGTGAAGCAGACTAGCGAGCGAACGAGCGAGTGGGTAAACCAGCTCGCCCGCATACCTGCAAACAAGCCTTCACACCTGCGTGCGTCATAGGGGACCCTGCAAACTACCTCGATGACCGATGCTATGACATATGATCGACGCCAGGAGCTGTGAGTGGACCAGGCACCTGTTATGCGACTCGAGGAGCTATGATTGGAGCAGGCACCAACCCCCGCCTCCTGATTCGTTCCTACACCATCATTGTTTGGTATATAAGACCCGAGTTGTGGGCATTCAAATCAGTCTCATTTGGAGTTGGGGAAGGTGAACTTGCAGCTGGAGGAAGACGGGGTGAAGTATTATAATGGGATTGTGACTGCCAGTCAGATTATATAAATGTGTGTTAAGTGTGTTCGGTGTAAACACTTACGTTATGTTGGTTAGTGAGATATGTGATTGGGAATTAACGTGAACGCTACTATTATGTGTTTAACTATTTGATTGCGAATTAACGTTAACGCTACTATTTATGTACTTAACTATTTGATTGGGAATTAACGTTAACGCTATTATTATGTACTTAACTATTTTAGTTGACTAACTTGTGGACTAAAGCAACTCTTTAAGTAATTGGGTTATGATGAAAGTAATACTATTGTTTTATATTAATACTTACGAGTTCTTTCATTTTCTTTGAATTAAGCTTACATTGCTTAACGGTGCTTAGTACGGTGATGCTATTGTCTCGTATTAGTAATATCGCCTTAGACTAACATGGCTGTGTTAATATTACTTCTAGTGATTTCCTAAGCTGAAGAAAATTCTTTTGCTTTAAATTATTATATTTTGCTTTTCATATTATTTGAGTGAGACCTGAATCGAATCTATGAAGCGATCCTGTAACTTTATTTACTCATAATCAAACCTCAATGTAACGTGGTTAAGAAATACATTTAACTAATTATTAAATATATATCTAACTTTTTATGTGACTTTGATATAAATCCTGATGATAATAATAATATAATACTATTAACGTAAGACAAGAACCAAGAATAATTACATTAAATATAAATAAAAGGACATATAAGAAAACTATCTATTCATTTTCAAAAAGGGTAAGAGACAGAAATATTCTTACTTTAATATTTATCTTTCAAGACTATTTATAGAATTAATAGTCCTTCTTTAGCTATAACTTATTCGGTTCATAACCATAGCCTACTAAGCTTCGGTTAAATAATAATTCTTTATAAATACTACATGACTTTAATTAGTTTCAGTATTTTTCATAATTAAAGAGCATCAGTCAATAAAGGATACTAAGTCCTAAGATCCAAAAGGAAAGGAATCAACAACAGGAAATAATGTTATTAAATTTTACTTTTGTTTTGCCTTCAGCTGACTGATACCTTAATATATATCTCTGTGCTATCTAGATTAATCAAGTTAACCACTTGAGGATCAAGATACGTAACAATATATATATATATATATACTGTATATATATATATATATCTGAGGTCCTTCCTAATTTGAACAAAATCACCTGGCAGTCGTCACTGTATAAAACTAATTGATAATGAGAAGTAAATGGAAGAAAGGAAGAGGAGAGAGAGTGAGAGAGAGGTCACTGGTCTATCTCCTGTACCATCAAATTACACCTGATAAGTCTTGGGGCA
Source organism: Paralithodes platypus (assembly GCA_032716605.1). Classification (NCBI taxonomy): domain Eukaryota; kingdom Metazoa; phylum Arthropoda; class Malacostraca; order Decapoda; family Lithodidae; genus Paralithodes; species Paralithodes platypus. The sequence continues at coordinate 1,458,417 of CM064515.1, forward strand.
GGGTAGACCAGTGTTGTCAATCCATAGGCAGTGAGGGCTCTTCATACATTTTGAAAGACTATAACAGGCTTGAACTACAATGTGATGGTAAATTATAAGGATCAAATGGGACAAGATAAAGGATTGTAATATATAATAAGCCCTATTATAGCTTTTACGCATATTGAGTCACTCAACCAGTCTTTAACCCCTCTGACCTCAGGGATGCACGTTATGCGTCGCCTATGTATGTAACCCACAATCCCAGCAATGCAGCGTATGTGACCGCCTTAATTACTTTTGCCCTATGGCACCTAGAGGGTTCAGTTATGTATGGAATCTACTTTAGGATCGCATGGAACAATGCCGATAGTTGGCAACCTCCAATTGGTAAAACCAATGACTCATTACTCTAATTTTTGTTTATTTTATTTATTTATTTTTTTTTCTATGTGATTGAGGGAGGCAAAAGGCATAACTGCCTATAGCGAGTGCCTCCCTCAAAGTTGAAAGTGACAGGGCCAAAATCAAGGGATGTTCGAGCCAAAATGCCTGGACACACAGAGTTTGAAGCAATTTAAGTCATAGGAAGAGGGAAAGACTGATTCTGGGAGAGAGTTCCAGAGCTCAGATGTTGAGTAGAAGAAAGTTTGAGAGTAACGTTTCACTCTTGGGTTGGAGAGTTGCACAGAGTAGGGGTGGGATTGAGTTGCAAGACGGGTACCACGTGCCCTACGTATAGGAGGTGGTATGCACTGGGTTAGCTCTGAGGAACACTGATTATTATAGTACTGATAGAATAGCGAGAGAGATGCAACATTGCGGCGGAGAGAGAGAGATTGCAGAGAGTTGGTGAGTGGACGGGAGTTAATGATATGAAAGGCCTTCCTTTCAACTTTGTCTAGGAGAGCGGTGTCAGAGGACCCTCCCCACACATGTGAACAATACTCAATACAAGGGCGCACTATGCCCCTGTACAGAGCAAGAAGCTGTGCAGGGGAAGAGAACCCCCTAAGGCGGTTGAGCACACCCAGCTTCTGGGAGGCTGCCTTAGCAAGACTGGTAATATGGTCCTTCCAAATGAGAGCAGAAGAAAAAGAGACACCAAGAATATTGAGAGAAGATGAAGGGTTGATTTGTGTATTGTTGAAGAATAAGGAATAGTCCACTGGGAGATCCTGACGGGTAGATAGATGGAAAAATTGGGTTTTGGAAGCATTAAAGTTAACAAGGTTTTCTCTGCCCCAATTGGAAATAGTATTTAGATCAGAATTTAAGAGTTCTATGGCTTCATTACGTTTGTCGTTGAGGGATTGCTGGCTGGGGCGTTCTGAAAAACTAATGGAGTAGTGTAAGGTTGAGTCGTCTGCGTATGAATGGATGGGAATTAAGGTACAGTTAAGATCATTTATAAAAATTAGAAAGAGAATAGGAGATAGGACAGAGCCCTGAGGAACACCGGAGTTTATAGGGTGAGGAAGTGAACAATGGCCGTCCACAACCGCAGCTATGGAACGGCCGGAAAGGAAATTAGAGACAAAGGCACAGATGGAGGGATAGAAACCGAAGGAGGGTAGTTTAGAAATTAAAGATTTATGCCAGACTCTATCGAAGGCTTTTGATATGTCTAGTGCAATAGAAAAAGTCTCACTGAAGTCCCGAAAGGAGGATGACCAAGAGTTAGTAAGATATGAAAGAAGATCACCAGTAGAGCGACCCTTAAGGAAGCCATACTGGCGATCTGAGAGCAGATTATGAGAAGAGAAATGCTTAAGAAATTTGGAAGCAAGAATAGTTTCAAAAACTTTAGAAAGACAAGAGATAAGAGCAATTGGACGATAGTTGGAGGGTTGAGAGCGGTCACCCTTCTTTGGGACAGGTTGAATGTGAGCAAACTTCCAGCATGAAGGGAAGACGTTAGAGGATAGACAGAGACGAAAGAGTTTGCCTAGGCAGGGAGTCAGCACGGAAGCACAGTTTTTGAGAACAACAGGAGGAACACCGTCCGGGCCGTAGATTGCAGAGTTTAAGATTAATGATTTATGGCCTACCTATAGTGAACAGGGAATAATACACACATATTATTTCAATTCATCCAATAATCTCAGATGTTGGTTATAAGCCTGTTAACCCCTAGCTATCGTGTAGTTTTGTAACACTACTACCTGCCAAGCGGGCAGATTTACTCTAAACGAGCTTCATTCCATGCTCTTTTTGATGCATAAAAAAGAGCCAGAGCGTAATACAATTATGTATCCGTGGAAGGCCGATAATTGAGCTTTCCAATGACACCTGAACCATCCTTGTACGACCACGAGTTCTCTTGCAACGATGTTGCAATACAAAGGAAAAAAACAAAAATACAGTAATTTCCTCAGTTTTTACCCTGTATCGCGGGACCAGGGAGGTGTAGACATGTGGTGGTTGTGTCAGTGGCGGGACTAGGTCCACGCTGAATGGTCAGAGCCCGCCCGTGGTCCTCCCACCGCGTGGACTCTCTCTCAGAGCCAATTATGTGCTCAAAATCGCATACAACTTAAGGCGGGACCCGCTCTTTTGTCCTTGGTTCTCTAACCGACTTAAGGCGGGACCCGCTATTTAGGTGTTAATATAGTCTAAAAGTAGCCAATGAATTTAAGAGAAGTAGTTTAATCGTCTACTGCCAACCATAGCTTTATATTCCCAGGACGAGAGCCAGTTGTGAATATAAAGACCTCTAACGACCTCAGTTTATGGGGCGATACAAATACGAGATTGTCTGAGAGAAACTAGATACGTGGGAATCAAAATTGTATTATGTAGATCTCGCCGGGATCGTATATAATTATAACTACAAATTTTATTGACCGAAAACCAATATCACCCAATTAAGAAGAGATAGGGAATAAGGGTGGGGAAGATTGTTTATATATTACATATCCCAAAGCAGGGAGAGAGAGAGAGAGAGAGGTAGTGTGTATGTGTGTGTGTGTTTGTGTGATTAAATGATTTCGGATTTACACCAGTGAGGAACGGTGCACGGCCAACGCAGAAAAGGTCTCATCTACCAGTCACAATGTCCAACAGATTTGAGATATTGGTAGAGATGGAAGACGAACCAGAAGAGACCAGGCTCGTTGGGGATTCCATCCTACGAGGACAGGTCGAAGAGTTCTGCGACAGAGTCCCAAATCAACGAAAAAGATTTTGCATCCCAGGAGCTGGACTGGACGACATTGTGGAAGCCTTCGAAGATACCACAAAGGATGCAAATGAAAATACCCTTTTTGTCATCCATGCTGGTTCAAATGACGTCATGCGCACCAGATCCGAAGAGTTGATGGAGAAATATCGCAAGATGATCCAGCACTACAAAAACAAGTCAAGGAATATCATCATCTCAGGCATTCTCCCCAAGATCGACGCACCTGACAAATTCTACGACAAGGCTTTCAGCACAAATAGCCGACTAAAACATTTGTGTCTGAGGGAAGAAGTTGAATTCATCAACCTCTGGGACAACTTCTACAACCAGCCTACTCTGTTCCGCAAGGATGGCACTCATCTAAACCCTGTGGGTTCAGCACGCATGGGTCGTCTCCTACACGAAGCAGTCCGCAGCCATGGATCAAAAAACGCCATCCGAGAAGAAGCAGCAGTGACATAAATCATCCAACGCCAAGAAAAAAACAGAGGCAACCGAGGACCACCAGCGATAAGGACCGAAGACAGCGAGGACCGAGGACAGCCATGAACATAAATGTAGATCCGACAAGAACCAAAAATATTATTAAAGAGCGTTCCGTGAGTTCTAAAATAACAAATTTAAAGGTTTTCTATGCAAACGCTCGTAGCATCCGCAATAAATTTTCAGATTTAGAGGAGCTAGTGTTTACAGAAAATTATGATGTGATTGGCATAACAGAATCTTGGCTCAATACAGAAGATAGAGACTTTTTAGCAGAGTATTCACTTCCCGGTTATGTAATGTTTGAGAAAAGCCGAATAAATCGAAATGGAGGTGGCGTTTTACTTTATATCAAAGAAAGTCTTAACCCTACCCTCTTGTCAAAACCTCAAATTGTGAACGTCGACGCATCTTTTGTGCTAATAAAGAATAATAAAGGTACCAAAATAATACTTGCATTAATATACAGACCTCCAGCTCAATCAGTGCAAACTGACCGAGATATTTACGAACAAATTGCAGATGTAAGTAACTCGCAAGATACCATAATTTTTGGTGACTTTAATTTACCTGTGACCAAGTGGGGCGATACTCTTACTTCACACTCCGGACATGACTTGTATACGAACTTGCAAGAGAGTTCGCTTTATCAATTTGTTGGAACGCCGACCCGTGGTAATAACGTTCTGACATTGTACTTGCAACAAAAGAAGAATTAATAGAGAATTTGAATGTTGGTGATGAATTCAGTAACAGCGACCATCGTACGATAACTTTCACTTTAAAGTTTACTAGTAACGAACCAAATAGTAGCATCGAAAAAGTCCCTAATTTCAAGAAAGCAAACTTCCATAAACTTAGAGCTATGTTTAAAGAAACTGACTGGAGCTTTTTAATTCACAATAACGACATAAATACATCTTGGAAGTTATTCGAAGCCACTTACCTAAAAGCAGTGCAAGACTGCATACCATCGAAAACTCGGCGTCCAGGCCATAATAATAAGCCCAAATGGTGGAATAAAGATATTTCAAACTGCCTGCTTGCTAAAAAATTTGCTAATGATAGATTAAAATCCTCACAAAATGACGAAGAACGGCTGAAATTTGTAGAGCTACGACGCAAAGCCAAAAAGTTAATTAAGCAAAGTAAAAAGACCTTAGAGTTACATATTGCGAATCAAAGTAAAACAAACCCGAAAGAATTCTATAGTTATATCAGAAAGAAAAAAGTTGTTACTTCAACTGTTGGACCGTTAGTCGATGAAAATGGAGAATACACCAAAGACGAAGAACAAATGAGTAATGCCCTCAATACCTTCTTTGCATCAGTTTTTACAACAGAAGACCTCAGTGATATCCCTACACCATCGCCGATTCAGATTGATAATTCAGATGTTCTAAGCAATATCACCGTTACAGAGAGAGAAGTATTGAATTGTTTAGATAAACTCAAGGTAAATAAAACGCCTGGACCTGATACAATCTCGCCTAGAGTTCTAAAGGAAGCTAAGGATGAGCTCTCTAAACCACTGACATTACTATTCAATAAATCCTTGCAGTCTGGAACTATGCCCGATCAGTGGAAGCTAGCCAACGTAACACCGATATTCAAAAAAGGCAGCAAATCCCTACCCAGTAACTATCGTCCAATTAGCTTAACCTCAGTTGTATGTAAAATGCTAGAAACGGTCATACGAGACAGACTCGTAAATCACTTAGAGGAAAATAACATACTTAAAGATACTCAACACGGCTTTCGTAAAAAACGTTCCTGTTTAACAAACCTCTTAGACTTCTTCCACGATATCCTCAACCTCTACGATGAGAGTAAAGCTGTAGATATTATATACCTTGATTTTCAAAAGGCCTTTGACAAAGTTCCCCACAAACGTTTACTGCTAAAACTAAAAGCGCATGGAATACAAGACGGTGTGTTGAAATGGATAGAAAATTGGCTCAGCGACAGAAAGCAAAGAGTAGTCATAAACGGTAAGGCATCAAAATGGACCAATGTAAGTAGCGGGGTACCCCAGGGATCGGTACTAGGACCAATTCTCTTTCTAATTTACATCAACGACATAGATGAGGGTCTCACCTGTACAATCTCAAAATTTGCTGACGATACAAAAATTGCAAATAGCGTACTCTCAAAAGAACAAGTTGACGATATGCAACACAATCTAGATAAATTGTCATGTTGGGCCCAAATTTGGCAAATGAGTTTCAATGCGGATAAATGTAAAGTACTACATATCGGATACCTAAATGAGAAAGCAAACTATTCGATGAATGGCACTCAGCTTAAGAATGTAAACAGAGAAACCGATCTGGGAGTAACAATATCGAGTAACCTAAAACCGAGTCAACAATGTTCAGAAGTTGTTAAGAAGGCAAACAAAATAATTGGCTTTATAGGCAGGTCATTTGAGCATAAATCCAAAGAAGTTATCCTAACCCTTTACAATTCATTAGTCCGCCCTCTTCTGGAATACTGCGTTCAATCCTGGTGCCCTTATTACCAAAAAGATATAAACAAGCTAGAACGAGTTCAACGTAGAGTTACCAAAATGATACCTAGCCTAAAGAACAAACCATACGAAGAGCGTCTTAGAGAATTAAATCTATTTCCTTTAACCCAGCGCAGATTAAGAGGTGACTTAATTCAAGTGTTCAAAATCATCAAAGGCATCGACAATATGAACTGTAGTAAGTACTTCACTATCGACCAATCTAATTACACGCGGGGAAACGGTTGCAAAATTATTGGTAAATCTTTTAACTCACACGAATCTAAGAATTTCTTCTTCAATCGAGTTGTCAACTTGTGGAATGGGCTTCCCCGAAACGTTATAGACTGCATCACCGTTGATTCATTTAAACTCCGCCTAGACAAATATCTCGCATCAAACCCGCGACTGACTGCGTTTGTAAATGAATAACTTTATTTTATCCCCCCCTCAGTTATCCACCCATCTGTCCCCTACTAACTTCCTAATCCTGCCACGGACATTAGTTCCAGGGCAGTAATTCCCTTTCCAATGTTCCCTTACCCACTCTAAACCACTGTTTGGACACTTGATCCTCAGTGTTTTGGAGGACAAGCAACCTAGAAGGGTCACTAGATCTGTTGTTGCTTGATTTCCTTTGTACTCCTTTGTACTCCTTTGTACTCCTTTGTGTGTGGTGTTGGAAAGAGTTACAAGGAATATATCCCCATTCCGGGGAGATCATCGAAGTGGAAAGAGTTAGTGTTGACCACTGCACTCACTGTAAAGTGTAAACTGCTCTACTGAGGAACTATTTACATCTTCTGAATAAGGTTTGTTCCAGGTATAACAGAGATGAGCTGGTTGAGGAGTATGTGTGGAGTTACTCGTAGAGACAGATTGAGGAATGAAGAGATACGTAGGAGAGTGGGGCAGCAGGAACATTTGTCAGCCAGAGTGGACAGAAGGGTGCTGAGCTGGTATGGTCATGTTGAACGAATGGGAGATGAAAGACTTACAAAGAGAATATGTGAGTCAGGTACAAGGGGAGATAGAAGGGCAGGAAGACCCCCATTGAGATGGAGAGACTGTGTAAGAAAGGCTTTGGATGATAGAGGAATGACTATAGATCAGGCAGGGAAGTGGTGGTGGACAGGAGTGAATGGAGAATGCTTGTGAATAGTTGAGTGAACACGTGGTCATTTGGAGTAAGGGGTCGGGCGCAAGTTGGACTAGATAATAGTCTATCAGGCGGCTGGCCGGGGAGACGATTAATATGAAGGGTGTGCCTGGAAGTGTGGTGGGAGGGCTTGTGGCTTTGGCTCCGCTGCATGTCTGCCTGCCGAGATCGGAACCTCTCCGGGTGGTCAGAGGCCGGGGGAGTGCTGGAGCGACCTTGGTAACCCTGGTCTCTGGGTCTTCTCCTGGGTGACCTGGATGTGTGAGAGTTTGTGTTTTTTATCTGTGTTTATTTTTTGTTTTATGTGGTTTTTGTGTTTTCCCTGTTCTTGCTCTGTCTTGAGTCGGCTACCCCCAAAATGGGGATTGGGCCTGAGCATATAGATAGATAGATAGATAACAGGTATTCTATGTGAAAAAGTTTCCACATTCATTAGTGATGAGCCCCTTCAAATATAGCTTCCAGCTATGGTTGTTGCTTGCACTCATATCGGGGGTAAACAGTTTGTTATAATCAATTTGTCAAATTTATCAATTATCTTAAAACCTCTTGATCTCATATCCAACCGAAAGAAACCAGTAGCTCTCAACCACTCTATATACATATTAATATTTTGTGTCATGCCCTAGCGAGGGTTCGAACCCAGGCCAGTAGTGCAGTACTCCAGCACCTAACCAACTAGACCACCGAGGAGCTTAAAAGTAATGGCTTCATTTGGAATTATATCCCATCCACCACCACCCGCTCCGACTCGTGATCACATAGCTAGATACCATACACACAAACACCTCACACACAAACGCTAGCAACTAAGTACTAGAGAAGGATACACGTAATCTGGAGCACATTGAAGGCCTCACTGCTAAACAAGTAGAGCCTTAATAAATTAATATTTTGTGTCATGCCCCAGCGAGGGTTCGAACCCAGGCCAGTAGTGCAGTACTCCAGCACCTAACCAACTAGACCACCGAGGAGCTTAAAAGTAATGGCTTCATTTGGAATTATATCCCATCCACCACCACCCGCTCCGACTCGTGATCACATAGCTAGATGCCATACACACAAACACCTCACACACAAACGCTAGCAACTAAGTACTAGAGAAGGATACACGTAATCTGGGGCACATTGAAGGCCTCACTGCTAAACAAGTAGAGCCTTAATAAATTAATATTTTGTGTCATGCCCCAGCGAGGGTTCGAACCCAGGCCAGTAGTGCAGTACTCCAGCACCTAACCAACTAGACCACCGAGGAGCTTAAAAGTAATGGCTTCATTTGGAATTATATCCCATCCACCACCACCCGCTCCGACTCGTGATCACATAGCTAGATGCCATACACACAAACACCTCACACACAAACGCTAGCAACTAAGTACTAGAGAAGGATACACGTAATCTGGGGCACATTGAAGGCCTCACTGCTAAACAAGTAGAGCCTTAATAAATTAATATTTTGTGTCATGCCCCAGCGAGGGTTCGAACCCAGGCCAGTAGTGCATATCAGTCTTCTATTCGATTGAATAAGGTTTGTAGCACTAGTCTGGACTCTTTCTAGTTGCTTTATATACCTTTTCGGACGGCTGCATATTCAAGAAGAGGGCAAATCAAATCGTTGTAGAGTGTAACAACTATTTCAGAGAGAGAGAAAGAGAGAGACCAATTAAATGGGACCCTTGCATAGTCAAACCAACTGGCTAATTAAAAGAATGCAATTATATTAAGAGAGCCCAGAAAAATGGTAATTGTGTAGCGAAGAATACAGCAGGTCGTGCTCCATCTTGATATCTTAATATAGATAGATAGATAGATAGATAGGTATATAGATAGATAGATAGATAGATAGATAGATAGATAGATAAATAGATGAAAAGATAATTCATGGAAAATCTACTTAACAAAACTGACTCAAGCTTGACAACTAAGAATTATATTTATGTGAATCAAGTATTTTTTTTCATTTGTCCTGGAGATATTGCCATTACGAAGGTAGGCCGAGACTTTTTATGGTAGCTATACCTGTGCTGTACATCATTAGACGGTGACAGAGTCTGGAACTAATTAATGTGTGTGAAGAGAGAGAGAGAGAGAGAGAGAAAGAAAGAGAGAGAGAGAAGGGGGGGGGGGGGAGAGATAGGTAAACCGTCGATGAGCCAACCAACGTTATGTTTTGTTTTAGTTGACTAAATTTGGTGACTGACAAATTCTAGACTAACACTCAGTAACCCTTTCAGTATACTATTAAGTAGTACTTAGGATGGTTGGGTTCTAATTCCCCGCTTTACTTAAGGAATACAAGCAAATTAATATTATAGATATAACCCAGACACTGCAAACAAAGAAAAAAGAAAATAACATCAATTACAACACCTATAATTAACATGTTTATTATTAAGAATACTTCAATAGTTACGCATTTACATTATCACACATTTTCTCAGCTCTCTTTCTGTATAAATTTGTGATTTATTAGTTGTATTAAGCTGCGATAAACAGCAAATGGTACTGGACACTGATTATGTCCTATAAAGTTAACCTTAGTTATTATAAGACGATTATACCTTGCTTGGGAAAGATCTGAAAGACTCCAAGAGGCGATAGTCAATCAAATAGTCAAGCGATTTGATAATTACATTGTCTTCCTAAGCTGCAAACAATCATCTAACAATAGCCAAAATACATATGTGGAATGGCGTCACTCGTACAGATGTGTTTACGAATCTAAATGTATGCAACATTCTGGTGGCTGGTTTCAATCAAGAATAACACACGATGCCTCTTTTACTGTCAATTTTCTATGGATAAGTTTTTTCTCATACTAGTGTTGGGTATTTTTGCATTGGAACCGGCAACTAAATGTATATGATTTTGTCAAAGTAATATAAACCTGTACTTAAGAAAATGCCGTACCACAATAATTGCCAATAACAATTTACTGGAAAATCCCTCGTGTGACACCGCCTAAATTGATTCCCGAAATAAACAGTACCAGGAAACCTGAAATAAATTTTGGGTTAAGTCTCTGAATCTGGTGGACCTTTTCAGATTCAAAATATTTCCAAGTTGAAGGTGGATCTATAATAATCCACAGTGAAGTTTGTTTGATAGCAAATATTCAAACTCTATCCTGTTTTTGGAGAGCGGCGCATCAAGAGGAGGTTAAAGACTGTGGCATATGGTCACCTGTACCCGATAATCTGGTGTCAGCAATAACCTAATAGTATATTTTCCATTGTATAGGTTTCTATTCGTGTTTCAAGGTGATTATTCCTGATTTTAAGCAACGCACTTTAAGATAACGCCATAATAGAAGTAGCAATGATCGAGTAGCAATCTTTTCCTTAAGTAAGCATCACAAATACACGTAACCCACTAAATATGTTTTACTCTCAGCAGGGATCATAACAATGAATTGCATCAGCTAGGGCCTCACCCAGAGTGCCCTTTTCATTGTTTGTTTCCTCTTCCCTTAACGTTTATTCTTCATTAGGGCACACAGGTACTCGAGCTCAGGGAACTCAACTTCCAACTCCAGCTTCATTTTGGGTAATTTCGAGTGAGTTGGCAGGAGATCCATTGTGGTGGTGTGTGGAGGAAAGTGTGTTGCGTGATGTGGCTGAGCTAGGGACTATACTAGTTGAAAAGCTCTCCTGAGACAGCCTATTTATACCCACCTGGACCCTCATTATTGCCACTCGTTTGGAGGCGTGAGTGGGAATAGGGAATAAGGCAAAATAGAGTCTGTCATCAATCCTTATTGTCGAAGATGTCACACTACGGCCTTGCATCATTAGTTCCACTAATTTCTTCTTATCTTCATAACAGAAAAATATGTGTAATGGTAGATGGCCTTTATTCTCAATTTCACTCAATAAATGCTGGTGTTCCCCAGGGATCAATTTTGGCCCCAACTCTGTTCCTCATTCATATCAATGATCTCATATCTGCCACTCATAATCCAATACATTCCTACGCAGATGACTCAACACTCCACAGTTCCTTCACATTTACCAATTCTTTCACCCAACCCGATCTTATAAATTCAAAAATAAACACTGCAATTTCTCTGAACCAGGACCTTTCTAGAATTAATGAATGGGGACAAAAGAATCTAGTTTCCTTTAATGCACAGAAAACTAAGTACATTCAATTTTCTAACCGACAGAATCTCACTGACTCCCATATATTTTTTAATGATGTAAATATTCCCACTTCCCCTAGTATTGACATTCTCGGTGTAACATTAACTACTAACTTGAGCTGGACACATTATGTTAGAAGCATTGCTAAGAATGCCTCTAAAAAACTGGGACTCCTGTACAGAGTTCGAGAATTCTTCACTGACGAGCAGTTGGCCGTAATATATAAAAGTCATGTGCGTTCTCAGATGGATTACTGTTCACCTCTGTGGGGTGGAAGTGGAGTGGTAGCATTGAGGCAGTTGGACAAAATTCAAAATAAAGCTATTAGATTAATAAATAACTCTGCAATCACACAGGACCTTCCTACATTATCTATACGAAGAAACGTTGCATCCCTTGCATTATTCTACAGATATTTTCACAGCAATTGTTCCGAGGAACTTGCTTCAATTGTGCCGCCTCTCCACATCTTTCCCCGTAGAACTAGGGCAGCTGAAAGCGCCCATGAATTTACACTTTCTCCTCCACAATGCAGAACTTCTGCTTATCAGAATTAATTTATCCCCAGAGCTACTACTCTTTGAAATTCACTTCCCTCTAATTGCTTTCCACAAACTTACAATCTACAAATGTTTAAATCCAGTTGTTACAAAATTTTTATGAATGGAGGGCACATGGACCTTTTTGTTTTATCTGTGTTTTTCCTTCCTCCGTTCATTGTCTTTTAAAAAAAACAAAACAAAAACAAAAGTGGACGCCGAGTTAACGATTCGTTGACATTTGTCAGGCATTCGTTGAATTCTATGGTGTATCGCAACCTATTCTTAAATTATTGGCAAGTGTATCGCATCATTCGACATTACCTGTCTCAGCATTCGGGAGGATTCATCTCAAATCTTTCGCCGTGGGTCGCATTTTTAGTCTTGCTATCGCAAATTGTTCGAGGTATATTCGATGCGAATTCACGTAATTCGCCTAAACAAACGTGTCGCCACCCAAAAATAACGAATTTCACGGCAAATCATTCGTAACGGCTTCGCCGTCAAAATTCCCCAATGTAGGATAGCCCCTTAAGTTACCTTAATATAACTAATGAGGTTAATTTGCAATTAGTTGTGATGTTAAATCAACCATAAAATTGGCAGTAACTGTATATTTTGGACAATAAGAAAAATATACGAAAATACAAAAATAATAGGAAATGTACGAACTCTAGTTTACAAACCTACCCTTCCAGAACTTAAAGCTAAATAAACTCTTTTGATACAGGAGTTTAACCCTTTCCCTGCGGGAGACATTCTGGAACGCCATGGCAATTTACAGGCTTTTAACCCTTGTCTAGCGGGCCCTCTGTGGCCGTTTTGGGCCTTTTCAGGCCGTTCTGACTGCTATATCAACCATCAGTATGAAAAGAATTGTATTGCGTCGAAAACTAGGTGGAAATCGCTACACAATGACGCCACATACAGCTACGTAGCACACGTGGAGCACTGACAGTGTTACCTCGAAGATGGAAGTTTAGCTGATTTTGCTACCTTGCTCACTTTTAGCGAACTATTGGTTACACTGTCATCCTCCCGCGCGGTGGGGGAACTGGAGTTAGTGTGGGCCGGGAGGCCACAGATGTCGGACGTATGGATCATTACTATCACACCCATTTTCACTCTATTTTCACCCTTTTTTCACCCGTTTTTTGCCAGTTTTTTCAACTCGACTTATGTTGCGCGCCGTTCTTTAAGGGTTAAAGCCTGTTAAACCCGTAGTTATCAAGTGTCAGTGGGCGGGAGCGTGAGTGACCCACCTCCGAATGCCAGCACGTCCGTCTGTGCACTGTGACCCCAGCCCCGGGTCTCAGCAGTGCTGCCAAAGGCAACATAGCGCTACATTGCTCATAAATAGCAAGCTTTCCCCAATGTCTATGGTAGCGCTGCGGATGAACCCTGCGAGCTACTAAGCTCATCCTAGTGTTATTTTGAAGCTATTTTCGTCTAGTTTTCGGCTGAATACATTTCACTTCATGCAGACACTTGATTAATCATTCAGGAGTGCCTGAATATGCAGCCCAAATATGCCTGCAGAGAAAGGGTTAAGGAGTTTTAACCAAGGGTTTTAACTTAACACCTTACGAGCGGCCGCATCAGTTTTTTCCACTACGTGCCAAGCGGGGTGTTTTTACCATAAATGGCCTTGTTTCCGTGCTCTTTTTCATGCATAAACAAGAGCCAGAGCGTAATACAATTATGTATCCTTGAAAGGGCGTTAATTGAGCTTTCCAATGACACCTGAACCATCCTTCTACGATCACTGGTTGTCTTGCAACGTTCGTGCAACCGAAGGGTGAATCGCTAAAATACGGTCATTTTGTTACATAATTACGTGTGTAGCGAGGGAGGGAGGGTGGATGTGTGTGGAGTAGATGTCAGTAGGCCCATGGGAGCCCTGGTGAGCGGTCATGAGGCAACCTACGCTCCTCCCGTCGCTCGACTCTCTCTTAGAGCCAATATTGCGCCAAAATTGCACACAGACTTAAGTCGGGCCCCACCACATAGTCCAGATTTTTCGATACGGACTTAAGTCGGGCCTGCTAATATGGGGGTAATGCAGCATGAATAATATTATGTAGGTTATCATAGTTTCTTTCGACAAATTTTATCAATACATCCTTATTTACCATGCAATTTATTACCATATGTTAATCAGCCGAGTTAGTTCAGTGAGAAATTTTAAATGTGATGTCAATTAATTAGCACAACATGTTCGGGAGAGGGTACAACAGGGGAAGAGGGTTGTAAGAATGCTAAAAGCAGTAACAAGAAATAGGGTGGTCAGTATGGAAGTGAAGAAGTCCTTGCATGGCAGTGTGGTAATCCCGACACTGACTTACGGAAGCGAAGCATGGACGTTGGTTGAGAGTCTCAGACCAAGAGTGAGAGCAGTGGAAATGAATTACTTAAGGAGTGTGTGCGGAGTTACATGGAGGGATAGACAGACTAATGAGGAAGTAAGAAGGAGGTGTGGTGTGGAGGTAGATGTGCTGGAAAGTGTGAAAAGGAACAACTTGAGATGGTTCGGCCATATGGAACGTATGGAAAGCGAGAGAATGACTAAGAGGGTGTACGAGAGCGAGGTGGAGGGACAGAGAGGGAGGTAGACCGAATGAGAGGTGGAAGGATGGAGTGAGGAAGTACATGAACGAAGGCGGTGCTGGTTGGGGGGAGGGGCGTCGACTGACTGGGGACAGAGGTGCATGGGGGCGGTTCGTTCGTGGCCACCCCTTCGGGGATCACGGCGTCAGGCAATAGATAGATAGATAGAACATGTAAAAAGAGTGCTGAACTTGCTTCAGAACAGAACAAAGCGAGAATGACTGGTATGGTGAATGACAAATACGTAACAAAAAATATTCATAAAGAATATCTGAACAATGGGTGCAAGGAAATTAACACCTCGGTCGTTTAAGCTTGCAAACCAGACCAATCCAAATCTTCCTCGTCCTATTTTCTTCTATTGCACAAACAATTGGAACTCCTAAGCTGAGCTAAAAATAATCTGCTTTAGTGAATCAGCTCAAGACCCCAATTGAATCAAGTGGCCAATTTATGGCCATTTTGGGGTCAATTCTGCCGAGTTGCCATTTTGGGCTGAACAAATTAATTGGACTGAACTGCCACTTTAATTGTAAGAGCCAATTTTGGTACCAGAGCCAGAATTTAGCTTAGAGGCCGATTTCGTCCGAGACGGCGGAAGTGAGTCTGAACAGATAAACAGGTCCGAGTGGCTGGTTGGTACAGTGTGTCAGTTTTGGGTCCAGATGTCATATAATGAAGGATGAGTAGCTATATTAGGCCGATCAACAATTTTGGGTGAAGCATTCTAGTTATGGCCGAGTGTCCGGTTATAGACAAGTGACTGTTTTGGGCCTGGGTGTTGGAACTGGGACCAAGCTACCATCATGGACGAATACATAGATTATCGGTCGATATTGGCTGACTGAATGATATAGGCTGATTGGTCATCTTGAGTGAAGTAGACATTTTGGATGGTTTGACTGTTGTTGGCTATATTTTAATATTAATGTGCGGATGCACACAATATGATTAGTGCTACTAATTTGTTCTAGTAATTTTCTCAGGAATTGTTAATGCTTTTGTTTTTCATAATTCACCAAAAATCGTTATCCATGGCATTATCTCAATCTATTTCACATTTGCCATTCAATAAGCTTTTTTCTCCGATGTTGCCGCCAATTCATAAATTTCACCAATTTTGAAAGTCCACTTTCACTTATTTATCAAGAACATAGGAAGGGTGTGGTCACAGGAAGACGTATTCAAATGTGACATTATTATAAATACTTCTCTTTCTAGAGTTTATCTATATACACATTTATTGCAGAGGAAAAGAGTGATACAAACACAAGTTATACTGGAAAACAATTTGTAGAACCTTTTTTTTTATGTATGTCAAATATGATAACTTCTTTTGAAATCCCTAGTCGTGCATACTGTAAGCAATGTATAATTACAATATCAATCCATATACCGTCTAAAGACCTGTTACGAACTGGCACTCGGGTACACAAGGGCTCTCAATCAGGACTCGAATACGGCTCGCTGCCACAACGGAAACACACGATCCCAACCCCTGAGTACTGCTAGCCGAACAAAAAACACCAATACCCTCCAGAGTTCAATCTGCTATAACGGGGTATACAAGAACTCGGTACTAGTGTTCAACAACAGACTAATAAAGAGACAGGAATTATCTAGTCTGGTCAACAATCAAACAATGAAGTAAGAAACAACAACACCAAAGAATAGTGTAGGCCGAAGCCGAAGTAATCCACCCTTGACTATGAACTTAAGAAGTCCTCCACCCTCTACTTCGGGTCGGCACTATTACGTTACGTTAATTAATAGTCCTTAAGCATCGAGCAAGGAATCTTCTGAAAAAAGTTAGATGCTTCTCGGATGCTCGTAAGAAGTACGTATCGGATTTTGAACAGTAATTCAATAAGCAAAAACACTGGCAATTAAATACTATTAAAGGCTTAAATTGGCATAAGAATAATTAAAAGAATATGCAATAGTAAATGGCAAACATTAAAAAGAAGTACTCCGCAAATGCAACGGCAATAGCCTACTCGGATTGTGCTCGTGGGCCACTAATCACTAAAGTAGCCAAGCTTGCAACACATGAAATCAATAGTGCATAAACAATAACATACATAAGGAAAGCTTCAATACTATTCTGTATCTAATAATCGAGTAAAGTCTAGCTGGGGTACTGTAGGCAAAAAGGTAGCAGTGACTGAGCAAAACGGCTCGTAGCCTAGCGAATTCCTCACGACTGTTTAAAGTATTACATTAAAACTAACAAGTGCACTTTGAGAAATCCAGATCCCTTGTATCTGGTTTTCTCCCGGCTCCTTGACAAAGTAAAAACAAGCTGTTAATAAAATACAGGGTGGTTAGGCTCTTGCCCTCACGCACTGTAAATTATTAACTCAACACAGTCAGCCGCGAAGACAACCTAGGCTTCACTGAACCGAAACGAGTATGCAGGTTTATCGCTTAACCACTGCATCAAACAACAACTCGTAACACAGAAAAGCCTTACCCCAGTCTAGCATTACCTAGACTAGCAGAACACAGGAATAATAATAATAACACACAGGGAAATGCATATACAAGTGCAACAAACATAAATCAATCCTATTCTAAGTCAACCCTTCCAAAATAGGCTATCTAATAGGCAAGTATCTCGTGAGAACTCAAGCGATAATACGTTGGCTGACTAGCTCTGCACCAACGGGACCATGGAAGTTAAACAGGGGGGGGGGGGGAAAGAGGAGATAAGAATGTAAGGTAGTAGAGAAAGTTCCCATCAGTCAGAAGATGACTGATGACTGATTTAGACGATGTCGATCAACTGCAGACATGCTTTGCCTTCTTACGCATCAAATCAACCAAGCTACAGACCAACATGGTGAAACACATACAATAGCACTGGATATATCAAAGGCATTTGATAGAGTCTGGCATCAATCCTTATTGTCGAAGATGTCACACTACGGCCTTGCATCATTAGTTCCACTAATTTCTTCTTATCTTCATAACAGAAAAATATGTGTAATGGTAGATGGCCTTTATTCTCAATTTCACTCAATAAATGCTGGTGTTCCCCAGGGATTAGTTTTGGCCCCAATTATGTTCCTCATTCATATCAATGATCTCATATCTACCACTCATAATCCAATACATTCCTACGCAGATGACTCAACACTCCACAGTTCCTTCACATTTACCAATTCTTTCACCCAACCCGATCTTATAAATTCAAAAATAAACACTGCAATTTCTCTGAACCAGGACCTTTCTAGAATTAATGGATGGGGACAAAAGAATCTAGTTTCCTTTAATGCACAGAAAACCAAATACATTCAATTTTCTAACCGACAGAATCTCACTGACTCCCATATATTTTTAATGATGTAAATATTCCCACTTCCCCTAGTATTGACATTCTCGGTGTAACATTAACTACTAACTTCAGCTGGACAAATTATGTTAGAAGCATTGCTAAGAATGCCTCTAAAAAACTGGGACTCCTGTACAGAGTTCGAGAATTCTTCCCGACGAGCAGTTGGCCGTGATATATAAAAGTCATGTGCGTTCTCAGATGGATTACTGTTTACCTCTGTGTGGAAGTGGAGTGGTTGCATTGAGGCAGTTGGACAAAATTCAAAATAAAGCTATTAGATTAATCAATAACCCTGCAATCACACAGGACCTTCCTACATTATCCATACGAAGAAACGTTGCATCCCTTGCATTATTCTACAGATATTTTCACAGCAATTGTTCCGAGGAACTTGCTTCAATTGTACCGCCTCTCCACATCTTTCCCCGTAGAACTAGGGCAGCTGAGAGCGCCCAATTTACACTTTCTCCTCCACAATGCAGAACTTCTGCTTATCAGAATTCATTTATCCCCAGAGCTACTACTCTTTGGAATTCACTTCCCTCTAATTGCTTTCCACAAACTTACAATCTACAAATGTTTAAATCCAGTTGTTACAAACATTTTATGAATGGAGGATGCCTTTAGGCACATGGACCTTTTTGTTTTATCTGTGTTTTTCCTTCCTCCGTTCATTGTCTCTTTAAAAAAAAAAAAAAAAAAAAATGAGAAGTCGCTCTGCCTAATGAGTTCTGATGAAAAAATGGCTAGACTTCCCTTTTATACCCGGCCCTCTAGTGAGCCCAACGTGAACTACTAAGGACCGCCCACTGACAACCATTACGTAATTTCTCTCTCCTCTGGGATACACAAAGGCTCCCCTAGCACTGAGGGAGGGAGGAATGCGAGTGAGTTAGGCCCACCTCCCGCCTGGCGCACCCACTGACCCCCAACTGTGGCTGTTTCTCTTCCCATCATTACAAATAAGTTTTACACACAATACTTATAACTAATGATATAAAATAGAACTCGTTGACTCATATGAAAACACAATACATATTCATAATACTTATAGTACAACGGCTCACATGAACTAAGTTAGGAAACTCTACATAGACTACAGCCAAAGTTCCTGCCCTGACGATCCTAGCGAGAGTGGGGCATGACTAGGCGTTCTGTACAGCATGCTCACACGTGGACATGCGTCACACCTCCCCCAAGATTTTACTCGCTCAACCCTGAGCTAAAATCTGACAAACACAGAACCCCATCAAGCCCCCCACACCCAGCGACCGCATGGCACTAAAACAAAGCTGAGTTTATCACCAAAACACATCTTATTATAAAAAAAAAAAATCACATTTTATAACTCCTCCCAACAATAGCAAAAAGACACAATATCATGCTCCCAGAGCGAGCTTACAGCAGCTCAGCCGTTTGATAGTTTGTGGACTACTCAAACTCTATAGGCTATGACAAACTTATACGATTACCTATATCAAAAGAAAGCGTTTTTATATGATTTTTATATTTTAATATGTTTTTCCCGGCTGCACTATAAGGGCAGCCTATTTTCCTCCACTCAAACCCACACACCTGTGATAGCCTACGACTGATCATCCACCCTTGATAAACAATCCGCGATCACATTGTCACATCCAGCAATATGACGGATGTCCAGGTTATACTCCTGCAACATCAAAGACCACCTGGTCAGTCTCATATTGCGATTGTGAAATTGATTCAGGAATCTCAAAGGGTGATGATCAGTGTAGATAACCACGACTGGGCCATAGGCTGGAACATACACCTCGAAGTGCCTGAACGACAGCACAATCGCCAGTAATTTCTTTTCTATTGTAGAATAGTTATTTTGTGCAGCATTGAACTTCTTAGAAAAGAAACTTACTGGGTGTTCCACACCTTCATTGTCTGTCTGTAGCAAGACGGCACCAGGCCCTACACCACTAGCATCTGTTGCCAGCTGAAAAGGCCTGTTAAAGTCTGGGGCCCTGAGTATCGGGTGAGTACATAGCAAATGTTTCACCAAAGTGAAAGCCTTTTCACACTCAGGTGCCCACAAACACTTTTTGTCTTTAGATAACAAATCTGTGAGAGGTGCCAACACCGTTGAGTAACCTTTTATGAAGCGTCTGTAGTAGCCTATCATACCCAAGAATCTCATAATCTGTTTCTTGGTTGTTGGGTGCGGAAATTTATTGATAGCCTGTACCTTGTTCTGAGGAGGGCACACCTGTCCCCTTCCCACTACAAACCCAAGGTACTGCACAGTGGCTTTTACGAAGTCACACTTTGCCAAATTTACTACCAGACCTGCTTCACTAAGTTTCCGGAACCAGGTCTCAAGGTGCTCACAATGGCTCTCAAAGTCGTCATCATAAATGATTACATCGTCCAAATATACGGTGCAATTCGGAATGTCCTTTACAATTTCATTCATCAGGTTCTGAAACGTTGCTGGTGCATTCTTAAGTCCGTAAGGCATAACATTGCACCGGTAGGTACTCCCGTCCACAAAAAAAACACATGCCTCTTTAGCACGCTCGGACAAAGGTACTTGCCAGTAACCATTTACTAAATCTACTTTAGACAAAAAACGAGCATTACCAATTTTGTCAACACTATCATCAACCCGAGGAAGAGGATATGGGTTAGTTGGAGTCAAACCGTTTAAAATACGGAAATCAATACAAAAGCGTACCTTGCCATCTGGCTTAGGCTGCAGTGTTACGGGGGAAGTCCACTTAACTGTGCCTTTCTCTATCAACCCTCTACCGAGCATATACTCCAACTCATCCCTCAGAGCTGGTAGTTTTATGGGGGGCACACGGTACGGGATTGACTTACAGGGTATATGGTCCCCCACGTCAACATCATGCATAGCCTGAGTAGTGAGGCCTGGGTGTTCAGCAAATACAGTGGGGTATGAACCGAACAACTGACGGATAGCATCAAACTGCGGCTCAGGCAAATGAGCTATAGCCTCGTCAGCCCTTAGGCTCGAGTTCCCCGCCCACTGATCCGCTGAAACATGTTGATCCCAGCTATCCTCCTCTGAAGCTTGACTGTCCCCCTCTCCTTCTCCACCACGGCCGCAACAAGCCAACACAGGGACAGTGAGAGGCTCAGAGGGGCGCCTCACATACTCTTTAATAAGGTTCACGTGACATAACTGGTTCTTTTTCCTCCTGTCTGGAGTGGCAACAAGGTAATCTAAGTCTGAAATGTTTTCTACAATTTTATAAGGTCCAGTGTACTTTGCAGAGAGGGGATTATCAACCAAAGTCAACAAAATTAATACCTCTTGTCCTACAGTGAACTTCCGGAGCCTCACTTTACGATCATACCTGTCCTTCATTAAAGCTTGTGATTCTGTCAAATTTCTACCTGCCATCTCCAGACTCTTAAGCATGCACTCACGGCTTTCAAGCACATACTTTAATAATGGACAAGGCTGCACAGTCCCCTCCCAAATTTCTTTCAGCATGTTAAGGGGGCCCCTAACACGGTGTCCAAAAATCAGCTCGTTTGGACTAAATCCCAGGCTCTCACCAGGTACCTCCCGAGCAGCAAACAGCACTTAACACCTTACGAGCGGCCTATGCGGTTTATTTATATGTACCGCCCAGCGGGGTGTTTTTAGCCAAAATAGGGCTGTTTACGTGATCATTTTCATGCCTAAATAAGACCCAGAACGTAAAACAAGTACCTATCCCTGAAAGGGCATAAACAGAGCTTTCGAATGACACCATAACGATCCTTTTATGATGGCTAGTTTTCTTGCAATAACCGTGCAACGCGAGTGCAAAAAGCATGTAATTCGGTACTTTCCCCATATAATTCAGTATGTAGCGAGTGAGAGAGGGAGGAGGGAGCTGAGATTCGTGTCAGTAGGTTCGCCGCGGTGGTCTGGAGCAGTCATACGCTCGCTAGTCTCCTGCCACCACTTGTCTCTCTCTCTCAGCAACATTACGTGCTGAAATTGCCACTCGACCTATGTCGAGCGCCGCCACATAGTCCAGCTTTATTAAATACGACTTATGTGGTGAGCCGCTAATTAAGGGTTAAGGCAATCCAATATCCCAATCCATACCGTTGTCAGCACAATAACACCTGAGCATGCTTTTAAGTGTAGCATGCCACCGCTCAAGCACCCCTTGACTCTCAGGGTGATACGCTGACGATACTACTGCTCGTATCCCATGTTGTTGCATTGTTTGCTTGAACATGTTGGAGGTGAAATTAGATCCCTGATCAGACTGAATCTCCTCCGGGTACCCGTACCTTGAGAAGTACCACAACAAGTTACTGACTACCGTCTTAGCCATTCCATTTTTCATAGGGTATGCATCGGGGTATCTAGTGGCAACATCCATTATGGTTAACAAAAATGTATTTCCAGCCTTAGTGGGAGGGAGTGGACCAACCATGTCAACAATAATTTTACTAAAGGGTGTCCCAATCACAGGAATAGGGTGTAACGGAGCCTTAGGAATAACTTGGTTCGGTTTCCCAACACGTTGACAAATATCACATGAGTTTATCCATGACTGCACATGAGACTTCATCCCCGGCCACCAAAACAATATCCCCAAAGCCGCCACCGTTTTCTTGGCACCCAAATGTCCTGATAATGGAGAATCATGAGCCAACCTAAGCAAACTTTCCCTGCAGCCCTCTGGCACGACCAGCTGGTCAACTGTACCTGATCCGCCCTCCCAGTTCCTTTTAGGATCTTGATATCGGTGGTATAAAATTCCATTAAAGAAAAAAAAAAACCCTGCCTTTGCATCCCTATCTTCTTCTAACTCCACAGCCCCATTGGTACACTGCAAAACCTCTGGATCCTCTAATTGCAACTTTCGAATGTCTGTGGGAGCCAACATGTCTAACTGCTTGGTCAACAACTCATGCCCTCCCCCAACATCCAACTTAGACATCCGGTTTTCTCGCTGAAGGTAAGGGTGCTGTCTCTGAGTCTCTGCCTCCTCCACTACTTTATCAACTGTGTTTGGCACTGGAGTTACAACAGACTCGGTCAAAGGTCCTGCTATTGGGTCTTTTGGGAGAGCCACTGGTTCTAAACTCTTCAAACTTTTCCCAGCCTTCCGCTTCTCCTTAATTCCCTTCCTCCGCTGTTCTGTGGCCTGGGAAATAGGCTGTGATACCTTAAATGCTTGGGAACGAGTTACCACACATGCCATCTGTTGGTGTTGACAACTCACTACCCACTCTTGTTCCTCCCTACTCACGTCGGCCGGCCTCTCGGCAACGACTAAGGGTGGAACGTCTAAAGTAGGCACCGCAAAGTCATTGCCGAGAAGAAGGTCGACACCCTCCACTGGCAATTTATCAACGATCCCAACATCTAAGTCCTTACTCACACCATCAACTTCCAGCTCCACACGAACCAACGGGTATGACCTGGTCGCATTAACACCTTACGAGCGGCCTATGCGGTTTATTTATATGTACCGCCCAGCGGGGTGTTTTTAGCCAAAATAGGGCTGTTTACGTGATCATTTTCATGCCTAAATAAGACCCAGAACGTAAAACAAGTACCTATCCCTGAAAGGGCATAAACAGAGCTTTCGAATGACACCATAACGATCCTTTTATGATGGCTAGTTTTCTTGCAATAACCGTGCAACGCGAGTGCAAAAAGCATGTAATTCGGTACTTTCCCCATATAATTCAGTATGTAGCGAGTGAGAGAGGGAGGAGGGAGCTGAGATTCGTGTCAGTAGGTTTGCCGCGGTGGTCTGGAGCAGTCATACGCTCGCTAGTCTCCTGCCACCACTTGTCTCTCTCTCTCAGCAACATTACGTGCTGAAATTGCCACTCGACCTATGTCGAGCGCCGCCACATAGTCCAGCTTTATTAAATACGACTTATGTGGTGAGCCGCTAATTAATGGGTTAATACCCTGAACAACAACCACCCGTGCCGCATTAATTGGTCGCCCCGTGAAATTCTTCAAAAGTGTCTGTGAAGCTCCAGTATCACGCAAAACTTCCACCTTATGCTGGCAACCCGCCCAACTTACCCTACCGGTCCCTCTATGGGCGCAAAAGACATCACGGACAGGGGACGAGCCTTCCTGAGTCTTATACATAGCCTGTGACCCTGCCGCTGGCAAACTACCCTGGGTAAATCCAGACGACATTTCAGCTACACTTATGCTGCGCACCAAAGACACGGCTGCAGTTGGCGGCTTACTAGGACAAGATTTTGCATAATGCCCCTTCTTTCTACAATGAAAACATTCCACTTCCCCTATCGGTCTCTTCCGATAAGGGGCGGAGTTCTGTCCCTTCTGTAATGGGACGGCTGTAGTCTTTGGTTCAGTCCTGGTATCTTGCCTTTTAAACTGAGGTTTATATCTATAGTGATTGTCCTGAGCTCGAGGGTTTGGAGTATCGCGCCCCTTGGGAACTGCATCAACACGCTTTACAGATTCACATCCCCTGATTAGCGACAACCTGAGGTCAGCCATCTCAGCTGCCTCTTGAAGAGTTCTTGGGTTCTTTTCTTTAATATTTAAAGTCATTTCTGCACCAGTACACTTATAAAACTGCTCGAGCAGAAACAGCTCCATCAACTGTTCTGCCGTCTCAGCTTTCTCAGAACGTGTCCAGTTTTTAAGTGCATCTTTTAAGTCCCGGGCATGTTCAAGAAAGGTCGCCTCCCTAGTCTTTGTAACACCCCGAAACTTCAATCGATATGTTTCCGGTTGCAACTCGTATGCCCGTAGGACAGCTCTCTTCAATTCTGGGTAGTCAATGCAAGACTCTAAAGGCAGTGCATCATAAGCCTTCAGACCCTTACCCATAAGCCTTGAGGAGACTAGAGCTGCCCACTTCTCTTCAGGCCAATTATGCTCCCTACACTTCTTCTCAAAACGATTAAAAAATTCTGTGACTTCAGTTTCACTAAATACCGGCACCAATTTGACTAAATGGGCCAAGGACTGTTCTCTTACTTGGCCCTCACGGCCCATCCGAGTCCCTGTCGACTCTGCAAGAGTCTTATCTAAATCTAATTTAGCACAATATTTCTCTGAATCGTACCTAAGCTCAGCCTCATGCCTCCTGGTCTCGTCCTCCTGCCTCCTAACCTCAATCTCATGCCTCCTCGTCTCATCCTCCTGCCTCCTGGTCTCATCCTCCTGCTTCCTAGCCTCAATCTCCTGCTTCCTAGCCTCAATCTTAGCAAGCTCAAGTCTAAATACCATATCTGGAGACAGGCAGGAAGAGGGAGCTGCCACTACTGAAAGAGGGGGGGCAAAAACTGGGGAACCAACACGTGCACCACCCGAGGGCACTCCAATCTGCCAATTCTCATCCCTCTGTGGGAGAGTGCTAACCTCCGGTAAATGAGTGGACGGCACTGTGCGAGTCAAGTGAGAGGGGATCTGGGGAGGAACCCCCCCAAATGCCCTCTCCTCCGAAACCCCATGTCGCCCACGCAATACTCAGGAAATCAGCTCCCCCTTGGACATCCCTGCTACATTGGAAATGCCCAAAATCTTGGCTATCAGGTGCAAGCCACAAACATCCACCCCAGTCAGCCTCTCCTCCATCACGTGGTACCGCTTACTCAGAAAAACTCTAGCATCCTCCTCACTGGTTACTAACGGCACACCTTCAAATGACATCTCTCGCTCATCGTCAGTGCTAATGCACGACATACTGAAGTCCACAAAAAAATTCTCGAGACAAAAGTGTTAAACTTCCTATGCAAGCACTAATTACTAAATTAACTGGAGTCTCTTAAATGCTTTACTAATTGCCATACAAAAAAAAATATTCTTCAATATGCACGCTAAAATACAAACAAACAAATATTGTACAACTCTGCAAAAATTTATACTGTTCACAAAATCCTAAGCAAGGTCGCCATTTGTTACGAACTGGCACTCGGGTACACAAGGGCTCTCAATCATGACTCGAATACGGCTCGCTGCCACAACGGAAACACACGATCCCAACCCCTGAGTACTGCCAGCCGAACAAAAAACACCAATACCCTCCAGAGTTCAATCTGCTATAACGGGGTATACAAGAACTCGGTACTAGTGTTCAACAACAGACTAATAAAGAGACAGGAATTATCTAGTCTGGTCAACAATCAAACAATGAAGTAAGAAACAACAACACCAAAGAATAGTGTTGGCCGAAGCCGAAGTAATCCACCCTTGACTATGAACTTAAGAAGTCCTCCACCCTCTACTTCGGGTCGGCACTATTACGTTACGTTAATTAATAGTCCTTAAGCATCGAGCAAGGAATCTTCTGAAAAAAGTTAGATGCTTCTCGGATGCTCGTAAGAAGTACGTATCGGATTTTGAACAGTAATTCAATAAGCAAAAACACTGGCAATTAAATACTATTAAAGGCTTAAATTGGCATAAGAATAATTAAAAGAATATGCAATAGTAAATGGCAAACATTAAAAAGAAGTACTCCGCAAATGCAACGGCAATAGCCTACTCGGATTGTGCTCGTGGGCCACTAATAACTAAAGTAGCCAAGCTTGCAACACATGAAATCAATAGTGCATAAACAATATCATACATAAGGAAAGCTTCAATACTATTCTGTATCTAATAATCGAGTAAAGTCTAGCTGGGGTACTGTAGGTAAAAAGGTAGCAGTGACTGAGCAAAAACGGCTCGTAGCCTAGCGAATTCCTCACGACTGTTTAAAGTATTACATTAAAACTAACAAGTGCACTTTGAGAAATCCAGATCCCTTGTATCTGGTTTTCTCCCGGCTCCTTGACAAAGTAAAAACAAGCTGTTAATAAAATTAGGCTCTTGCCCTCACGCACTGTAAATTATTAACTCAACACAGTCAGCCGCGAAGACAACCTAGGCTTCACTGAACCGAAACGAGTATGCAGGTTTATCGCTTAACCACTGCATCAAACAACAACTCGTAACACAGAAAAGCCTTACCCCAGTCTAGCATTACCTAGACTAGCAGAACACAGGAATAATAATAACACACAGGGAAATGCATATACAAGTGCAACAAACATAAATCAATCCTATTCTAAGTCAACCCTTCCAAAATAGGCTATCTAATAGGCAAGTATCTCGAGCACTCAAGCGATAATACGTTGGCTGACTAGCTCTGCACCAACGGGACCATGGAAGTTAAACAGGGGGGGGAAAAGAGGAGATAAGAATGTAAGGTAGTAGAGAAAGTTCCCATCAGTCAGAAGAATATATAGTTAGCAAGGGAAATGAGAAGTCGCTCTGCCTAATGAGTTCTGATGAAAAAATGGCTAGACTTCCCTTTTATACCCGGCCCTCTAGTGAGCCCAACGTGAACTACTAAGGACCGCCCACTGACAACCATTACGTAATTTCTCTCTCTCCTCTGGGATACAAAGGCTCCCCTAGCACTGAGGGAGGGAGGAATGCGAGTGAGTTAGGCCCACCTCCCGCCTGGCGCACCCACTGACCCCCAACTGTGGCTGTTTCTCTTCCCATCATTACAAATAAGTTTTACACACAATACTTATAACTAATGATATAATATAGAACTCGTTGACTCAGATGAAAACAAAATACATATTCATAATACTTATAGTACAATGGCTCACATGAACTAAGTTAGGAAACTCTACATAGACTACAGCCAAAGTTCCTGCCCTGACGATCCTAGCGAGAGTGGGGCATGACTAGGCGTTCTGTACAGCATGCTCACACGTGGACATGCGTCACAGCCCCTTTTCCATCTACAAGAACCATGTGCCGACTTGACAGAAACTGGAAATCAGGAGGAATCCTGAGATTTTGATCTTGATTTCGGTGTCACACGGAGGCGGTACAGTGTAGTTACGGAATAACCTACGGAGCAAAATATACGAGTTTCGAACTACTACAAACTATCTACGGAATCCCAGGGATGCCAAGACGAACCATGGCCTTTGCTTCCAAATATTATACATAGAGAGCCAGTTTACTTGACCAGTACAGTTCTACCTTTGTCAGGTAAGACCACATCTACCTGTGCTCGTTTATAAGCTGCTATTCAATAATCATCATTTACACCACCTAAGCTGTTATGAAGGGTTAGAAAACTGTGCAGGGCATACTCTTTCATTGCGGAGAATTAAAAATAGGCCCAGGTCGGGCTTTTCCAGTTATTTCCGCTCAATACTATAAATCGATAGCTGCTACTATCTCTCTCTCTCTCACACACACACACAAAACAATAACCCACACACATTCACACTATCAGACAGGCATATCCATAATATGAAAGACTAGCAATATATGATTACAAGATGAAATAGTAAAGAGCAATATATATATATATATATATATATATATATATATATATATAAATATGCAGTATATATATGTAAAATTGTATATATATATATATATATATATATATATATATATATATATATATTGTTACGTCTCTTGATCCTCAGGTGGTCAACTTGATGAATCTAGATAGCACAGAGATATATATTAAGGTATCAGTCAGCTGAAGGCAAAACAAAAGTAAAATCTAATAAAATAATTTCTGTTGTTGCTTCCTTTCCTTTTGGATCTTAGGACTTAATATCCTTTATTGACTGATACTCTTTAATTATGAAAAATACTGAAACTAATTAAAGTCATGTAGTATTTATAAAGAATTATTATTTAACCGAAGCTTAGTAGGCTATGGTTATGAACCGAATAAGTTATAGCTAAAGAAGGACTATTAATTTTATAAAAAGTCTTGAAAGATAATATTAAAGTAAGAATATTTCTGTCTCTTACCCTTTTTGAAATGAATAGATAGTTTTCTTATATGTCCTTTTATTTATATTTAATGTAATTATTCTTGGTTCTTGTCTTACGTTAATAGTATTATATTATTATTATCATCAGGAGTAATATCAAAGTCACATAAAAAGTTAGATATATATTTAATAATTAGTTAAATGTATTTCTTAACCACGTAACATTGAGGTTTGATTTAATAAAGTTACAGGATCGTTTCATAGATTCGATTCAGGTCTCACTCAAATAATATGAAAAGCAAAATATAATATTTTGAAGCAAAATAATTTTCTTCAGCTTAGGAAATCACTAGAAGTAATATTAACACAGCCATGTTAGTCTAAGGCGATATTACTAATACGAGACAATAGCATCACCGTACTAAGCACCGATAAGCAATGTAAGCTTAATTCAAAGAAAATGAAAGAACTCGTAAGTATTAATATAAAACAATAGTATTACTTTCATCATAACCCAATTACTTAAAGAGTTGCTTTAGTCCACAAGTTAGTCAACTAAAATAGTTAACACCTTACGAGTGGCCTATGCGGTTTATTTATATGTACCGCCCAGCGGGGTGTTTTTAGCCAAAATAGGGCTGTTTACGTGATCATTTTCATGCCTAAATAAGACCCAGAACGTAAAACAAGTACCTATCCCTGCAAGGGCATAAACAGAGCTTTCGAATGACACCATAACGATCCTTTTATGATGGCTAGTTTTCTTGCAATAACCGTGCAACGCGAGTGCAAAAAGCATGTAATTCGGTACTTCCCCATATAATTCAGTATGTAGCGAGTGAGAGAGGGAGGAGGGAGCTGAGATTCGTGTCAGTAGGTTCGCCGCGGTGGTCTGGAGCAGTCATACGCTCGCTAGTCTCCTGCCACCACTTGTCTCTCTCTCTCAGCAACATTACGTGCTGAAATTGCCACTCGACCTATGTCGAGCGCCGCCACATAGTCCAGCTTTATTTAACTCGACTTATGTGGTGAGCCTCTAATTAAGGGTTAAGTACATAATAATAGCGTTAACGTTAATTCCCAATCAAATAGTTAAGTACATAAATAGTAGCATTAACGTTAATTCGCAATCAAATAGTTAAACACATAATAGTAGTGTTCACGTTAATTCCCAATCACATATCTCACTAACCAACATAACATAAGTGTTTACACCGAACACACTTAACACACATTTATATAATCTGACTGACAGTCACAATCCCATTATAATACTTCACCCCGTCTTCCTCCAGCTGCAAGTTCACCTTCCCCAACTCCAAATGAGACTGATTTGAATGCCCACAACTCGGGTCTTATATACCAAACAATGATGGTGTAGGAACGAATCAGGAGGCGGGGGTTGGTGCCTGCTCCAATCATAGCTCCTCGAGGAGTCGCATAACAGGTGTCTGGTCCACTCACAGCTCCTGGCGTCGATCATACGTCATAGCATCGGTCATCGAGGTAGTTTGCAGGGTCCCATATGACGCACACAGGTGTGAAGGGTAGTTTGCAGGTATGCGGGCGAGCCAGTTTCCCCACTCGCATGGTTCGCTCGCTAGTCTGCTTCACCGTTTGGGTAGTTTGGCTCCTTCAACTCTAATTCTAACTCTTAAATTAACATACAGGGCTCCGTATGTCAGAATATATATATATATATTTTGTTTTTAATAAACAAGGCACTTGAGTTCTCGAAAGGGGGCTACAGTCCTGACACCATTCTTGACTTAGTGTTGGTAAGTAATCTAACAGGGTTGATAGCCTCTAATGTCCTATTTTAACTATATTCATTTAAATGCAAACAATCAAATTATGGCCGGGTCTGTTAAGCAGCAGCATGAATACGAGTGGTACAATTTATTTCTAATTTGTAATAAATACATATGGTACATGTACATTTTTCCATATATTGTTGTAGTTACCAGTAAATGCAGTTTTTGGCAGCAAGTGCGTAGTTGCACGTTTTCTAAATACATCTTGCGATAATTTATTTGAATGTTAGAACATTGAGATTGAGAGAATTAAATTAATGCTGGAGTGACAATATTTGTTGTTTTATATAATCAAGAGTTGACATTAGGGTTATCATGAACTGGAAGGTATATCATAATGAATTTAAAGAGAGAGAGAGAGAGAGAGATAGATAGATTAACTCTTTTTGGAGATCCTTTGTACTAAGAGCGGTTTCATATGATTGCGTGGTCTGTCGCAGCGTTTTGTTTGATGCTGCGGAAGGATACAGGGGCTCCGAAGCTAAACAAAAGAATACGAGATTAGATGAGCGTAGCTTCGCTACAGATATTTAGGAAGTGATTGACGGAGTGGCTACGAATTGATCGATAATCGGTGCACACCAGGGACTTTTCGAGCATGCATGACAATGCCCTGGCGTTTGCCGAAGTGAAAGGGTAAAGCACTTTGATCTAGGACACAACAGGAAGTATCCTCAGAATATTTAAATTTTGTTGACGAATAGGTCACGAACCGCTTTGCGTGGCAAGTCAGTGCCTGTTTCTTGTAGGTGGTAAAGGGGCTTTAGAGCTAAGCAGCCTATTTAAACCATGGGGTTGTTAGGGTCAAGAAACATATTTAACCACGTTTCCATTTTTTTGCCGAGTGGTTGACTCAAAAATTCCCTTTTCTTTCTCTTCCTGTAATCCTCTCCCGGAGATCTTTATTGAATCATACCAGACTGGCATAGTGCTAACAGTGCTTGAACAATACCCAACACATTCATTCTGTAGGACATATCTACACCACACTAGCCCCACAATTAGTGCCACAGGAAGAGTTTAGTGTAGAGGATAACTGTTGGTTCAGACTCTAGCCACCCCCCTAATGTGTCGCCTTGTACAACTCGCTCTAGGATACAAGGCCTATATTTGTTTTTTCCTTTAAACTCCCTTAACCCTAGGAAGGAGAGTAAGAATGTTTACTGAACTTAATCCTCTGTTTTAACCTTTAAATGGCGAAGCTATGGTAGTTCAAACCCTCCCGTCAAGCGAAAGTTTTTTTGGTTAATTCTCAATGAAAATCTTAATTTTACCATAAAAACATGTAACAGCAATAAAACAAGCGGGAATAGTTTTTTTTGTGGTGAAAAAGACGTATTATTGCGGACCCATCATATCAGGAGGGGATAGCCGGTGCGACGTATACCCTCTCTCTCTCACTTCCTGATCGATACTGCCATCTTGCAAGTGAAGTCTCTCTGTTGCTGGGACCTCTAACTGCCTCCCTGTGACCCTGAAACCGCGATAAAGGGGGGAATAAGAGGAAAAATAGGTGGTAGTTGAGGGTGGGGGAAAAGGAGGGGGAGGGGGGGTTGGATACATGTGGAGGAGTGATAAGAGGTATGGAGGGGAATTATCTCACTTAATCACATATTGCTTTGTTTTGAGTGACAGTGAGGTGTTTTGAAGGATTTTTTTATGCCTAACCTCTTAAACCTATTGTCCCAGCGACGTACATTGGCCGACAGTAAAAAAGTCACTCGTCAGTATCAGCGCAGACTACTGTATGTCCGTCAATAATATGCGGTCCTTTTAACAGCCCGTATCGATCGGTACCTGGTACCAGAATGTTTGAACACTGCTCTAAGACCTTGGCAACACTTCTCAGCTTATATCCAATCTTCCACAGGCTAGGAGAGGCAGTATTCCTCCATCTTTTGAGGTGGAAGGGTGTTCTATCTCGACTCTGAATCCATGTTGGCCAAATTTCTTGGTACTGGAGGGTACATTTATGGTTATACCCTCTGGTACAGTAGGGGTTAAAAGTCCCAGCACCTTTTCCCAGTAATACCTCTTAAGAGTCTCGGCACTTTCCCGGGTTAATGTGATATACTGTATATATATATATGTATATATATATATATATATATATATATATATATATATATATATATATATATATATACATACATATATATAGACAGAGAGAGAGAGAGCGAAGAGTAGGTAGGAAAATATCTTCGTACAACATTTGCTGAGCCTTCTATGTTTTTCAAAGTGAAGCAACAACCATGTACTGTTTCTTAAAAATTATATCTTTAACAGGTTATATATTAACCCGTCCAGCCCCGGTTAGTTTTGTAATGTTTGTTCACCAGAACCCGGCCGTTTTTCAAAAAATGGTTTTATTCCAGAAACAATAGCAGGAAAAACCACGAAAAAACGCTCAAAAAGCTTAAAGAATGGTCCTACAGAGCCCCCGAAAACGTATTTTACAAGAGTAAAAAATTGAAGGCAATTACCCCAAAAAAACAGGTTATTGCGCGCTCACGCGAACGCACGTGGACTTTGAGAGTTTTCAACCATCGGCACGGTTGCGTGGGATACGTACACAGTTCCCATACAAATCTGAGCCCTCTTGAGTGGCTACACCTGAGGTTACGGTCGGCGCAATTAGGGTGACGCGTCAGGCGCGTCGCTGCGGCTGTACGGGTTAATCATACTGTATTCCGAATTACGTAAACAGAGACTATATTTTTTGTCCTTATAGAATATCATGAGATCCATGTATTGTAATGAGTGAGTGTACAATCACTGTCTAAAGTCATGTCCTCCATAGTTATAGCTGAATCCAACCTCTATAGTTCATCACTCGGCTATTACAAAGATTTGTTTAGCGAACTATGTTATTGATTGTCGTGAATAGTGTATGATGATCCCCAAAATATTGAGTCTAAATGGGTATTTGAATTTGTCGGTATTGTATAGTAATTACGATTTCGGCTAGTATACCTTATGTACTGTAGCTTATTATTAATTGTAAGTTAATGATTAGCTTTAGTGCATCAATCTATACATCAGCAATGAATGTATCATGAAACCAAATCATAGGTTAGAATTATTATGAGCCGGCAGCCATATGCAATTTCGCGAAGCGATGCAGCGCCGGCCTTCGGTCTCATCAAATCAGCCGTAGCAATAACACCTCCCCCCGGCCCTGACTCAACCTAGAATTCACCATGTGCTACCACTATTATTATATATCTTCAGTCCTACATCACCAGTCCTCTAAGCTACGTATATAATGTATTGATAATGTATTATGTGAACATTCCTACATGTCATTCATATGAACTACCCGTGTGTGAGAGGACAGGAGTCTACCCTTAGAAATAATCATCCTTCATATTGGTAATTATACTATTTAACTTCTTGTCGGGATTAATTAATGTAGCAGTGATTAAATAATATAACATACCTATAGTATATATTCCCCACAATAATTGGTCATTCGAACTTTCGGTATATATATATCACCGTATTAGTGTTGTTTCCTTCCATGTTCACTTGGGATTACAAATGGCTGCCACGTTAAGAGTTGGGCCGACGGCCCTTGCATTCTTGTTGTTGCCTTGCTATATCCCCGTGTTTTCGGTTGTGCATCGTCCCTATTGTTTTGGGGGGACTTGTTTCCCGTGTTTTGGGGCGTGGTGCTGCTTGGCTTGATTAGGGGTTTGCTAGGCTAGTTATATGTATGGGAGGGTCTCAGTTTGGTGCCATTTCTCGCGGTTCTTAATTCGTTCTACAGGTGTCTGTGGTTGTTTTTTTATGACACTGTTCGTAGTAAAGTGGTGTTTTTATGTTTGGTAATTATGAGGCTCTAATTTACATTTTGTTGGTGGGGAGGGTTTCTCATGTGACTCATTTTAATTAAATTTCATAGCCTAGTTGCTTATAGTTACGGTCATGAGAGTTGGTCTATGTTGATTCCTAAGCAATTGATAGTCCGTAGTCAGACCTCATGATTGTGGTATGAGCAGCTGGGCTAGGCCTAATTTAAATAGTCTAATTACTAATTAGTTATTTTCATTTACCCTTCTTTAGGAATGGATAGCCCTATTTTTTTACTGCTATTTGTCTGTCATGGCTCAAGTAAATCATACTACTGCAGCAAGTTATGTTACGTATCCAGATTGGGAGTCGCAATTCCATTGCAAAATAAATTGTATTAATACGGATGAAACTTTATGTAACTTGTTTGCAGTATAAACTGTTTGCTGTGTATGTTAGAGAGTTAATAGATTAAGAGCTTAACAATGGCGGATTTAAAGAAGCTGAAGATTTTGAAGGGAGGGATGAAGGGAAGCTTAAATAAGTGCTTAAGAGATCTTGACGTGTTTTTAGACACTGCTTGTGCTGATCAGATAAAAGGCAAGAAGGCTACTGTAACTAAATCGCTTGCCTCTTTTGATAGTTATACTCAGCAGGTATATGGTTTGTTGTTAGGTCCTGAAGAGGTGGAAGACGAGATGTCAGCAGATCTTGAATATATTGAAGATATTATTACAGTCTTAGCCAGGTTAGCTTCAACTCAATAATCGCACTCTGTTATGGATACCGGTACTCCAAAGGCAACTTGTTTAAACATTCCGAAACTTACTCTGACAACCTTTTCTGGGGATCCAACTACCTGGACTGGATTCTGGGATATTTTTTAGTGTTCCGTTCATCGGAATAAGACTTGCATCCATCCAAAGGTTTACATATATCCGTGGACAGTTAAAAGGGGAGGCGTAGAAGCTGATAGAGGGTTATAAGCTAGAAGCTACAAGCTATGAGTATGCAGTGGATTTATTGAAAAGTACTTATGGGAGAGAGGAAGTAATCAACGCGGTATTAACCCTTCTTTGGCAGCGCCCGGCTATAGCCGGGCGAGAGAACCAAGGACTATGTGGCGGGGCCCGGCTATAGTCGCATGCAATTTTGAGCACGTAATGTGCTCTGAGAGAGAGCGGAGCGGTGGGATGAGCGTAGGTTACCTCATGACCGCTCGCCACGGTGGCCGTGGAGCTACTGAGATGTATTCTGCCCTACTCCACCCTCTCTCACTCGTTTCACACGTAATAATGTAAGGAAATAACCGTATTTTACCGATTTTGCCCTTCGGTTGCACGATCGTTGCAAGACAACCAGTGATCGTAGAAGGATGGTTCTGGTGTCATTGGAAAGCTCATTTAATGCCCTTTCAGGGATACATACTTGTATTACGCTCTGGCTCTTGTTTATGCATGAAAACGAGCACGGAAACAAGCTCGTTTATGGTAAAACTCCCCGCTGGGCGGCACAGTCAAATATACTCCACCACCCGCTCTTTGAGTGTTAATCACAAAATGCTTTGCTCTAGATCCTCCATCATATTATGTAACGGATTTAAAGGAGTACTATGCCTCTTTTGAGAGCCTCCTCCGATCAATGGAGACGATGGCCATAACGAAGGAGAAAATCTATAGTGTGCATATCTTGAACAAGGTACACTCTCCCCTTAAAGAAATCGTTAGACGGCAACTAAGCGACACTCCACTGGATTTGGAATCTTTGGTGCAGGTGTTCCAGACTGAAGTGTTCAACATGGAGAGTACTGGACAATACCGACACATGGAGATGTTGCTATCCACTGCTGCTTTCCCGGTACAGACTTCTAAACAGAAGAGGACGATATCATCAGGTTGTAAGTTGTGCAGTGTACACGGTCATCCATGGTATAACTGTTCTAAGTATCCTAAGGCTACACAGAAAATTGGCAAGGCTAAATCACTTCACTTGTGCACCAGCTGTCTGGCAAGGGACCACTTCAACAGTACTTGTACTAATTCTTTCATCAAACGCTATAAGTATTGCAAGGGAAAGCATTGGTTTTCTCTTTGTACCCAGTCTGATCGGCATGACGGCAAAGAAAGGGGGCGAACCACCAAAGTATCACATGATAAAAATATTAGCGAGGGTAATAAAGTATCTGCTATGTCCAATTGTCCATTGCTTCTAGAGAATGTCAATTGCTTCCTACTATAATGCTGCCAGTAGTGGTGAGTTATACTAAGTATATAATGAGCAAGGGTCAAGAGAATTTGCATCTACATGGTTTCACTGGTGAAGTTGAATCCAGTGACTATGATGTAGTGGAGATTTCCTATGTATATAGAAGGAAGGTATGTCCCATCAAGGCTGTGGTGGTCGACAAACTCTCCCAGTTTCTATGTAGCATCAGAGATTCTGGTCAGGGGCCGGGGGAGTGCTGGAGCGACCTTGGTAACCCTGGTCTCTGGGTCTTCTCCTGGGTGACCTGGATGTGTGAGAGTTTGTGTTTTTTATCTGTGTTTATTTTTAGTTTTATGTTGTTTTTGTGTTTTCCCTGTTCTTGCTCTGTCTTGAGTCGGCTACCCCCAAAATGGGGATTGGGCCTGAGCATATAGATAGATAGATAGATAGATAGATCAGAGATTCAACCACAAATGAAATATTTCAAGAGCAAAGGTTTAAACTGGCTGATGATCAACTCTCTGCTAACAATGGAATTATGCTACTGGTTGATTATTACTACAACCTGGTTCACTCTGGATATCGGCGGATAGATAAACTGATATTACTCCCCACAATACAAGGGTATGCCATTTCCGGATCCTATGCAACTTCATCTCAAGACACAAAGGTGGAGGTAGTTACGGTCCTTAACCTGATAAGCGCTAAATAGCAGTAGGAGCTAGGGTAGTTATTTGTGCATTTCTGCCAAAATATTCGATCTCACAGAATTTAAAAAAAAGTACCTCAATGTCTTGGAAATAAGCAGCCACATCCGCCAATATATATATATCCACCATAAAAAAATGTGGGTGTGGAGTTACGGTGGCTGCAAGTTGAAAAAAATGGGCTGATAGGCACGACATCCCCGAGCGAGCGAGTGTGTGTGAGTGAGTCAGGCGGGAGGAGAGAGAGAGAGGGTGGAGGCAAGAACGTGCGATTGATGAGAAGCAACGCTCTATATCTCGCCTAAAAAGCACCTTTATGGTTTCACCTGTTCATATTCATGAGTAAGGCAGCCCATGTGAATAATATACACTGATAAATGAAGCGCAGAGAGGCATACGGACGAATAATAGGCGAAATAAGAGTGGTGTATTGAGAAAGGTGGGTGGCGCGGGAGAGAAAAGGGGTCAGATTACAGTAAGTAGATGAGATTAGCGTGGGTGTATGCACAAATTTAGACCTTATAGACACTTTGTGTTGTCGTTGCTATATTGTAAACAACGATAAGACTTCTTGGATGGCGCAGTATGTTAGAGTAACCCGATATCTCATTACACAATTTTTACGCACTATTTGCTTGCAACTCATGGATGAAAGGTTATTTATTTACTTGTAAATTTCTTTACTGTTTGTTCGTAATGATAGAATATGTTAGGTTATGTAAAAGTATTATACATACTAAATACTTCGATATACACAAGTGTATCGAGGGTATATATATTTTTTTTTGTCAAGCATTCGTCTGCCCGAAAATACGTACGCACTAATCGCTGTCAGTATAGTGTGAACAGTCATGGTCTAGTGGTTAGAGTGATGGACTGAGTGAGATGTAGGCCTAGAGACGTAGGTTCGAAACCAGAGAGGTTATGGGGATGTTTTTGGAGTGTTTATATCACTTGAAATTTTTTTTTTTACATACTTACGCCCTGCTATTCATAAAGTCGAAAACTTTGATGAATAGCAGAGCGTAAGTATGTTTTTTTGTGTTTTATTTTTTGTTTTATTTTTATTTTTATTTTTTTTTTATTATTACAAAAGGTTGTTACAAAAGGTTAGTACATAAGTATAATATTACATAGGTATATATATAAATAAAACAAAATATTGCCTGGCTAATGAATTAAACTGAAATAATAAATGAAAATATTGCTTATATATACAGTATACTGTATACAATAATATACTGTGTATATATATATATATATATATATATATAATATATATATATATATATATATATATATATAATATATATATATACAGTATATACCAAAACATATGAACTTATCCTACAACTATAATTTGTACATGTTATGATAATATTATCACGTTGGTCAGGTACGGGCAAGTAGGTAGGCAGGCAGGTGTTTTGAGATCACGTTGGTCAGGTACGGGCAGGTCAGGTACGGGCAGGTAGGTAGTGAGGTAGGTAGTGAGGTAGGTGGGCGGGGCAGGAGTTTGGCTGAGATAGGGCGACACAGGTACCACTCCTAGTAGTACTTGAGTGAGTGGTAGTCCCTGAAGCACTCGCCCAAACACAACCCAACGTTGCATTCCTTGCACATTGATGTGACTCGGCTTCTTCTTTGTGGCTTTCTGGTGGAGTGGGCACAGACCTGGCACTGTACTTGCAGCCTCCGGGTGCCAGATAGCTCGGTGTGGATAGGGTAGTGTTTGTCATATCCATCAATGACTCTGTCTGGGAGGTTGACTGCACGGCGACCCCTGTGACCGGAGACTGGTTGGTGTTTTTGTAGGAGTTGGTAGGCGACGTTGTATATGAACTCCCTGAACTTGAGTTTTTTGTTTGGGGCCATGTCTTTTTTTACCAGCCACATGTTGTAAGCGTTGAGCATCGTGATGTCAACAAAGTGAAGGAAAAGCTTGTGATACCACTTCACTGTTTTTCGTAGGCACTCAACGCCTGCAAGCTGGCAATCAGACTTGTCCACAAGGCGCATGTACTTGGTATAATCCACCACCATATCAGGTTTCTGGATAGACTTCTTGGTACGGTAGTGGAATTTACCAGAGTCCACTTGGGCACCTGTATGGACAGTCGAAAGCAGGTGAACTGGTCGCTTATCGAGCCACTTTACCGCCAGAACTTTCCCAGACTTCTCCAGCTGCTTGTAGTGCTCTTTCTTCTTTCTTCTTGGTCTGTCCAGTCTGCGGCGCCTTTGTTCCTCTGCCAAGTCGTCATCAGAAGCGGTGTCACTGTGGGAGGGGTTGTCCAGTTCTATGCGATTGCCTTGGAACTTAGGCATGAACTTCCTGTTAGTTCTGACAGTCCCACATGCCCCCGTTTTGTGGTCATGGAGGAACTGGCAGAGTGCAGGACTTGTATACCAATTGTCGGTGTACAACGTGTGCCCCTTGTTCAGGTAGGGCTCCAGCATCTTTTTCACAATGTGCCCTGACATGCCCAATGGGTCGTTGCCACCGACTTTTGGAATGTCTACATCAGTGCCGGTGTATACGATCATGTCGAGCACTATTCCACTTTCACAATCGCACAACACAAAGATCTTGATCCCGAACCTGTGTCTCTTCAAGGGGATGTACTGCTTGAACACCAGGCGTCCTTTGAAAAGCACGAGCGACTCATCAATCACCAGGTTGGCAAAGGGGTAGAAGAATTTCCTGTACCTTTGCAACAACATGGTCAACACATCCCGAACTTTCCATATTCTATCAGCTCGGTTTGGATTATTATTGTCTGCGAAGTGCAAAAATCGCAGAAGCAAGAAAAATCTATCACAAGCCATATATTTCCGGAAAATTGGGGTGTTGATGATTGGGTCGTGCTTCCAATAATGCTCCATTACATGCTTCCTGCAGAGAGGCATGATTAGCAACAACGCAAAGAACACAAGGAGCTCAGGGACAGTCGTATCAACCCCTGCACGAATTCTTGCTCTAGGAGATATCATATCAATTCTTTCCCTCACCCAGGTAAAATAGCCATTGGTTTGGGAAACGAGATGAGATAATACCTCCTGGTCAAAAAATGCACAGAAGAAATCAGATTCCGTGGACTGGTCATTGCAGGGCCAGTCTGCTGTTGAACCAGCCAGATTGGCATTGAACTGGTGCAAATCTGGTTGGAAATGGGACCCTTCAGACCAGGCAAAATTATACGCCCGTGGGGGATCAGGATCAGCCCCTCCGTCAGCCACGTCGTCTGCGCCTTCGTCGTCAGACAGGTCTTGGTCATGGTCACGGTGCAGAAGTACATCGTCGTCTTCCGAATCCTCTGCACCTCCCTCATATTGGTCTTGATCCTCCTCAGACTCGCTCCCACTATCACCACCCCAGCCATAGTTCCTGGGATCGAAGGCTTCCCCTTCTGCAGCGTCGTCGTCAGAGGAGTCAGGAGGGAAGAGGAGGGCGTCAAACTTGGATGGCGTTAGACCGGCTGCCAAAACTCTACGAGGCCCTCCAACAGCAGCAGGGGCATGGGCGGGCGTGGGTGGTAGAGCAGGGGTGTGCGTGGGCGGTGGTGCAGGGGCGGCCGTGGTGGGCAGTGGTGCAGGGGCGGCCGTGGTGGGTAGTGAGACAGGGGCGGCCGTGGTGGGTGGTGGTGGTGGTGGCAACGCGGGGGTGGTAGAGGCGGGAGGTGTCACCTTA
The DNA here is from genome assembly GCA_032716605.1 of Paralithodes platypus. NCBI lineage: Eukaryota > Metazoa > Arthropoda > Malacostraca > Decapoda > Lithodidae > Paralithodes > Paralithodes platypus. The sequence goes on from CM064515.1 coordinate 1,499,314, forward strand.
CTCCTCTTGAACTGATAAGGGTGTCCTTTACCCTTACCCTTCTTGCCAACTACCCCCGATGCTCCTGCATCCCCAGGACGGCCACTTGTACTTCCTGTGGTGGTGGGCGCCGTGGGCGTCGTTGCCACAACAGTAGAGGCAGTAGTTGTTGTGGTAGCAGTTGTCAGAGCAAATGCTGAGGACAATGACCTCTTCGCACTCGTCGTGCTTGTTGCACGTGTCGTGCCTCTCCCACCACGTGTCGTGCCTCTCCCAGCACGTGTAGGTCTTCTTGGCTGCACTGGCTCATCATCCTCGGAAGTATATACGTAGGAGGGGTCCCTGGCACGTGTTCGTGTCCTGCCACGAGCACTAACACCGCCAGCAACAGGGTTGGGCGAGTCAACAGGGAGCGAGTCAGGGGAGCGTGTAGGCTCCATAGTGACTGAGAGCGTACTGCGTGTGTAGACTGTGTGGGGTGCGTGCGGCGGGTGGTTGTGGGTGCCATCGAGAGGTACCATGTCGCACTAAACGTGGCGCAATTTGTGACTCCCCAGACAGCTTGGCGCCGTTTTGGTACGCCTTTAAAAATCCTGCTTCCGTGAGGCCTATCGCGTTCCCTATAGGAAGCCTTCCGTGAGGCCTATCGCGCTTGCCGGGTTAAGGTAGCAGTAAGCCCCATAGACAAATATGTTAGGATTTCCGTTCCTGATAATCCATGCACTGATATAGATAAGTTATGGGACTTAGATAATGTTGGAATTGACCCTAATGAGCTTGATTGAGAATCCAAGCTAGCGTTGAGCTCATACGAATAAACTGTAACGTATGATTCTGGCAGGGGTCAGTATGTGGTAAAGCTCCCTTGGAATGACAATATGAGTAAATTCCCTACAAACTTCAATCTAGCACTTGGTAGGTTACGGGGCCTTCAAATGCAGTTTGTCAAGGATCCAAATGTTTGCGAGACTTATGCGGCAGTACTTAATTCGCAGAGTGGGATACGCCTTCAGCCTTAAAGAAACCCTCCAAAACCATGGAGGGTCGTGTACAAAGAATATAATTTTAATGCAAGTGAATTTGGAGCGCCAAGATTCATCAGCTGATTTTCCGAGAGACCAAAATCGACGAAATACGATAATTTAATCATAAGTTGTAATATACATAACAGTAGGTTATGTATACTTACCTTAATTCTTCATAATATTTCATAATAAACTTATATAACACGAGTTATTAGTTCAAATTAAAAGTCAGTGTACCGAAACCATTACCGAAACACGTGTTGTGTGTGTTATTGTTGTGTGGCTTTGTCGAGTGTGTGTGTGTTCTTGTGTGGCTATATGTCGGCCGCCACTTAAGTATTGATCAGTCTCCGTAGGTATATCTGAAGAAATAAGAGGTGCACTTACCATAGCCTAGCCTAGTCTTCTGTTAACTCGTATGTGATGCGCTCATAGAAGCCGCATTTCCAACATTATTTGTCCGATTTGTTTCATTGATGGCTAGATGTGAGGCATAGTGAAATGACGGGGTTGGCGAAAGGGACTACAGAAGGCAGTTGCAGAATTGCTAGTCTGCAACTGAGGGAGCCAAAGAAACCAAGGGGACGTAAGCAACGGAGAAGCACAGGAATACAGGAGCCACCCCTTTCTTCAGGATCTCCACGTACTGTATGAAACCAGCCAACAGCAGCAAATATGGGAAATGCCAAGATCCAATCACCGCCCTGCTTTCAAACTGTGCAAGCCAACGACAAGACAGCATTTCCTCAATTCCCAGACCTGCAGTATGACGAGCACATGTTTATGCAAATTGCACATCAACGCCCCAAAACATAATTATATGCATATATGGACTTGAGCAGTAGCACCAACTACGACGAACCTGAAGATGTAAGAACCCCAGGACAACCACCAATACTAGGCGAACAATAACCGAGTCTGTGTCTGTGTTTGTTCGCTGTTTTGTCTTGTGTTTTGTGTTTTCCTGTTCTTGCTCTGTCTTGAGTCGGCCACCCCAAGAAAAAAATAAAATAAAAAATAATAATAAAATAGAGGAAAATAAAATATAAAAAAAAATAGGAAAAGTGGGGATTGGGGATATAAATACAAATAAATAAATAAATAACATGGGAGCTTAGATGATGGCGTAATCCTTACAAGTAGGATTTCTCTCTTCATACGCTAAATAACTAATATACAAGTCTTAATTATAATACATATGAGATAAGTAACAATATAAATATTACCCATCGATGTCTAGAATAAGTTTTAAACCTCACTACTCCATCACAACAAATTCTCAATACCCCTATTGCCTCGAGCCTATGTAAAAGAGAGTCAAGAAATATGTCCCATATCACCTCAAAGAATTAGTGGAAATGTATGCAAACCTCAACTGCGGTACTGTACTAAAACCTGAAAGGGAACAAGACAGCTAATCACAGTGGTAGTTTGTACTAACCTGCACCTGCCCGGAGAGTGTGCTATACCTGTAGTACCCCCTGAAGTCTAGAACCTGAAGTCCTGCTCAAGTGCCGCCCTACACCCCTGAAGTGCTGCTCAACGGACCTACGATCACGTCGGCCAGACTTGCTCTCTCTCTACCCTCCAACATTACCCTAAGTGTCTCTGTGTATCTTATGTTGTGTTTATTGTTGTCGAGGTAGGCCTATAGGTAAAATATGTGAATTGTGTAGTGAATACTTCTAATTAGATCTGTGTCCAAGATCCTTCATTTGCGTATGTGTTAATCCTTCTGAATCTTACATTACCTCTTACCTAGATCTGTGTCCAAGATCTAACATTCATCTTGATTAATATCCTCTAGAACGTCCTACGCATATGTTATATAATCGTGTTAATTGATTCACCTCGCCACGCACTCACAGATTTTCCTAATATATGTATTCTCTTATGTACTGTATGTTACAAGTTGAGGTCGAATTGTATTTCGTATATTAATTCCCCTTCCTAATTCATAACTTATTACCTAGAACCTATGCTAATTTTCATAATTAATTTATCTCAGTCTTCTCGTTGAGAAGTGTTATTATTAAGTAAACATATTTACTTCCCGAGTCCCCCATCTTACGTTCGATTACTTAATCGCTATTGTAATTATTATAAGAACTAGTATTAACGTTCATTTGATTACTGATGTAGATCATTCTGATTCTTCATGTCTAGGAATTCTAGCATTGCATAGATTCTGATATTTAATTATTCATATAAAAAACACCGCTTATTAGGTGCATTCTTATTAAGACTCTGTTAACCTGTTCAGACATCTTGGTCATACTAGCTTGAGTATTTCCTTAGTACAACTTTATCTTGTACGTTATTTTCATTTATAATTAATATTGTGTTCATTATTATCATACGCTATTAATATATAAGCGTTTCTAGGACATCTGTTAACTAAGCTCATTTGGTTAACTAGACTTTCTTCTTTAATACAATTAATAGATACTCCTCTATAGTTGATTCATAATTGTATATTAAATATTACATCTGAATTCCTCGGACGAATTCGTTATTATTACATACGATCGTTTGAAGTGAATATAGGTTTCAAATCATAATTTATATAAATTAAGTTACGTAAATAAGAAATTGTGAAAAGAATTAAATAATACATTGCCACCAGTTTCATCGTAATATCCCTGAAATTAAGTTCATATTTACACAAACTAGAATTTTATTTTCCAACCACGCAGTCCAAATATATGACCTGACACGCTAGCTAATAAAAAGGTCGCACAACCTGTAAACGCGTCTACCTGGCAAGCGCGCGCGCCACTTCCCGTGTGACTCACTCACACTGCCTGTGTACTTATTTTAACTCTCAATTCCCCCATTCCCATTTGCATCGAGATATTAATCTAGTATCTTTATTGTTGATTTATTCACGAAAGACACTCAACTCACATCATTATTATTATTAACCCTTGTCTATTGGGGCCCGACCTAAATCCGTATCGAAAAATTTGGACTATGTGGCGGGGCCCGACTTAAGTCTGTGTGCAATTTTGGCGCAATATTGGCTCTGAGAGAGAGACAAGCGACGGGAGGAGCCTGGGTTACCTCATGACCGCTCGCCACGGCCGCCGTGGATTGACTGAGATGTACTCCACTTACATCCACCCTCACTCCCTCGCTACATACGTAATTATATAAAGAAATTACCGTATTTTAGCGATTTTGCCCTTCGGTTGTACGATCGTTGCAAGACAACCAGTGATCGTAGAAGGATGGTTCGGGTGTCATTCGAAAGCTCAATTTACGCCCTTTCAGGGATACATACTTGTATCACGCGCTGGGTCTTGTTTATGCATGAAAGAGAGCACGGAAACAACCCCATTTATGGTAAAAAAAAAACCGCTGGACGGCACAGTGAAAATATACTCCACCACCCGCTCTGAGCGTTAAGGGTTGATACTATAGGTCACGTGTTATGATTTAATTGCATATTTCCTACTTTGTTTATAACCACAATTGAAGTATTATTGATCTCACTTCATTATCTATTATTCATATGTATTCTATTCATTGCCTTATATTTCTCATAATTATCAAGGTAATGCTTCACCCTGAATTGCAGATATATATTCGTGAATTGGGTATTGAAATGATTATGCTACGGTATCCTAAAACTCAATCTAAGAAGTGAGATACTATTCCTATGCCTTGAATAAACCTGTGTATATAATTTACATGTGTGTTGTTACTGAGTTCTGTATTACCTAGTTGAATACCTATTTGGGATATTAAGAACGTGTTCGGTGTGACCCTGCTGGGCTTATTTACGGTCTTTAAGTCCATATCTGGATTTTAGTGAAGACTATATCTTGAGCTTTAAATATTATAGCCCGACATAACACTGGCGGCAGCGGTGTCTCAATACGGCATATCAACACGAGTGTTCTTATTGTAATTTTTTTTTTTTTTCGGTATTCAATTGGTGTATTTACATTATTCATCATGGCAGCCATTAGGTCTCTTGATATCCCGGTATTTGAGCCCGAGGGTTATATTTACACTTAACTGGAAATAATTAAAACGGTCCCGGACATAATGTTCGGAAACGAGGACGCTTCCAAGATCTATACAATTGTGGTTAAATTAGGGAAGTATGCAACTAAAGTGTCGGGGTATGTGCACGACAGTATGCCAGGGTTAACCTGGGCGCAGTTTGAGGTATATGTAAGAACCACGATTAATCCAGTTTTGGGACAAACCATAGCTTTCAAAAAGTTTCATGAAGTAAAGTATTCAGGAGACTTGGATGGGACTGTTGAGAAATTGCAACAGATCGCGATGACTGCATTCCCTGATGAAACTACAACACAGAGGAAGAAAATCATCAATAAGGTATTGGTGAGGATCTTGCTTGATCCAGTGGCCGATCACTTTTCAATAGTCGAGCCGACAACTTACGACGCGGATCTGCCTGTGATCAGAAGAATCATGGCATTAAGGAAGTTCAGGTAGCAAGCCACCATGGTAAGCAAAGTCACCACACACCCCACTACCAGCACAGCATCCAGCAGTAGTCCAGTAGCTCCTCGGGCAGCAGACAAAGCTGAGGATTGGGCCCGAATTCGTCCAGCAGACTGGAAACCCTGTTCCGGGCCCTGCATGCTTTGGTCTCTCAAGAGGTCTTTTAATGAGCTCACAAGGCCTCAAAGTTGGTGGGCGCAGATTCCCTGGATCAAGCCGCGTCAGATCGCAACTATTATCGACAACGGGACGGCCGGAATCGAAGAAGGAGCAGCAGAAGGAGAACTTGACACATATCAGCCTGAAATCATCCAGCCAGATCCACAGGATTTTTAGGCTGCCCCCCAAAACAAAATTGTCGTAACCATGGCGGGGGCTCATGACGGGACATCGGATATCGGACTTCCGGTGTACCACAAAATCACGCTGAATGGGGTGAAAGTTCGACTCCTCATTGATACGGGAGCTTCCCGACCTTGCTTATTCCTTCCATTTTTCCGAAAGCATTAACATGTTTTGGACAAATGCAGTCTTCCTCTATTATCCTCATTAGTGCCAATGATCAGGTTATTCCAAACCTTGGTCAGACACTTCCTTTATATGTTAATACCCCTCATCCAAATCACAGAGTTCATCACTCTTTCGTGATTTACAACCCCAGTGAGTCTAAATATGATGGATATTTAGGTCTCGATCTGTTGATATCTTTGAGTGCCTCAATTAGTTGCAGGCACAGGACATTATCTTATGATCCACCTTCCAATCCTGAAAAAAACTAATTCTATTGATAACTTGCAGCAGCTAAACTCCACAACTTTGCCTATATCTCTCCCTGTCACTGTTGCACCCCAAAGTAATAAGAATAATATTCCTCTTCAAACACATGTAATCTCTCAAGCCATAGTTTCCACCTCCATTACAGTCCCCCCTCATCACGAGAAATGGATACCATTAGTCCCTATCATTCAAGGAAATATCCTTGTGACCCCACATCTCCAAAGCCCTTTCAATGGGGTATGCCTAACCGCTCCTTGCCTGCTACCACACCAGTTAAATTGTATAAAAGTTGCTAACATTTCAGAAACAAATTTCACCTTGCCAAATGGCCTTGCCATTGGCGAGTTAGAAATGTATTCAGAGGAATTTTCTGTTCCCTCTGACTCTTCACCTCCGTATAAAAAAACACCCTGCCTGATATACCTTCCACTCTCACTTCTACCCAACAAACTGACCTCAGAAACCTCCTAATTTCCTACCAAGATATTTTTGCTACCTCTAGCCGAGATATGGGGAAAACGGAAATGTTGCATCACCCCATTCACACCGTGGGATATCGTTTACCGACAGGCAAGTTGCACACGAATGCTGATGCACTCTCTCGCCTACCCATGCCACCCCCCAAATCTGCACCTCATCACGATGAACCACCACACACTATTCATGCTATTCACCATCAAGGCTCATTAAAAAACAGTCAGCAAGACCTTTTGCAAGCCTATAAACGACAAGAAGAGCCTGACTGGATGCCAAGGAAGATATTCAATCAATTGACCAGACGGGGTGACAATCTTTTCACCTCGGAAGGAAAATTGTTAATAACTCCGCAAGCTGCATTATTCACCATGCAGTCTATCCATATGGATAATGGAATCCATCTGGCACAACGGAAACTCATCTCCACCTTTCAGCAAGTGTATTGGACACCATCACCTTACGTCACCGCCAAACGCATCACGGAATCATGTAAAGCTTGTGCATTGGGAAAGGATAGAACCCGCACAGCTGGTCCATTCGGGAAGTTAGTTGCCTCCAAACCTTGGCAATTGCTTGCAGTAGACGTAATGGGGCCAATGGACAATACTCATGGTTTCAAATACATCATCACTTTTGTGGACACATACTCCAAATATAAGTCATTGCGTGTCCCGTATAAGAACATTCAGCCATTGCAGTAGCTGAGGCACTCATTCAACATGTCTTTCCCTATTTTGGCCTTCCTGAAGCAATTCATTCAGACAATGCCCCAGAATTCACCAGTCACATATGGTCTCAGTTATCTCTGATGTGTGGGTTTAAAATAAGCCATTCCTCCCCATACTGGCCTCAAGGAAATTCCATATGCAAGAGAAGTCACACAACCATTGCAAATCAAATAAAAACCCGGTTGCAACAAATGGACTCCAAAGATTGGTCCAGTCAAGTCAAAATTGTGCAATGGGGGATCAACACTTGCCCTCGAGAGGACGGAATATCACCCCATGAATGAGTATTTGAGGTGGCACCATTACTCCTTCCCCTCCGTCATCTAGCTGCCCCGTATGAGCCCTCCTCCAATTTCGACCAGTCCTTAGTGCACCTCAAGAATCGACTACAACAAATCCAATATGTCCAAGACCTACAGTCTGATGAAACTCCCAAATCCAGCCCACACTGTGTTGGTGATTTAGTTATGATTGCTCACTTACCAGTTCCATCCAAGCTTAAACCCAGATTTAAAGGTCCATTTGAAATGTGATCTGTTCCAAACTGTTACCAGGTTACCGTGAATTATTATGGTGAGTCGCGCACATATCGTAACAGGCATGTAAGTAGATTTCAGCCTATTAATGAGAATATAGTTATGCTTGCTGACCCCACTCAGAATGACATATTGCCTGCAACTAATAACCAGAATTTAGGATCCACAGAACCTGCCACACCTGATCTCCCTCTACCTGTGACACCCCAACGCCGACAAAGACCCCCCACTTGATTTAAACATTCTACCTCATACGCCCACCACATTGTTACAGCCACGCCCACCCCCTATTGTTTACACACCCATTCCTGCTCTACCTACTCGAACTGTCTCTGCTCCTCCAACCCTCCCCTCTCAAGTTTGTCATCCACCACACTCTACCTGTTCAGGCCTCACCATCTATCAGTTTACCTAATTATTCAGAATCCTCAGGTACTTTACCTACTACTCCGATAATTACTAACATTCCTAATCTCATCACTTCACCTGTCACTTCCACTCCTCAACCTACCTCTTCTCTTCCGCTTCCGTTACCTGTACCTCTTGTTTAAAGTCTTTCCGGTCCACAATCTTATGCCTCTAAACTAAAGTCTCCAGCTCCTTCCGTCTCTCATTCCACGACTAAACCAGTTACATGACCTATTCCGTTACTTACTAGGACCATTCCCCAACCTTCTTCTAGCACACGTTCTCCTCCATTAATTCACCCCACCCCCAACATCACAAATAGACCGTCACTATCTTCTAGCTCAGCCTCCTCCCCCTCCCCACAATCACGTGTCATCAAACCTTCTCTAATCCCTACTTGATCTAATCCTACATGCACAAGATCTGGTCGATGTGTGATGCCCCCTCAACGATGGGCGCCTACCTTCAAGCCGACTTACATCCGGCGAGACCAGCCCAAACCTACCTTGCCAGCTCCACTCCTGACCACTCCGACTAGTGCGAGGTGACCTATACCTGGTTCAGCCACTCCTACCTCCAGGCAAAGATCACCAGTCGCCCCAGTCCTCATCACTACTCCTCCACCTCCAGCAGTGATCAGACCAGCTCCACAAACCCCTCCTTCTACAGCGACTCCTTCGACAACTGCCCCAGCTATGAATATTAACAGTGTATCCATCTTCAAGGACTCCAAACCAACTCCAATCAAAACACCAAGCCACCTGGTACAACTAGCTACTCATGCTGAAGAACCTTTCCAAATCTTCATCACTATGGACATCGAAAAACATGTGGACGTGCCTACCACATTATGGCTGCTGACCCTCCAAAATCTGACACCCGCCATAAACTCACCCAACATATATCATACATACTCCAATCGCGAGGTCGCAACTTTTTCTTCGCAGATAGTGGTGAAATGACCGGGTTGGCGAAAGGGACTACAGAAGAGAATTGCACAATTGCTAGTCTGCAACTGAGGGAGCCAAAGAGACCAAGGGGACATAAGCAACGGAGACGCACAGGAATACAGGAGCCACCCCTTTCTTCAGGAGCTCCTCGTACTCTATGGAACCAGCCAACAACAGCAAGTATGGGAAATGCCAACAGCCAAACCGTGCCAGCCAACCACAAGACCGCATTTCCTCAATTCCCGGACCTGCAGTATGACGAGCACATGTTTATGCAAATTGCACATCAGCGCCCCGAAACATACATGCATAAATGGACTTGAGCAGGAGCACCAACTATGACGAACCTGAAGATGTAAGAACCCCAGAGGTGAACAATAACCAAGTTCGCATAGGAGCTTAGATGATGGCGTAATCCTTACAAGTAGGATTTCTCTCTTCATAAGCTAAATAACTAATATATAAGTCTTAATTATAATACATATGAGATAAGTAACAATATAAATATTACCCATCGATGTCTAGAATAAGTTTTAAACCTCACTACTCCATCACAACAAATTCTCAATACCCCTATTGCCTCGAGCCCATGTAAAAGAGAGTCAAGAAATATGTCACATATCACCTCAAAGAATTAGTGGAAATGTATGCAAACTTCAACTGCGATACTGTACTAAAACCTGAAAAGGAACAGCACAGCTAATCACAGTGGTAGTTTGTACCAACCTGCCCCTGCCCGGAGAGTGTGCTATACCTTTAGTACCCCCTGAAGTCTGGAACCTGAAGTCCTGCTCGAATGACGCCCTACACCCCTGAAGTGCTGCTCAACGGACCTACGATCTACGTCGGCCAGACTTGCTTTGTTGATAACCACAATTGAAGTATTATTGATCTCACTTCATTATCTATTATTCATATGTATTCTATTCATTGCCTTATATTTCTCATAATTATCAAAGTAATGCTTCACCCTGAATTGCAGATATATATTCGTGAATTGGGTATTGAAATGATTATGCAACGGTATCCTAAAACTCAATCTAAGAAGGGAGATATTATTCCTATGCCCTTGAATAAACTTGTGTGTATAATTTTCATGTGTGTTGTTACTGAGTTCTGTATTACCTAGTTGAATACGTATTTGGGATATTAAGAACGTGTTCGGTGAGACCCTGTTGGGCTTATTTACGGTCTATAAATCCGATTTTAGTGAAGTCTATATCACAAGCTTTAAATATTATATCCCGACATAACACATAGTTATTTCAAAGGGTCCTGTCTAAGCTGTATTAGGGAACGTTCGAATAGGGCGAACGTCTTAAAATTTAAAACAGGAATGGTGCTAAACATGACGGAGAAAGGGGTTTAGAATAAAATCCTTCAAGTGGAAATCTCCCCTTAAATCGACAAATGATAACTCGAATTAGAGGAAACAAACAATCAAAATAGTGCAAGTGTTAATTTAGTAGCTACTTCTACTTAACCCTTTTAAGATTAGGACGCATTTTGACAGTATATTCTGACAACCTAGAGACGATTGTATCCAGCTTAGAAATTATCTGTGGTAACTAGAAAGGTAAAGAGTATCTCAATTATCCCTCTGACCTCCATATACACTTCCTAATCTGAATACAATAGTCTTATAATTGCAAGGAAACAAATAATAAATCTATAATTGTATCTTGAGTGGGAATACACCTATTCCATAGATGCACAGACACTCAGATATATCCACACAATTATATTTACATTTTGATGCGAGGGCATGCTTTTGTAATAGACCTAAATTATGTAAACGAGATGTGAACTTCGAATGTTAATATAAAAAAAAAGTTAATGTTCTGTATGGGACTGTTAATTGTTCTGAATAATTCGTCAGCGTATCATTGTTGTTCTCCCAAGTATTGTTCAGATATTCCGGGATAAGGCTTGTACACATTGATCCATAGATACACACACACACATACACACACAGAATGTCCAGCTCTTCCACAGTTTGCCGCTTCACACACACACAGAATGTCCAGCTTTTCCACATTTCGCCTTTTCACACACACACACACACACTCACTACAGCACGCATACATGCACACACACTCTACAACACACACAGAATGTCCGGCTTTTCCACATTTCGCCTTTTCACACACACACACACACACTACAACACGCATACATGCGCGTACACACACACACACACATGACATTCGCCATATTCGCATAACCTCCGCGGTGTTTCGCATCACATCATCCAACATTCGAAGGACAATTGCCCTGCAATCGCTACTGTCGCCATCATCCATCGCCACATTCGACCTGATTCGCCATCAATTGTCGCACATCATTCGTCATTATCGCTTAAATAGTTGCCACAATCGCACTGTGACCGTACTTCTGTCGCACTGCAACCGACGAAATTCCCCTTTTTCGCATTCATTCGCTTCTTTAAAACCCATATTCGCCGTGAATTAACGGACATCTGAAAAAAACACTGTCGCAGGGCGTTCGCCATCGAAAAGTCGCATAGTGGGATACTGCCTGGAACCCTATTAACCCGGCAAGCGCGATAGGCCTCACGGAAGGCTTCCTATAGGGAACGCGATAGGCCTCACGGAAGCAAGACCATAAAAAAAGCCATCCAAAAAAAAAAAGGGCCTATCAAAACAAAGGATTTTGTCTCTAGGTGAGATAATTCCCCTCTAGTACTCATCCATGTGTTTCTCACCCCTCCCCCTCCCCTCCTTCCCCACCTTATTCCCCCCTCCCCCCCCCTCCTCAATTATCACCTATTTATCCTCTTATTATCATCATTTATCGGTTATTTTTCTCTCCCGCGATAATGTAGCACAAGTGGGTTGCATAAAAGATCGTTATGCAACACCCAGACACCGGCACACACCGCCCCGCTCGTCTCAGTTGACTCCCAGACAGCGAGAGGGGAGGGCTGCCTGTGGCTCTCTCTCGCCTGAGATTATGACCGGGTGGCCAATATCTTCGTTTTTCACCACCCAAATGCTTTTCCCACTTATTTTAGCACTCTTGAAGGTTCATATATACATCATATATGTAAAATAAAAGCATACCGAAAACAAATAATGCTTTATATTGTAAATATAACGAATTCTGTCAGAATCCAGGGCTAGAAATGCACAAATAACTACCCTAGCACCTAGGTCTATATCGCGCTTGTCAGGTTAAATGACAAACCACGATGGTAATTGTCCCAAATGTTGATATGAAGAGACCTTGTACGGAAGTATAGCATCTGAGGTAAAGCCATTGATTTCTGGGGCTGATGAGTGACTGGTGCTTCTGAATGTTTGTTGCTTGCTTTTTGTGGGCGACCTGTTATATGTTCTTTTCCTGTCACCTCTGTTTCCTTTCTCAAGTCTCTTGCCGATCCTCCCTACCCCTTGTAAGAGTAAGGGTTGACTACTGACTGACTGATTGACTCTACCGGAAGGAGAGTCACATTCACTTAGTAAAACTTACCGGAAGGTGTGTCGCAGCTCTTAGGTATGAGGATATGGCAATGATAAGGTGTATCAAGTGTTTTATATGCCCAGATTTCGCACACTAACATACTTTATGAGCTATATGAGCTATTATACGAGTGAAACTGATACAAAACATTACTGTATATTTGTCGTCGAGAAAATAGGTTGTTCCAGAAAGTCTATAACAAGGCATAGCAAACATTATTATGGTAAACCCCCTAGATTTTATGTGCATGCATATAACCAATTACCATCCCCCATCCCCAAAATTGGAGATCACGTTGAAGACGAAACACCTATAAATAACAGTCATCACAGGTGAGGTGTAACTACAGCTCCCCTGTGCAGATATATTGTTATGTCCCATATACTGTATATAACAAAACATAAATAATAATAATACTTACATAAAGACGAGCTCGGAATTCCAAATCCCATAAAGTTGTTGGAATATTAAGACCTGGTACAATTTCAGCTGAAATATATAATTAATTTAGAAACTCTATTTTTGTATTAACTTCACCACAACACCAAACACCTCTAATTAAATTAATGAAAGCATAATTTATATGTGATCCACCAGAAGAAATATATACGTTCACAATGTATCTAGCTATTGCCAGACGACTTCATAATGGGGGGGGGGACCAATGACTAACTGTCTTACTGAATCTCTTTATAGGAGAGAGAGAGAGAGAGAGTGTGTGTGTGTGTGAGTGTGTGTGTGAGGTGTGATTACATTTTAATAACTGACTCTGTCCGCAACATAACATTAATATTATAAAACATATATGTAACTTTCGTTCTATATGTGAGCTTGGTTGCTACCTGTTTACCCCTTTTATAAATGACCTTAGTATAGTTTAGTACGGTCAGTTAACCCCTTGAAGATTATGCCGCGTTTTGACAGTTTTTGTTAGATATCATTTGACGATTTTATGCAATTTATTAATGATCTGTGGGCATTAGAAGGTTAAAAACTATACCAATTAACCCTCTGACTTCCATATATCCTTCCTATTTTCAATAACATTCTATAACAATAAACAGAAACTAATATATGCGTCACCGTATCTTGAAAGGGTTAAATCGCATTAAAATGGAGCTAAAATAAGTACTAAACAAAAAACCGAATGTATTTAAGAGTGGGACAGAACAGGTTCACCATAATCAACAAAAGAGGAAAAGTTAGTGAGAGGCTATTATTATGTAGTGAACTAAGGTTGATTATGATATTGATGAGTTATGTCATGAGTTATACCCACGAATATGGCTAGTATACTTATCATTCCCTGCTGTGTGTGTGTGTGTGTGTCTTTGTTGTATTTACCTAATCGTATTTACATACTTATAGTTAACAGGAGTTGAGCTAAGTTCGTGTTGTCCTGTCTCTACTATCTACTATCTACTTAGTTTGTAAATTTTGATGTTTTTCGCCTCAGCCACCTCCTCATCCAGCCCATTCCATTGTCCAATACTTCTATATAGAAAACTAAACGTCTTGGTATAACTTGTGCAGGTAGGTTTCTTAAGTTTGTGGCCATGTTCCCTCGTTATACCTGTGTCCCTGATTATAATATCCTCCTCATCTAACCTATCATACCCTGTGACACATGCATACATAATTATCATGTCACCTCTCTCTCGCCTCTCCTCTAGACTAGCCAAATTCTATCTATTCTATCTATATGCTCAGGCCCAATCCCCATTTTGGGCTACCCGACTCAAGACTGAGCAAGAACAGGGAAAACACAAAAACAACATAAAACAACAAATAAACACAGATAAAAAGCACAAACTCACACACATCCAGGTCACCCAGGAGAAGACCCAGAGATCAGGGACACCAAGGTCGCTCCAGCACTCCCCCGGCTCCCGATCACCCGGAGAGGTTCCGATCTCGGCAGGCAGACATGCAGCGGAGCCAAAGCCACAAGCCCTCCCACCACACTTCCAGGCGCACCCTTCATATTAATCGTCTCCCCGGGCCAGGCGCCTGATGGACTATTATCTAGTCCAACTTGCGCCCGACCCCTTACTCGAAATGACCACGTGTTCACTCAACTATTCAAAAGCATTCTCCATTCACTCCTAGCCAAATTAAATATCTTTAATCTCCCGTTTTATTGTATTTTTTTTGTATTTTTTTTTCTTCCAAATACTCCCTCTTGGGCATAGGCTGAGAGCCTTTACACTACACCGCTGAACACGGTGAGGCCCGTGAGGTCTTGTTCCAGTCTAGGGAGTGAGACATGCGCAGCACCCCGGCTCGAAGCAACTCCATCTTCTGAAGCAGCTTCGCCTCTGCGCTTCACGGTCTCACCCCCACACTCAGACCCTCACTCTCAGAACGCCACCTATTGAGCAATTAACTCACAAGGCATTGCCCCCCTGTAACATATTTTGAATGTGGGAATATTCATACAATGCTATTTAATCAGGGAACAATGAGGGTATTTTTTTTAGCATTTCGGTGTGGTGTGGTAATGCACTGGAACTAGGTACAGCACAAATTCAATCCTAATAATATCTTGCCATTGACATATTGGGATTCGAACCCGGGTCCATTGGATTACCAGTCCAGTGGCAAGACCACTCACACACTCTGTGTGTGTGTGTGTGTGTGTGTGTGTGTCTATGTATGCACGAATATATGCATCATATGCCTACAGTATGTGAATATATATTCGTGTATATACGCGTATGTGTATGTGCGTGAATGTGTGTGTGTGTGTACGTACGAGTGAGTGTGCGTGTATGTTTGATAATGTGTGTGGTTGTGTGTGTGTGTTGTGACGTTAACCACTCCGGTAGAACCGCATGGCTTGTCCTACAGTGACTCGCTAGGATCGCCAGGGCAGTGGATGTGGCTACAGTTGATGTATTATTGTGTGCTTTATTTCATATGAAAGCTCGTGTCATGGGCAGTCCAGAAAGGCTCTTTGTTTTCACCCATGTCAAGGCTTTATATATTTAATTGCAAAGTATATGTTTTATCATTAAGTAGTAATGATAGGATTTGAGAGAGAGAGAGAGAGAGTAGAACAGAGTGTGGGGAGGCGCGCAGTGTTTTTTGCCATGCTCGATGACGTCACGGCTGGCTCGCCTTTTGGGGATTGGTTGGAGGACTTTTTTACCATGCTTGGTGACGTCATGGTTGGCTGGCCTCTTTTGGATTGGCTGGAGGACTTGATACCGCTTTGCTTACGCGGTACGAGCTAGTGCCGGTATATATACAGCTCTCTTGCCACTCTCTCCCTTAGATCTTGTTTCTAGAACGCATCCCTCTTATCCCTTT
This sequence comes from Paralithodes platypus, assembly GCA_032716605.1. Lineage (NCBI taxonomy): Eukaryota > Metazoa > Arthropoda > Malacostraca > Decapoda > Lithodidae > Paralithodes > Paralithodes platypus. The sequence continues at coordinate 1,515,468 of CM064515.1, forward strand.
GATATCTGTCCTCCTTCCTGCACCTGAGAACCTTTTCCTCTGCCTATCTCTCTCATTTTCCATATCTTTCACCACCTTTTATTAATATTATACCTCCTCTGGTTAACTCTGCATAATCAGCTTCATGCTGGCCAGTTGTATTGTGCGTTAAGGTCTTATATAACCCATGTATGTTAGTTGTTAAGATAAGTTGATCACAAAGCATTGGTTGGCATTCATATTGTTCAGTACCGCTTCGTATAATTATTAGTGTTCTGCTGGATTAGATAATGCTAGACTAGGAGTCTGATATTATAAGGTATTGTTTCCAATAGGTGCTGGCTTTAGTTAAAAGCTGCACAACATACCTGAGAACTGGAGTTGATTGGGTAAATTCTAGTCTGTGTGCCATTGAGAATAGAGCATGCACGAGTGAGGGCTTTTTGCCTATACCATTCTGCACTGTTCTAAGCTCGGTTGTTTTTCTTTGAGGTACGCCAGGAGAACGCTTGATACTTCGGTATTAAGGTTTCTCAAGAGAGCTACCCTTCACTATAACGTAATATTTGACGCACAGACTTGAGATTTGCACTAGGCTATGCGGCATGCCATGCGCACCAGTATCTCGTATCATTGACTCTAGCTAGACTTTATCAGTCATAGTAGACATTAAGTATATTAAACCAATTACTCTTATTATGCATACCCGTTTATGATTACACAAGCATTTCGCAGCCTAGTTTGATGTATTGAGACACAAACGACTTAGGCTCTTTTTGTTGATAGGAATACTGCATTGTCGTGGCGATTATTATTATTGTTGTAGCGTTTAGGATATTCTTGGCTCCGACTGCATTATATCTCCTGCCTTTTTGTGTGCATAGCCTGCACGAGCACTGTTCCGCTGCCTGCCTTTTTGGGTTCCATTTCCGATTCGAGCATCTTGATAGCATCTAACATTTAAAGAAGATTCCTTGTTGGTGTTGAAGGACTTTAGTGCACTTTCTTTTATGCAGGAGTGCCTGACATTTATTGATTAAAGTAAAGTAAGCTGTAACTTCTCTTACCACCTTACTTTGCATACCATAACCAAGTACCTTCGGTTATAGGTAGTAATAGGCTGTTTTCACATAACATTAAGCCTAGAGTAGACGCACATTTATTGAGATTTTGATAACCTATTATTGCATATAGAACTCTGGAGAGTATTTGTGTTCTTTGTTCACTGGGAATATACATCAGAGGTTGGATCTAGCGCTTTCCGTTGTAGCATTTATGCCATTACTAGTCCAATGAATAAAAGCCCTGATATATTTAAACCTCAGTCGTAACAAATGGCGACCATACCTAGGATTTGGTGAACCTACATTTATTAGCAGGGAACATTTGTTGTTTTGGGGAATATTTTGCGGGGATCAGCAAGAATAATTTTTTTTTGCAACATAGTATAGCCCTTGAGTATTTCCGATAATTTTTGTGTGTATATTGAGGTATAAGAGTTTGGGGTGCTTCTTTTCTGAATATTGAGGTGGGAAATTTTTGTGAGCATCATGTCATCATTCTAAGGGGAGGTGTGGTGGAGTGGTCTTGCCACTGGCCTGGTAATCCAAAGGTCCCGGGTTCAAATCCCGATGTATCAATGGGAAGATATTATTGGGATGGAATTTGTGCTGTACCTGGTATCAGTGCATTACCACAAGCCCACCGAAACGTCAATAAAATACCCTCATTGTTCCCTGATTAAATAGCACTGTATGAATATTCCCATATTCAAAATATGCTATAGGGGTGCAATGCCTGGTGAGTTATCTGCTCAACAGGTGGCGTTGTGTGTGTGTAAGTGTGAGAGTCCGAGTGTAGGGGGTGAGCCAGTGAAGCACGGGAACTAGGTGGCTTCAGAAATGGGTCGTTTCGGACCATGAGTGAGCACCGTGCCTCATGTGAAGGCAAGATGGCAGGTGCTCGTTGTACTCTACGTGCTTCACATGTCTCACTCCCTAGACTGGAACAAGACCTCACAGGCTTCACTGTTCATTGTAAAGCGGTGAATGTTAAGGCTCTCAGCCTATGCCCGAGAGGAAGTAAGTTGGAATATAGAAAAAAAAAAAAAAAAAAAAAAAACGGATCAGAGGAGAATGGAGACACAGTACGTAATGTCAAAACTGAGGAACAGCAGTATGATGAAATGGTTAATCAGGTGAACTGTGAGGAGGATGCTAGAATATTTTTGCAATGGCCTGTTACTGCCGAGCGGTATGAGGGTATGGATCGGTACGGTCTTCAATGCCTGGCCACAGCTATCGGTCATGCGGGTACTAGCAGCATGACCAGCGATAACTTGATAACGTGTGTACTGGGCAGGGTGACTGGTGAGCGAGATGGGTTGAGTGCTCAGAGCCCTTCGGCCATGCTTCCCCTACACTCGACTCCCAGCCATCCCAGTGGTTTGTCGACCCCGGATACGCTTCCACAGTTGGGTGGTGACTGGCAGGGTTGGTTGCCCCTGGGGGGACCACCGGTAATTTCAAACATTGTAGCACCTTCACCTCCTCAAGGGTTATCTCCAGAATTATTGTTTAAGCTCGAATTAGCTAAGCTTCAGCATCAGCAGCAAATAGAATCAGCTAAGATCGAAGAGAGAAAGGCTATCAGAGTATCTGAGCAGCAAATAGAATTAGCCAAGATAGAAGAGAGAAAAACTATCAGTCAGCAGTCTCAGCACATAGAGCTAGCAAAAATCCAAACTGATTTAGAGTCGACTAGGTACTGTGCCGACATGGACGTAGAGAAGTCGCGAGTAGAGACAATGGGACAGCGACTTGGGGCTGGTAACCGTGTTCATGATCAATCTCTCTCGCACTTATTGAAAATGGTTCCGGTGAGAGTGGTGTAACAGAATTGTTCGCACGCTTTGAGAAGAAGTGCCAGGAACACCAGTGGCCAGAGAATAAATGGGCAGCACTTGTATCCTCTAGATTAATAGGCAAGGGTCTTAAAGCCTATGATGCGTTACCTTTGGAGTCATGTATTGTGTATGAGGATCTCAAGGAGGCTGTCCTGAGGGCTTACGAACTGCAACCAGAAACGTACCGTTTGAAGTTCCGGGGTGTAACCAAGGGAAGAGATAGCACCTTTTTGGAACACGCCCGGGACTTGTCCCGGGAACTGGCTCCGATCTGAGAAGGTAACAACATTTGATGGAATTAAGCAGTTAGTGATGTTGGAGCAGTTCTTTAAGAGCACGGGCAGTGATCTAACTTTGAACTTAAAGGAGAAAAACCCAAGAACTCTAGTCGAAGCAGCAGAAATGGCTGATCGACGGCTGTCGTTGATTCGGGGTTGCGGGTCCTCACAGAAGTACGATGCAAGTGCTAAGGACCATTATCCTCCCCCTCCCCGTAGCAATGACACATTTAAACAAAAGAGCCATGAAACTAAAACTGAATCCAAACCTTACACCACACCGTATAAGAAAAGTCAGGGGCCTTTTACATCACAGTATAAGCCGAAACCGAGATTTATGTGTTTTAAGTGCCACAAGGAGGGTCATAAAGCAAATGAGTGCCCTAGTCGACCTCCTCCGGCAGCCGTGTCTTTTGCTCACGGCATTGGAGTGTTCAAGAGGACATCGGAGTTTGTTAGAGGCAATTCTTCCGAGGTAAATACACTACCCAGTGCAGAAGGATCCGGAAGGCTTATTCCCTGTCCGTGATGCCTTTAGTGACCACAGGGGACTCGGTTGTGTGGAGTGGGGAGGTAGAAGACATGAGGTGAGAATTTTGCGTGACACTGGGGCATCGCAAACACTGTTGAGGAATTTCACTGGTAAACCTGTAAATACGGCGTGGGTGGTTGTGGTTCAGGGAGTTAATGCAACAAGGTCATACCCGCTTGTAAGAATGAAGATGGAAGTTGATGGTGTGACTCGTGACCTGGATGTAGGAATTGTGGAGAAGTTACCTGTTGGGGGCGTCGACCTCCTTCTCGGCAACGACTTTGCGGGGCCTACTTCTGAGGCTCCACCCTTAGTCGTTGCCGAGAAGCCGGCCGAAGTGAGTAGGGAGGAGCAGGAGTGGGTTGAGAAGTGTCAGGTGCAACCTATGGCGTGTGTTGTCACCAGATCTCTTGCATCCAGGGAGTCACATTCTGGTCAACAGTCTTTAGACAAGCGGAGGAAAGGTACCGAGAAGGGGTTGAAAGTTGATGCGGTTGAGAGTTTAGTATCAACGGACATTCTCGGGGACTCATTATTAGGACCAATTTTCGAGTCTGGAGAAGACCCATTAACTGTTACTAAGAAGGCAGAGGATGGGCTTAAAAAGACGAAGAGACAGCAACGATACACAGAGAGAGAGCAACGGGAGGCTAAATTCAATGTAGGAGGGGGCATGAGTTGTTTCGCAAACACTTAGATAAGCTTGCTCCTTCGGACATTCGTAAATTGCAATTAGAAGACCCGGAGGTTCTTGAATGTGGTACCGGTGCTGTCGAGTTGGAGGAGGACAGTGATGCACAGTCAGGAGATTTTTACAAGTATCCCCTGACCATCATGGAGGTAGCAACAAGGTACCCTGATGCGTACCCTATGAGAAATGGGTCAGCGAAGACGGTGGTCCGGAGCTTGCTAGTGTATTTTTCCCGGTATGGTTACCCGCAGGGGATTCAGTCAGACCAAGGATCCAACTTCACTTCTACCCTCTTTTTTCAAGCAATGCCGCAGCATGGGATTGTTATGGTTGTGTCATCTGCGTATCATCCGGAGAGCCAGGGTGTGTTAGAGCGATGGCACTCAGCCTTAAAATCTGTGCTTCGTTGTTGCTTTGAGAGTGGGAAAGATTGGGATCTTGGCCTGCCATATGTTTTATTTGCTGCACGGGAGGTACCTGGGGAAAGTTTGGGATTCATCCCTAATGAGCTCGTCTTTGGACACCGTGTCAGAGGGCCTCTCCATATGGTTAAAGAAATATGGGAGGGCACAGAAAAACCTTGTTCTATGCTCAAGTATGTCCTCGACAGTCGAGAACGGATGTTGCGCAGTCTGGAGTTGGCTGGCCATAATATGACTAGCTCTCAGGCCCTCATGAAGGACAGGTACGACCTCAAGGTTAAACTCAGGGAGTTTCACGTGGGTCAGGAGGTGTTGATTCTACTGCCCCTTGTAGGTCATCCCTTATCCGCGAAGTACACTGGTCCTTATAGGGTGGTTGAGAGGCTATCGGACCTAGATTGCTTGGTGGCCGCTCCAGACAGACGTAAGCGCAATCAGTTATGTCACGTTAATCTCATGAAGGAGTATGTGAGGCATCCCCCTGAGCCTTTCACTGTGCCTGTGCTGACGTTTAGCAGTCAAGGTGGAGAAGGAGAACGGGACAGTCAAGCTCAGGTGGAGGATAACTGGAAGGATAAGAAAGTCAAATGGGCGCCTGAGTGTGAGAAGGCGTTTAGAGTAGTAAAACACCTGTTGTGCACTCACCCGATCCTCAGGGCCCCTGACTTTAGCCTACCTTTCCAACTAGCAACGGATGCTAGTGGTGTGGGGGCTGGTGCCGTCCTTATGAAAAAGGATGATGATGGGCTGGAACATCCTGCTAGTTTCTGCTCGGAGAAGTTCAATTCAGCCCAGGGAAGCTACTCTGTTGTCGAGAGGGAGCTGCTGGCAGTTGTGCTTGCACTGAGGTATTTCGAGGTCTATGTTCCAGCCTATGGTCCGGTCGTTGTAGTTTACACAGATCATCACCCTCTCAAGTTCTTGGACCAGTTTCACAATCGGAATATGAGGCTGACCGGGTGGTCGCTGGTGTTACGGGAGTATAGCCTGGACATACGCCATATTGCCGGTTGTAACAACGTGGTTGTAGATTGTCTTTCAAGGGTATATGATCCTGGGTAGATTGACACACGGGTAGCCTCCTGCTTTAGTTTGAATAGTATTTTGCGCTTGGTGGTTGTTGGCTCGCGGTTGTAGCCCAGCGTATTGGGTCGTAAAGCAGGAGTTGAGCGTTTGGTATAGAAGAAAAAACTAGGCTTGCCCCTATAGTGCAGCCGAAATAAACAAATTAAAAACATAAAAATCAAATAAAAACTCTTTCTTTGATAGTTGAATTTGTTCAGTATGTTATAGCAGTAATTCTGAGTTGCACTCCTCTCAGAATGCTGGGCTAGAGAAGCTCGCTCTTGAGGAGCATAACTACATATGATTTAACCTATTGTGTTGGGGAGGGTTATAATTTTGTAAAATGTTTTGTTGGGAACTGCGCCAGATATTTTACTGCCGCTGGGTGATGGGAAGTAGAGTTATAGCATGGGTTCTAACTATCAGATTTTTTTTGAGCTTTGGGCCTCTGAAAAAAAATCTTGGGGGGGGTGTGACGTTAACCACTCCGTTAGAACCGCATGGCTTGTCCTACAGTGACTCGCTAGGATCGCCAGGGCAGTGGATGTGGCTACAGTTGATGTATTATTGTGTGCTTTATTTCATATGAAAGCTCGTGTCATGGGCAGTCCAGAAAGGCTCTTTGTTTTCGCCCATGTCAAGGCTTTATATATTTAATTGCAAAGTATATGTTTTATCATTAAGTAGTAATGATAGGATTTGAGAGAGAGAGAGAGAGAGTAGAACAGAGTGTGGGGAGGCGCGCAGTGTTTTTTGCCATGCTCGATGACGTCACGGCTGGCTCGCCTCTTGGGGATTGGTTGGAGGAGTTTTTTACCATGCTTGGTGACGTCATGGTTGGCTGGCCTCTTTTGGATTGGCTGGAGGACTTGTTACCGCTTTGCTTACGCGGTGCGAGCTAGTGCCGGTATATATACAGCTCTCTTGCCACTCTCTCCCTTAGATCTGGTTTCCAGAATGCATCCCTCTTATCCCTTTGATATCTTTCCCCCTCCCTGCACCTGAGAACCTTTTCCTCTGCCTATCTCTCTCATTTTCCATATCTTTCACCACCTTTTATTAATATTATACCCCCTCTGGTTAACTCTGCATAATCAGCTTCATGCTGGCCAATTGTATTGTGCGTTAAGGTCTTATATAACCCATGTATGTTAGTTGTTAAGATAAGTTGATCATGAAGCATTGGTTGGCATTCATATTGTTCAGTACCGCTTCCTATAATTATTAGTGTTCTGCTGGATTAGATAATGCTAGACTAGGAGTCTGATATTATAAGGTATTGTTTCCAATGGGTGCTGGCTTTAGTTAAAAGCTTCACAACATACCTGAGAACTGGAGTTGATTGGGTAAATTCTAGTCTGTGTGCCATTGAGAATAGAGCATGCACGAATGAGGGCTTTTTGCCTATACCATTCTGCACTGTTCTAAGCTCGGTTGTTTGTCTTTGAGGTACGCCAGGAGAACGCTTGATACTTCGGTATTAAGGTTTCTCAAGAGAGCTACCCTTCACTATAACGTAATATTTGACGCACAGACTTGAGATTTGCACTAGGCTATGCGCGGCATGCCATGCGTACCAGTATCTCGTATCATTGACTCTTGCTATACTTTATCAGTCATAGTAGACATCAAGTATATTAAACCAATTACTCTTATTATGCATACCCGTTTATGATTACACAAGCATTTCGCAGCCTAGTTTGATGTATTGAGACACAAACGACTTAGGCTCTTTTTGTTGATAGGAGTACTGCATTGTCGTGGCGATTATTATTATTGTTGTAGCATTTAGGATATTCTTGGCTCCGACTGCATTATATCTCCTGCCTTTTTGTGAGCATAGCCTGCTCGAGCATTGTTCCGCTGCCTGCCTTTTTGGGTTCCATTTCCGATTCGAGCATCTTGATAGCATCTAACATTTAAAGAAGATTCCTTGTTGGTGTTGAAGGACTTTAGTGCACTTTCTTTTATGCAGGAGTGCCTGACATTTATTGATTAAAGTAAAGTAAGCTGTAACTTCTCTTACCACCTTACTTTGCATACCATAACCAAGTACCTTCGGTTATAGGTAGTAATAGGCTGTTTTCACATAACATTAAGCCTAGAGTAGACGCACATTTATTGAGAGTTTGATAACCTATTATTGCATATAGAACTCTGGAGAGTATTTGTGTTCTTTGTTCACTGGGAATATACATCAGAGGTTGGATCTAGCGCTTTCCGTTGTAGCATTTATGCCATTACTAGTCCAATGAATAAGAGCCCTGATATATTTAAACCTCAGTCGTAACAGTGTGTGATAATATGTGTATTGCGTGAAGTGCATGTCAAGTGTTAAATGTATCATTGGCTGTGGATGTGAGTGTAGTCTGTAATCAGTCAATCGGCGACATCTGAAACCGAAGTCTTGGGTTTATCCGTATGGTACCAGTCTCACCCAAAGGCTTAGGATGACTTATACGATACCCTTCTCACCTTTTTTAACAGACCACCAAGCTCGAGAGGGGGCGTCACAAACTTTGTCCACTTATACCAGTTGCCTATCTATACTGCTAGGTGAACAGAGGCTACACCGCTAGGAGACTTGCCCAAATGTCTCTTCCCCACATGTGATAATGTTTGATACTGTGGGTGTCTGTGTGTTCACTTGCTTGTTCCTCAAGGGGAATCCACGCAATGCGAGCTAAGCTCATTATTATGGCGCCTCCTTAACTGGGAATGTATTGCGTGAAATGCATGTTAAGTGTTTATGTATCGTTGTAATGGCTGTGGATGTGTGTGTAGTCTGTATTTTAGCCAATTGGCGACATCTGGAAACGAAGGCTTAGAGTTAATCTGTACGGTACCATTCTCACTACGGTACCAGTCTCACCCGAAGGCTTAGGTTGACCAGTAGCTTAGGTTGACCAGTACGATATCCATCTCACCTTGTAACCGATCACCAACCCCAGATGGGACGTCACAACTTCGTCCACTTATACCAGGTTCCTATTTATACTGCTAGGTGAACAGAGGCTACACCGTTAAGAGACTTGCCCAAATGTCTCTTCCCCGCCCGGGTCTCGAACCCGGGACCTTCTGGTTGTGAGCCAGACGCGCTATCAGTTACGCCACAGGGAGGTGTGTGTGTGTGTGTGAACGAGCATGTGTGTGTATATGTGTTTTAAAGTTATCTAGAATACCCAACGCACTAACAAACTGATCGTCACAAACAGAGATTAATACTATAATGTTGATCCCACTTTGAATAATTAAAACATGATAAACATTTGATACCCACTCTCGACTACCAGGTCCCCTTGAAGTAATCTCCTTGACGGTGATCTCTATACTTTATTAATGCTACGGTCTAATAATTGTACTCGACATAAACAGGTTGCTCTGGCATCAAACGTTTAAAGACGAACTCATCTCGGATATGTTCGTTTTAAGTTGAATAAATATGAAGGTTTACCTATGTATTCCACTCGGACGTGCTTATATTCATATCGGGTTAAGATCTACTCTACATAATACCACCATATATGTTAACCGTCATTGGTATAAACAGGTAAATACAAGCATTTGGTATTTTCATGAGTTGCATTTATATCCTAATATTTATTAAATGGGTATATAACTACCAATATAACATTAAAATGTACAATATTATGGATGCTTGAATTACACTTGCCAAGCCTTCTGTAAAGAAGTTGTATAAATAATTCCCCAAGACCCCCTTTCCAGATAATTCCCCAAGACCCCCTTTCCAGATAATTCCCCAAGACCCCCTTTCCAGATAATTTGTTCACCAGCCAAAGGCCTGTTCCTACTACATTGAAGGCTCGCTTTCGATCTTCAGGAAAAAAATGTCACCTAAATGGCACGAAAGGTCTGAAAATCTCAAAACTAATTGGGTGAATGTTTTTAAAATCTCAATACTTATGGGGCAAAGCAAAAGGGAGAAAGGGGTCAAGAATAATCCCCTTTATTAGTGTAGAATGTTTAATGGATATATTGATAATTTTCCCGAAACTCTGTTTGATATGTTATTATTATGTTTAGTGCTTTGATAACAAGGTGTGTTTTGGACGATAGTTGGAGGGTTGAGAGCAGTCACTCTCCTTTGGGCACGTTGGATGAGGGCAAACTTCCAGCGAGATGGGAAGATATCAGAAGAAAGACAGGTACCAGTTTTGTATTACAACATAAAGAACCAACACAATTGTTGTCTTTGACTGTACCCCAGGTTGAGGCACCCACAACATGTCACCCATTATCCACACAAATATCTATCACTCGTCAACTGCAGCTTGTCTCCCAATATACACCACTATTGTGTTTGACTGTGCCCCAGGTTGAGGCACCCGTAACATGTCACCCGTTATCCACACAAATATCTATCACTCGTCAACTGCCGCTTGTCTCCCAACATACACCACTATTGTGTTTGACTGTACCCCAGGTTGAGGCACCCACAACATGTCACCCGTTATCCACACAAATATCTATCACTCGTCAACTGCCGCTTGTCTCCCAACATACACCACTATTGTGTTTGACTGTACCCCAGGTTGAGGCACCCACAACATGTCACCCGTTATCCACACAAATATCTATCACTCGTCAACTGCCGCTTGTCTCCCAACATACACCACTCATACATTGTATCTCACTTGACCCAAATGTTGTGTACAGTAGACCGGAAGAGAGGAAGGAGGTCGGTCTACTACAGCCTTGATGGATGGGATGGCGGACAGAGGTAGTTATTGTATGCTATGCTCTTTTATTATATTATAATGATAGGGACTATTGTAGGGGGTAAGTTATATGAGGCTGATGAAGAATCTCTTCCCGTAAAATCAGGGTTCGTGTTTGCGCTCATGGCTCATAATAATCACTCTTGCACATTATCGAACCTCAGTTTCTCAGAAATAATTTATACCCAGAGTTATCTATATTCATAATTGATTACCTCAGGGTAATTTGAATGCAGCCTTGGATGTACGAAGCTCAAATTCAATTACTACAACTTTGCTCGTGATAGGAGGATGTGGCAACGTACATGGAGTTTGTTTCCATTACATTTGTTATTCAATGCTGGGCAAGATAATGTTAATAAATGTGCGGTGTAGACATTTAATGGTGCATTAACAGGCTCTGTGTACACTAACAACCCCGCTACCTTGGTACAACACAAGCTGAATGTAGCCAACCACGTCCAGCAGAATCAAGGAGTACATCAACAGCGACGGAGAAAATTGTGTTTTTTGCAAAAGTCAGCACCATTTTGATTCAAGTTAAGTTATTTTGTATAGGCCTAAAGGTGATGGGAAACTCTTTTGGCGTATGCCCCACTTTTGTGTTCATATGACAAGAACTTGGTTAATGTTACAGGCGCAGCAAACTAGCATGCATCTTAAGATCTTCACCTCATGCATTGCTATATGTCGTAGTAACTTTTCGCCCCGATCTTACCATAACACTGAAAAGTATCAATGTTGTTTACGTTCCCAAATTAGTTTTGATCATATTCCTAAGTTATGGAAATAGTAAGTAATTGCAAATAATGTACAGCATGTCCGAGGTCATGAAGCAGAAAACACTATATTAATACTTACTGTGTTTCATATTAAATATAGATTTCCAGTCCGTGAAATGCCAGTATTAATTTATCCCAAGGTATGGGAATAACGGAAACGGACTACTGATGACATTCTCTTTGCAGCACATAAAATATACTCACATTTGGTAAACAAGACTACATAATCATTGTACCTAATAGGCCTACTACTATTCTTACTAAAGTAAGATGTTGTAGCAATTTATGTTGATAATTGAGAATACTTGGCCTTAATAAGATACAGAAACATGGTAGTTTCATGTTTATATAGTGTCAAAATATCAGTAGCTAAGGAATTCAATTTACCGTCAACTGAAAACTGACCTCTCTCTCTCTCTCTCTCTCTCTCTCCACTTTACATAAACTCTCCCCCTTCTCTTAATCTCTCTTTATTCTCTGTCCCCTTCTTCCTTGGCTGTATTAAGTGATTATTTTACCCTTTCATGGCTTTGTTTATTAACCATCACCTTCGTCTTCGTTGCACTACATGCTAATTATTGTTATTATTATTATTATTATTATTATTATTATTATTATTATTATTATTATTAGTCGAGACACGACTGAGAGTAGACGTGTGATGGGTATCCTCCCATGGAGTATACTCAAACAAGTGGAAGGAGTGGAGTGGGAGAGTAGTGGAAGGAGTGGAGTGGGAGAGTAGTGAATATAACCACCAAGAGGGTAAAGATCACGATATTCGACATGGAAAAAAATAAAGTAACAATGTATTTGAAAATCGAATTACAATCAAAATTCCCATCCAATGTTATCGTGATAGAGGGGCCCAGTGTGTAGGGCAGCCTAGGAGGGGAGAATCTGGAGGTGTCAACCGACACTCCCTACTTGACCGCTGCCATAAAAACAACAGTCACCACCCACCTAACCCCTCACCCCATCCCCTCACGCCTCACCCCTCTCCCCTCCCCACCCCCAACGTCCACCATCTTCCTTCCACTTATATTCCACATTGCCAGGATATCCACACGTCCAGAGGTGCTACGTACAAGGTGGAATAGGAGTCATCAAGTGAAAAAGGACTGAACAGTCAGACAGGCAAAGAGATAGTGAAGTAGGACAATTATTATTGGGGTAGAATCAAGCAACATATAAAGTAATATATATTTGTGGCGATATTGCTGAACATCTGAGGAATATATTAACTACTTATTGTGTGTGCTCTATATCTCCTACCAAAGTTACTTTTTACCATTCCCCATCATCTAGCCACAAACTTACTTCCTTCCCTCCCTTACCCCTAACCCCTACATTCTCCTACAGTCCTGCCCTATACCACCCATGCTACCCAAACCCCAGGGACCAATTTACAGCCATATGACACCTTTCTCTCTCTCTCTCTCTCTCTCTCTCTCTCTCTCTCTCTCTCTCTCTCTCTCTCTCTCTCTCTCTCTCTCTCTCTCTCTCTCTCTCTCTCATCTTCATTGATCAATGAATAGCTTTCAACATCAGTGAATACTACTATAACTAACCCCCCCCCCCCTCTCTCTCCCTCTCTTTCTTTACTTTACTGCCCTATTCCTCCACTATAAACTGTCCCTATCTAGTAGTATTAAACCCGGACCACTTAGTTGGAACCGCAAGGTCTGTGTGGTCTTGTAACTTGGAAATGCACAAGGTGAGTATGGCAATTATATAAGACAGCCATTTCGACCCTTATGTTATGCGATAGGTCTATAAGCTTCGCTCAAAGCATTTCCAACTCTATGGAAAACCTGCTCTATAGATTACTTTCCCTATTACACACACACACTCTCTCTCTCTCTATCTCTCTTTCTATCTTTCACACTCACTCACACTCCCTCTCTCTCACTCACACTCTTTCTCTCCATCTTGTTGTCCTGTTTAATCGCATACTTAGTTTGTGTATGTCACGTAGTAACACCAAATTATGCAGACGCAACACAACAATCTTACACATAACATCCCACCTGTCTGTCAAGGGGAATATCATATATGACAAACAATTATACTAATAGGGAATAAACACTGTAGTACAACAATATATGTAGACACACAACCGAAAAATATTGGGTTGTTGCTACACAGGTTACGTACGGACGATAAGGTAAATTTATAATTATTTAAGTAATACATATTACTTAGTGCTTGTTTACGATGTGCATAGAAATGTAATTAAAACAAAAATAGTGTAGGATATAACACCAAAACTCGCAGATGATCTAAATCGACTAGATAACTATTTACTTTGCAAATAGATAATAGGAGATATTAGCTCCTCCATCCATTGTTAACCCAGGTTTACTTTGATGATTTTCTGATTTTTGGGCACGAAATCGACTTCTTCGTTACTAGAATTAGGCACTGCTTAATAGTTTCCTAGAATATTCGTTAGGGTCTATGAACCTGCCTACAGTTATCCTAGACCTACTCTTTAAGGACTAGAGTAGGGGAACGGACAGAAATGTGTATATATTAATGGTAGAAGGATAAGATGGAGGACGAGGAAAGCTCAGACGAATCTCTATCACAAAGGTCAACAAATAACAAAACATGCTGCATATGTACCAAACATGAACACAGTTGTACTCGATGCAAATGTGTTCAGAATGAACAAAGATGCCTAGACTGTAATAAGGGTTCCAAGTGTCATAACCCTTTAGGTAGAGTAGGAACGAGTGGGGAGACGGCAGCAAATTCCCAGAGTGAGCGACGGGACGCAGCTGAGGGAGGCCGTCATGGTGGCAGGGAACCCGATAGAGTACGGGAAGAAGCAAGGGACTCAAGGGTCCCAAGAGAGGTAGGAGAACCCCAAGAAGCGGAAGGTAATGGTGGAAAGCCCGCAAGAGACACAAGGGAGGGAGATGACAACCGAGCTGCAGGAGAGGATGACAGGCCTCCAACGGGGCCAAATGAAGCAGATGGGAACAATGGTGAAATGCCAGACAATGAAGAGCCTCGGGGTGCACACATGGAGGCAGAAACACTGGGGGAGAGGGCCCCAGGTAGACCCGCAGAAGAAGCAGGCAGAGGTGGAAACTTACTCTGGAAAGGATTACGGTAAGAGTAAGTTAAAACTTAGACAGATGCAGCTTACTCAGAAATTGTATATTGGTCTGCACACAATTTGTTTAACCAACCAAAATGTGAGGCCACCACCGAACTGTTTAACGAGATGAAATTCCTCATTTATAACTATGTATTTGACACATCTTCAGCCCCGAATGCTCTCAAGATACTTTTCAGCATTCCACATCTCTTCTTGCAAAAATTTCACCGCAAATCTAAGCAAGGTGAAAATGTGACTGCGCTAACAAGAAGAATGAAACTATGGAATGATAACAAGATGGATGAATTACTCAGTGAAGCCAGAGCATTACAAGAGAGACAAGGCAGGCGGCGGCAAAAAAGGGAAAACACTGAAGACGAGGCAAGGAGATTCGGCGACCAGATGAGACAAGGAAAAGTGGCGCCTGCAATACGGTCCCCGACAAAGGAGGCAGCTGGTGGGTTGCTGCCTATCACAAGAGACACCATCCAAATGTTGGAAAAGAAACATTCACAATCTAGTATCCACGAGAGTCAGAAGCTAGAGGAGGCTTACATAACACCGAACCCCGTCATATACGAACAAATCACAGGCGAAATTATTTGGAAAAAGTCTCTCAGGACACAAGGCAGTGCAGGCCCATCAGGGCTGGATGCAAATGGCTGGAGAACAATCCTGAGCAGCACAGTCCTCAGACCTGCAGCAACAGACTTATGTAGGGCTCTGGCAGCTCTTGCAAGAAAGATGGCCACCCAAAATTGTCAACATTTGGAGGCTTTCCCAGCTTGTCACCTAATACCATTAGACAAGAATCCAGGGTGCAGACCAGTGGGAGTGGTCGAAGTGCTGAGAAGAATCATCGGAAAATGCATAATGGATGTGGTGAAGGACGATGTGCGGTCAGCGGCCGGAAGCCTCCAAGTGTGTGCCGGCCACCAAGCAGGCGGAGAGGCAGCAATTCATGCCATAAGACAAATATATGAGCGAGTGGACTGTGAAGCTGTGCTGCTAGTGGATGCAACAAATGCCTTTAACACCATCAACAGAAAGACAGCAATACACAACATCAAGGTAAAATGCCCCAGCTTTGCCACCTATGTAGAGAACACCTATAAACAGCCTGCCGACCTCTTCATAGTAAACAACCAGAACACACGACATGGACCAGCTCTGAAATCAATGGAAGGAACCACACAAGGTGACCCCGTAGCAATGGCAATGTATGCATTAGGTCTCTCAGTGTTGCTAACCTTAACAAGCCATGAGGTGACACAAGTCAAGCAGGTGGCCTATGCAGACGATCTCACTGGAGCGAGAAAAGTCAACGATCTCAAGCACTGGTGGGAGCAAGTATCAAGTGTAGGCCCAGAAATAGGGTACCATCCAAATCCCAGCAAGTCCATACTAATAGTAAAACCAGAACATTATGAAAGTGCTGTAGAAGCTTTCAGCGGTAGTGAAGTGGTCGTAACAAAGGATGGACAGCATCACCTAGGGGCGGTGATCAGCACGGAAGACTTCAAGAACCAATACATAAAGGAGAAGGTCAGGGAGTGGGTAAAAGAAATAAAAAAAAATGGCATTTATTGCAAAGACGGAACAACAGGTTGCGTATTTGGCATTCACATATGGGGTCAAACATCGCTGGACCTACTTGATGTGAACCGTTTCAAATGTGAGCGCATTACTTCAACCGCTGGAAGATGCCATCAGAGACAAACTCATCCCAGCGTGGGTAAAGTCGCACACCCCTGAGTGATACAGAGAGGGAGTTGCTCAAACTACCTTCTAGGTTGGGAGGGCTGGGAATCAGCAACCCGGTGAGGAGGGCAACAACGGAATACCTGAACTCGGTAAAGATAACAGAATCTCTCACTGACCGTATCGTAGCACAAGATTCTGACAGTGAAGTGGACCAGGCGGATATCTACAACATCAGAAAGACCATCACGTCAGAAAGGCAAAACTCACAGAAAAATTACCTGGTGCAATTGATGGGACAACTTTCCTGGAGACTAACAAGAAATATTCAAATAGCACAAGAAACAGGTGCTTCAAATTGGCTGACAACACTACCAATCAAGGCAAAAGGCTTCAATCTCAACAAACAAGAATTTAATGATGCTATTGCACTGAGGCATGGTTGGCCGATGGAAGGACTGCCCGATCGATGCATTTGTGGAACCAACAACGATGCAGACCACTCCATGATATGTAAGAAAGGAGGATTCATCAGCATCAGGCACAATGAAGTAATAGATGTAACAGCGAACATACTCAGAGACGTGTGTCGAGATGTGGTGCGCAAACCATCACTCATTCCCTTGGATGGAGAGATCTTGCATCACAGGACGGCCAACACATCCAATGAAGCACGAGTGGACGTTAGTGTAAGAGGTTTTTGGACAAGTGCACAGCAAGCGTTTTTTGACATAAGAGTATTTGACCCAATGGCCCATACCTACAACTAGCTGTCTCTGGATGCTGCACACAAGAGGAACGAACAAGAGAAGGTCTGGGCTAATGGGGAAAGGATTTTAAATATCGAACTAGGCAACTTTACCCCACTAGTCTTCACCACATCTGGAGGGATGGGACCCAGGGCCCAGTGCTTCTATTAAAGGCTTGCAGAGATCATCGCATATAAAAAGCAACAGCCCAGGAGCCACGTCGTAGCCTGGATTAGGTGCCGTCTATCTTTATCATTGCTCAGATCAGCACTACTATGCCTGCGAGGAACAAGACTGTCTGGACCACAACCAGCGACAGTGGCAGAAGTGGACTACGAGGCAGCAGTGGCAAGGGGGTTGCATAGGGAGGCGGCTGGATTGAAGTTGCATGGTGTAGAATAGTAATATCTGATGCTTGTAAAATATAATGTATGTACAATATTAAATAAAAATCAAAGTAGTAGTAGTAAAAGTAGTAAGTTAAAATACCCTCATTGTTCCCTGATTAAATAACACTGTATGAATATTCCCATATTCAAAATATGTTACAGGGGGACAATGCCTAGTGAGTTCACTGCTCAATAGGTGGCATTCTGAGAGTGAGGGTCTGAGTCTGGAGGGTGAGACGGTGAAGCACTTGAGCGAAGCAACCAGCCGCTTCAGAGATGGAGCTGCTTCGAGCCATGATGGATGCTTCGCATGTCTCACTCCCCAGACTGGAACAAGACCTCATGGGCTTTACCGTGTTGAGCGGTGGAATGTACAGGCTCTCAGCCTATGCCCGAGAGGGAGTAGTTGGAATATAGATAAAAAAAAAAAAAAAAAAAAAAAAAATCCACGATGATGAGTCTGAGTGCCTACCCCGGAATAGGAAGTAGCTGAATGACTACCAAGTTTGGCGCTTTGATGAGTGTTCTGACCTGGTTTAGGGTCCAAAGAGAGGATGCACAGGCTGAGTGGTTTGTATTAAAAAAAAAAAAAAAAAAATTAGTAGTATAATAGTAGTAGTAGTAACAGTTGTAGTAGTAGTAGTAACAGTAATATAGTAGTGGAAGTAGTAGTAATATCAGTAGTAGTAGTATTGTTGTTTCTATATTTTCAGTTACACAATAGGCTTATCCTTATTTACCAATCGTCAAATTTTCAGCATATACAATTAAGTGTAATTCTTAACGACTATAACACTGTTTTGTGTCAGCGTTATTAATATCGTACAACATTATATTATCTCGTTTGAGTTAAATACACATTGAAAGAGGTGTGTATTTAGTATGGTTAGATCGTTTAGGTTATATAGCTTTTAGTTAGGTTAGGCATAGACAGATATAAATGACTGAAACACATATATTTGAGAAACGACTGTATATACTTTAATAATACATCTTCTCTAATATATAAGTTTGTGTTTATGTATAATAATAATAATAATAATAATAAACGGTTTATTAAAGAATGGCAGCCTCATGAGCTGAAAATACACATTTTACAATTTAGTGGATGAACATGAGATGTACAGATATGAGGATGGTAAGCTTAGTTTACAAACAAAATAAATAAATACAATAATGATGCATGTGCAGAATACAAATTATCATAAAATAACCATGAGAGTAAGTGATATACAGTACATATACACATTTATTTACTTACTCATATACAGAACAACACAAACGCTCACGTATGCACACAAACATACATACATACAGAAACTGTTTTGGTATGGTCAGGGTGAAGAGGGTGCAGGTACTACAATGGGAGGTTAATCCTCGGTAGTGTAGGTGTGTGTGTGTGTGTGTGTGTGTGTGTGTTACTCAGTGTTACTCAGTTACTTGTTCGTCAAGGGGAATCCACGCAATGCCTGCTAAGCTCATTATTATCGCGCCTCCTTAACTGGGAATGTATTGCGTGAAATGCATGTTAAGTGTTTTATGTACTGTTGGAATGGCTGTGGATGTGTGTGTAGTCTGTATTTAGCCAATTGGCGACAACGGAAACGAAGGCTTAGGGTGGATCTGTATGGTACCATTCTCACTATAGACGGTACCGTCTCGCCCGAAGGCTTGGGTAGCCATCAGCTTAGGTGAACCATATGATACCCATCTCGCCTTGTACCATTTTTGCCAACCCCAGATGGGACGTCACAACGTCGTCCACTTATTCCAGGTACCTATTTACAGCTAGGTGAACTGAGGCTAACACATGAAAGGAGACAAGCCCAATTTGTCTCCGCCCGGCCGGGGATTGAACCCCCGACCCCTCGTGTGTGAGACGAGAGCTCTACCTACTAGGCTACGGGCTGTGTGTGTGTGTGTGTGTGTGTGTGTGTGACAGAAGGCGAAATATGGAAGAGCTGGGCGTTCTATTGTTAAGGGTGGAAATACATGGATGAAGATACGCGAACACTTAATAATAGATAATGCTTATGCATAGATTTATAATCAGAAGTTGCGCTAGTGAGCAATATGTTCTCGCTCATATGTACGTATACTTACATACATATGTGCATATGACCATATAAATACACGTACAGTACATATATATATTATATACCTTATATTCTCAACCGGGCTCGAACCATTGACAGCACATACACACAGACATACATATATATAAATATATGCACATTACATGCTTATATGCTCTTCTCTTATCCTACCTGATACTCTCAGCCGGGCTCGAACCACAAACAGTATACACTATAGACACATATATATACATAAATAACGCATACATACATACACATATACGCACACATACATACACATATACTGCACATACATAGATACATATATACACATATACATAAACAAACTCAAGCAAATACATACATAAATTATATTCTAATACACACACGCTCACACACTTATGCATATATTATTAAAGGTGGGCGCGTATATATGGTGTGACAGGCCGTTATTACACATTATTAATAATATTAACAATGGTTGGGATAGGACTATTTTTATATCTGTCAGTTCTTGCTCTTATTGGTTGGAGTGTGTTGAAATGACGAGCTGCACGTGTAGGTCTAGGGGCGTCTGGTGGAAGTAAGTTTCTGAGTCGTGGGTGAACAAGCAGCTTAGATGCAAACTGTTTGAGTGTGTTGTAGTGGTGTAGTATGTGTGTGTGTGTGTGTGTGTGTGTTATTCACTTACTTGTTCGTCAAGGGGAATCCACGCAATGCGAGCTAAGCTCATTATTATCGCGCCTCCTTAACTGGGAATGTATTGCGTGAAATGCATGTTAAGTGTTTTATGTATCGTTGGAATGGCTGTGGATGTGTGTGTAGTCTGTATTTTAGCCAATTGGCGACATCTGGAAACTAAGGCTTAGGGTTAATCTGTACGGTACCATTCTCACTACGGTACCAGTCTCACCCGAAGGCTTAGGTTGACCAGTAGCTTAGGTTGACCAGTACGATACCCATCTCGCCTTGTAACCGATCACCAACCCCAGATGGGACGTCACAACTTCGACCACTTATACCAGGTTCCTATTTATACTGCTAGGTGAACAGAGGCTACACCGTTAGACTTGCCCAAATGTCTCTTCCCCGCCCGGGTCTCGAACCCGGGACCTTCTGGTTGTGAGCCAGACGCGCTATCAGTTACGCCACGGGGAGGTGTGTGTGTGTGTGTGTGTGTGTGTACAGGTATAGTTTGTATTGATTATGTATAATGGTACCATGAGTGTTCGTGAGCGTCTGTCATTCCAACGTGCATATTTCCTTGTTGTTGGGCAGGTATAATCCGGTGGCTAAGACTGTAATCATCTCCTCCGGTACATTTGAACACGTCAGTTCATACCACTCGGTGGTATTATATAAGAAAGTATTAATACTATGATTGACTTACATGAATACTTCGGTATACAATTATTAAGTGAGCACATGAATTAGCTAATGCATGACAAACTACAGTCGCAGCTCATTCATACTTTACATATTTTGATAGATAAAATCTTGATGTATATCCAAAATCTTGTGGACTATCGTACGGTAAATCTTACAATGTTGTGGCACTCTCACGATTTGTATTATGGATATATTTCCATTGATGTATATTTATGTAAAAGAGTAAGAATTAAATTAATGTAAAATTACTAACGTTCATTAATCTAACGATAATGACGGACAATTTGGGAGAGAGCTATCCTGACAGGATTCGAACCCACTTACTCGAGGTATATTTGAAAGAGTTGGACACCGTATCCACGACCGTGAGCGAACATAAGGGAAGCAACCTTAGTTCTTATTTGAAGAACTATTTTATAGTATCGTTGAGGACTATGCCTTCGAACACTTGGCGAGTTTTTTTTACGACAAGTGGAGTTGCGAGGAAGGAGTGGTGGACCGGAAAATATATTTTTCAAAACACCTGGGCGCTGTCAAACAATTAGTATACTGTGCTACCTCTGATGACACCCATACATTCCTGGGATGACCAGATGCGGCACACTTGGTTGCCAGGATCAGCTCAAGACACAATATAAGAGCACTTCACTACAGGCGATACTACTGTCCCACGTAGATAACTAAACAATTGAGGTGACGGAATAAACGTAAACATTTTGTCCAGTTCACTTAGTCTGACATAAGGTGAACCTGTCAGTGATTCTAACAGTCTTATCTTTCCGCGTTCTTGTCCTACTACAGGCAGTCTAATGAGTATCAGCACATCTGTTGTTGCTTGATATCCTTCGAAATGTTTGTCAATTGAACACCTAGACATACTATACAAGGACGCTTAATATATCTTAGTCAGGATGAGAGTCCATCCTTAGCACTCCAACACGGCCTGATAATACCTAATTAACCTTTTCCTATTTACGGTTCCCCCAATTTGAATTTCTGCACCTCCTACATATAAATAAGAAATGGTTAACAAGGTTCTATCACGCCATCGTTGAGTGGGTTAAAACACGGACTCTCATCCTGAATATCCGTGATTTGATATTGGGTGAGGGTGATACATTAATTCATGTAACTCACGCTTACTTGTGAGATATATATTATGATGGGTCAACTCTCTCTTTTTCTCTACCCCCCTCCCCCCCTCTTTCTCTCTCTATATATTGTTCGCTCGCTCTCGCTCTCTCTCTCTCTCTCTCTCTCTCTCTCTCTCTCTCTCTCTCTCTCTCTCTCTCTCTCTCTCTCTCTCTCTCAGCAATGGTATACGGTGAAAGCTAAAGTTAATTTATGTCAGAGGAAAGTGTTTTTCAGGTAAGGTTAAGTTTTAAACAAAGGAGAGAGAGAGAGAGAGACAGACAGAGAGAGAGAGAGAGAGAGAGAGAGAGAGAGAGAGTGACACGATATAGATGAAGGGATCAAGTTTGTGATACATTTCAACCGTTGGTGGGGAGGTGTGGCAGAGTGGTCTTGCCACTGGACTGGTAATCCAATGGGCCCGGGTTCGAATCCCAATATGTCAATGGGAAGATATTATTGGGATGGAATTTGTGCTGTATCTAGTTTCAGTGCATTACCACAGCACACCGAAATGCTAAAACAAATACCCTCATTGTTCCCTGATTAAATAGCAGTGTATAAATATTCCCATATTCAAAATATGTTTCAGGGGGGCAATGCCTAGTGAGTTAATTGCTCAATACGTGGCGTTCTGAGAGTGAGGGTCCGAGTTTGGGGGATGAGACGGTGAAGCGCAGAGGTGAAGCGGCTTCAGAGATGGAGTTGCTTCGAGCCGGGGCACTTCACATGTCTCACTCCCTAGACTGGAACAAGACCTCACGGGCCCCACCGTGTTCAGCGGTGTAGTGTAAAGGCTCTCAGCCTATGCCCGAGAGGGAGTAGTTGTAATATAGAAGAAAAAAAAAGTAAAAACAAAAATAGTTTCTTTGTGATCTAGTTGGTTTGGTGCTGGTGTGCTATACTACAGACGCGGGTTCCAGGCTCGGTATAATCAATAAATGTTTCTTTTATTGATAGTGTTAAAGGTGGAGTCAGAGGTGTATATTTTGTCAGCAATTGTCGATGGGCACCTTTGACTGTTAACACATTAGCATAGTTTCACAATGTTTACCCTCACGTCGGACTTGACAGCTTCTGAAATAACCTTTTAAAGAATCATGTAACTTATATTATTCTACCTTCAGTCTAGTTATTGATACCCACGCAACAAATATTTGTCAAATACAAGAACGAATCACAACATTTCTGAGAAAGCCGTCCTTTACATCCAATTGTTTCCTAGTTACAACATACCTTGGGTACGTCTAAAATGTTGACGTTAAAGCCGTCCTTTACATCCAATTGTTTCCTAGTTACAACATACCTTGGGTACGTCTAAAATGTTGACGTTAAAGCCGTCCTTTACATCCAATTGTTTCCTAGTTACAACATACCTTGGGTACGTCTAAAATGTTGACGTTAAAGCCGTCCTTTACATCCAATTGTTTCCTAGTTACAACATACCTTGGGTACGTCTAAAATGTTGACGTTAAAGCCGTCCTTTACATCCAATTGTTTCCTAGTTACAACATACCTTGGGTACGTCTAAAATGTTGACGTTAAAGCCGTCCTTTACATCCAATTGTTTCCTAGTTACAACATACCTTGGGTACATCTAAAATGTTGACGTTAAAGTATTAACTTTGGTTGAATTGATATATCCTTATAATTGTGAATATGCCTAACTATAGATAGTGGACCTGGTGTGTGACAATCCAGAATGGAGAAGACCAAGAGGAACACCACTGAACTTATGACTAAGTTAAATGATCATGGGATAGGAAGAGCTGTAACCAGGAACCTAACTTAGCTGAACCCCAAATAATGTATCCTGAAGGTGAGAGTAAGGCACTGTAGATGGTTAATGGTGTGGATGTATGAATTATGATTGATAGTGCGGATGTATTAATGTATTTGATGTATTTTGTGAAGGGATAACACACATGAATGAGACGGTTAAATGGGCAAAGAAACCTATAATTATCTGGGAACACATTAACTAATACCCATAAAACATTATTAGACAACACTATGCAGGTGGGAAGGTGAATTATCGGGGCAGAGAGAGCCAGAAACATTATTAGACAACACTATGCAGGTGGGAAGGTGAATTATCGGGGCAGAGAGAGCCAGAAACATTATTAGACAACACTATGCAGGTGGGAAGGTGAATTATCGGGGCAGAGAGAGCCAGAAACATTATTAGACAACACTATGCAGGTGGGAAGGTGAATTATCGGGCCAGAGAGAGCCAGAAACATTATTAGACAACACTATGCAGGTGGGAAGGTGAATTATCGGGGCAGAGAGAGCCAGAAACATTATTAGACAACACTATGCAGGTGGGAAGGTGAATTATCGGGGCAGAGAGAGCCAGAAACATTATTAGACAACACTATGCAGGTGGGAAGGTGAATTATCGGGGCAGAGAGAGCCAGAAACATTATTAGACAACACTATGCAGGTGGGAAGGTGAATTATCGGGGCAGAGAGAGCCAGAAAACATTATTAGACAACACTATGCAGGTGGGAAGGTGAATTATCGGGGCAGAGAGAGCCAGAAACATTATTAGACAACACTATGCAGGTGGGAAGGTGAATTATCGGGGCAGAGAGAGCCAGAAACATTATTAGACAACACTATGCAGGTGGGAAGGTGAATTATCGGGGCAGAGAGAGCCAGAAACATTATTAGACAACACTATGCAGGTGGGAAGGTGAATTATCGGGGCAGAGAGAGCCAGAAACATTATTAGACAACACTATGCAGGTGGGAAGGTGAATTATCGGGGCAGAGAGAGCCAGAAACATTATTAGACAACACTATGCAGGTGGGAAGGTGAATTATCGGGACAGAGAGAGCCAGAAACGTCGAAGATGACAATAGCTCGGAAATTGAAAAGGACAGAACGAAGAAGATTTGAAATGGCCAGCACAAAATTGAGGGAGAAAAATAGATAACAAAGGAAAGGAAAGTTGGAAATGTCCAAAACAAGTTTAGTGTAATTAGGAGGGAGGCAAGGCGACAGAAAATACGTGTATGTAGAAGATGAAAGTATTGCACATATGTGACATTCTCTTGTAGAACACACATAACCAATATCCTGTGACGTGCTTTTATGATAGGCTGGCTGTATATTACATTATATGATTACAAAAAGCCATGACATATTTTTCATCTGTAATGGGTTTGAATTTACCGCTTGTAACGCCTTTACTAAAGAAACATCTGGTTTTATTATAATCTGGGTAACATAATACGAGATTATTAATCACTTTAGTGCTCATGCCCTTATTTCGCTTCTTATTTTGGTTATACTTAAAGAGTTGTATGCAGATTAGAATGGATTTTAAATGTAAACAAACAATCTCAATAAATCATCAAATCCTCATAGGCCTATGTTCATCCTAACTGAAACAAATCATCTACTAATAGCCTTTATAAAATGACGAAACACGTCTTAATATACAACAGCTATGATTGTTTGGGAAGATCTCTCGTAGTAACGTTCCTCCTCTTAAGGTGGAGTTACGCCAGTGTATGTATCCGATCCTTGTTTTGATTAATTTATCAGTTTTAATCTATGCCGATACTAAAGTGAAGGTTGATATGTGTCCATTGCAACTGTCATTATTACGTTATTTTAAGAATACAATTTAAAATCAACAACTAGTATCCCAAACCACGATAGCATTACCCAAATGCTAAACAAACCAACTATGAAACTACTGTAGATACCAGACTCTCATACACATTATCGGATACAGGTGACCGTGTGTCGCCACCTTCAGACAGAGTTACATAATGCTACATGTAAAGATACTGATCAGGTTCTATAGTAGGTTTGATTATAGTTATCGGTAAACTGAATAACCTATCAACTGATCTGTTCATACTAATGACAAAATATGAAACTGTATCTGCGTTATATTAATACCAATTTGTCATAATCAACAGCAGATTTTGCTACAAAATGTCCGTAATAACTAAGTCATCGAAATGAGGACTGACATTTTTTGACAGCTGAAAATAAGCCAACTTTAGTAACACACTCCACAATTCGATACAGTACAGAGCTTATGGTCAACCAGAACGAAATATGATAACAATTATGTCAAAATGGAAGTTACTAGAGATCATTGTCTTGCTCTCTGACTATTATAATAGTATTCAATGTTATTAATAATACAATATGTATACTACTGGAAGGGTAGAGAGTTCCTCTGTTGTTATTAGATATGTTATACATCTGTGTATGTGTTGTCGTCTCTTCTCCACAATAGATAGTGATTGTATTGCACACACACACATATTGTCACTCACTCACTCTCTCTCTCATATATAATTCAGTAACATTTTCAATATGCCAGGTATAAGGGAATGTGTACAAGCTTTATGAACTTAAGCCTACATATTACCCCTGTGTTCTCTCCCACACACACTCACACATTCACTTTCCCTCTTTCGTTATTTCATTTAGATATTGTTTAACCTGATATGAAATACAATGTAATACATTCCTACCTCTCTCTTTTCCAAATACTTTAATATATTATAAGCGTCAATATGCCAGGTATTGAACAAAATATTATATTGCCTTACTCCCCTCGACCCCCCCCCCCCCCCTCTTCTCGATCTCTCGATTTCTCTCTTCAAAACCCTGGTCCCTCTCATTGGGGCAGGGGGGGGGGGGGGGGGAGTAGACCATAGGACAATAGAAACATTGGATTCACATTTTTCCCTCTCCAAGGTGTTCTTTTACATATATAAATTATTGAACAAAATCCGACATATATACTTCAAAATCACAGGTAAAAAGGTCAAGCAAAAGGGTAAATTACAGAATCAATTAAATTTATCCTATTTTTAACTGACCTGTCGATTCTTACACAACGTAATAGATATATCCAAAATGTGTATGTAAACACTGAGACAAATAACAAAGCGATGATATACCCGGTAACACAACTCCAGTAGGCTACCTTACTAGGATAATTTGTATTGATTGTAAGATGTGACAGGGAAAAGAAATGCCAACCATTCCCTTCCATCACCAAACCACAACCAACACCATCTCCAACATTCCGTTACGCATTGCTTTTTTTTTTTTTTTTTTTTTTAAAAGAGACAATGAACGGAGGAAGGAAAAACACAGATAAACAAAAAGGTCCATGTGCCTAAAGGCATCCTCCATTCATAAAATGTTTGTAACAACTGGATTTAAACATTTGTAGATTGTAAGTTTGTGGAAAGCAATTCGAGGGAAGTGAATTCCAAAGAGTAGTAGTTCTAGGGATAAATGAATTTTGATAAGCAGAAGTTCTGCATTGTGGAGGAGAAAGTGTAAATTCATGGGCGCTCTCAGCTGCCCTAGTTCTACGGGGAAAGATGTGGAGAGGCGGCACAATTGAAGCAAGTTCCTCGGAACAATTGCTGTGAAAATATCTGTAGAATAATGCAAGGGATGCAACGTTTCTTCGTATGGATAATGTAGGAAGGTCCTGTGTGCTTGCAGGGTTATTGATTAATCTAATAGCTTTATTTTGAATTCTGTCCAACTGCCTCAATGCAACCACTCCACTTCCACTCCACAGAGGTGAACAGTAATCCATCTGAGAACGCACATGACTTTTATATATTACGGCCAACTGCTCGTCAGTGAAGAATTCTCGAACTCTGTACAGTAGTCCCAGTTTTTTAGAGGCATTCTTAGCAATGCTTCTAACATAATGTGTCCAGCTCAAGTTAGTAGTTAATGTTACACCGAGAATGTCAATACTAGGGGAAGTGGGAATATTTACATCATTAAAAAATATATGGGAGTCAGTGAGATTCTGTCGGTTAGAAAATTGAATGTACTTGGTTTTCTGTGCATTAAAGGAAACTAGATTCTTTTGTCCCCATTCTTCAATTCTAGAAAGGTCCTGGTTCAGAGAAATTGCAGTGCTTATTTTTGAATTTATAAGATCGGGTTGGGTGAAAGAATTGCTAAATGTGAAGGAACTGTGGAGTGTTGAGTCATCTGCATAGGAATGTATTGGATTATGAGTGGTAGATATGAGATCATTGATATGAATGAGGAACAGAGTTGGGGCCAAAACTGATCCCTGGGGAACACCAGCATTTATTGAGTGAAATTGAGAATAAAGGCCATCTACCATTACACGTATTTTTCTGTTATGAAGATAAGAATAAATTAGTGGAACTAATGATGCAAGGCCGTAGTGTGACATCTTCGACAATAAGGATTGATGCCAGACTCTATCAAATGCCTTTGATATATCCAGTGCTATTGTATGTGTTTCACCATGTTGGTCTGTAGCTTGGTTGATTTGATGCGTAAGAAGGCAAAGAATGTCTGCAGTTGATCGACATCGTCTAAAACCATATTGCCTATCACTGATTAATTTATTATTCTCAAGATGCTTAATTATGTGATTCTATCTATCTATCTATATGCTCAGGCCCAATCCCCATTTTGGGGGTAGCCGACTCAAGACGGAGCAAGAACAGGGAAAACACAAAAACAACATAAAACAACAAATAAACACAGATAAAAAGCAAAAACTCACACACATCCAGGTCACCCAGGAGAAGACCCAGAGACCAGGGTCACCAAGGTCGCTCCAGCACTCCCCCGGCCCCAGACCACCCGGAGAGGTTCCGATCTCGGCAGGCAGACATGCAGCGGAGCCAAAGCCACAAGCCCTCTCACCACACTTCCAGGCGCACCCTTCATATTAATCGTCTCCCCGGGCCAGGCGCCTGATGGACTATTATCTAGTCCAACTTGCGCCCGACCCCTTACTAATTTCAAAGACTTTACCAAGAGTGGAAGTTATAGCTATTGGTCTGTAGTTTGATGGATCTGAAGAGGCACCTTTTTTAGGAACTGGATGGATGTTTGCTTCTTTCCAGGGTACTGGGAAGCATGAGGTATGAGTACACAGACGGACAAATTTTGCCAATACAGGAGCGAGCACCAAGGAGCAATTCTTAAGTACTATTGGAGGAATTTCATCTGGACCAGGAGCCTTATCTACTGAGAGATTCTGCAAAATAGTTTTGACATGTCTGGTGTGGATCTTAAGTGAGGGAATTTCAGGCGAATACAAATTAAGTACAGGGACATCTTGATTTATTTCATCTAAGGTCGAGTTGATGGAAAAAATATCCGCAAAGACGTTAGCTTTACCTCGTGGATCACTTACAAGATTGCCAGTCGGAGATTTTAATGGTGGAATGGATGAAATAGTAGTGAAGTTGGATTTGAATGAGTTAAGAGTAGACCAAAATATTTTGTTATCATTTGGATTATTTAGAAGTTTATTTGCCTGCTTGTGGAGAAAGTTTGATTTAGTTAGATTTAATACAGTTTTGGCATGATTTCTGATGTTTCTAAAGTAATTAAAGGCTTTATGTGTTTTTGATCTTGTGTATGCATTATAGGCTATTGCTTTGTGTTCAGTTACTCTAGCACCATTATGGTCAAACCATTTAGGTGAATTAGATCTTTTACTGTACTTTTGATGAGGAATAAAAGTTTCCATTCCAATTTTTATAAAATCTTGTATGTGGCTCAAGGTTGAGTGTACATCATTAGAAAAGAAAGAGGTCCAGGGAATATCAATAAAGAAATCATGAAGACCCTCCCAGTCTGCCCTATCGTAATGCCATATAGTTATGCTTGCTGACCCCATTCAGAATGACACATTGCCTGCAACTAATAATCAGAATTTGGGATCCACAGAACCTGCAACACCTGACATCACTCTACCTGTGACACCCCCACGCCGACAAAGACCACCACCTGACTTACGCACTTTACCACATACACCCACCCCTCCGGTGCAGCCACGCCAACCTCCTATTGTTTACACACCCATTCCTACTTTACCTACTCGCACTGTCCCTCTCCCTCCAAAGCTACCTTCTCAAGTTCTCCCTACACAGCACTCTTTACCTTTTCCTGCTTCACCATATATCAGTTTACCTAACTATTCAGAATCGTCAGGTACTCTACCTACTACTCCTATTGTTGCCAACATTCCTAATCTCATCACTCTACCTGTCTCTACCACTCCGCAAGTTTCCTCCTCTCTACCTACTTCTTTACCTATTCCTCTTGTTCGAAGTACTTCCGCTCCGCATACCTATGCCTCTAAACTTAAATCTCCAGCTCCTTCCGTATCACACTCCGCCACTAAAACATCTACCCGACCTCTTCCATTACTCACCAAGACCTTCCCTCAGACTTCTTCTAGCACACGTCCTTCTCAGTTACTTCTTCCTAGGCACAATATCAACAAAAGACTATCACAATCTTCTACCCCAGCTTCCTCCCCCTCTCCACAATCACGTATCAATAAACCCTCTTTAATACCTACTCTATCTAATCCTACATGTACAAGATCTGGTCGACGTGTGATACCACCTCAACGATGGGCTCCTACCTTCAAGCCTACCTACATACGGCGGGACCTGACCAAATCTACCTTGCCAACTCCACTCCTGACCACCCCAACTAGTGCGAGGTCACCTCTACCTGTTCCAGCCTCGCCTGCCTCCATGCACACATCACCAGTCAACCCTGTCCTGGTCACTACTACTCCAAACTCGGCAGTGCTCAGACCTTCTCCAAGGACACCTCCTGCTACAGCGCCTCCTTCTGCACCTACAGCTGCGATGAAGATAAACAGTGTCTCTTGTCTTCAATGGCATCAAAACATCACCGGTCAAAACCCCTCATCACTTGGTGCAACTAGCTGCGGAAGCCGACAAACCTATTCAGGTCATGATGACCATGGACGTTACCAAGCCAGTCGATGTTCCATGCAAAATCTGTCACCAGTCCTTAACACATACACCACCCGATCATATACAGTATACTCCAATCGCGAGGTCGCGACTTTTTCTTCGCCGACAGTGGTAAAGTGCCGGGGTTGGTGAAATGGGGTATCAAGGACAGTTGCAGAATTGCTAGCCTGCAAGTGAGCAACAAGAAGAAGCAAGGAAAACAGAGACAACGACGAAGAACAACAAGTATACCTGAGCCACCCCTTCCCTCAGGAGTTTCTCATTCTCTATGGGACAGGGCACCACCAATGAGTCTAAAGCAGTCACCCCAAGAAAGGGGAAATTCCAGGAGCCAATCACAGCCCTGGTTTCAAACCGTACCAGCCAATCACCAGAAAGCATTTCCTCGGTCCCCGGATCTACAATTAAATGAAAATATGGTAATGCAAATAGAACATCAGCGACCAGAAACCTACAGGCATAAATGGACCTAGGCAGGAGTGCAAGTTATGACGAACCTGGAGATGTCATAACCCTAGCAGAAGAACAACTAATAGGCGAGCTACAATAAAGTTTGTCTAAGAGTTTGAATTATGGTATAATCCATAAAAGTAAGATTTCTCCATTATTAAACTAAGCAACTATTATATGTCATAAATCTACTACCTATTATCCAGGTACCAATATAAATATTCATTATGTATGTCTACGATAAGTATTATACCTCACAACTCGATCACAACAAATTCACAATACCCCTATTGCCTTGAATTCATGTAAGTGAGAGGCAAGATTTAAGTCCAACATAACCTCAAAGAAAGAGTGAGGATGTATGCAAACATTCACTGAGGTAATGCCCCTAACTCTGCAAGGAAAGGGACATCAATGAGCAGTGGAGACCTGCACAGCCCTTCCCCCTGCCCGGAGAGAGTGCTACACCTGCTACAGTACCTGCTGAAGTCTAGACCCTGAAGTCCTGCTCGAGAGACGTCATCCATCCTGAAGTTCTGCTCCACGGACCGACGATCTACGTCGGCCAGACTTGCTCTCTACCCTCCTATCTTACCCTAAGTGTCTCTGAATATCTTACGCTGTGATTATTGTTGTGAAGGTATAGGTAAAATATGTGAATATTACAGTGCTACGATTCTATATACTGTAGATCTGGGTCCAAGATCATTATTCATTGCGTATGTGTTAATCCTTCTGAATCATATATTACTTCATGTATAGATCTGTGTCTAAGATCTAGTGTTCATCTTGCTCCATAAACCTTCTAGAACGTTCTGCGCATACGTTACATACTCGTGTTAATTAATTCACCTAGCCAAGTACTCACAGATTTTCCTAATATATGTTATTCTGTTATGTATGTTACAAGTTGAGGTCGAAGTGTATTTTGTGTATTTACTCCCTGCCTAATCATAACTTGTTGCCTAGAACCTACGCTCAATTTCACATTTAATTTATCTCAGTTCCCTCGTTGAGAAGATTTATTGTTAATTAATTATATATATTTGCTTCCCGAGATTCCCATCTTACGCTTGTTTACTTAAGCGTTATTGTAATTATTATATGAACTATTATTAATGTTCATTTGATTACTGATGTAGATAATTCTGATTCTTCTCGTCTAGGAATTCTAGCCTTGCATAGAGTCTGTTATCTAACTATTCATCATCTAGAATACACCGCTTATTAGGTGAATTCTTCATAAGACTCTGTTAACCCGTTCAGAATCTTGTTTATATCATTTTGAGTACTTAATAAGTACAAATTCGTTGTGTACGTTCCTTTCAATATAATTACTATCTTGTTAACCCCCGCAGACATTAATAGTTAACTTACTGGAGAGGAGGCGGACCGCCCGGTATTATTCCCCACAACTGTCAAAATCTCACTGAGGGACTGGTAGAAATCGGAGGAACTTGGGGTTGCCACCAATCGACAGATTCTGATCTAACTTACCTAACTTACTGAGCTCAATATGACGCTAGAGCGTCATATAACTTATTAGAGAGATATTAAGATAAGTTCATATGACGCACTAGCGTCATATGAGTATTTGGGCAAAAGCGTCATATGACACGATCGCATCATATAAGTCGGAGGGGGTTAATTATTCTTTACGCTAATAACATATAAGTGTTTCTAGGACATCTGTTAACTAAGTTTGTTTAGTTAATCAGACTTTGTCTTTAATTATGATTATAAGTTCATTCATAATCGTATAGTAAATCTTAAATCTGAATTCCTCGCCCCGAGTTGTTATTATTACATACAATCGATTGAAGCACATATATTTCAGATCATAATTTACATAAATTAAGTTAAGTAGATATTGTATTGTAAAAATAATTTAACAGTTCATTGTCATTAAATTCATTGCATTAAACCAGATACTAAGATTGTAGTTACACAAACCAGAATTATATTTTCCATCATCGCAGTAACCTGCATGACCTGACCAAGCTACCTGGTCAAAAAGTCTCACTACCCATACCAGCCTACCTGTCTCACGCGCGCGCCCTCGCCCCGTGACCGTGGCTCTAACCCGCCACCCGTGTACCTGTCTTTTAACTCTCAACTCATTCATTCTCTCATATACAGAGAGTATATTAATAATTATATTTATTGACGAATAGTTCACGAGAGACACTTGACTCACATCATTATTATTATTAAGGGTTGATGCTATAGGTCACGTGTTATTACTTAATTGCATATTTCCCATATTATTTATTACCACAAATAGGTTTATACTTGATCTTATTTATTAACTATTGTTCACATGTACTTTATTCATTACCTGATATGAGCGTTCTGGGTTCGAATCCACGGACTGCCACATGTGTTTGTAATATTTCATTAATCGATTTTAGGAGTAGAGTTGGTTGTTGGATAGAACATAATAATTTCTTATAATTATCAAGGTAATACTTCATCCGGATTTACGTGTATACATTCGTGAATTGAACATTGAGATGATTATGCTACAATATCCTAAGCATAAATCAAACCTATAAGATCCTATTTCCCATGTTACTGAATAAACTTATGTGTATAATTTACATGTGTGTCATCACTGAGTTCTGTAGTACCTAGTTGAATACTGATTGTGAGATTAAGAACATGTTCGGTGTGTCCCTGTTGGGAATATTTACGGTCTATAAGTCCATATCTGGATTTTAGTAAAGACTATATCACGGGCTTTAAATAATATAGCCCGACATAACAAAACGTATTTCAATTTACCCTTTAACATCCACAATAATTTCATAAGCCGAAAATAATAATATAATGCAAGTCAAAATAGCTATCAAAATAAGTCATAATCCTCAAGGGGTTAAAATATCAATTAGTATTCTATCTCGAAAATAATTACATAAACATCTTCACCGAACTGACGCTGTTAATGCCTCCTTCATTGTTCCGGCTAGCACTACACGATTTGACTCCGCTTAGGAAGTACATTTGGTAATCAACGTGGTAACAATAATCCCAATTTACCTTAGACACACAAAGGTTAAATCCATACTAAAGGAGGAGTCACACATGTCAAAATGTCCGGCAATTTTCGATAATCATTAATTTTATTATTGATTTATGTTTTTCTGTACTATGTTGAATTTGTTTATATATACTGTATAATTATATATCCGTATATATTATGATAATTATTGCTAGTAGTAGTAGTAGTAGTAGTAGTAGTAGTAGGAGGACAACTTCACCCGAGACAAACAAGAAAACTACAAATAGCACAAGAAACGGGCGCTTCAAATTGGCTGACAACACTACCAATCAAGGCAAAAAGCTTCAATCTCAACAAACAAGAATTTAATGATGCTATTGCACTGAGGTATGATTGGCCGATTGAAGGACTGCCCGATCGATGCGTTTGTGGAACCATCAACGATATAGACCACACCATGATATGTAAGAAAGGAGGATTCATCAGCATCAGGCACGATGAAGTAAGAGATATAACAGCGAACATGCTCAGGGAGGTGTGTAGAGATGTGGTGAGCAAACCATCACTCATTCCCTTGGGTGGAGAGACCATGCAGCACAGGACGGCCAACACATCCACTGAAGCAAGATTGGACGTTAGTGCAAGAGGCTATTGGACAAATGCACAGCGAGCGTTCTTTGACATAAGAGTATTTGACCCAATGGCCCACAGCTACAGCGAGCTGTCTCTGGAGGCTGCACACAAGAGGAACGAACGAGAGAAGGTCAGGACATATGGAGAAAGGATCTTACAAGTCGAACATGGCAGCTTTACCCCACTAGTCTTCACCACATCAGGAGGGATGGGACCCAGGGCCCAGTGCTTCTATTCAAGGCTAGCAGAGATCATCGCAGAGAAGAAGCAACAGCCTAGGAGCCACGTCGTAGCCTGGATGAGATGCCGTCTATCTTTCTCATTGCTCAGATCAGCACTACTATGCCTGCGGGGAACAAGAAGGTCTGCACCACAACCAGTGACGGTGGCAGAAGTAGACTACGAGGCAGCAGTGGCAGAGGGTCGCATTGGAAGGAGACTGGATTGAAGTTGCATGGTGTAGAATAGTAGTATCTGATGCTTGTGAAATTTAGTATGTGTACAATATTAAATATAAGGTAGTGGTGGTGGTGATGGTGGAGGTGGTGATGGTAGTAGTAGTAACATGAAATGTATGAAAAATATTAAATAAAAATCAATGTAGTAGTAGTAATCCACGATGATGAGTCTGAGGGCTTACCCCGGAATAGGAAGTAGCTGAATGACAACAAAGTCAGGCGCTTTGATGACTATTCTGACCTAGTCTAGGGTCCAAAGAGGGGATGCACAGACTGAGTGGTTTAAAAAAAAAAAAAAAAAAAAAGGAGTAGTAGTAGTAGTAGTAATAGTAGTAGTAGTTAATAGTAGTAGTGTGTATGCGTGCGTGTGTGTACATGCATGACTCGTGTCTCCGTGACCTTCCTAATGTCAGACCAAATCCATTAACACCTTGCGAGCGGCCTAGGCAGTAACTTCTACGTACCGCCCAGCGGGTGGTTTTACCCTAAATGGCCTTGTTTCCGTGATCTTTTTCACGCATAAACAAGAGCCAGAGCGTAATACAATTATGTATCTCTGAAAGGGCATATATTGAGCTTTCCAATGACACCAGAACCATCCTTCTACGACCACGCGTTCTCTTGCAACGATCGTGCAACACAAGTGAAAAAACCCTAAAATACGGTAATTTCCTCACATAATTCCCTGTGTGGCGAGGTAGGGAGGGTGGAGTAGTGTGGAGTAGATGTCAGTAGGGGCGCGGGGTCCGTGCCGAGCGGTCATGAGATAACCTACGCTCCTCCCGTCGCTCGTCTCTCTCTCAGAGCCATTCTTGCTCAAAAATTGCACACAGACTAAAGTCGGGCCCCGATAGACAGGGGTTAAGCAAACCCCCGCAAAGATAGGCTGCGTATGTTTGTTCGCCCTGTACAGTGCATGTGTGCATGTGAGTTTATGAGTGTGTGCATGTGTATTTCGCTGGTTTTATGGAATGTGTGTGTGTGTGCTTTTGTGTTTTGTGTTTGGAAGGGGGACTGGAGGTGGGGCGTACGTTGATGGGGTAGGAGAATACTGAATACAGAGACAAATATTTCATATGGATTTTTATGTATTCATATAGACGTACAGATTTCTTTGGCCCCTAGCTGACACTTTCCCGGTTTTAATTTCAGTCCTGCACGTCGAATGGACTCTAATATTTCAACTAAACTCTCAAATGTGTGGGCCAAGTGGTGGTAATAATATAACATGAACTATAACATGAACTATAACATGAACTAAGTAGGTTAGATAAGTTTGCCAAGTAAATCTTCAACATACTTTGTCCATCCCACCTCTATTCTGTCCAGTTCTCCAAACCAAGAATTAACAAATTGTCTCTGTCTTTCTTCAACACGACAAGACTTATGCTCTTCTCTTATCCACCTGATACTCTCAGCCGGGCCCGAACCACAAACAGTATACACTATAGACACATATATATATGTATACATAAATAACGCATACACATATACGCACACATAAATACACATATACTGTATATACATAGATACACATATACATATATACATATATACATAAACAAACTCAAGCAAATACATACATATTTATATTCTAATACACACACGCACACACACTTATGCATACATTAATAAAGGTGGGCGCGTATATATGGTGTGACAGGCCGTTATTACACATTATTAATAATATTAACAATGGTTGGGATAGGACTATTTTTATATCTGTCAGTTCTTGCTCTTATTGGTTGGAGTGTGTTGAAGTGACGAGCTGCACGTGTTGGTCTAGGGGCGTCTGGTGGAACTAAGTTTCTGTGTCGTGGGTGAACAAGCAGCTTAGATGCAAACTGTTTGAGTGTGTTGTAGTGGTGGGTTGAAAGTGCAGGTATGCTAAGGGTGGTGAGAGCTTTCTCGTACCCTGGATATGTGCCACCCAGGATGATCCTGCATGCCCTCGTCTGCTCTCTCTCCAATTGACGTTGTTGTGTCAGGGTTAGAAAGGAGGACCAGGCGGGAGAGGCGTAGGTGAGCTTAGGGAGTATGAAGGTGTTATATATACTCTTCAGCTCATTCTCCGGCGCCCCCAGGGATCTCAACCGCCTTAGCATAAACAACTTGTATGTGGCGGTCCTGACTGTGGTAGTTACATGTTTCTTCCAGTTCAGTTTGTTGTCCACAGTGATTCCGAGGAGTTTGGTGGACTCAACAAGCTGAAGGGGATGAGGACCAATTGTGACAGTGGGTGGAGGAAGGTCGGTAATGGAAGTGTTGATGTGCATGACCACTGTCTTGTCATGATTGATAGTCACATGATTGTCTGTGGTCCAGGCTTGAAGACGGTCGAGGATGTCTTGTAGGGGGTCATAGTTAGGGGAGGTGTTATCGACAGTAATGCCGACTGTCGAGTCGTCCACGTACTTCCAGTGGAATGGGGTGTCCTTTAGGGCATCATTAATCAAGATGAGGAACAATAGAGGCCCCATCTTTGTGCCCTGTGGGACTCTACATGTGATGTCTAGGAAGGTGGAGATGAAGCCTTGGTATCACACTGCTTGTCGTCTGTCACTAAGGAAGTCGGTCAACCACACAACCAGGGTTGGATGTAGCCCCAACTTTATGGCCTTCTTGATGATGATGGTGTGGTCAACAAGGTCAAAATTAATGCTTTCCTGAAGTCAATAAAGGCAAGGGCGAGGGAAGTCTTTCTCTTCTCAAGATTTGTGTAAATATAATCTAGGAAGCTAATAAGACAGTGAGTGGTGGAGGAGGTTTTTACGTTGCCAAACTGTTGGGGATCTATCAAGTGACGGATTTGTGAGTAATCCAGGTGAATACAAAGTCCTCACATATTAGACTAGGGATGGGCGTTATGGCAATTGGTCTGAGTTCATTAAGAGAATGTGGGGAGGGGGTTTTGGGGATTGGAGTGACGTATGAAGTTTTCCAGTCTGCAGGGCATTTACTTTGCCTTAAGGAGGCATTAATTATCGAGCAAAGGGGGGTGGCAAATTCCACCGAAAATTCGTTGTATATTTTCATGGGTAGGTCTACTGGAGTTGTTGATCTTTTTTATTTGAAACTGGAAAGCTTTTTGGCCACTTCATATTCTTGAACAGTTACTGAGGGGGAAGGGGATGGGAGGAAGGCAGGGAGGTTGGTGCGGTCTAGTTTGGGGAGGGTTTGGCAGATGGTAGAGAAGTGATTACTTATCAGTTCAGGTGCATCTACACGAGGGACATGGGAAACACAGGGGATCGAAGGAGTCCCACTACTTAAGCCACAAAGATTCTTAATTTTAGAGTACCACTGACTGATATTGGTTTGTTTTAAATTATGAATCTTTGTAGGGTAGTAGGACTTCTTCGCCCAACGGATTTCCCTTATCACAATGTTGCGTAGGTCCTTGTAGCGATTGTTGTCTGTGTAGAAGGCCTTGTTCCGATTCTGCATCAGTCTCTTGATCCGAGGAGTAATCCATGGGACGTCAGAGGGGTGCATTTTGGTCCTCTTGGTGGGGAAGAAGTGGTGGTAGGCTTCGGTGGTGATAGATACAAAGTTGTCCCATTTGGCATTAACATCTTCAGTGAGAACCTCCATCCACGGGTAATGAACCAACCACTGCCCGAACCCCCGCATTGCAGAGTCTGGCATTGGTCGGTAGGTCCGGATGACGGAGGTTTGTTAATGGGAGGTGGTAGGGGCAGGTGACCAGAACACAGAGAGATGAGTGCTGCGTCCCACAGGAGGTAAAGGTTCAGGTGGGAGGTACTGCTCATCCATGTCCATCAAAATAAGGTCAAGAGTGTTGTGGTTGTGGGTGGAGAAGTCAACAATTTAAGAAAGATGCAGCTGTTCTTGAATCTCACAGGTGTCTAGTTCATTGAAATCCCCACAAACCACCAACTTGGATGATGGATATTGGAGTTTGAGATCATCACATGTATCGATGATGTGGTTGATTAGTGCGGGGCCGGTGGGTGAGCGTGGTGGGTGGTAGATCACACAGTAGATAATGGAGGCAGTGTGACGAGGGTGGGATTAACTCTCACCCAGAGTGCTTCGATTCCCTCCGGGACCTCAATATCCAGGCGAGATGCACACAGCTGTTTCCGGGCGAAAATAGCTATTCCTCCCCCCCTCCTCTCTGTCCGAAGTTGGTGAAAAAGGTCATAGTCTTGTATCACGCATATTTCTGGGGTGATTTGCCATGCTTCAGTAACTGCTACAATATCAGCACTAATTTGTTTAACTGTCACAATAAGTTCGTCGAGTTTATTACACAAAGAGGTGACATTGGACAGTAGCAACGATGGGAGGTTATACCAAATACGGGGAACCTCAAAATGTGCGTATGGTTTCTTTACTGTCACTTTTGTAGGTACTTTTTTGTGTGTTTTTATGATAGGAATTCGCTTGGGGACACTCCTACCTTCTCTCCGGCCACGATTGTGAAAATTTTTCAATTCTTTTATACGCACTATAGTGTCTGAAGGTGGGTATCCAGCCCCCTTTTTAAGACGAATTAAGGAGGAGGCAGAGTAGCAAGGCGACATGGTTGAGTATGCTCTGTTTCCTGTTTCATGTCTAGTTCGTTTGGTAATACACAATGACACTGTAAATTACAATTGCACTTATCATAAATAGATTGTTCACTTGAGGTACAAATACGGCGATGGAGTCGAGGATGAACTGTGGTGAAGGTGAAAGGTCACAAATCCGACCCGGGCGGCTACGAGAGCGCCTTAGAGCACGTCTTCACCTCACGGTATCAGGCGGCCAAGTGTGCTAATGTGTGTGTGTGTGTGTGTCTGTGGTCGTCTGTGTGTGTGTGTGTGTGTGTGGCTTGTGGTCCCTTGAAAAATATGATGGATGATGTTAGTTTCTTCCCCCAGCTTAACAGTCCAGGAAAACTTGCTCCCACCTCCCACCAAACTTTAACAACGGAACCCATGACAGAAAATACCACAAACAATATCTGTACTGACGACAGACACTGCATTAACGGCAGCAGAGTCAAAGATAACAACACAAACAACAATAACTGACTGACAACAAACACAATAGGAACAACAATGGAAGTGGCAAGAGAAACAACCACAACTTCGAACCTGAGGACCAAAACGACAACAACAACAACAAAATCAACGAACCTGATGTCCAAACCGACCACAGTAACAACGTCAATGGACCGGACTACCAAAACTACCACAACAACAACAACAATGGACCTGATGACCAAAAGGAGCACAACAACAACAAAAATGGACCGGACTATCAAAACTACAACAACAACAACAACAATGGACCGGACTACCAAAACGACCACAACAACAACAACAACAATGGACCGGACTACCAAAACGACCACAACAACAACAACGGACCGGACTTCCAAAACGACCACAACAACACCAACAACAACAATGGACCGGACTACCAAAACGACCACAACAACAAAAACAACGACCCTGATGTCCAAAACGACCACAACAACACAAACAACAACAATTGACCGGACAACCAACGACGTTAACAACAACGGGCTGATGATCAAAACTACCACAACAACGGCAGATCTCACGACCAAAACAACAACGGGCTTGCTATCGTCTAACAGGAACAAATCGACACCTAAAAGCCATGAAAAGTGTTAATATTGACAAATAAATAGGGTGAAAGGTCCTAACATCGCCAAGCTAATGGTGCGAACATCTTAATAATTAACGGTGCTAAACAGGAGGGAGAAGGGGGACCATAAATATAATCCGGCTTTCTTAACTTTCATTTATATGCTACTAGGAGGGGTACCCGGCGTTGCCCGGGTTTAAATTCTACTACCATAATCACCATCATCAATCACTACTACCACAATCATCACAATACTACTACTACCATAATCACCGGCCTCGACCTCCCTGTGCTTCATTAAACGTCGACCTCGATTTCGGCCTCTAAATGACCTCCGATTTTGGATCTGACCTCATCCGTACCCCCATTTGGGGAGCTTCGAACAACTTTCGTTCCATACACCTTTTCGATCGGAGGCCTCCTTCTGCCCCAAACGGCCATTTTTTTCACATTTTTTTCGCTCCCGTATACTACAGAAGTTCTGCCGAAAATTTTATTAAACAAAAGTGTCTCTGATTTCCACTAAACTCGCCTAAAACCATCTCCAAAGCCTGGGCTTTCCAACGGTGCCCCACACTCCCACCTGGCACCAAAACTGTG
Source organism: Paralithodes platypus (assembly GCA_032716605.1). Lineage (NCBI taxonomy): Eukaryota > Metazoa > Arthropoda > Malacostraca > Decapoda > Lithodidae > Paralithodes > Paralithodes platypus. Next base: position 1,556,971 of record CM064515.1, read on the forward strand.
GGAGGAGTTTAGTAACAAAGGTACAAAGGTCAGGTAACTGACAAACAGACAAACATTGACCTTTATTTATTAAGATACTGTATAATTAACTCTCCACATTTGCAGCATAATTGACCACTTGTATTACATGTTATGTTTGGGATTTTAAATAGGAAATATCATTATTACTCTTATATAGTTTTAAGGTACAGTACTTGCCGGGAATTAGTAATGTACATGATTATTGGGAGGCGACTGTACACCACCTTATGACTTCATCGCTACCTTTTACCAAGCTCAGTGATGTGTCATAATTATGATGATGTGTGTCCTCTTGGTGCTATCACTAGGGGTCAGTTTGACCGGAAGTAAACGTGAGGTTTGAGGTGACTTGCACATTTAACTTACACTTAAATACAAGGCTTAGTGCTGTCAAGACTATTGGAGATATTTCTTCCTATATGAGGAATATTCTGTTAATAATATAACACTAATATATTCTGTACTTCAACTACTTATCATCTACTTAGCCTATCAAGTTACATTTAAAGTTCTGCATATACACACTGTTCCTGTGTTTGAAGTTTGTTAATGCAACAAAGTATAAGTCGGCTGGTTAATATATTTCTAATGCATCCCATTACCTTGCTATTTGTGGTAACTAGGGATAAGATAACAACATATTACTACTCAAATAATTATAAGAAAAGGAGTGTAAACCAGAGTGTACCAGACGTATCTACCAGACGCTACAGTCTACAATCAACCAAGAACTATATCACCTACTTATATAGTACCTATATCACCTCCTTACAAGGTTATATAATTTGTTGTACCTTACATGGTGGTATCAGCGGCGGTCCTCATATGAAATTTTTGGGTGTGGAAACAAACTTTACCAGCGAAGCAACGAACTGTTCTTCATCACTCTATGAGTTCTACATTCAAGGTTTCTACAACAAGAAAACAAGGAGTGACTGTATGTGGCGGACGGACGAGCGGCGAAGCGACCTGAGTGTTGTTGACCGACGAGCGGCGAAGGGACCTGTCATCCTCTTCCTGACTGTGAGTGACAGTCGATTGATTCAGCAAGCATCAGCGCGTTTGTAAACAGTGTCACCACCATCACCTCTCATCTCATACCCTATTGTAATGATGGAACCTTTTTAACTTTTTTCAATTAACTTGCATTCATACTGAATAACTTCAAAGTGGTAGATTAAGATATATTCAAACATCTCTTTGTTAAAAGGTCTATTTATGATTTCAGTGTTACAACAAAAGGGCTCTTTCATTCTAATTTAGTTTTGCAAGTAATTTAGTACATATATAATTATGTACTTATCAATTCCTTTCAGTTTCCAACGCATGTCTTAACCCATTGCCTGCGGGAGACGTTCCCGAACGCCATGGCAATTTACAGCAATTTACAGGCTTTTAAAGCTTCTTAAAGCCTGTAGAATCAAGTGCGAGGTAGCGGGAGCGAGACAGGCCACACGTCCTCTCAGCTAGGCGGCCGCGGCACTGAGGGCTCTGAGTCAGAGTCTCGCGATATATACAGTGCTGCCAAATGCAAATGTAGCGCGAAATATACAGTGCTGCCAAAGGTAAATGTAGCGCGAAATTAGTGATAATTGCTCATTTTAACGAATGTCTATGGTAGCGCTGCGGGTGAAGCCCGCGAGCTACGAAGCTCGTTTTGGTGTAATTATGAAACTATTTTCTTCTACTTTTTGGCTGAATACATTTCATATTATTTAGACACTTGCCTAATCAATCATGAGTGCCTGAATGAGCCATATTATGGAGGAAATATGCAGAAATATGCCTGCAGCCAAAGTGTTAAAGAGGAAATTCATAATATGAATGTTTCACACAATGAATTCAACATGTCAATCAGTTAATGCTAACTCCCTTCATAGCATTATTACAATGGCCGATACTTCCTTATGTCAATCAATTAAATCTCCAAATCTACTACATGTCACTTCATATCATACGAGTTTGAAACCGGGCAGGGCGAGGTCATCTCGGACTTATGTCAGGATGACTCATTTTATCAGAGCCCCCCAGTCTTTTACTCATCCTTACATGTTCAAGATGTAGTGTATCAGTGTCAATTCCCAGATGTTACCCTTGATTTGTATTCATAATTGTTGAAAATATGTCAAGATTTATGAAAATTAGAAAGATAATAGGATATAGGACAGAACCCTGAAGAACACCGAAGTTGATAGGATGAGGAAGTGAGCGATGGCCGTCCACAATCGCAGCTATGGAACGACCGGAAAGGAAATTAGAGACAAAGGCGCAGATAGAGGGATAGAAACCTAAGGACGGTAGTTTAGAAATTAAATATTTGTGACCGACTCTATCGAAGACCTTTGATATGTCTAGTGCAATAGAAAAGGTCTCACCGAAGTCCCGAAAGAAGAATGACCAAGAGTTAGTAAGATATGAAAGAAGATCACCAGTAGAGTGACTCTTAACCTCTGGGCTGCGCAGCTCCTGTAGTATACACCATACCCCTGTGTGTAGGTATTTTCATTCATTCCACACTAAAATCGTTAATTTACCATAAATATAATTAATACTTCTCCATATGCGCCTATATTACATTTAATATGAAGATAGTAACATGTAACAACAATAAAACAAGTAAGAATAGTGCTTGGGAGGTGACAAACGCGAAATATGCTGAGCGGTTCATTCATGAAGTTGACCGAGAGAGAGACCACACCCTACCTTCACGAGCTCTGGTGAGAGACTGGAGCTAGTGCTAGCTTGTCTCTCTCTCTCTCCTCCCTCCCTTTCGACCTTGAAACCAGGTAGGAAGTGTTGGCGCCATAAATAAACCAATAATCATAGGAATAAGAGAAAAATAGGTGATAATTGAAAGGGGGGGGGGGAAAGGGGGGAAGGAGGGAACTTTGACATATGTGAAGGAGTGATTGGAGGTATGGAGGGGAATTATCTCACTTAAACACTTTTTTTATTTTAAGTGCCACTGGGGTGTTTTAAGTTTTTTTTTGTTAGGCCTAGGATCTTAAGAGTCTCCCCGCAGTCGTCCAGTAAAACCTCTTAACCCGGGAACTGCGGGAAGACTCTTAAGAGTTCCCCCGGCGGACTGCGGGAAGACTCTTAAGAGTAATGCTGGGGTCACACATTAACATATATCGCTCCCGACAGCTCCCGTCAGGCGTGATCGCCAATTTTGTGTTCCGACGGGCGTAGTCCGGCCGTGTACGCCCGTATAGACCACGACTATTGCACTTCCCGACAGACGTACTGTGACGGGGCCAGTGTTACGTCACACGTAATGTAGTCGTATGGAACTACGTACGTGCTTGTGACTTGCGTAAGCATGTCCCCGTTAGTCCGCCTGGGCTGCCCGATTTGCGGGAACACTGGCCACGCCCATGGCCACGCCCCCACAAGACCTGCGTAGCTGAGGCCGTACGTCTTGGGAGATTGTAGGACTTACGTGGACCGTTTCCGGACAATCGTAGGCATACCCTGTCTGTCCAAACACAGACAAAGACAGTCTTTGTCAACCACGTAGGTCTGGGTTGGAATCTGGGAACTACAAAAGGGCAGGGCTGGCCACAACGTTCCCATTCCCACTCCTGACTCGGCACCATGAAGAACATCACAGAATACATCCTGGAGGAGTTCAAGATGGTGAACTCCCTAATCAAACCGGAGAACAGGCATAACACTCGGCTCATTCAATGGATCATTTCCTACATAGAAATGTTAGAACTGCTTGCAATAGCAAACTACATCCATGAAGATGAACAAGAGAAGAAGAAGGAAAGGAGCAAGAGGACAGTGTGGGTGTGGCCATATCTACAACGAAGGCCTGAACATGGTCATTATGAGAAGCTGATGCAAGAGTTGGCCACAGAATGTCCACAACTGTACAAAAACTTCACATCCAGCTCAATCCAATCTGCCAGCATACGCTCAGTCTCCTCCGTCAGTATTATGTTGGTCGGTGCAGGTTCTTCTTCTTCCTCCTCGTCTTCCTCACTCTCATCCACTTCAACCTCGAGCTCTCCACTATCGGGGCCGAGGGCGAGAACAACTTCATCTTCCTCAGGCGTTGAGAGGGCAGGCGGTGAGTTGGAGGGGCCAGGGTGAGAGGGGTCAAAAGGTGAGGTGGCAGGCGGTGAGGTGGCAGACGTCGAGGTGGCAGGGGAAGCCTTCCTGGCCTTCTTCACGCCATTCTAATGCATGGTACAGGGCAGGGCAGGGCAGGGTGCAGAGGGTGGCAAGCAGGGCAGGGCAGGGTGCAGAGGGTGGCAAGCAGGGCAGGGCAGGGTGCAGAGGGTGGCAAGCAGCTGGCAGGGTTGGCTTGTTGTTTGCTGCTCCGGTGTGGTGAGAGGTGTGACGGGAGTGTTCCCCGCTGGTCCTTATATACCCCCCGTAAAACGTTGCCGCGTCTTCCCGCCAACACGCAGTGCGGTGGTGCTGCCAGATGCGCCCGAACTAACTTTAACTGTCCCGTTTGACGGGAATATTGTACGATTGGCGGGAGAAGCTTACGTTTGACCGGGCTAGCTGCTACGTCTTACGGGGCTGCTCCCGTAAGACGTAGCAGCTAGCCCGGTCAGACGTAGGATTTCCCGACTTTTGACATACGTGAGCGCGAGCCACGTATCTGATTCGAAATCCAAAACATACCGGGCGGCCTTGGCCGCACCCACCACCTCCCCGACCAGAGTGGCTACTCCCGCCATGCGTACCAACCCCCACGACTAGACACAATTTCATTTACGTTTTGCGTACTAAGCCCTTACGTTTTACGTATTCGGTTGCCAACTACCAATAAACCTTCGTACGGGAGCATATACGTGAATGTGTGACCCCAGCATAAGGGAAAAACTAAATCGATTTAAAACACCCACAAAAAACATTTTTTTTTGTTTTTTTTTTTTTTTTTTTATTGCCCCTGGCCCATGCCAAATATCACTCCTCCACCTCCCCTGCTTCCCCACTTTCCTCCCCTCCTTCAGTTATCACCTATTTTCCCTGTTATTCTCTTATTCTGTGGTATATTTTCGTGCTAACATTAGCGAGTTGCAAGCAGGGCATTGTCATCACTGTTAGCAAGCAAGTGCAAGAGAGAGAGAGAGAGAGTATCGATCGACAGTCTCTCTCCAGACGTGGGGAAAAGTGGTGGGAAAGGAGGTTGCCTCAGCCATACATTATTTAACTCCCGGCCTGTATCGCCGATTTTGACCATCCAAACGCTGTTTCCACTTCTTTTATTGTTGTAACAGGTTAATACCTTTATAATCAACCTATTATAGGCGCATATGGATAAGTATTAATGCTATTTATGGTAAAATAACGACGTTAGTGATGGGAACAGCTCAAACACGTCAGCACAGGAGTGTGGTGTCTCATACCCCCCCATGCGCACTTCAGAGGTTAAGAGTCTCCCCGCAGCTGTTAGGTTAACCCACTGAGCCCCAGCTAGTTATAAATAAATGTACCACCAGGGACCAGCAGGTTTTGAAGAAAAATAAATTTCCAGAAACAATAGCGAAGGGGTTAGAAATGAAGGACCGCCCAAAAAAAAACTATCAAAAAGGTCAAAAAGGGGTCCTACAGAGCCCCCGAAAGTAAATTTTACAAGAGTAAACAATTGAAGGCAAAAACACCCCAAAAACCATGTTTTTGCGCGCTCACACGCATGCGGATGGATTTTGAGAGGTTTCAACCATTGACATGGTTGCGTGGGATACTTACACAGTTCCCATACAAACCTGAGCCCTCTAGGTGCCATAGGACCGGAGTAATTAAACCCCGACGACACTTGTGCGTCGTGGGGTTTAGCGTTACATACATTATCGACGACACGTTGTCGTCACTGGTAGAGGGTTAAGGAAGCCATACTGGCGATCTGAGAGCAGATTATGAAGAGTAATGCTTAGGAAATTGGAAGGAAGAATAGTTTTAAAAACTTTAGAGATACAAGAGTAGAGAGAAATTGGACGATAATTGGAGGGTTGAGAACAGTCACCCTCTTTTGGGACAGGTTGAATGAGAGCAAACTTCCAGATTGAAGGAAAGACGCTAGAGGAGAGACAGAGACGAAAGAGTTTGCCTAGGCAGGGAGTCAGCACAGAAGCACAGTTTTATAGTACAACAGGAGGAACACTGTCCGGACCGTACGCCTTCTTACTATTAACCTCTCAGCTACGCAGCACCTGTAGTATACACCATACCGCTGTGCGCAGGTATTACGATGCATTCCTCACTAAAATCGTTAATTAACCATAAATATAATTAATACTTATCCATATGTGCCTATTTTACGTTTAATATGAAGATAGTAACCTGTAACAACAATAAAACAAGTGAGAATAGTGTTTGTATGGTCAAAATCACAAATAAATATGGAGCGGCCCATTCATGAAATGTGTAGCAGAGCGAGGCAACCCCACCTCTCGCGAACTCTAGAGCATGACTGAGAGTCTCGGGCCACCCTGTACCTTACCTAACACACTCGCTACTCACATAACCACACCCTGTAACCGGCTTGGAGATGATGGCACAAAAATATACCAATGAATAAGGGAATAACAGGGAACATAGGTGATAATTGAAGGGGAGTGGGGGAAGGAGGGAACTTTGACAGATGTTGAGAAGTGATATGAGGTATGGAGGAGGGGGGCGGGGGGGGGGGACAAAAACAAGTGTTAAGTGCTACTGGGGCCTTTTAAAAGTTTTTTTTAGGCCTAGGATCTTAAGAGTCTCCCCACAGTCGGCCAGTAAAATCTCTTAAGAGTCTCCCGGCAACTGCCGGGTTAAGCCCAGAAAGGGTAGAAAGTACATCTTTAGAAAAAATTAGGATATTAGGCATAAGTAGGATGAACAGCACCGGAATCATCCAAGATGGAGTTTCTAGCAAAAGTTTGAGCAAAGAGTTCAGCTTTGTCATAGGAAGAAGTGATGGTTGTGCCATCAGAGTGGAAAAGAGGAGGGAAAAACGAGGACAAAAAATTGTTGGAGAGGTTTTTGGCTAGATGTCAGAAAGCTTGGGAAGAGCTAGAATTAGATAGTGCAGTGCAATTATTATTGATGAAAGAGTGCTTGGCAAGTCGAAGAACAGATTTGGCTTGATTCCGGGAAATAACGTAGGAAGAATGAGATTCTTGAGCTTTAAGGCGTCGGTATCGTTTGACTGCTTCCTCCTTGTTGCGGACAGCAATAGAGTAAACCAAGATTTGTTTGCATTAGACTGAGAGAAATGAAATGGAATGTATGCTTCCATGCCCGAGAGGATTACCTCGGTAATGCGTTCAGCACTTTTCGAGGGTCCTCGGCCACGTAAGCAGAAGTAATTTCATGGAAAATCAAAGAAGTACTGCCGAAGTGCCTCCAAGTCGGCAGCGCCAAAGTGCCACCAGTTGGGAGGATCGGGTGGCTGTTCTGGAGAGATAGGACAGGTGGTAGATATTAGTTTATGTTCTGAGGAGCCCAAAGGAGAGAAAATATTTACAGTATAAGCAGAAGGGTTAGAGGTTAGAAATAAATAAAGAATGTTGGGCCAATCTCCGAAGCGATCCGGGATACGGGTGGGTTGCTGGACTAACTACTCTAGTTCGTTTAAGATAGAAAATATGTAGGCTTGTTCACCAGGTTGGTCAGTGGAAACAGAGGGGATGGTGAACATTGAAATCTCCTAAGATGGAGATTTTTACGAAAGGAAAGATGGAAGGAAAGTGTTCCACTTTAGAAGTTAGATAGTCAAAGAATTTTGAATAGTCAGTAAAATTAGGGGAGAGGTAGTTAGCACAGAACTATTTATTTTGAGAGTGACAAAAAAGATTTAACCAGAGTGTTGAGAATTCAGAAAAATATAAGTTGGGAACATGAGAGAAAGCAAGATTGTTGCGTACATAGATGCAACATCCACCTTTGGCTTGAAACTGAGGATAGAGATAGTAGGAGGATACATAGAAGGGTTTGCTGTCAGCAGTCACAGACAACTGTGTCTCAGTGAGAAAGAGAAGATCAGGGTTGGCTGAGGAGAGGTGGTGTTTGTTGTATAATGTATTGATAGGAGGAGAAGGTGTTTTGGAGGGCAGGCTGGGGTTGCCTTCAATATAGACGAGACAATGAAAGGATCAGCTAGGTAGGCGAGGTGGTGAAACATGAGTTCCAGCAGGCCTTATCAGCTACCTAGCACTCCCCGGGAGTACCACCCTGTTCGGCTGGCGTCTACAGCCTCCTCTTAACAATTCTATAGGTGGGATTCCCGGTCCCAACCTCCAGGGACTCTCTGCGCCACAAAGTGACGGGCAGTGGGGTCGCCACATCCCTACGCCGTCATTATAAACTGTGTCGTGCAGTACACTCATTGTAAAGTACTATCTACATTACTCTATTTATAAACTGCCCGATTGAAAATGTATGTACATCTTTTGGAGGAAGAATTCCGAAGAATGTTCTAGTTAGAACTATTATCTATGTATAAAACCTACATGAAGGAATGATAAATTTTGTTCTTAGGTATGAATAATTGTTTTATTCCTATTTATACTAATCATATTAGTATTCACATTATCGAATCCATTCAGTATTTCAAATACTTACAAAAGAATACAAAGGAACGGGAACAACAACATAGAAACTACTCTGTTCATTATTGGTAGGCCAGAAATCCCGAGCCCGACCTCTCATAACTCGAAAAGAACTAGAGTATTTGACCTGATATTTCTATCATTTTGGAAGAGTCGGTCAGGGAATAGGTGTGAATATTTACAGTCCATTTTCTCTAGCCCTTTTTGAATTACAGGGCTTAGTAATCACGATTTCTTGCCTACTTATAATGAATAGACTTTAAGTTGGCCTTGCAGTTCACACGTGTCCAACATAAAGTTACCAAGATCTATCAATAGGTTCTTATAGCTCAATATATAAACTGATGGAAATAGCTTTGTAGCTCCAGGTTGGATTATTGTTTAATAGCGCTATTTAATAATTAACTAGGTAACTTGTAGAAGACATTCGGGACTTGATATGATAAATGTATTTTCTGAATACAGTAGATTGAGGAGATTGTAGGCACCAGTCGAACAGGAAAGGTGACATACGCATATGATAAGGAATTGCTGGAATTCCTGTTTCACATTCCTGGCTTCCCCCACTGTTTTTCTTTGTGTCTCACGTACACATAGAGTAATCCAGCTAACTCTCACCGCACCTCATACTCCTATAAATTTCACTACACTTATGAAACACAACACACTTCTTTTCAGTACACTAAAATCATTGTGTATTGGTGGCGGATTCTGAGGAGAAACTGTAGCGGGTAGTCAAAGAGTTTGGTGTGGTTTGTAGAAGGAGGAAACTGAAGGTGAACGTCAATAAAAGTAAAGTAATGATGTGTAATTGGGGAGATCATAGGGTGAATCAAGATGTGAGGCTGGATGGGGAAATATTGGAACAAGTAGAGTGTTTTAAATATCTAGGAGGAACGATAAGCGGGAGTGGAGGTATGGAAATGGAGGTAAAACAGAGAGTGTGTGAAGGAAGGAAGGTTTTCGGAGCAATGGGAAGTATTTGGAAGACGACAAATCTCAGAATGAAAGTAAAAAGTGCACTGTATCAAGGAATTGTTGTGCCAACAGTGATGTATGGGGCTGATAAATGGGCTCTGAAGAAAAAGGAGAAAAGAAAGCTGGATGTGATGGAGATGAGCTGTTTGAGGAGTATGTGTCGAGTTACTCGTAGAGACGGATTGAGGAATGAAGAGATACGTAGGAGAGTGGGGCAGCAGGAACATTTGTCAGCCAGAGTGGACAGAAGGATGCTGAGCTGGTATGGTCATGTTGAACGAATGGGAGATGAAAGGCTTACAAAGAGAATATGTGAGTCAGGTACAAGGGGAGATAGAAGGGCAGGAAGACCCCCATTGAGATGGAGAGACTGTGTAAGAAAAGCTTTGGATGATAGAGGAATGACTATAGATCAGGCAGGGGAAGCGGTGGTGGACAGGAGTGAATGAAGAATGCTTGTGAATAGTTGAGTGAACACGTGGTCATTTGGAGGAAGGGGTCGGGCACAAGTTGGACTAGATAATAGTCCATCAGGCGCCTGGCCCAGGGAGACGATTAATATGAAGGGTGCGCCTGGAAGTGTGGTGGGAGGGCTTGTAGCTTTGGCTCCGCTGCATGTCTGCCTACTGAGATCAAAGCCTCTCCGGGTGGTCGGGGGCCGGGGGAGTGCTGGAGCGACCTTGGTGGCCCTGGTCTCTGGGTCTTCTCCTGGGTGACCTAGATGTGTGTGAATTTGTGTTTTTATCTGTGTTTGTTTGTTGTTTTATGTTGTTTTTGTGTTTTCCCTGTTCTTGCTCTGTCTTGAGTCGGCTACCCCCAAGAAAAAAACAAAAACAAAAATAGAATAAAATAGAAAATAAAAATAAAAATAGGAAAAATGGGGATTGTGCCTGAGCATATAGATAGATAGATAGATAGAGAGAAAATAATTTTACGTACCTTGCATTTTTTTATTTTTCAGTCTTTCAACTTTGGGGGGGACACTTGTTGCAGGCAACTTTGCCTTCTGTCTTCTTCATGCACATAGAAAACAAAGTTAACTCTTAAAGATCGGGGTCGGACTTGAGTCCGAAACGAGAAAATTGGACTAAATAGCGGGGTCGGACTTAAGTCCGTGGGCGTATTCCCGCTCTAATTTAGGTGGAAAGCGAAACTTGGTGGTCAGGCGGTGTACTACAAGGTCCCACCCACACATCCCCACTGCGTGATCATAACTCAGTAACCCTCAAACAGCCGTAATGGAAGGTCAAGATTTGCCCGTGTCCGATTCGGTGGCCCCTAGTGCGTCGCGCCACCCTACTCATCACGCCCGGCTCATCACTCATCACGCCCGGCTTACCGCCCAGGAACTAGATATCATGCTGAACTCTTCAGAACTTTCTAATAGGCTGTTGAATGAAACCATGGAACGTCTGGGTGAGAGTTTTGATAGTGTGGATGACTCGGAAGACGAAAATATGCCGATCATAGGCTTTCACCCCAAGCATAATTTGCGTGTCGCAAATGTTGTGGTTGATGTTGCACAGACCGTTGAGCAAAATGGAGACGTTCCTGACGAAGAACATACTGGTGTGGGTGTTGGTAAGTACAATTTACATTTTATAATTGCTTGAAAGTTTGATCGCAAGCATTTTATCACCTTACGAGCGGGTGGTGGAGTATATTTCACTGTGCCGCCCAGTGTTTTTTTTGTTTACCCTATTTTGGGGTTGTTTCCGTGCTCTTTTTCATGCATAAACAAGACCCAGAGTGTAATACAAGTATGTATCCCTGAAAGGGCGTAAATTGAGCTTTCCAATGACACCCGAACCATCCTTCTACGATCACTGGTTGTCTTGCAACGATCGTGCAACACGAGTGCAAAAACCCTAAAATACGGTAATTTCCTTATATAATTCCCTGTGTGGCGAGGGAGGGAGGGTGAATATAAGTGGAGTAATGCTCAGTAGGTCCACGGCGGCCGTGGCGAGCGGTCATAGTCTATGTAAAATTTATATATATTATCACGACACTCTCTCTCTCTCTCTGTCTCTTCCTCTCTGGGTCTACCTATACATTTATAATTGCATGTGACCTTGAAATTGCTTGAGAGTTTGATTGCAAGCATTTTACAGCGTATGATATGCAGGCGTTCGGTAAATTTCTCACGATAACCAGGGTGTACGGTACATTTCTCACGATAATAAAAGCAACAACGAAGCTTGGCGAAGATTGTGGTATACAATATACCTTTTTATAATTGCATGTGACCTTGTAATTGCTTGAAAGTTTGATTGCAAGCATTTTATAGCGTATTATTTTCAGGCGTTCAGTAAATTTCTTACGGTAATACAAACAACGAAAGATTGAATATTTGTGCTTGGCATTACAAGTGATCACTCCCATAATCGAACTATATGGGCCATGGCCAGTTCGGTCACAGGGAGTATTTGGTTACACAGAGTAAATTATTTATTTGTCATTATTATTAGGTTATTATTCCTTTTAACTATTTATTTGTCTCTATTATTATATTGGCAACATACCTTCATACCAGGGGTCATAAATATATCAAAATAAGTCCTGTGGGACTATGAAATAGCTATTATTGGACAAGGAAAATATTTTGTTCATCCCTCCACTGGAACATCAACAACAATGTCAACAACGTATGTGTGCAGTACTGCCAATACGTATAGCGACTTCCGCTAGATCTAGAGACCTTTACTTCGATCTAGCAGTAATGACTTACACTAGCAGTTTTGTTTTGAAATTTCAGAACAATTTCGAAGTGATATTATATGGATTTTGCCAATTCATATTTCTAGTGGTATTTATCATGTCTTACATCTAACAATATATGCTAGCGGATTTAACTTCAATTGGTAACCCTCCCTCTCGAGTCGGCTCGAAGAAAATCGATAATGGTGGTACTTTAGTAAACAGGTGATAAACAAAACCGCATGCGGATCGGTTTGGTGTATCGGTATTATGGTAAGTTGGCTACCTACTATTGTGTATAAGATATAGTAAGTAATGATAAGTAAATTATTATACTGTATATCGGCGATTTCGGTCACTTTTTTTTTTTTTTTTTTTTTTTTTTTTTGCTAGATAGCGGGAAGAGGAGATTACTGCAGGACCGTGTCACAGGCAACAGGACTGTAGATGTTATCTCCAAACCTGACTCTGTCCTGGAGTATAATGTGAAAATGCGGTTGGTGGACAAAAGTGATATGCAGATCACTGCTGTTGACTGCCTGAGGAAGACCTGTAAATGGTACAAGAAAGTCGTACTCCATCTTCTTGATGTCACTGTCCTCAACGCATCCAACCTGTGGATGACGCACGCAGGAAGAAGACCTCTGTAAGGCTGTTCTCCAAGGACATCATAGAGGCCATCCTCCGTAAGCACGGAACCACACGTGCGTCACCAGTTCCGAGGGCGATCGTGGATTTGCCCAGCCGCCTTGAGTGCCGGGACTACCTCTTGACCCACAGGCTTGTGACTGTACCTCCCAACCCTAACCAACTTGCTGCTGGCCGGATGGCCGGAAAGAAGGTGTGCCACGTTTGCAGTCACACGACAAGGAGGCCCCGACATAGGAGGGAAGTCGCGTCCAAGTGTAGTCGGTGTGATGTGGGACTCTGTCCTATTCCTTGCTACACCGAGTACCACACACTGGAACACTTCTACCTTCCTCCCTTCTTGCCAATCATTCATAACTTCATTCAATCATTCATTCATCTATTTCAAAGTACCTCATAATTCATGTCATTCATAACTTCATTCAATCATTCATTCATCTATTTCAAAGTACTTCATGAATTCATGTCATTCAATCATTCATATGGTGGAATAGCACACTACCCAAACACAAGTGCATTCAGCATCATCAGCAACATCACCCATTACATACATAAGTGTCGAATCTCATTCATGCATCTGGTTCTTGGTCCAGCTCATACATCCATGTCATTAATTCATACATACATTCATACACTCGCTATAGGCAGTTCTGCCTTTTGTCTACCTCAATCACATTCATACACTCGCTATAGGCACTTCTTCCTTTTGTCTACCTCAATCACATTCATACACTCGCTATAGGCAGTTCTGCCTTTTCCTTACCTCAATCACATAACTGCCTTTTACCTACCTCAATCACATAACTGCCTTTTGCCTACCTCAATCACATGTGGATTACACCTCCTGGGAACACCACAAAAAAAAATGAGTCGTCAACACTACTCCATAGGGTGATTTGGAAATGTGTTGAAATAATATTATATAAAAAACAAAAACAAAATGCCTGCAAAGTAAGCGAAACAGAGAGAGAGAGAGAGAGAGAGAGAGAGAGAATGCAGAAACTGAACTGAAGAAAGAGTGAAAAATATATAATAATACAGAAATATTACAAGCAAATAAAGAAAGAGGGATTAGAGAAAATAATAATGAGAATTACATATACGGATGAGGAAGAGAGAGAGAGAAAGAGAGAGAATACAGAAACTGAACTGAAGAAAGAGAGTGAAAAAGATATAATAATACAGAAATATTACAAGCAAATAAATGAAATAGAGGGATTAGTTGGAGAAAATAATAATGAGAATTACATATACGGATGAGGAAGAGAGAAAGGGAGAGAGAAAGAGACAGAGCAAGAGACAGAGCACGCGAGAGAGGGAAAGCGAGCGAGCCAGAGAGAGAGAGAGAGAGACAGACAGACAGACGGGAGGAGTGAGAGAGATTAGAGAAAATAATAATGAGAATTACATATACGGATGAGGGAGAGAGAGAGAGACAGAGCGCGCGAGAGAGGGAAAGCGAGCGAGCCAGAGAGAGAGCGCGGGAGGCCAAAGTCAGGGCAAAGCGAACGCATCCAAACGCGCCCGGGAAATAGACCAAAAAGTACCTCCTCCTCCTCACCTCTTCCCACCCTCCACACTCGCTCATAACATCCATACTAGACTTATATGGGGATACGAAGAGTTGCTCTTTCCAAAAATGATCGTTTCGTTCGCATTGGAGCCATATTAACGGCGCTAGGGCGAGGGAAAGTGAGCGAATATTTCGGGATTATGCCCGCTGGGCCGCACGGTGTAAAATACCTCACCACCCGCTAAATAAGGGTTAAACATAGAAGCTATTGGATTATATATGTATTTGAACACAGTAATAGCTATATCATCGAACAACTGCTCATTAACCCTTCGCGGATCATGACCCATTTGAGAAGTTTCCTCTGGCTATTATTTAATCTTTTTGGCACCAGCAGATCCATTTTTAACGTAATAAAATCGTTTAGTAATAGCCATAATAGACTGTCAACATGCGTCATGATCCTCAAGGAGTTAATTGTAATTCATAGATAATTAGAGTTTCGTGGAAGGTTTTTGGTCTCTTCTACTGCAACTTAAGATGCAAAGGTGTGTCATTGCTATTTTTGTTGGGTAAAATTACTGGAAAGACAAACAGAAAATCCAAGAAGTTTGGGAAAGGAGAAAGAAAAAGGAAATTGCGACTGAAAGTGAACCCTAGGAGCCCGAGCAAAACTAATAATCTTCCTCTCGTCCATCCTACCTCACATATCCTCACTCTTTTCATTCCATTACTCTCTGTCTCTGTATCTCTCTCTCTCTCTCTCTCTCTCTCTCTCTCTCTCTCTCTCTCTCTCTCTCTTTGTATTTAAACATCTCAATTACATGTGGCACTGGTCAAAGTGAGAAAAATTAGCTAAAAAGAAGTTATGAACACTATCTGAAGATCAGTTAATGTGCAAGTTATTAACGATGATAACATATATACACTCTTATTGCAAGTATGAGTGAACTTTACATTTGAATTAATTAGTATTTATACAATCATAGACACAGAAAGAGTGGCAGATATCATTCCACATGGCAGAGTAGCTGTAGAGAAATGAACATTGGTACTGCGATATATATGGTCCGTGGAACAGCGACAGTCACTCCCTGGGCTGCATGGACTGACCGGATGTGGTAGACTGGAGACAGAAAAGGCAAATTGCAGAGGTTTGAGGTGGTTACATTTCATGACATTACTCTTAACCCTTCCTACCCGGGCAGCATTTTATAAGGACACCGCGGCAGATGGGCCGGTACCCGGGTGTCCTATTAAAATCCGTAAGCTTGAAAGCCTATTAAGCTTGGTCTGAATGCCGTGCGTCTGACGCATGTAAACAAAGACGATCGTTGCGTCACCGCACCTCCGAAAACAATAAGGAGACGTCGGATCAATGTTATTGTTGTGACGTCAGACGAAATTAGTGTCTGAAAAGCTCCGATATTGTCAACATCGCGGCAAAATTCGCTCCACGGAAATCGTCATCACAACTGAACCAGTTGACTTAGAGAGCTCTACTCAACGCCAGTCTACAAATTGGAAACTGCACTACGTTTATAGATGCATGGGAAATTTCTAGCAGTTAAAATAAACAAAAATACGGTAGCCTAGGCCTAGACATTTTTCGGCCAGATCGCCCGGATACGACCTCCGTCCTTAGGAGGACCTGCCCGGGCCACGAGGGTTAACCCTTAACTGGCGGCCCGCATCATATGTCGAGTGAAAGAAATTTGGACTATGTGGCGGCTCACACCATAAGTCGTGTGGCATTTTCAGCACATAATGTTGCTGAGAGTGAGACAAGTGGCGGCAGGAGAGTAGCGAGCGTATGACTGCTCCAGACCACCGCGGTGGAACAACTGACATGAATCCCACCCTCCTCCACTCTCTCACACTCGTTACATAGTGAATTGTATGGGGAAAGTACCGAATTACATGGTTTTTGCACTCGTGTTGCGCGGTTGTTGCAAGAATACTAGCGGTCATACAAGGATCGTTGTGGTGTCATTGGAAAGCTCTGTTTATGCCCTTTCAGGGATAGATACTTGTTTTACGCTCTGGGTCTTATTTAGGCATGAAAATGATCACGTAAACAGCCCTATTTTGGGTAAAACCACCCCGCTGGTGGCTACATATTAATTACCGCCTAGCCCGCCAATAAGGTGTTAAAGAGTACTGTAAGCCCTCCAACGTCTCTACGATGCTGTAGACTGTAGTCCAACACAGTCAAGTGTGTTTTCGCTGCCCCCATCCAGGGCAGTGTAGCGTACTCCATGGTTGATTGAATCTGGGACTTATATAACATAGGGAGGCTCCTGGGACACAGAAGATGTGCGATTCTTCTGTAACAGCAGAGCTTCATTGATACGACTCTTGCTATGTTTTTTGTATGTGCTGGTTGAATAAGAGAGAGCTGTTAACTGTTACACCAAGAACTGTTATTTGACTATTTTCCTGGATAAACTTCCCATCCATGTTAAGTTAAGCTGGATTTGCTTGATGTCTCCTGGATATTTGGAGAGATTGGCTTTTTTGCCAGATGCACCCCCAGTGCGAGATGATGTTTATGTCCAGTTGAAGCTGCTTAGTTGTGTCATCTTGATTCTGTCTTGTGTAACTTCTACTGAGTGTTAGATCGTCTGTGTAGGCATTGGTTGATGTCGTTAAATGCAGAATTTCATCAAAGAAGATGTTCCAGAGTATTGGGCCCAGTAGACTGCCTTGAGGAACTCCAGCAGCAATTGGGTTAAAGTGTCCACCATGGGGGTATAGGTGGTATGGGTTGGATAATCCCAAAATGAGATTTTCATTGCCTCAGTGATCTCAACAATGTGGGTGTCGTGTGGTAAAGTTTTAGACTCTTAAAAACAAAAATACTATAAATACAGGGTCCTCCCCCCACTCCCTATGCACTGCCGCACTCACGACATATACTGTATGTGGTATCGTGGTATGAACTATAATACCCAATACAATTGCGTTATTATGCACAAATATAGACAAATTACAGTTAACAGAGGTATCTGGCATCTGAACTGAACCTAGACGAAACGTCATTGCATGTCTGGGAGTAGACTCAGACTGGGGAGAGATTAGAGTCAGTGCTTGCCAAGCGGTGGAGGAGATAACTTGTGTCTGACGCTCCAGTCACCCTTCTATTACCACCATTCTGGCAATTATGTCAACGTTTTTTTCGGCATTCTACAGCATTGTACTTGCTTCTGATATATCATGACATGCAAGTCGAAGACTCAAGAGCAGAGGGAATAGAAGTTGGCTGCAGCTAGACAGTTTCGACATCAGAGATAAAATCCTGCCTCTCCCCTACTGCTTGCTACCCGGCCTGACCCTACTGCCTGCTACCCCGCCTGCCACTACTGCCTTACTAGCGCAATCATCATCAGCAGCAGCACCATCACCACCAGCAATAGCACTTCCACAACCTTCATCATCATCATCTAAGCCATCATCATTATCCAAGCCATCATCATCATCTAAGCCATCATCATCATACAAGCCATCATCAACACTAAACATATCTAATCCCATCCAAACCAACCTTAACACAACCTTGAGTAATTTAAAATTACCTAACTTGGCATAAATGAGGTGTGCGGTTCATGGCGCCATGGCAGCCAAATGAAGAAAATACCTTTTGGGAGATCCAGGTGGCATATTATTGACTTAGACCTAGTAAATTGCACTGGATTTTAATGCCAGAGCATGTATCCAATCAATCAAGAACAAAGAGTTGTAATAAATCGTCATTTGAGAAAGGAATCATTGGGGAATGGAAACATTTACTTTTTAGCCTTTTTCTCAAAACGATGTTTTTTTTAGCATGTTCTGCTACAAAATCTTTATTTTTGGACCAAATTTAATAAGTAATATATCGTAATATCATTTTTGACCGGAACTTCAACTTTCAAAATTCATTTTTCATCAGCGGCAAAACTATAGGGTGTATCAATAATCTATCACCCAGTTTTATTGCATTGTTTGTCATCTTTCCAATGATATCTTACCTTTTAAAATTGGACCAAAAATACAGATTTTATAGCAGTTGACAAATTTGCAATTATTGCGAATATCCCAGGTAGCGAAAACACTATTCGTCGGATATTCTTCATTTTTGGATATGATGTTCCTAGAAGTGATATATATCACCTGTACATAAATGATCCGATCATTTTGAAAATCATGAGTGACGCTTCCCTTAAGCCTTGATTCTTCGCCCTGGTGCACCACAGTCATATGTCTGCTGACGAGATACCTCTGGAGCAGGGATAGCAGGTCACCTTCTATGCCGAAAGGCTGTAGTCGAGCAATCAATCCGGCATGCCGCATTGAGTCGAAAGCACCTGCTATATCCAGAGCAACAACCCTTGTCTCTTCTCCTATGTCTAAGTTGGTGTCCCATTCATTTGTCAGCAGAAGCAGGAGATCAGTGGCTGACTTTCCTTCTAAAAACACAAATTGTCTTTCTGAGAGGAGCTTGTGTCTATTGAGGTGTTTATTGATGCTTGTAGTTAAATATTCCTCTAATATTTTTGCTGGAATAGGGAGTAGTGCTACAGGCCTGTAGTTCTGCACTGAAACTTTGTTACCTTTTTTGTGTACACTTTCTACTTTGGAGGTTGTCTAGGCTTGTGGCCAGTAGTTGTGCTGAGAACAATAATTGTTGTAGATTTGTGTGAGCACTGGGGCAACCTCAGCACAGCAGTATCTAAGTAGATGTGGGATAATTCCGTCTGGTCCTACAGCTTTGGAGGTATCCAGAGCAGCCAAAAGGTCTAGCACTTCATTTTCTTCTATAGATATTCTGTGCAGTTGAATGCTGGTACGTCGAATTAGTTGCGGAGGTTGCTTGTTTGGTTGAGGGTCTTGCATTTTACTTGGCGACAAGCAAGACGATGCTGAGCTTTGTTTCTTCTTGTTGGGTGTTGCTTGTAGGCTATCCACTTGCTATACTTACTGGCTGAAGCGTCTCTGCATCTAAATCCAACCAAGGTTGATCAGAACTGTGTGAGAGGAATTCACGATGAGGCAGATGCTTCTCTTGGATCTTTAACCCTTATTTAGCGGCGAGCAACATAAGTCGAGTTAAATAAAGCTGGACTATGTGGCGGCGCTCGACATAACTCGAGTGGCAATTTCAGCACGTAATGTGGCTGAGAGAGAGAGACAAGTGGTGGCAGGAGACTAGCGAGCGTATGACTGCTCCAGACCACCGCGGCGAACCTACTGACACAAATCTCAGCTCCCTCCTCCCTCTCTCACTCGCTACATACTCAATTATGTACTGAAAGTACCGAATTACCTGCTTTTTGCACTCGCGTTGCACGGTTATTGCAAGAAAACTATCCATCATACAAGGATCGTTATGGTGTCATTCGAAAGCTCTGTTTATGCCCTTTCAGGGATAGGTACTTGTTTTACGTTCTGGGTCTTATTTAGGCATGAAAATGATCACGTAAACAGCCCTATTTTGGCTAAAAACACCCCGCTGTGCGGTACACATAAATAAACCGCATAGGCCGCTCGTAAGGTGTTAAGATTGTGTTAGTATAATGATTTACTTGCTGATCAATTGGTCCTCTAAATATAAGTTCCCTATTGGTTTGCTTTATCTCTTCTTTCAGTCCTTCCCAGTCGACCCTCTTCCATAGCCATATTTTCCTTTTAATTTTCTTCTCTCGAGTTGCCGTTAGACGAAAACAGATAAGAATGGCAAGAAGATGACCACAGGACCAAATGTGACTGAGAGGCTCACTGTTCAAAAGGAGGTTACGGTAGTCTGAGACAACTGGGTCAAGAGACGATCCCGATACATGGGTGGGGAAGTCTACATGATTGTGAAGGTCGAAGATTAAAAGTAGTTCATCAAAAGACCTCTGAACTAAGTGCTGATTAAGGTCTCCCACAAATAGCACATTGGAGCACCCATGGTTCAGTAGCAATTCAACAAGATTGTGTTGCAGGAACTCCAATGGTGCCCTACCTTACCATTGTGGTCTGTAGGATGTAATAATCATTACACTGGAAGACGTATTCACATAGGCCTATAGCTTAAAATCATTACTTCTAGATATTCCGGTATGTTCGGGTGAAGAGGTTGTAATTGCAGCTCATTCTTATGGCAGAGTTCAGTTCAGTTGAAATTCGGGAAGTCTAGCCTGAACGTCGGCACTGCAACCCCCCCTCCAACACCGAGTCTGTCTCTATGGTATCAGTGTGTGTACCTTTATATATTGCTGAAAGTAGGAGGGACAGAGTCATCCAAGAAATGTTCACAGCACATCACAATATCAACTTTGTTCTTGATAACTGAGTGGGTTAAGTCACCAAGGTTTGTGGGGAGCCCTCTTATGTTAGCCGAAAATATTTTCAGAGTATCCTTGTTGTTCTCCATGATCAGTGGCATGGAGACCCTAGGTTGATTAAAGTTTGGATGTTCAGAACTATTGAAGTAAGGTTGTTGAGGTAGATCGAAATATTGTTGAGGTTGATTAGATTGATTGATGTGTAGTTGTTGAGGTTGAGTGTAGTGTATATTTTGAGGTTGATTGAAGTGTGGTTGTTGAGGTTGATAGAAGTGTTGTTGATTGAGGCGTGGTTGTTGAGGTTGACTGAAGTGGGAAGAGGGAGAAGAGGTTGATTGTGTTGTGGATGTTGAGGTTGATTGAAGTTAGCTTTTAGTGGAGGGTGATGATGAAGTGTATTGAGTGCATGTTTATGATGGTAGAGCGGCTGAGGTGGTGTGTATGATAGGTGACCTGTTCCTAGTATTCCAAATCCTTGAGTTGATCCACCAAATACAGGAGTACCAGTCAGACTGCTTTGAACTGATCTGAGAATGGAAGCTGTTTGATTAGCTTGCTCAGATACAACAAACCTCAAAATACGCTCTTGTTTCTCGTCAGCAGCTCTTGTATGACACAGATCCTGAGTGTGACCTGTTCTGCTAAACTAGTCACACTTAAGTCGGGTACGGCAGTTGTCCTAAAGAGTGACTCCCCTTGTTGCATAACTGGCAGGTGGTACGGCGAGGCTGTTGTTGTGCTGTTGCTGTTGCTTTTGTTGCCATTGCTTTTGCTGTTGCTGCTTTCCCCTAAGTAGCAAATTTCGTTAAAAGTTATCTATGTTTATTTATTTCACTCCAACACCAAACACCTCATAAATAAATTAATGAAAGCAAGCATGTGATCCACCGGGATTCGAACATGGGCTACCACATACAGTTTTTAAACACTCTAACCATTTTACCATTAAGGCAGTTATACGTATAGCACATGACTACGATAAATATTCATTTATCGAATACTGGACATTACTCTAATCTTGTACTACACCAAACTGCACTTATGAATATCTATCTATCTATCTATTGCCTGACGCCAACATTCAGGTGAAAGAACTCCCTCTGCTCATTCTCCACGCCTTTGCACCCTCACTCTTCACTGCTTTCAGCAACTTGCCATCTACTCCGTATATTCTAAGTACTTTCCACATACCTTCTCTATCCACTCTGTCATAGGCCTTCTCCAAGTCCATAAAGGCAACATACACCTTTTGCTTCTTCTCCAGATATTTCTCCACAACACAATTCAGGGTAAAAATCTGATCTACACATCCTCCTCCCTTCCTAAAACCTCCCTGCTCGTCACCTATCCATTTCTCCGTTCTCACTCTCACTCTCTCAATCACTACCTTACTGTACACCTTCCCTACTACGCTTAGAAGACTTATTCCTCGGTGGTTACCATACACTCCTCTTTCCCCTTTACCCTTATATAGGGGGACTATTATGCCTGTCTTCCAGTCATCAGGTGCACCCCCCTTCTCCAATACTAGTTTGCACATTTTCCATACCCTTTCGATCACTATGAATAGCCTATGGTTAAATGAGAGGGAAGGATATTCATGGGGAACAGATCATGTAAACCGACCTCGCTACGAAATATCCCTGAACCTAATGATAATATATTTGTATTAATTTCACTCCAACACCAAACAAGGTACACCTCCCAAATAAATTAATGAAAGCAAGCAAGCATTGCAAGGACTTCCTAGTGGGGGCTGCACGGCCTGTGCTCTCTCTCTCTCTCTCTTTATATCTATATATATATATATATATATATATATATATATATATATATATATATATACATCTATCTATCTATTGCCCAACGCCGTGATCCCCGAAGGTGTGGCCACGAACGAACCGCCTCCATGTACTTCTGTCCCCAGTCAGTCGACGCCCCTCCCCCCAACCAGCACCGCCTTTGTTCATAAATTATACTTACTCGCTCCATCTTTCCACCTCTCCTTCGGTCTACCTCTCCCTCTCTGTCCCTCCACCTTTCTCTTGTACACCCTCTTAGTCATTCTCTCGATTTCCATACGTTCCATATGGCCGAACCATCTCAAATTGTTCCTTTTCACACTTTCCAGCACATCTACCTCCACACCACACCTCCTTCTTACTTCTTCATTAGTCTGTCTATCCCTCCATGTAACTCTGCACGCACTTCTTAAGTAATTCATTTCCACTGCTCTCACTCTTGGTCTGAGTCTCTCAACCAAAGTCCATGCTTCACTTCCGTAAGTCAGTGTCGAGATTACCACACTGTCATGCAAGGACTTCTTCACTTCCATTCTGACCACCCTATTTCTTGTTACTGCTTTCAGCGTTCCTACAACCCTCTTCCCCTGTTGTACCCTCTCCCGCACTTCTTCATCCATAGTCCCATCTTTGCTCAACACACTGCCCAGATACTTAAAAGTGCTGACGATCTCCATAGCATGACCGTTCAGCGTCACCTCGCACTCTGTGACTTTACCCCTTTCGATGACCATAACCTTGCTCTTCCCCGCATTTACACTTAAATTCCGTTTTTCGCACACTGTTCCAAAGTCATTTACCAGACCCTGCAACTCCCATTCATTATCACTCATCAGAACTGTATCATCCGCAAACAGCAGTATAGGTAGCTTCCACTCATTTCCC
This sequence comes from Paralithodes platypus, assembly GCA_032716605.1. NCBI lineage: Eukaryota > Metazoa > Arthropoda > Malacostraca > Decapoda > Lithodidae > Paralithodes > Paralithodes platypus. Next base: position 1,580,381 of record CM064515.1, read on the forward strand.
TCCCTTTTCAGCAATACACCAACATCCACTGCTCTTGATAGTATTTCTTTCATGACTCCATCCATATATACGATAAACAACCACGGGGACATCACACACCCCTGTTTCAAACCAACATTCAGGTCAAAGAACTCGCCCTGCTCACTCTCCGCACGTACTGCCGCCTTTGCAACCTCATACATGCTCTTCACTGCTTTCAGCAACTTGCCTTCTACTCCGTATATTCTAAGTATGTGACGCTCACCGCTTCCCCCAGAACCGCATGGCTTACTCGCTAGGACTCGCCAGGGCAGAGAATGTAGCTACAGTCTACCTATAATTGTGTACTTTCCTTCTCGAGAAAGCTTGTGTTGCAGACAGTTCAGAACTGTTCTTTATTTTCGTCTGTCACAATCCTTTCTATTTTATTTAGTCGAAAGTATTGTGTTAAGTAGTTGAATGATGGGAAGGCGAGCGGGAGAGAGAGAGAGAGAGAGAGAGAGAGAGAGAGAGACCAGGTGGTGTGACTTGGTGGTGAGTGTGGCGCGTGGCTGACCCCTTACATAGGCCTCGCGGGATTCGTTGCCTCCTGCCTAACACTGCCTACTAGGCGGCTGCTTACTGGGCGACTGTCGCGCGCCCTCGTGCCATTCCTGCGAACTGGGACTCCAGCGAGGCAGTCCCTGGGAATATCCTTGTCAGATCCTTCCCAGACAGCATACTCTAAGCATTTCCCATGAACTGTTCCACACTCTTGTCTTAGAATCTTTCTCTCCTACTGCCTCTATCATTTCCACTACTTCCTCACCTTTTATTAATATCAATGCCCCTCTGGTTCTCTGCATCCACACCTTGAATTGGTGGCCAGACTGTATTATATGCTGGATCTCACATTTCTTATGTACTAGGCTAAGGTTGAAGATAGTCATTGTCTTTTTGGGAGATTGTATTGCTCGGACTGTCTCCATCAATCACTAATGTGTCTACAGGGTTAAATAATGCTAGACTAGGGATCAGGTACCTTGCTGTTGGTGTTTTCACTGTGTGTAGGCTACTTTTGAGCTGCACGACACTACGGATTCTGTGGGTTACCTGGGTGGATCTTTTGTCTGTGTACCTTGGAGTTTAGACTGTGTAGTGCGTGAGGGCTGCTTGCCTAATCCACCCAACACTGTTCTAACTCTATTTGCTTTTGCTTTTGAGGGTCGCCAGGAGGATACTCGATACTTGTGATCGAGAATCCTCAAGAGAGCACCCCTTCATATTAACGTAATCAGGCCGCACAGACCCAAGGTCCACACTAGGCTAGGAGCTGCCTTGCTCCACCAGAATTCTGTACCTTTGCGCATCCCAGCTAGACTTTATTAACCCGGGTAGACATTAGCTGGATTAGATCATATACTCTTTTATGCATACCCATTATTTCTACACAAGCATTTTGAGGTATAGGTTGCTGTAGAGAGACACAACCAGCATAGACCGGTTTTGTTAATAGGAGTACTACTTTTTTGTGGGGAGCATTATTACTGTTGCACCGCTTATAATATTCTTGTGTCCAATAACATTATAGGTCCAGCCTTTTTGTGTATTTAGCCTACACATGCATTGTCCTGCCTCCTGCTATTTTGTGGTTCCATTTCCGATACGTTCTTCTTAGTAGCATCCAACATTATTCAGAAGATTCCTTGTTCGGTGCTTGAGGACTTTACAACACTTTCTTTCATAAAGGAGTGACAGATATTATTGATTAAAGTAACGTTAAGTAAACCTTCTTCTTGTTTGCATTAGATCACTCTTGTGATATAATTAAGTTAACTATCTGTTCCTTGTGTACCATAACTAAGCAACATATGTTATAGGTAATAGGCTGTTTCAGAGAACATCAACCTATAGTAGAAGCACATAGATACTGAGAGTTACGATACCCCGCTATCGCAGATATAACTCTGGAGGGTATATGTGTTCTTTGTTCGACGGGATTATATATCAGGGGTTGGATCTAGCGTTTCCGTTGTTGCATTTATGCCAGTCTAGTCCAATGTATAAGAGCCACTGATTTATATGAGACCCGATCGTAACAAGTACTTTCCACAAACCTTCTCTATCCACTCTGTCATAGGCCTTCTCTAAGTCCAGAAAGGCAACATACACCTTTTGTTGCTTTTCCAGATATTTCTCCACAACACAATTCAGGGTAAAAATCTGATCTACACATCCTCTTCCCCTCCTAAAACCTCCCTGCTCGTCGCCTATCCATTTCTCCGTTCTCACTTTCACTCTCTCAATCACTACCCTACTGTATACCTTCCCTACTACGCTTAGAAGACATATTCCTCGGTTGTTACCACACACTCCTTTTTCCCCTTTGCCCTTATATAGGGGGACTATTATGCCAGTCTTCCAGTCATTGGGTGCACTCCCCTTCTCCCATGCTAGTTTGCACATTTTCCATACCCATTCGATCACTATCTCACCTCAACATTTCCCCACACACTCCATCTGTTTCTGGTGCTTTCCCCAACTTCACTCTTTACATGGCTTCCCACACTTCTGACCTCCTGATCCCCACCTCCTCCTTCACTACTTCTCTTCTTCTCCCTCCCATACCATATCCAACTATGTTTGCTAGCTCTTCATTCCTTACATTTAGCAACTCATTGAAATACTCCCTCCATCTACCGACTCTCTCTTGCTTCTCGGCTAGCATTCTCCCATTCTTATCTTTCACACCCTTACTGTTTCCCTTGCTACCTTCCCTAACTTTCTTGACTTCTTTCTAGAACAGTTTCTTACTCTCCCTCCATTTTACACTCAGATTCCTTCCAAATTCCTCATCTACTCTTCTCTTACTTTCCTTCACTACTCTCTTCATCACCCTCTTACTCTCCACGTACCTCGCTCGTTTCTGTCTCTCGAAATCTTCATTCCCTCTACTACCCAACCACTCTCTATATGCTTTCTTCTTTTCTTCCACAGCTATTTTTACCTCTTCTGTCCACCATGCTGTACCTTTCACTCCCTCCCTCTTCTCCTCACTCCACACACCTCCTCACATGCTGCACAGATATCTTCCTTAAACACCTTTCTCATCTCCTCCACCTCCTCCATAACTTCCAGGTCAAACCCACCTAGTCGTCTTTCTACTGCTCTCCTGTACTCTTCCCTGATTTCCTCCTCCTGTAACCTCTCCACCCTCCTCACTATGCCACCTTCCTCTCGCCTCCCTCCAGCTCTCCTCACCCACTTCTTAGTATCCTAACCGTAGCTACTACTACATAATGATCAGACAGACCCCCTCCAATACCCCTATACACCCAAGCATCCATCACAGATTTCTTCATTCGTTCATCCACACATACATAATCAATCAATTACTTTCGTTCCACCACTGTCTTATCCTTCATCGTCAACATCCGTTTCCACGTATACCTGTGGATCATTCTGTGTCGGAAGAAGGTGTTGGCTATCCACAGCCTCCTCCCCACACATACATGCACAAGTGCACTACCATTCCCATTTACCTCTGATGGTACCCCCCATCCTCCTACTACTCCCTCAACTTTCCTATCACCCACCTTACCATTCATATCCCCAATCAGAAATATTCTTTCGTTCTTGTCAAACTTCTCCAGGCACGCCTCCACATTCATCCAGAACTCCTCTTACTTTATTTCAAGTGTATCCTCTGTCGGGGCATACACACACACAATCACCCACGTTTGTATTCCTATTTTCATTCTCACCCACACAATCCTAGAACCCACAGACCCATACTCTCTTACACATTCCTTCCAATTGTTACTTACAAACAAACACGCACCTTCTCTCGCTGTTCCTTCACTCACTCCAGCACACACACCCATTCCACACTCCCACTCTCTCACATTTGAACCTTTTCATTTGGTCTCTGTCATTCCACCACATCCAGCCTGGCATTCACTAGCACTTCCAGAACTTCTCTCTCTTTTGTGCCATCATTCATGCCACTAACATTCCATGTAGCCATTCTCAGAATGTCCGAAGGAATGTCCTTAGTCGGTCGTGGTTCGTCAACATAGGGTCCGTCCGCATCCGAGGCTGTTCGCTTGTTTTTCCTTGCTTAGTTATTTTTCCCGGGTGGGGGTCGCAAGCCCACCGACCCAACCTCTTTAGTCGCCTCTTACGACACGCAGAAGGCACGTGGGGCATATTCTATTCCCTTACCCCCAGGGGGTATATACATATATATATACTGTACAGTATAATTATATATATATATATATATATATATATATATATATATATATATATATTTGTGTTCTAATTTTAATATTATGCATCTAGAATTCGAGTTTTTGAAGCAGTATTTTATATCCAACAATTATACTATGAATGTATTTAATAAAGAACTTAAAAAAAAATTGTACACGAAGCAAAATTTAGAGGTCACAGCCTCGGAAGTACCTAAGCTTATCAAATATGTTAATTTGCCTTTTTATGGTGGATCAAGTTTCTTGTTCAGGAAGAAGTACCTAGCCTCTCTCAAAATTGAATTTCTTGCCGTTAACTTTTGAATAATATTCAATAATGATTTCAGTATAGGTTCATTTTTCAATTATAAAGACCTTTTCCCTAACCTAATATGTTCAAATATTGTATATACATTTTCATGTAATGATAGGTATGTCGGATGTAGTTCCAGACATTTCAAAACTAGAATATCTGAACATTTAGGTAAGAGGTATAACACAGGTCAATATCTAAATCAAATGCCTTTTTCGGCCATAAGAAATCATTCACATGATAATGACCATCCTTTCTCAGAGAATGATTTTGAAATAAAAGGTAAATTTAATAATGAACAAGATACTTTTTAGGGAAACCAATATTAATTCAACAATTCAAGCCGGAACTAAATAGTATGTCTTGATTCAATTGATTAGACAGTTTTCAAATAATTTAGTTTTAATTGTTTCCTGTTTGTTTTGTTTAATTTCAAATTCATTAGGAGTATTACACATTGTACGCCCAGTCAGAGTATATCATTTTCAGATGTTCTTTTGTTTTGTATTGTTGGGGTTGTCAGTGTTAGTGTTAAATGATCAAATAATGGTCTTCAGTTGTACTCGAGGTCGGCTTGGGGTTAGAGTGAGGTGGGTAGGGATTGGTCTTTAATATTTAGTTTTATCCTTCATATCGCATTACTTTCCCTTTTATTCGTGCGGTTCTGGTGTTTGATAACTAATTAATTTCTAGCTATTTTATACCCTTATTTACTTTATATTTAAATTAATTAACGGATCCTTCATACATAAAATTTCGTAAAAAGGTATTTTTATTTTATAGGATCGTGTACTGACCTGATGATAGACGCAGAGTCCGAAATATTGCAATAAATATGAAGATTGGGATCTTCCTTGTTTTGGCTACCCTATTCCTTTTGAAAATATATATATATATATATATATATATATATATATATATATATATATATATATATACTGTAGCTATACCCTACGTAGTTATGAGAAAAAACATGAGTTGTTTCACTAACCGATCAATTACTTGTTTCACTAAAAGATCATTATAAACAGTAATTCCAAGTATGATATTCACAACCTATGCAATTCGTTAGTTTACCATCATCTGAATTTATCGTACATTGTTTGTAGCTATTGTATCATAATGATATCGATAAGGTGAACAAAATATAATCAGATATATATAATAAAACTTGGATTAAAAAAAACATATTATAGACTACAATAACAATGGATAGTTATAATCTAATGACGCGAAAATTAATGGGAAATTCTCTCCAAGTATTTAAAATGTCTAAAGATCTTGACCATATTGATATAAAGACGTTCATCAAATTATTGTATCATTCAAGTTACACTAGAATCAAAGCATTACTATAGAATTACAGGGAAGACAAGCCACAACAGATCCACTGATTTACACTATGCTATTCGGTTTAATGTTAAAGAAAGGGTTCCTGCGAGAATATATATATCAACATGTTCAATAATCAAGCATAAACACACTCTGTTAGGGATTAGAGGTTTGATATTTGTCTGAGTGCCCTTTTGAATATATGGACTGTGTTGCAATCTACAAAATCATTTGGCAGTTATTCGATAAATTAAACGTATGGTTCCTTTATCTGATTTAAAATCCTTTCTTATCATATTAAGACCATTACCTCCAGTGTAATTTGTATTATATATGGTGAGGAAGATTATCTACAAAGACCCTTGAATGATTCTGTTGTTGTTGTTGTTCCCTAAGCTGCCTGGCCGAACAGCCCCGAGTCCCTGAGGAAGGTCATGGCCACGATCGGGCTTTCCCACAGAGCTCTCATTGAGTGTAGATTGTGTTGTTGGCATAAGTGGTTGTGTGAAATGCAGTCTTCTATGATGTGTTTAAAGGTATGAGGTGCTGTGTTACATCCCAGGCAAGTGTCGGCGACGGAGTCATCCATTCTCTTCTGATAGCTCAGAAGAGCTGGATGATGTCTGCATCTCAGGCTGGCCAGGTGGACTCTGTCCTCGCGAGGAAGGGAGGATTCGGAAGGATGGATTTTGAGAGGTCGTGCTTGCAGCTGCGTGTTGTCTATGAGTGAGTGGATGGATTGGCGAGAGATATGAGTTTGGATGTGCTTCTGGAAGTTGGTTTGGGGTGGGCAGGGAGGGAGAGAGGACAGTATTTGTGTGTGATACCGTGTGCTGGGTGTTGTTTTGATAATTCTTGGTGTCTGTGGGTGTGTTGCCATGTAGTGTAGTGGGTGGTTTTGGTTCGTGGAGGCTTCTGCCAGGAATTGAGTGCCTCTCATGTCCAGATGGTCTTTGACTTTGAGGATTTTGGTTTCTTGATGTATGTGATCTGTGGGTGTAGTAGCTGTGCAGCCTGTAATGATTTTTAGGGCTTTGTTTTGAATAGTCCGTAAGGTCTTATGATGTGTTTCAGCTAGGTTAGAAGCCCAGGCTGGGCTTGCGTATTCCATCACTGATCTTATGTATTGTTCATAAACTGTGGTGGTGGTTTCTTTGTTGTGTCCAAATTTTGTGTGAGCAAGTGACCTGAGGGCGTTAAGTCTGGGTGTCAGTTTCTTTTTCGTGTTTGTGGTGTGCTGTTTGAATGTCATATGAGTATCATATGTTACTCCTAGGATTTTGGGTGAGTGTGTATGTGTTAGGGGTGTGTTGTTTATGGTGAGTTGAGGGATGTATTCGTGTTCTCCTGTCCAGCTTGTGAGCAGGATTGCAGTGGATTTGGCTGGGGCTAGATTAAGTCTGTTTGTAGTGCACCAGCATGTAGTGTGTTGAGATAGGGTTGCTCCTTTTATCTGACGTAATTTATGAGCGTTTTTCTGTACTTATGATTTAACTTTGTATTGATTGTTTAATTTGTATAAACCTGTATCTCATAAGGTGTCACACCATACACGATAGTTCACCCTCTTTATCAGTGAAAGTGGAGTTTCACTACTTTACATTGTATACTGGTTATTATTAAACTATGTTATTCATATTTGGAATCAAGAATGTAAACCTGCGTGAAGAGGTTCCCCCTGCTGCACTCCTAGAATACCCCTCCATCAATAGGAGACTTTTGCCCCCTGATTTTCGCCTCCTCTGATCCTCCACCCTCTATATATACCCTTCCTGTTTACCTTTTATATCATTCTACCCTTACTTGATAATGCTGGTTGTCCAGTGAAACGCGTCGTATATCCTGTATCATCATGTACATTAATGTAACCCTGTACCACCATGAATTTTGCTCATCTCCTTCATCTACTTCCTGCCACCCAGCGAAAACTCATCAGAGACCTGGAAACTTTGAATAATACAATTTCCAACGCAGAAATTGCCATTTCTTTCAACCTCGTATGTATTAAAGAAAATATATATATATATATATACACTGTATTTACATATATATATATATATATATATATATATATACAGTATATATACTGTACACACAAACACATTCCTTCGTTCACGTATACCGTATTTCTGAAATGTTTTGGCCATTTCAATCGTTCCTTTCCTGCATTATATTCTTTTTTCTCTCAATTTTCTTCTGGCTATTTCTCATCTCTGTCCTCCTCAATTTCCGGGCTATTGTTTTCTTCGGAGCTTCTGAGTCTCGCTCTTTTCCAATATTTTGCCTTCCCTTCTTACGTTGGCCTTCTTTTGCTTTCCCTCCTTACTTTGGTCCATATTTTTCCTCTCCTCCTATTTATGTTTCCCTCCTTATTATGACCTTATTTTGCCTTCCATCTTTATTTTGGCTTCATTATCCCTTATCTCCGTATGTTTACTTTATTTGTCTTCCCTCTATATTTTGGCCATATTTTGCCTTCCTACATTATGCTGGCTTTATTTTGTTATATTTGGAGTAGGTCCTTCGTTCCCTGTAACATCCTCGGTCATTTTGTCTGTCACGTTCAATTGCTGCTTTGTGTTATTTGCATTTTGTTATTTCCATTAATATTAACTGGAAAGGTAGCTAAGTCTACGGATATGGACATTAATGTGGACTGGTGTTGTTGGATGGGACACAAACTGTGCTTCCGTGCAAACACCCTGCCTAGGCAAACTCTCTCGTCACTGTCTCTCCTCTAACGTCTTCCCTTCTTGCTGGAAGTTTGCTCTCATGCAACCTGTCCCAAAGAAGGGTGACCGGTCTCAAAACTCCAACTATCGTCCAATTTCTCTCATCTCTTGTATCTTTAAAGTTTTTGAAACTATTCTTGCTTCCAAATTTCTTAAGCATTTCTCTTATAATCTACTCTCAGATCGCCAGTATGGCTTCCTTAAGGGTCATTCTACTGGTGATCTACTCTCATATCTTAGTAACTCTTGGTCATCCTCCTTTCGGGACTTCGGTGAGACCTTTTTTATTGTACTAGACATATCGAAGGCCGTCGATTGAGTATGGCACAGATCTTTAATTTCTAAACTACCCTCCTTCGGTTTTTATCCCTCCATCTGTGCCTTTGTCTCTAATTTCCTTTCCGGCCGTTACATAACTGCGGTTGTGGACGCCCATCGCTCACTTCCTCATCCTATCAACTCCGGTGTTCCTCAGGGCTCTGTCCTATCTCTCATTTTCTTTCTAATTTTCATAAATGATCTTCTCAACTGTACCTTCAGTCCCGTCCATATATATGCAGATGACTCTAACTTACACTACGCAATTAGTTTTCCAGAACGCCCCAGCCAGCAATCCCTCAAAAACAAACGTAATGGAGCCATACAACACTTATCTTCTGATCTAACTACCTTTTCCAATTGGGGCAGAGAACAACTTGTTGCCTTTAATGCTTCCAAAACCCAATTCCTCCATCTTACTACCTGTCGGGAACTCCCAACAATACAAAAATCAATCCTTAATTTTGTTCTCAATATTATCGGTGTCTCTTTTTCTTCTGCTCTCTCTTGGAAGGACCATATTACCAGTCTTGCTAAGGCAGCCTCCCAGAAGATGGGTGTGCTCAACCTGTAACGAGTGCCTCCTCCAGTTGAAAGAGTGACAGGGCCAACATCAAGGAACGTTCGAGCCAAAATGCCTGGACACACGGAGTTTGAAGCAATTTAAGTCATAGGATAAGGGGAAGATGGATTCGGGGAGAGAGTTCCAGAGCTCAGCTGTTGAATAGAAGAAGGTCTGAGAATATAGTTTCACTCTTGGATTGGAGAGTTGCACAGAGTAGGGATGGGATTGTGTTGCAAGACGGGTGCTACGTACCCTACATAGAGGAGGTGGTATGCACTGAGAGATCTCTGAGGCACATTGATTATTGTAATAGCGGTAGAATAGCGAAAGAGATGCAACATTTCGGCGAAGAGAGAGAGATTGCATAGAGTCGGTGAGTGGAAGGGAGTTAATGATACAAAAGGCTTTCCTTTCTACTTTATCTAGGAGTGCGGTGTGAGAGGATCCTCCCCACACGTGCGAACAATACTCGATACATGGCCGCACTGTGCCCTTGTACAGAGCAAGAAGGGATAAAGAACCCACGGAGGCAGTTGAGCACACCCAGCTTCTAGGAAGCTGTTTAACCTAAGAAGTGCGCACCGTATGTAGTGAACAGCATGCCCTGGTGCGGACCTATTTCACTGTTTCCATATAAATAGTTATATTCGACTCATGATCGAGTCATCTTCATTCCACATCGGGTTTCCTTCGAGTTACGTACAGGGATTCATCGACTCGTCATCGAGTTTCATGCAAGTACATCGGGTTATATTCGAAATAATTCGGGTCACTGTCGGGTTACATGCGTCTCCGAGTTACTTTCGGGTAATTCGGTTGCATTCGGGAAAAATATGCAAGTCATCGACTTCGGGCAGCAGTCGGTCAACGTTCGACTTCTGTATGGCGCGGCCATTACATCCACCCCTATCCACCGTTTTGTAAGCTACTGAGAGACTAAGGGAGGTTTGAGACTGGCTAGAGGATCGGAGAAAGACTCCCCCATTCACCCCCTTCTCTCCCAGCTCTCCTCACGCGAAAATACTTGATAAATACCGGGAACACTAGGGAAAATACCCGACAATTGAAAAAAAAATCCCGGCCGAAGGCCGTTTCCTCCTTTATTATAAATTTGCTATCACTCGCCACGGAAAATATTGACATCTGAATGGCATGATAAGTCCTTAGTTTGAAAAATAAATAAGGCATAAGGTCTCAAAATATCCAAACTAATGGAGGTAACCATGGGTAGCAGGGGGTCCAGGGGCTACACAGATATATTTTATTCCAGGTGATGTAGATGCAGCATGTACGAGGGAGGGTTTGAGGGAGGGCTTGCTTGTCATACCACATACGTTCTGTTCCTCGTCGTGGTCTTATGTATGAAAGTAAAATCAGTATGAATTAACTGCGAGTGTGGTTTCTTTTAATTATAAGTTGACTAGTCAGATAAGTTACCACTGCATACAAAACTACACTCAATCATGTGCATTGCATGTCTATGTATATAATCATGGGGAGGAACATAACTTATGTTGGCAACTGTACATGCACCCGCACTTACGTACTCAGCAATATGGCTATGCTTTCCTAAGAAATATTAAGTGAGTTGTCTGTTCTACTTTATTTACTCATTTATGCTCGTTTCATCCCTTCTCTATTCTTTCTCCGCAATATTAATTCTTCCTTCTTTTCAACTCTACTCTGTGTTCTCTTGCGTTATGCTCTCTATCTCTCTTTCTGGGTGGGGAGAGAGTCTTCTGCATTGCTAACTGATCTTCCACTTTGTAGCAAATCCTATGTTAGCATTAAGTCCGGACTGCCTAGTAGGGACCGCAAGGTCTATGCAGTCTGTGTATCTATGTAACTATGTGTATCTCTCTCTCTCTCCTTATCTCATCTTTCCTCTTTCTCTCTTGATATCCGCTCTTAACTAAAAAGTCAGATGATATTCCACAAAGAATCACGTCATGAATCTAAAAAAATGGGTCAGAAAGAGAGAGAGAGAGAGAGAGAGAGAGAGAGAGAGAGAGAGAGAGAGAGAGAGAGAGAGAGAGCGAGAGCGAGAGAGAGAGAGAAAAAAACGTTTGAGAGCCAGAGAAAAATACTATATTATGAAAGTTATAAAATGTTGTATGATGAATATGATGTATTTCACTATATTTACATGATACATCCGATCCTTCGTCTGATGGAGCAAAATGCCACACGTTGTCAATCGAGTGCTCGTCCTCATATGATGTATATATTCATTATGTCAACTTTTTTTAATGTAGTTGTATCATAATGTATTTGAAAAGGGTAACATTCAAGAACAAGGATCAAGAAGATACAGCTAAGTATATTCTGTGATAACCCATTGAAGATTATGAAGCGTGTTAACAGTTTATTTTGGCTATAATTATACGATTTCATGCAGTTAAGGCCTTCTTGGAATCTAAGGGATCAACACCAAGATAACTTTGCCTCTGACTACCATAAATATTTTATAAGCTGAAGAAACATGTCAAATTATTTTTTTTATTTTTTTTTTATTTTTTTTATTTTTTCTATGTGATTGAGGGAGGCAAAAGGCATAACTGCCTATAGCGAGTGCCTCCCCCATAGTTGAAAGAGTGACAGGGCCAAAATCAAGGGACGTTCGAGCCAAAATGCCTGGACACACGGAGTTTGAAGCAATTTAAGTCATAGGAAGAGGGAAAGACTGATTCTGGGAGAGAGTTCCAGAGCTCAGATGTTGAGTAGAAGAAAGTTTGAGAGTAACGTTTCACTCTTATGCTCGTTTATGATAGCCATAATACACTGGTAATAAACATCACAATAATCAATGGTTTATCGGTGAACTCCAGGGATGAACGAATATACGAAGTTTAATGCAGGGTCATAACTTGTCATGAATATACTGTAATATGCATATGGGCAATATCGATATACTACCATTAAACTCCAGAAAAAAGTATAAATTTTAAAACTGTTTTGGCATTCTCAGCTGGGCGAGTTCCACACATCTGGTGTGACGATAGACTGGAGAGGCAGCATGTAAACATCACACACTCGTGGACTGTCAGGTCTGTTATTCTATCAATTCAATACTCAAGCTCTGCAAAACATCAAACAAGGTCCTGAATATGTGGTGCTCACCAAGAAATAATCCCATTCCACCAACAGTAAACATACAGGCAGTGTTTTTAATGTTTATTCTGGTCCAGAGATAAGGTACGTCGCTTCTAAGGCTTATTTCTTAATGAAAGTATCGTTTTCTGTTCATTAAAATATCGCAGTCCCTTGACCAGGTAGTGGTGTAGCCAAATGTTGAGCTGTACACATCCATACAATTTATAAGAGTTTCTCACATACAATAGACCACAAATTTGTCCACCTCCCATGTTGAGTATTCTCGCCATTTCATCCTGTGACGTCATGGTAAACACACCAGTTATCGCTAAATAAAATAAATTAGATGAGCTATATTTCAATGTTTTTTAGGACACATTGATGAAAGTACTTCAGTATCCTATCGCTAAAACCCAGCAGATGATAATGGGTATTGTACTGTAGTTTGAATAGGTTTTACCCCTGGCGTTGACCTTAAACGAGTTCTTTGTCCTGCAACTTTTCTTAGTAAGTTTGGCATGGCAGTTTCAAAACCAATTTTGTTTAATACATTTTCTACTACCTATTTTAGTACTTAAACTTAAATGTACAGCTCTACTAGGGTAGGAATAATTCGACAGTTGTTAGGAACTTCACGTCTTTATTTAACAAACTCCCATTGTAACCGTAATCCACATAGCAATTGATTGTCTGTTCGAGTCAAGATGAGTTCAAACTATTATTTAAATATCTATAATGGTCCAGTTTAGATTGCACTTTGGATTTTTTACGATTCCATCACTACCTATCTGGATAATCGCTATTCAGAGTCTTGACTCCCTTCGACTTCGAGCCAAAGGCACATCACTATATTCACAATGGTTGATAAAACTACACTATAACTATACCTTTAATCACTTTAACAATATTAGAACCGAGGATTTTACCAATATGTTCTCACATCACCATGACAATATCAGAAACACTTATTCCATTACATGGGATTAAATCACCTTAATCATATTAGACACAAATAATGAACCCGCAGTTATTTACATCACCTGACCATACTAGTAAACAATTATTCGATCCGCGTTCTAAAATCCCCTTTACAATATTGAACACAATTACTAAAACAACAGGTATTTATGTCACCTTTACAATATGAGAACACTATGTCCTTTAGGTTATGTTAACAATGTTACAAACTATTATTCAATCAGTGACATCCTTAAAACTAGTTGGCTAGATATTTATGCGCAATCGAAAGCATGCTGTCGAAGAGGCGAATATCTAATTAATAACTGTTGTTTCCTTATAATAAAAAGAGTATTTCATGGGTCTGGGCTGAAGCCCTCCTCTAAATATTTCTTCAGCTAGGTCTAACCTATTTTGCAAATGCTAAACCCCGAAAAACTGCTCAGTTAAACCCAGTTATCTCTATTGCATGGGTTTTATCAATTATTTCCACTTATATTATTTCCCGAAGAACTCCCACTTAATATTTAACATATCTTTACTTAATATCCTATAAGATCCTGTACTATTGCTAGCTGACTGGCTGAGTGCCTCTACTAACAATAACAGCTATATCTCTTAACACATTACGAGCGGGTGGGTCGGTAACTTCTATTACCCGCCATGCGGGTGGATTTACCCAAAAGGGGGTTGTTTCCGTGCTCTTTTTCATGCATAAACAAGACCCAGAGCGTAATACAAGTATCTATCCCTGAAAGGGCATAAACAGGGCTTTCCAATGACACCCGAACCATCCTTCTACGACCACTGGTTCTCTTGCAACGATCGTGCAACACGAGTGCAAAAACCCTAAAATAAGGTAATTTCCTTACATAATTCCCTGTGTAGCGAGTGAGAGAGGGTGGAGGAGGGTGTAATAAATTTCAGTCGACCCACGGCGGTGGTGGCGAGCGGTCAGGAGGTAATCTATGCTCCTCGCACCGCTCAGCTCTCTCTCAGAGCACATTACGTGCTCAAAATTGCACTCGACATCTGTCGAGGCCCGCATATGGGCACGTTTTCTTTAACTCGACATAATTATGTCGAGCGCCGATGGTTAAGGGTTAATACATAATTTCTTTATTTCATAATTTGTCTAATCACTTTCTCTTTTGCTGTTCTATAAGAACACATAGATTGTATGGTTGGAACACACCGGCTCAGTCTAGCATTTTCTTTTTGGTAAGTCTGTTTGGGCCGTTAAGGGTCCTTTAACAATATTCTGGAAGCTCTCTTGTTTTTGCTTCACAACTTCAAAGCGGGCCAATACACCATCTCCTTCTTCTCAGTACCATCTACCACCAGTTGACCATCTTGAATCGCTTGGCTTATTGTGTGAAGGCTAGCGTTGTGTCTGCAGTCATCAGGATATTGGAGGTGTATCTGTGCCAAGGGTGGGCAATGTAATAGGTCCCGGCTCATCTTGTGTTCAGTAGCACTGGGTTGCTGGAGGACAGGAATAGGCTTATTTATCTCCCCATGGGTGCCAAGGTGAGCAAACGGAGTGTTGTTGTTGTTGTTGTTGTTGTTGTTGTTCCCTAAGCTGCCTGGCCGAACAGCCCCGAGTCCCTGAGGAAGGCCATGGCCATGATCGGGCTTTCCCACAGAGCTCTCATTGAGTGTAGATTGTGTTGTTGGCGTAAGTGGTTGTGTGAAATGCAGTCTTCTATGATGTGTTTAATGGTATGGGGTGCTGTGTTACATCCCGGGCAGGCGTCGACAACGGAGTCATCCAGTCTCTTCTGATAGCTCAGGAGAGCTGGATGGTGTCCGCATCTTAGCCTGGCCAGGTGGACTCTGTCCTCGCGAGGAAGCGTGGATTCGGAAGGATGGATTTCGGGAGGTCGTGCATGCAGCTGCGTGTTGTCTGTGAGTGAGTGGATGGATCGGTGAGAGATATGAGTATGGATGTGCTTCTGGAAGTTGGTTCGGGGTGGGCAGGGAGGGAGAGAGGACAATTATTGTGTGTGATACCGTGTGCTGGGTGTTGTTTTGATATTTCTTGGTGTCTGTGGGTGTGGTGCCATGTAGTTTAGTGGGTGGTCTTGGTTCGTGGAGGCTGCTGCCAGGAATTGAGTGCCTCTCATGTCCAGATGGTCTTTGACTTTGAGGATTTTGGTTTCTTGATGTAGGTGATCTGTGGGTGCAGTAGCTGTGCAGCCTGTAATGATCTTCAGGGCTTTGTTTTGAATAGTCTGTAATGTCTTATGATGTGTTTCAGCTAGGTTAGAAGCCCAGGCTGGGCTTGCGTATTCCATCACTGATCTTATGTATTGTTTATATACTGTGGTGGTAGTTTCTTTGCTGTGTCCAAATTTTGTGTGAGCAAGTGACCTGAGGGCGTTAAGTCTGGGTGTCAGTTTCTTTTTAATGTTTGTGGTGTGCTGTTTGAATGTCATAAATTATGAGTATCATTTGTTACTCCTAGGATTTTGGGGGGGTGTTTATGTGTTAGGGGTGTGTTGTTTATGGTGAGTTGAGGGATGTATTCGTGTTCTGTCCAGCTTGTGAGCAGGGTTGCGGTGGATTTGGCTGGGGCTAGATTAAGTCTGTTTGTAGTGCACCAGCCATGTAGTGTGTTGAGATAGGGTTGAAGGAGATCTGTTGCTCTTTTTGGGTCATGGTGTATGCATGTGAGTGTTATGTCATCTGCATAGGAGGCTAAGTTTATTTGGGGCGTATTGGGTGTAGTTATATCGTGCATGTACAGATTGAAGAGTGCGGGCGATAGGACGGATCCTTGTGGGACTCCGTTTGGAAAGTTTCTGATTTTAGATGACTGACCGGCAAAAGATACGTGTGCACATCTGTCTGCTAGGAAGTTGGCCAGCCACCTTTTTGTGTTGTTGTGCATGTTTGTGTTGTAGATTTTGTTTGTTAGGTTGTGGCGCGGAATGGCATCGAAGGCTTTACTAATGTCGAGTGTGGCTAATAGTGATCTGTGTGGTGGTCTAGCTGAGTTGATGCTGTCAAAAGCTCTTTGTGTAAGGTCTGTGAGAAGAGTGTTTGTGGAGTGCAGTGGCCTAAAGCCATGTTGTGTTGGAGCTAGGTCAGGTGTAATTAGTTGTAATACTAGGCGTTCCATGACTTTGGAGGGGGAGCAAAGGAGTGTGATGGGGCGGTGCGAGGAGGGTAGCGTGGGGTCTTTGTTGGGTTTGGGGAATGTGATGATGATACTGTGACGCCTCCCGGCGTTAACAGAATGGTTGCGTGGGGCATTGCAGACTCGCTAGCGCTCGCCAGGATGGGGGGATAGGCTACAGTTGTCCTAGAATTATCTGCTTTATTTCATTAGGGTCGTGTTGCCACAGACAGTCTAGAAATGGTCTTTGTTTTGGTCTGTGACCGCGCCTTATATTTTATATTCGCTATAATATAAATGTTGCTTGTGTGGGAGGCGAGCGAGAGAGGGTGAGGGAGTACACCTGGCAGCGGGGTGAGCTATGACGCGGCTCGCTTGGGCGCTGACGGCGTTGGCGGCCGGGTGGTCAACTAGTCCCTTCCCGTCGCGGCCTCATGTTTTTTACCAGCTCAGAGCTTGCCTGACACGCGTATCGCCTACATCCTTTGCAATTCTGTCCCCCATACTCGCCACTTTGCCTACTATTTCTCTCTCTCGACTTCTCCTTTCTCATTCTCTAATCTTTATTAAACTCAACATCCCTTCTGGTTTCAGCATAGACGTTCACCGTCGACCAGTCGTATTGTACGCGAAGCTCTCAGAGATTTCCATGTATTAGGCTTTATTGAGGTTTGGAGAGACGGACTTTTCCGTATGTGTCCTCTCTCGGGAAGGTTGTAGACCGGTATATGTCTCCCTGGCAAGGTGTTGAGTGATTCTGCTTGGTTATCTAAAGCTAGACTAGGGGTAAGGTTACTGTGTCGTTGTCTCCGATGTGTGCAGTGTTAGCTAAGCCCTGCACGACATCGACAGGTACTGTGGGAGCCTAAGTTGTCTTCGGGTGGGTTTACTTTGCGAGCACAGCGCTGTGGTGTGAGAGGGCCATAGCCTATCCCTCACAACATAGTGCTGCCTCTTTGTGTTGACTTCTGAGGGATCGCCAGGATAGAACTAGGTACTAGAGACCTAGATTTATCAAGAGAGCATCCCCGTCATATAACGTAATCGTCATTATACCACCTTCGGACAACGTTAGGCTACGAGCCGCATGCTCGCCCATTGTTGCCCTGCCTTGATACCCCAGCTAGACTTTATTAACTGAGCAGACACTGGTTAGAGATAAGCCCCCATTATTATATGTATGCAACATTATTATTCACTGCACTTTTGAGCCGAGGTTGTTGTTGAGTTGCACAACCCTAGTAGGCTGTTGCGTTGTGTCACGAAGCATTTCTTTAGTTGTCGAGCATTACTACCTTTGCGCAGCCTTTATTATTCGCCTGCCTATTATTACTATATGCCCTAGTATTTATTGTGACCCGTATTCTGCATTATAATTGTTCAAGATTCTTTACGAACATCTTCCCAGCATCAGACTTATTTCAGAAGTTTCCAGTTGATGTTGCAGGACTAGCATTGCACTTTCTTTAATACAGGAGTGCCAGTTATTTGAGTATCTACCGTAACGTTAATTAATCACGTTAACTATCTTTTCTTTGTGTAACCTAATCGAGTAATCTTTTACTGTTTGAGAATAGGCTGTTTCATCGAGCGTCAGCCTAGTGTGTGTGCACCAGTTACCGAGTCATAGGATACCTCGTTGTCCAGGCACGACTCAGGGCGGTAATGGTGTTTTGTTTTCCAGTGTTTAAGGCAGGGGTTGGATCTAGTGTTACCGTTGTTGCATTTTGCCATTATCTAGTCCAATGTTCAAGAGCCCTGTGTCTTTGAGAACCTGGATCGTAACAAATGGCGACCTAGCTCAGGATCTTGTGAACTAAGAGATAATTGCAGGATTGTTGTGGTCATTTGTTTTATTGAGGAATATAGTGGGCACGTTAATTTTTTTTTTGGCAAAGTAGTATAGCACTTGAGAGTCTTCAGACATTTTTGGCAAGTGAATAGTGCTACATAAGAGTTTGGGGTACTTCTTTTCTGAATATTGTGGCGAGAAATTTTTGAGAGCATCATGTCTTATACCGGATCAGAGGAGAATGGAGACACAGTACGTAATGTCGAAACTGATGAACAGCAGCATGATGAAAGGGTTAATCGGGTGAACTGTGAGGAGGATGCTAGGATATTTTTGCAATGGCCTGTTACTGCCGAGCGGTTGGAGGGTATGGATCGGTACGGTCTTCAATGCCTGGCCACAGCTATCGGTCATGCTGTTACTAGCAGCATGACCAGGGATAACTTGATAATGTGTGTACTGGGCAGGGTGACTGGTGAGCGAGATGGGTTGAGTGCTCAGAGCCCTTCGGCCATGCTTCCCCTACACTCGACTCCCAGCCATCCCAGTAGTTTGCCGACCCCGGGTACGCTTCCGCAGTTGGGTGGTGACTGGCAGGGTGGGTTGCCCCTGGGGGGACCACCGGTAATTTCAAACATTGTAGCACCTTCACCTCCTCAAGGGTTACTCCAGAATTATTGCTTCAGCTCGAATTAGCTAAGCTTCAGCAGCAACAAAGGGCATGTGAGCTTCAGCAGCAATTAGAATTAGCCAGGATAGAAGAGAGAAAAACTATCAGTCAAGCAAAAATCCAAGCTGAGTCGACTAGGTACTGTGCCGACATGGACGTAGAGAAGTCGCGAGTAGAGACAACGGGACAGCGACTTGGGGCTGGTAACCGTGTTCATGAGCAGTCTCTCTCGCACTTATTGAAACTGGTTCCGGTGTTTGATGAGAGTGGTGTAACAGAATTTTTCACACACTTTGAGAAGAAGTGCCAGGAACACCAGTGGCCAGATAATAAATGGGCAGCACTTGTATCCACTAGATTAATAGGCAAGGGTCTTAAAGCCTATGATGCGTTGCCTATAGAGTCTTGTATTATCTATGAGGAACTCAAGGAGGCTGTCCTGAGAGCATACGAACTACAACCAGATACGTACAGGTTGAAGTTCCGGGGTGTTACCAAGGGTCGGGAGAGCACCTTTTTGGAGCATGCCCGGGAGCTGTCCGATGCTTTTGGGAATTGGCTGAGGTCGGAGAAAGCTACTACGTTTGACGACATTAAACAGTTGGTGCTTTTAGAGCAGTCTTTCAAATGCACGGGCGGCGACCTGACGTTAAACCTTAAAGAAAAGCAACCAAAAACTCTACAGTAGGCAGCTGAGATGGCTGACCTCCGGCTATCACTAATTCGTGGGTGCGGGTCTGCCCAGCGTAGTGAGGCAGGTAACAAGGGGCGTGACGCCCCACCCCCCCGAGTTAGTGATATACCTTATGCAAACAAGTACAAGAGCCATGATACCAAGACTGACCACAAGACTAGACACGTCCCATTTAAGAAGGGGCCGGGCCCTTCCCAGTACCAAGGGAAGCCCAAAGGGGAGTTGGAGTGTTATCATTGTCATAAAAAGGGGCACTTTGCAAGAGTCTGTCCTAGCAAACCACCTACAGCAGCTGTGTCTTTGGCCTGCAACATTGGTGTGTCTCCGAAGTCATCTGAGTTTGCCCGGGGCAGTTCGTCAGAGGCTGAGGCACAGCCAATGCAGAAGCACCTGGGAGGCTCGAACCCTGCTCAGGATGTTTTTTGCGACCATAGAGGGCGGGGTTGCGTGATGTGGGCGGGGCGCAAGCATGGAGTAGAGGTCTTGCGCGATACAGGTGCTTCCCAGACTCTGATGAAAAACTTGACTGGCTACCCTATAAACGCGGCTCGGGTGGTGGTGGTGCAGGGTATTAATGCAACTCGGTCATACCCGTTGGTGCGGTTGGAGTTGGAGGTGGATGGTGTGGCACGTGAATTGGATGTCGGGATTGCGGAGAAACTGCCAGTGGAGGACGTCGACCTTCTTCTCGGCAACGACTTTGCAATGCCCGCTTCTGAGGTTCTACCCTTAGTCGTTGCCGAGAGCCCGGCCGACGTGAGTAGGGAAGAGCAAGAGTGGGTTGAGCGGTGCCAGACACAACCCATGGCGTATGTTGTCACCCGAGCTCGGGCAGCTAAAGTGTCACAGCCTAGTCCTCCGTCTTCAGACCAGCGGAGGAACGATCAACAGGAGGAGGCTAAAGCTGGAGTTGGTTTTAAGAGTTTTGACTCGGCGGCTCTCCTGGGTGATTCAGTATTAGCACCATTACTTAATTCTGGAGTAGCCCCTGGGCCTGTCATCGAGAGTGACGAGGCTGGGCATGACGAGTCTCCACGACAGCAACGTTATGTACATCGAGAGAGACAGAGGGAGCAGCCCAGTATCGGGGAAGGTCATGCATTGCTCCGGGAGCAGTTAGATCGCTTGGCACCCTCAGATATACGTCGGTTGCAACTAGAGGACCCTGAGCTCCAAACGTGTGCTAATGGAGCTGTAGAGCTCGATGAGGACGGTGATGCACAGCCAGGAGATTTTTTTTATTTAGAAGGCATCCTCTATAGGCGTTTTCAAGACCCTAAACGTAGTTGGCAAGAGGGGTCCGGAGTAGTGGACCAGTTGGTGGTAACCTGGATAGCAAGGTGTCATACGTGCCAGAGGGTTGGAAAACCTAACCAAACAATTCCGAGAGCCCCGTTGCTCCCCATTCCTGTCAGTGGACCGCCCTTCAGTAAGGTCATCATTGATATGGTCGGACCCCTAACCCCTACTAGTGCCGGTAATAAATTTCTATTGACTATCATGGATGTGGCCACTCGTTATCCTGATGCATATCCAATGAGAAATGGCACGGCAAAAACTGTTGTCCGGAACCTGCTCTTGTATTGCTCGCGGTATGGTTACCCGCAAGAGGTGCAATCGGACCAAGGTTCTAATTTTACCTCTAATCTGTTCAAACAAACTATGATTCAGCATGGCATCAGCACTGTCGTCTCTTCTGCGTATCACCCGGAGAGTCAAGGGGTGTTGGAGAGGTGGCACGCCATGCTGAAAAGCATGCTTCGATGTTATTGCGCAGAGAACGGAAAGGATTGGGACCTTGGTCTGCCGTATGTTTTGTTCGCGGCAAGAGAAGTACCTGGAGAGAGTCTCGGTTTCAGTCCGAATGAGCTTGTTTTCGGGCATCAGGTGAGGGGCCCTCTCCACATGGTGAAGGAGATTTGGGAGGGTACCGCTAAGCCATGTTCTATGTTGAGATACGTCCTCGAGAGCAGAGAGAGAATGCTTAGAAGTCTGGAGCTGGCCAGGCGTAATTTGGTGAGTTCGCAGGCCCGTATGAAGGACAGGTACGATACTAAGGCGAAACTCCGGGAGTTTCAGGTAGGTCAAGAGGTGTTGGTCCTGTTGCCTTTGGCAGGTCATCCTCTGGCTGCCAAGTACGCTGGGCCTTATCTGGTGGTGTCAAAGATCTCCGATCTAGATTACCTCGTTGCCACTCCAGACCGGAAGAAGCGTAACCAACTATGCCACATTAATTTGTTGGAGGAGTATGTGAGGCGCCCACCTGAGTCACTAGCTGTCCCTGTGTTGACCTGCTGCGGTCATGGTGGAGAAGGAGAGGGGGGCAGCAATGATCAGGTGGATGATAACTGGGATTGTCATGTCTCGGCTGATCAGTGGGCGGGGAATTCGAGCCAATGTGCGCATGATGCTCTGGCGCACCTGCAGGAGGAACAGCAGGTGGCAGTGCAGCGCCTGTTCGATTCATACCCCACTTTATTTGCCGAGCACCCAGGCCTCACTACTCAAGCGGTGCATGACGTCGATGTAGGAGAGCACCCCCCCTTCAAGTCGATACCTTATCGGGTGCCACCCATTAAACTCCCAGCGCTCAGGGATGAGCTGGAGTATATGCTGGCGAGAGGCTTGATCGAGAAGGGGGCAGTACGGTGGACTTCTCCTGTCACTCTGCAGCCCAAACCTGATGGAAAAGTTCGGTTCTGCATTGACTTTAGGCGGTTGAACGGGTTGACCCCCACCAATGCATATCCTCTTACCCGGGTGGATAAGATCGGGAAAGCAAGGTACTTGACCAAGGTAGACCTCGTCAAAGGCTACTGGCAAGTACCACTGTCTGAGCGGGCTAAAGAGGTGTGCGGGTTTGTGGTGGATGGCAGTACTTACCGTTGCAACGTGATGCCATATGGTCTGAAAAATGCACCGGCCACTTTCCAGAGCTTAATGAACGACATCGTAGCAGACATCCCAAACTGTACTGTCTACCTTGATGACGTGATCATTTATGACAACGATTTCCAAAGTCACTGTGACCACATAGAAGCCTTATTTAGTCAACTTAGTAAAGCAGGCTTGGTGGTTAATCTGGGCAAGTGTGACTTTGTGCAAGCCACGGTGCAGTATCTGGGGTTTGTGGTTGGGTTAGGGCAGGTGAGCCCGCCCCAACAGAAGATACAGGCTATCGACTTGTTCCCCAGGCCGACCACCAAGCGGCAGATCATGAGATTTTTGGGCATGATTGGGTATTACCGCCGCTTTATAAGAGGCTATTCTACTGTGTTAGCTCCTTTGACAGATCTACTATCCAAAGATAAAAAGTTCCGCTGGGCACCTGAGTGTGAGCAGGCGTTTCGAGTAGTTAAGCACCTTTTATGCAGTCACCCTATCCTCAGGGCCCCGGACTTTGAACGACCATTTCAGTTGGCAACTGATGCCAGCGGAGTAGGGGCTGGTGCCGTACTTTTGCAGACAGACGAGGAAGGTCTTGAGCATCCAGTCAGTTTTTTTTCAAAGAAATTTAATTCAGCACAGAAAAACTATTCGGTTGTTGAAAAGGAACTGCTGGCAATCGTGTTAGCGCTCAGACACTTTGAGGTCTATGTTCCTGCCTATGGGCCAGTCGTGGTTGTGTATACCGACCACCACCCGCTTAAATTCCTCAATCAATTCCACAACCGGAATATGAGGCTGACCAGATGGTCGCTCATGTTGCAAGAGTACAACTTAGACATTCGCCATATTGCCGGTTGTGAGAATGTGATTGCGGACTGTTTGTCACGGGAGGAGGATCCGGGGTAGGCTACCACAGTATGTTGGTATAGCCTCCTGTCTTGGCTCGCGGTGTATTTTTGCGCTGGTGCTTGTTGGCTCGCGTGTGTAGCATCAGCGTAGGGTCGCAGGGCAGGAGTTGTTGGCTTTGATTAGAAGAAAATTAGGCTACATCTATAGTAGCCACCAAAAACAACATTAAAAATAAAATATGAAAAATTAAATAAAAACTCTTTCTTTTTGATAATTAATTGTAAGATAATATTGTAGCTGAGTACTGAGGGCAGATGATTTTCCCTCAGTAGGCTGTGCTTCTTAAAGCTCGCTCTGGGAGCACAATGTTATGCATTAATGTATTATATTTGGGAAGGGTGATAAGATTTTTTGTTTTATATATTAATGTTGTTGTATTTTTTTGAGGAGACTGAGCTTGCATTCCATGAGTGGCAGAGTGGTTAGGAGTGGCAGATTCTAGCGACCTTTTGCCTGTACAGATGTGGGCTCATGGTTGAGTGTCCCATATCTTGGGGGGGGTGTGACGCCTCCCGGCGTTAACAGAATGGTTGTGTGGGGCATTGCAGCTCGCTAGCGCTTGCCAGGATGGGGGGATAGGCTACAGTTGTCCTAGAATGATCTGCTTTATTTCATTAGGGTCGTGTTGTCACAGCCAGTCTAGAAATGGTCTTTGTTTTGGTCTGTGACCGCGCCTTATATTTTATATTCGCTATAATATAAATGTTGCTTGTGTGGGAGGCGAGCGAGAGAGGGTGAGGGAGTACACCTGGCAGCGGGGTGAGCTATGACGCGGCTCGCTTGGGCGCTGACGGCGTTGGCGGCCGGGTGGTCAACTAGTCCCTTCCCGTCGCGGCCTCATGTTTTTTTACCAGCTCAGAGCTTGCCTGACACGCGTATCGCCTACATCCTTTGCAATTCTGTCCCCCATACTCGCCACTTTGCCTACTATTTCTCTCTCTCGACTTCTCCTTTCTCATTTTCTAATCTTTATTAAACTCAACATCCCTTCTGGTTTCAGCATAGACGTTCACCGTCGACCAGTCGTATTGTACGCCAAGCTCTCAGAGATTTCCATGTATTAGGCTTTATTGAGGTTTGGAGAGACGGACTTTTCCGTATGTGTCCTCTCTCGGGAAGGTTGTAGACCGGTATATGTCTCCCTGGCAAGGTGTTGAGTGATTCTGCTTGGTTATCTAAAGCTAGACTAGGGGTAAGGTTAATGTGTCGTTGTCTCCGATGTGTGCAGTGTTAGCTAAGCCCTGCACGACATCGACAGGTACTGTGGGAGCCTAAGTTGTCTTCGGGTGGGTTTACTTTGCGAGCACAGCGCTGTGGTGTGAGAGGGCCATAGCCTATCCCTCACAACATAGTGCTGCCTCTTTGTGTTGACTTCTGAGGGATCGCCAGGATAGAACTAGGTACTAGAGACCTAGATTTATCAAGAGAGCATCCCCGTCATATAACGTAATCGTCATTATACCACCTTCGGACAACGTTAGGCTACGAGCTGCATGTTCGCCCATTGTTGCCCTGCCTTGATACCCCAGCTAGACTTTATTAACTGAGCAGACACTGGTTAGAGATAAGCCCCCATTATTATATGTATGCAACATTATTATTCACTGCACTTTTGAGCCGAGGTTGTTGTTGAGTTGCACAACCCTAGTAGGCTGTTGCGTTGTGTCACGAAGCATTTCTTTAGTTGTCGAGCATTACTACCTTTGCGCAGCCTTTATTATTCGCCTGCCTATTATTACTATATGTCCTAGTATTTATTGTGACCCGTATTCTGCATTATAATTGTTCAAGATTCTTTACGAACATCTTCCCAGCATCAGACTTATTTCAGAAGTTTCCAGTTGATGTTGCAGGACTAGCATTGCACTTTCTTTAATACAGGAGTGCCAGTTATTTGAGTATCTACCGTAACGTTAATTAATCACGTTAACTATCTTTTCTTTGTGTAACCTAATCGAGTAATCTTTTACTGTTTGAGAATAGGCTGTTTCATCGAGCATCAGCCTAGTGTGTGTGCACCAGTTACCGAGTCATAGGATACCTCGTTGTCCAGGCACGACTCAGGGCGGTAATGGTGTTTTGTTTTCCAGTGTTTAAGGCAGGGGTTGGATCTAGTGTTACCGTTGTTGCATTTTGCCATTATCTAGTCCAATGTTCAAGAGCCCTGTGTCTTTGAGAACCTGGGTCGTAACAATACCATGCTTCCAAATGTCTGGTATTGTGTTGTGTGAATAGCTGTAGTTTGATATGTTAGTGAGTGCTTGTATGCCTTGTGGTCCCAGGTGTCTGAGGTGGTGTATGTTGTTTATGTTGTCTAGGCCACAGGCGGGTGAGTGCTTGAGATTGTTGATGATATGCTTTGTCTGGTGATTGGTGAAGGGTGTATAGTCAGGGTCTGTGGGGAATTGTCTCTTACGTCGGATGACACGTCGGTCGTCTTTGTGAGGTTTTAGGTGGCTGACATGTGAGAAGTGATTGATGAAAGTGTTTGCTTGTTGTTTACATGAAGGAGTAGAGTCTGTTGTTGTGATTGCAGCATGTGATTGTGTTGTGTTGCTGTTGGTAAGTGTGATGCTGTTTAGTGTTTTGTAGAGTTTTTTGGGGTTTGTTTTGTGATCAAGTGTTTGTAGGAAGTTATTCCAATTTAGTGTTTGTTGTTCTTGTATTTTGTTGTTAGTTTGGGTGTTGAGTGCTCGAATTTGTTGTGTGATGTCTTGTGTGTGTGGTGCTGGGGAGTGTTTCAGTATGTCGCATTGTCTGATGAGGTTTTGAATTTCTGGTGTGAAGATGGGGTTGTGTCTTTTTCTGTTACCTCTTGGAATGTGTTTCTTGTCAGCATTTTGGATAGTTTTATTGAGTATGTATACAGCATTGTTGATGTTAGTGATGGGTGTACTGTTTAGAGTTGTGAAGTGTTGTTGTCTCATTTGTGAATGCTTCCCAGTCAGCTCTTTTATAATTGGTGTATGTGTGTTTGTGGCTAGCTGGGGTAAGTCTGGTTTTGGTGGTGATAATGATCGGGAGGTGGTCAGAGCCTAAGGTTCTGACCACCCTCCAGGATGTTGTGGGGCGAGTTCTGGGGAGCAAAAGGTGATGTCTGGAGATGATGGGTTATAGAGGGCTTGGTGAGGAATATGGGTATGTTGATGGATGTCGTTAAGGATGATGAGGTTATCTGTTTGGTTTTGTAGTACTAGCCCTCTGTCTGTGTCGGGGTTGTCGACAAACCAGGCCGACATCTTGGCGTTGAAGTCACCATCCAGGATGATGATGTGTGGGGTGTTTGTGATGTGTTGTAAGTGTGGTCTGTATTCATTTGGTACTGTAGGGTATGTTTGGGGAGGGATGTATGTGTTTATGATGGTTATGTTGGAGTTGTTGCCAGTGCGTATTTTAATTGATTGTATTTCTGTTGTGTTATCATTTGGGTGGAGGAGGGATTTGGTTTGTACACTGGTTACTATGTATGATATTTCTTTGTGTACCAGGGTGATGAGTCCACCGCCCCCGCCGACAGTCCGGTCTTGTCTGATGGTGGTGAAATTATGAAATGTGGGTGTTTTTTGTGTTGTGCGGAGTTTTGTTTCTTGTAAGATGGCAATGTGTATGTTGTGTTGTTTGATGAAGTGTGAGAGTTTGTGTTTCTTTGTGTTGATGCTATCTATGTTCAATTGAAGAATGTTAATGTTATGTGCACGATGTATGCTGGGTGCTGCTGCACTAGGATGGGGTGGGGGTGAGGGTGGGGGGGGGGGGAGGGATGGGCTGGGGGGGGGGATTGGGGAGCAGGAGATGGGGGTTGGAATGGATTAGGATGGGGTGTGGTGTGTTGAGTTGAGGATGTGGATGGTATGGGAAGGTTAGGTGGGTTAGGAAGGAGAGGTGGACGGGTTTTAGGGGGGGGAGTGGATGATATGGGAAGGCTAGGGGGGTTGGGGAGGAGAGGTGAACGGGTTTTAGGCGAGGGATTTGACTGGGAGAGAGAGGGGCATGATGAACAGGTCCAGGTGTACGTGTAGTGTTTCTTGGAGGCAAGTGTTGTACAGGTGAAGTGGGTCCAGTTCCTGCATGAATTGCAGAGAACTGAACCCTTAGTGTGGCGACTCGAAGTGATGGGTTTTGAGCAAGTTGGACATATGTATGTGTACGTGGGTCCTTGGTTGCTCTCAATGTCTCCGGCTAGAAGAAGTCTTCGAGAAATGACAGCCGGAGAGTCATTTCTCGGTGTAGGAAAAACTGTGTGATGTGTGTGTGTGGTGTGAGAGGTGTGGAAATTCCCGGCGTGACCGAAGCCGCTCCAAGGACCCGTGCCCCCAGGGAGGGGGCAGGGGATGGTTGTGACGGTTTGGCTCCCGGAACTGCTCCTCGCGGCTAGCATCCGGTTGTCCTCCACTGGTCGTTGATCTTTTCTCCGGCCGTGGATGGTCGGCAGCCATCCGCGGTTGGCAGCTCCGGGAGGTGGTCCTAACGCGTAGACGCCGCCACATCAGGGGTGTGTTTGCAAAGAGCTCGCCAGTGTGATCCAGGCAGGTGCCCATGGCTGAGTGAGTGCTGTGGCATCGCCCACCTCCCTTTATACCCCTCCCTCAAGGAACGGGGCTCTGTGTTTGGCCGAGCCGCACGCTCGGGAGGAGCTACACCAGCCTGCTCGCTTCAAAATTCAATCTTCACCTCCTGCTTTACTTCATCTTCGTAATATTTTCCCGGAAGCTTATTAGAGATGTTCTGTAGTGGCTGACGGGAGTAAGAGGGTGGCACCTATGTAATAGAACGTTTGCGATCAGTATAAAATATACGGGTGTGAAGTGAGAGCGAGTTATGAGGCGAGCGTTTAAAAGGAGATGAGAGTTGATCTTTGTGCTGCGTCATAGGAGGCTAGTGATTGGTCGAGCGCGGCGGAGTGTCAGGGCGTTCCATATGACAAGATATAAAGGGTAAACCTTGCTTATCCACCTGAGCTAATTCCGTCTCCTAATTGGCGGACGGAATTACCCCTTCACCTATAATGGTAATCTTCGGTGTAGTTTCCGATGCCAATATATAAGTTCTTTAAATGTTTCTCTATAATATTTGCCCATTGATAATTTATGATAGATTTCTCTTGTGAGAGCAAACATTGTTGTGTACACTAATTTGCGAGTTAGTTTGTAAATAACAAGAATTAAGCAAGTTAGTCAATTCTATTGGAACAATGCAAATACGCTTAGAAATAATAATACTACAGCTTCATCCTTGGAATACAAGGAAATGATTAACAATGACTAAGGTTAGCCTCAAAACAAGACAACAAGACATTACTGGTCTGAAGGAATACTGTAGTAAAAGCTTTAAGACATCCTATACTAGTCAGAATGAGTAAATTGAATGATAGTCCGCTAATATTATTCAGAACAAAATTTAAGAAACAAATAACGCTGTTAATATGATAACCCCATGTGGATTCGGTCCCGTATTGACAGTGTGTTCTGGCTATCGGTAGACAATTTTATATAGCTAAGGAAGGATCTGTGAGAATTACAAGGGTAAAGACAATCTAAAGTAACTCTGACTTCCATATACTTCTATTAATCTGAATGAATCATCTAATAATAGCCATTAAACATGAAATATATGAGTCATCATATCTTGTAAGGGTTAATTTTACAGGTAGCTGTGCCTTTTGTCTCCTTATACACATAAACAATGGAGATGTATAAGGGCCGTACAATAGGCTATGGACTTCTGTAAATTATCCGGTTCACTATAAGTTATCTACCCGAATGGTGCGTCACAAATATCCACTTAGTCCATGTTTTTACCTACTTCTTGGTGACAGTGGTGGTGATATTATAGTAAATGATGGTGATCTATCTATCTATCTATCTATATGCTCAGGCTCAATCCCCATTTTGGGGATAGCCGACTCAAGACAGATCAAGAACAGGGAAAACACACAAACAACATAAAACAACAAATAAACAGATAAAAATCACAAATTCACACACATCCAGGTGTATGATGGTGATATTCTAGTAAATGGTGGTGATATTACAGTAAATGGTTGTGTATTGGTGGAGATATTACAGTAATTTTGGTGATTAAAATAACGAGAAAATGGAAAGCCCCAGAAGAAGAACAGATGGGAAGACGAAAGAAAGGGGATACGCAAACAAAGGGAAAGACGATAATCAAACCAAGCAACGAAGACCAAGAAAGCAGCAGACACCACATTCCAGACCCTCGCAAATTAAACAGAAAACACCATGAAGATAAGACGAAGAAGAAGGAAGAAACCGAGAAGGATAAAACCCAAGGAAATCGCATAACCAAAGAAAAAGACGAACAGCTAAGTCAAAATGGCCGCAAACAAAGAGAACAAATTTTGATCACCATCGAAGGGAGAACTACAGAAGAAGCGAAACCAACACATCAGACAACAATCATACAACAGAGAATATTCCCCCTGCCACGGATTCCCAAGCTAGACAACCACGAGAAGAAGACGGAAGAACAAAGAAAGCAGAACGACAGGAAGATGAAAAGAGACAAGGACGTATCCAAGGAAAACAAAATATTCCCCATAAAGAACAGAACAACTCCTATGGAAGGATATGCCCGCGGAGTGATACCAACCGAGTCCCATAGTGCACGAAAACCTTTAACAACAAATAATGCTTCATCATCCCTTTCCAGTATCAAGAGAGGAGCCTGAGTCACTTCCATCACGAGTGAAGCGATCCACAAGAATAATAATAAGAAGACACAAAGAGATAAAGAAATAATTAAAGGCAATCAGATGTTCCCCATAGAAGAGAGAATTCCTACAGTATAGAAGTAATATCCCGGGAGTCAAGTATTTAACAACCTACAATACCGCATCATTATTTCCAGCATCAGGAGAGAAGTCAGAAATACCTACATTGCCACAGATTATCCTCCTACACCCGGGAAACATCTCAACACACCACCTGCCCACCTGCATCATCTAAAAGGACGAATCTTGTTCAGCCAGAATGAGAAGGACTCTCGTCACCACCGCCGGAGTACTCACCTTGCGCCCTTTGTCCTCCCAAGGACCATAATACCGACCCAACCTCTTTTAGAAGGGACCCGTTAATCCCCCTCATTATCCCTAGCCTACAATTGTGACCTTTTTGCCTCCACACGACCACCACAGGACATATCAGCAAAAGTCATCAGTATGCTAGAGAAAGCTGGAAGAGGCAAGCAATTTCGAGGCTCCAAAAACACTTTGACATATCAGTGTTTTAATAGCCCTAAAATTAACCTCCACTTCCAGTGGGATTGAAAGGCATGCCTAATATCTCATCGGTCTATGAGTCTTCAAACCTATTGAAGGAATCATTGTTATTGAGAGGTCATGGCCGTCTAATAACATCAAAATCCCTAATAGGAATGCACCTTTAACCCTTAAAGAGCGGCGCCCGGCTATAGTCGAGTGAAATAAATGTGGCCTATGTGGCAGGGCCCGGCTATAGTCGCATGCAATTTTGAGCACGTAATGTGCTCTGAGAGAGAGCGGAGCGGTGGGAGCAACGTAGGTTACCTCATGACCGCTCGCCACGGTGGCCGTGGAGCTACTGAGATGTACTCCGCCCTACTCCACCCTCCCTCACTCGTTTCACACGTAATAATGTAAGGAAAGGACCGTATTTTACCGATTTTGCCCTTCGGTTGCACGATCGTTGCAAGACAACCAGTGATCGTAGAAGGATGATTCTTGTTTCATTGGAAAGCTCATTTATCGCCCTTTCAGGGATACATACTTGTATTACGCTCTGGCTCTTGTTTATGCATGAAAAAGAGCACGGAAACAACCCCATTTATGGTAAAAAAAAATGCTGGGCGGCACGGTCAAATATACCGCCTAGGCCGCTCGTTGAGTGTTAATAAAGGGAGTCGAACGAAGAGGACATGTCCACACCTGACACCTTTTATTAAAATAGCATAAACCAACTACCGTGGGAAGCTTGGCATGCTAAGTTATTTCGACTAGATTAGGGCTTCACGCGATACCTTAACCGGCACTCTGCACATTTGTAGGGTCATTTGCTTGGAATCCTTGACCATTTTGTTCCTCCCTTTTTCTCTCGATGGATTTGACAACCTGAACCATTTTAAAGGAAAATTAGCTCCTATGCCCCTCTGAAAAATGATGGCTAACTCTGCTAGAGCCCAATATTCAAAATGGCCACCAACGACATCTTGAAAAACATGAAATGTAATATCTCTGGCATCAGATGAACTACAAGAACGAATGAGGTGTCCTTTTTCACTAATTCTGGCATTACACATCCACTGGAATGGTTATTGTATTGTATTGTATTGTATATTGTATTGTTATTGTATTGTATTATACTAATTGTACATACTAATCTGCCACTTCACTGTCACTGCATGATTCACTGTATGAGCCACTATCAGAATCACTGTCCTCACTTTCGCTGCAATCATCACTGTTGTTCTCTGCCTGCGGTGTATATCTAATATTACTTTTTTACTGTTTCAGATGGATTGCATGCCCATCTGATGAAAATCGCCGACTTGTGAAGTGACCGAAATAATGGATAATAGAAGAGAGAGTGAAGAGTTACCAGACAAGACATTAAATGAATACGAGTGCATTTTACTCTGTGGTAAGCGATGTACCGCAGATGATCGTTTGGAAAACATTACACCTGAGAAGTGGGAATCCATCCGGGAAAAGTCTTTACAATGGAAAGAACTTGATAAGTTTCAACATATACATGAAAATGTGGATTGGGAGAAGGGACAAAAGGGTCACCACATGCATAGCACTTGTTACGCATCATTATCCAGCAAGCGCAAGCTCTCTCAAGCCGAAAAACGCAAACACAAATCCGAGGAACGTCTTGAAAGAGATGAAGCATCAGATCAACAAGACCCTTCCCCAGAGGCCAGTGCACCTAAAAGGCTCCGCTCCAGTACGGGTGTCCTTCACAATAAGACTCTATGTGTGTGGTGCATGAAAGGGGCATACAAGAGTAGTGATCGTGACAAGCAGATTTTACTCCTATCAACAGTAGATGCCTGGACTAAATTCAAGTTACATACTGTCCGTCTGGAAGATGAGGTCATGAGATTGAGACTTGACATGCTGATTGCATCCATCCCAGATAGTCAAACAGCATTTGGGTTGGAAATCCGCTATCATCGTGCGTGCTGGCGCAAATATGTAAGCGACCACAAGCCCCTTTCAGATGAAAGCACTCAACATATGCAGTGTGTAAACCTCCGAGAGGCCCAAGCTCTCTTCTTTCATCATATTCGTCAAGTCATCTTCAAAGACCATGAAATTAGCACACTGCAAGGCCTGCTGCAGGACTATAAGCGCATTATCTCAAGTCACAGACATAACTTAGTAGTAAAATCCAGCTACTTAAAGGAAATTCTCGTCAATGAATTTGGGGAAGACATCGGATTTCATGAACGCATTCAAAAGAATGTGAGTGAACTGGTATATGATACAACAGCAGCAGGTACATACATCGAGGCGGCAATATCTTAATTGGGTGTCAGCAATGATCAGTTGGTGATGAATGTTGTGGCACGACTCAAAGAGCAAGTCATCAGGACAAATACTATTCCCTGGCTCCCATATATACACGAGTTGGAGAGAGAAGAAGACCTCAGTGAGCTCCTGCTGAAGCTGATCACATGGCTGAAACACCCAAATAAGTCTGCAATTGATGACAGTCCATCCGTCCGATAGATTGCATCTATCCTCACAAGCTACATCACTGGAAAACGCACTGCATTTGAGATAAATCTCTCTGTCTTGCTACATGGACTGACCAAGAGTAGGGAGATAGTCGACATAATGCACAAAGATGGACTGGGCATCAGTTACAATGACGTACTTATGGTGCGAGATGTTTGGGTGGTCAATGACCTCAAGTGTTCATCTGATTGCCCCTTCGAACTAGCTGAGGGTAAGCCTGCTATCGCTATAGTCGACAACGATGACTTCAAGAGCGACACACTGACCGGTGCTGGCCAGTCACACCGCACTAATGTCATGTTTGTGCAGCCAGAATAATTTGATACAGAACTTCCTTCCGAGAATCACGAGGATAGACCAGTTCCCGGTGCCAACTTTGCATCAAACCTCTCAACAACTCTCAAAGAGCTTGGAAGTGAAATGCAAAAAGTCAACCCATACAAGACAGCGAAGCGTGGGGAACCACCTCTCGGGAAGCCACCAGCTGATCAAAGTACTCCTCCTCCTGACACATAGAGTCAACAATGAATAAGGGCTCTAAGCTGAAGTCTGGTTGGTTGGCCATTCTGAACAATGAAAGCAGCTCCTTTCAAACACTCGGAATGTGAATAACATCAATCGGGTGAGAACAAAGGTCCATCGCCATGCTAATCGCAAGAAACCAGGAAAAGGGAAGCATGCTGATTGTGCATCGAGTAAAATGAAGAAGGATGAACAAGCATGAACAAGCTATACAGGATATAAGCGCATGTCTCACTGAATTCAAGTGTGATCCATTTGACCATACAAACAAGACATTTCGATCCCTACAGTCAGGAATCCCAGCCTCAGACGCTCTCGCTGCCGACTTGAAATCGGCAAAGGAGAATGGCACAAGCACACTGAAGCAGTTCTTGAATGAGAGAGTGTATTCCAAGACCAAGTCTCTCAACGACAGAGTTCCCCGTAGCAAGCGTTTGAACTTTTCAACTCAGGAATTGAAGAAAGCAGATGGTGAGAACCTGAAGGGAAAGACTGAAGAAATGGAGCGTAATGCCTTGGCCTCTGTTCTCGGACTGGTTGAAACGAGTGGTGCTCTCAAACTTCAAGAAGTCCTGCAGCATCGTGTTACAGCCGAGTGTCTTTCCATCTTCAACGTCAATGGAACCATCCGTAAGGCACAGAAAAGCAAGCTTCAACAAAAACTAACTATGACTGTCATTCCAGAGCCTGATGTATACACGTCTATTATTGATATGGGCCTCATCTGGCGCCTAACAACTCCTACCATTGAACACAGAGAGAAGGGAGACGGTACCAAGTATACTTGGGGAGATTATGCAGAGAAGTTGGTGCACTTCGTTCTAACGAGACACAAGCATGCTGAGTGCATCATTTGCGTCAATGATTCATATGATCAGAATTACACGATCAAGGACAGTGAGAGAATACTGCGCCAAAATAACTGCCAATCAGCAATGTCTTCATGAAGACAGAAGATAAACTTCCTTCTAGTAAAGTTTTCCATGCTCTCTTGGGTAAACCTGAGAAGAAAATCCACCTTCAGGCATTTCTTCAAACGGAATTCCAGAGAACAGCAGCAACAACTAGCACCGAGATCATCTACTGTGTAGTTGGCAGCACTGCAAAGAATCTCACCACAGGCAAGCTTGTGCCAGAGCTCACATGCTCCCATGCAGAGGCAGATACGGCAATGCTCAACATATATAGTGTGCTCTGGTCAGACAGCTACACAGCAGCTGTCATTCTTGACACAGAGGACACAGACAACTACGTACAAGCGGCATATTTTGCTCAGAAGACAACAGGAATCCTGTGTGTGAAACACAAACGTCTGCTTATCGATGCCCGATGTTTGTGCAGTGAGGCAATGGCTGCATCCATCATACCACTTCATGTCCTCACTGGGTGTGACCACAACTCTGGCTTCTATGGAGCAAGCAAGAAGCTCATCGCAGATCGTCTGGAGAAGTCTAAAGAGGCACACGACCTGCTAGCAGCATGTGGTACACAGCTCCTAGTCATAGAACAGGTCATCAGTGATTTGGAGCAGTTTGTCATTCGATATGTCTATGGTGATACCAAAAGCAAGACCTTGGGAGATGCGAGGGCAGCGAAGTGGAGAGCTCAAAAGAAAAAAAGCACTATCCGACTTGTGCCTGACTTGGACAGTCTCCGTCCACACTTGGAGCGTGCAAACTATCTTGCATATTTGCAAAAGCATTACCAGCTCCAAAGTCACCCCTCACCGAACGGCCATGGATGGCATCTTGTAAATGCCCTATGTCTGCCTGTCCGTTCAACCCAGCCCCCACTTCCCCCATCCATACCATTACCTACAAATCCGCAGGCAGAGAACAACAATGATGATAGCAGCGAAAGTGAGGACAGTGATTCTGATAGTGGCTCATACAGTGAATCATGTAGTGACAGTGAAGTGGCAGATTAGTATGTACAATTAGTATAATACAATACAATAACAATACAATACAATACAATACAATACAATACAATAACCATTCCAGTGGATTAGTAATGCCAGAATTAGTGAAAAGGGACACCTCATTCGTCCTTGTAGCTCATCTGATGCCAGAGATATTACATTTCATGTTTTTCAAGATGACATTGGCGGCCATTTTAAATATTGGGCTCTAGCAGAGTTAGCCGTCATTTTTCAGAGGGGCATAGGAGCTAATTTTCCTTTAAAATGGTTCAGGTTGTCAAATCCATCGAGAGAAAAAGGTAGGAACAAAATGGTCACGGATTCCAAGCAAATGACCCTACTACATAGAAGTCCTTAGTGCTCTTACCCACTGGCATGCCAGGGTAAAAGTTACTAAAAAAGGTTTAAACACTTTCCTGAGTTCCTTGAACCTCTTACAAAGGTCAGAGGCAGTCAAGAGAAATAGTATATGGTCATGACCGTACTATTCTCTTGCGTTAGCCCGATGTCCTGTCACTGTGTCATGCCACAGGCAGTACATTAAAGACCCCAACTCAAGAGTACCTGAACAGAACTCCTCCACCGAGTTCCTTGAACCTCTTACAAAGGTCAGTGCAGTCAAGAAAAATAGCATATGGTCTTGCCCGTACTATCTACTTGCGTTAGCCCGATATCGTCACAGTGTCATGACATAGGCAGGATATTAACCCACTGGACCCCAGCGCCGCAGCATATGCGTCGGCAATGTATGTAACGCTAAACCCCAGCACCGCATACATTGCGTCCGCTACTTCAAAATGATTTACTCTTGTCCTATGGTAGCTAGAGGGTTGAGGATGGTATAGGAAACTACCTTCTGATGTTGCCGAACAGTGGCAGTATGCGCAACCCCCTAGCCCATCCGCGCAGATGATTAAGGGTGGATGGGGAAATCCAGTTAACCCACTTATCCCACCGTCACTTATGTGCTTATTTATTCTTATCCTATGGTAGCTAGAGGGTTCAAATTCATATGGGATATACCTTATGATGTTGCCCAACAGTGGCAATACTTATCAATTGGCAATACCCAAGTCACGCTGCGGTGGGGAGTGGGGAGAGAGAGCGCGGGAGTGGAAGGACTGGGCGGCCTCCCAACTCCCTCCCGGCCAGTTACCTTATAGCTTAGCAGAACGCCACGTGTGCTCAGCCGCTCGCTTGGCCACTCGCTAGCACTCGCCAGGGCAGTGTATTTGGCTACAGTCTATCTACAATGTTGTACTTTCTTTCTTGTGAATCATCATGTCACAGGCAGTACAGAAGTGGTCTTTATTTTCGCCTGTGACAATGCCTTATATTATATATCATGAGTTGAACATAAGATGCATTGTAGTGAAGGAGAGAGAGAGAGCGAGCGGGCAGTAAGACGGTAGTGAGTGTTGCTTTTCCTCCTCCCTCCTCCCTCCTCCCTCCCGGAGGAGTCCCTCGCTCGCGTGATCTTTCTCTCGGTTTTGATTGGCTGGTGGTTCCTGGTGCCTTCTGCAGGCCTGAAACCTGGTGACGTAGCGGCCTGTGATTGGCTGACCACCATGCCTTTGTGTGTGATCCTGGAGGGGTCCCGAGGAGCTACGCTCTTCAGAGCTTGCTTTACCAGCATACCCTTAACATCTCCCTTTGCACTCTGTCCCCCGACTCCTACCTATAGAACACTTTCTCTGAAGCTCTCAGATATTACATGTTTAGTTAGGCATTTTGGAAGGGTTACCATTTTGTCTGTAGAGGTTCGACACACTCACGGTGTCTCCCTACCTGTATCTTGATGGTCTGCTGGGCTATTTAATGCTAGACTGGGGTAAGGCTACTGGTGTTGCGATTTCCGATGTGTACTAGGTGTTGTTGAACCTGTACAATCGCAACGGATACATGGGAGGCCTAGGTTGTCTTTCTGACTGTGTACCTTGTGAGTTTATCCTTGTGTTGCGAGTGAGGGCTTTTTCCTCTGCCACCCAACACTTTGCTAACTCGTTTATTTTGACTTTAAGAGGGTCACCAGGAGAGAACCAGATACTAGCGATCTGGATCTCTCAAGAGAGCACCCCGTCACTTAACGTAGTTTGGCCGCACAGCCTTAAGGATTTCGCTAGGCTACGAGCCGCTTGCTCAGCCATTGTTTCCTAGCCTACTACATCCCAGCTAGACTTTATTCGCCTAGCAGACACCCGATTAAGATTATAAACTCTTTATGTTATGTATGCATTATTATTCACGGCATTTATTAGTCTAGGTTGTTGTTGAGTTGCACAACCATAGTAGGCTGTTTCGTTGATAAGGAAGTACTTCTTTTGCTGTTGGAGTTCCTACTAGTGAGCATTTATTATTATTCCCGTGCCAGTTAACCCTATATGTCCATACAATTGTCATATCCTGTTCCTGCTTTATATAACCGTTCAAAATCCGATTCGATCATCTTAAGTAGCATCCGACTTTCTTCAGAAGATTCCGGTTCGATGCTTTAGGACTTTCATCCACTTCCTTTAACCCTTTCAGATTCATATGACGCAGAGGTTGCCAGTTTAGCAATAAGAAATAGAGTTCTCTCACTCTTATAATTACCTCTCCAAAATTAGTTTTCTGCCCACAGCTAACTCAAAGGCAACTGCAGAGGTTGAAGTAACTAAACTAAAGGTTTCTAAATACCCCTGATGGTAACAAAGGCTTTAAAGTACCCCTAATAGGCTCAAAATCGCGTCATATGTCGGAAGGGGTTAATATAGGAGTGACAGTTTGTTATTGTTTAGAGTAACGCTAAATATACCTTCTTCTAGTTTGCATTAAATCATTGCAGTGATTTAATTAAGCTTTCTATCTTTTTCCTTGTATACTTTAGTAACGTAATTGTATGTTGTTGTGACCAGGCTGTATCAGAGATCATCAGCCTGTAGTAGTAGTGCACTTATACCGAGTTATAAGATACCCCGCTATCGCAGATTTAACTCTGGAGGGTATAGGTGTTTTTGTGCGCTGGCATTATAAGTTCGAGGGTTGGATCTAGTGT
This sequence comes from Paralithodes platypus, assembly GCA_032716605.1. Lineage (NCBI taxonomy): Eukaryota > Metazoa > Arthropoda > Malacostraca > Decapoda > Lithodidae > Paralithodes > Paralithodes platypus. Next base: position 1,619,193 of record CM064515.1, read on the forward strand.
TACCGTTGTGGCTGTGTGCCTTTCTAGTCCAGTGATTAAGAGCCCTTGTTTTATACGAGCCCCGGTCGTAACATTATTTACCTCGTCGCCTCGCTATGTTTATCGCTAAGGTGACCAGATTTTGTGGAGCTAAAACCGGGACATTGTTACTCTAGTTTAACGTGTAGGTTAGGCCTACCTGTATGGTCGTATGGAGTTGTGGTACGAGATTTTGCAGCTAATATGTAGGTTTACTAATATTATGTAGACCTTTTGAAATAAAAATAATAATAATAATAATGAACCATTATTATTGTGTAAATATGAGAGAGATTGTTACATCGTATAGGCTACATATACAAAAACTATTATATTGAAGATTAAACCATTAATGCACAAATATAATTAGTTACCTTTCAATTCCCGTACTTTTCACTAGATGAAATCTTCAGTAACTGGTGTTGATTTAACGTCATTTGCTGATGTGGTCTTTATAATAAAGGGGGCATCTTGACTTCAACTGTTCACTTCCTTTTAGACATTTCATGTAGTGTGGTTGTTTTCAGAAAATCATTCTAGTAAACACAGGGACAACTAGTACGTTCCTCTCTTCATAAGCTGCCCACCAAGCACTGCACGAATGGAAGTATGGTCTGTATGGAACACATTATAGCGAGTGACGAGTCCTCTGCAGTGTCCCCAGAGTAATTACATCGTACTTCGATAAAACATTGTCGTACTTGTAAATTCAACATTTTACTAGCCGTAAGCATTTGCCTACCCTAAGGTCACGCACTAAGTGAACGGTATTTAAGAAATAACCTTACATTATTAGATGCAGCTGACTCTTTAGATATATTGGAATATAAATGATTCAGACCAAAATTATACAAAATCATACACTGCTGATAATCATCGTACATATCTCAAATCCTTCGTAGTGAACCTGTTTGGTTAGTGCCACTCACGGCTTAAACAGTCAAATCCTTTGAGTAAGAGTGTAGAGTAACCATTCCTATGATGATTGATGAATAATTAATTAAATCCTATTATATATTGTTTGCCAGAATTAATAAACCTGGGTATAAATGGCATAATTTCATATAGTGGGACAGTTCCTCTAAAAGCGGGACATTTGAAAATGCGGGACAGACATAAAAAATGCGGGACTGTCCCGCCTAAAATCGGGACTCTGGTCACCTTATTTATCGCTCCCCTAACGCTTCCCATAACGTAGTTGACTCCCCACCAAGTGGGGAAGAGGAGGAGGGTGGGAAGCTAGAAGGCCGCCTGGCATCAGCTGATTGCTGAGGGTGCCCCCCCCCCCATAGGACCCCCAAATGACCGAGGTGAGTGTTTTTTTTGTGTGTTATTCCTCATTTCTCACCTATTTAAGCTATTTACAAACAATAAAAGGACAAATCCGTTGGTCTCTCGATGTACATTTATTCTAAATTAGCTGGGGTTCAGTGGGTTAAAGACCCTAATTCAAGAGTACCTGAACAGAACTCCAACACAGGGTAATATGACGATCAGGATAGTCAAGGCGTAAAACCCCTTGTGTTAGTCCGATAAGTGATCCCAGCACTCCAATCGAGAGGGAACTTATTTAAGATCTTATGTCATTGCACTACCTATAATTAACCCAGCTGATTCACACGACAGGCCAACCTGGACAGCCATACGGAGACTCAAACGAACCTAAGCTGCTACCTCACCCCAGGGTCCAAATGTTAATTTTGAAGCTGTGTTATAATACTCTGAGTGAAGTTAATACCAGTGCCGAGGTATTATTAGAAGTGAGAGTCCCCACTGTTGACTCTAATTAAATTACACCAGTGCGTAAGGTGCCTGTAGAAGTTACAGTCCACATTATTGGCTCTAATTAAATTACACCAGTGCGTAAGGTACCTATTGTAAGTTAGAGTTTTCCGGAATGACTCTACCTAAATTACACCAGTGCATAGGTGTCTATTATTTCCCCCACAACACTCTTTCTCACACTGAGGGACCGTTAAAAGTCGGAGGAATTTGGGGTTGCCACCAACCGAAAGATTATGATCTAACTTACCTAACCCACTGAGCTCAATATGACACAAAACGCGTCATAAACTAATTATTGAGCTATTTCACTAAATTCATATGACGCAATTGCGTCATATGATACTTTTGGGCAAAACCGCCATATAACGCGATCGCGTCATGTATGACAGAGAGGGTTAAAAGTGAGAGTCCACAAATAGTGACTCTACTCAAATTACCCCAGTGTACCAAGTGAATTCAAAGTTAGAGTTCACCAGATCGACTCTGCCTAATTTCACCAGTGCGCCAGGTGCCTATAAAAGTTAGTTATTAAATATTACAACCCAGTGTAAACCCTCGTCTACTTGAGATAACTCGCATTGTAAGAGCATAGTGAATTTATATGTATATTGCTCGACTTTTAACTTCGGAGATAAACCTTTAACGTGAGCATTACATAAGAGGACAGCTAATATTATTGTGTATACCTGAGCTCCATCTAGAATCTAGATCGTTATTGGTGCTAGAACAGTATTTCCATGTTATATAATTATATTTACCTATAACCATTTATAATCAACTATCTATAATCACTGTACGTAGAGTTAAGATAAATAAACTGTTCATAAAACTATATTTCAGTGTTATATGTATCCTCTATATGACTTCTGTGCATGTATTGTTTGACTTTGAATTCCCCAGTTTTGAAAGAACTCACCATAACCAATATATAAACCTGGTAAAAACCCTGGTATAACAGTGATATTACAGTAAGTGGTGGCAATATTACAGTAAGTGTTGGTGTAGTGGTGGTGGTATTACAGTAAGTGGTGGTGATATTACAGTAAATGTTGGTGATATTACAGTGAGTGGTGGTGATATTACAGTAAGTGGTGGTGATATTACAGTAAATGTTGGTGATATTACAGTAACTGGTGGTGATATTACAGTAAGTGGTGGTGATATTACAGTAAGTGATGGTGATATTACAGTAACTGGTGGTGATATTACAGTAACTGGTGGTGATATTACAGTAACTGGTGATGTTACAGTAATTGGTGGCGATATTACAGTAAGTGTTGGTGTAGTGGTGGTGGTATTACAGTAAGTAGTGGTGATATTACAGTAAGTGGTGGTGATATTACAGTAAGTGGTGGTGATATTACAGTAAGTGGTGGTGATATTACAGTAAATGTTGGTGATATTACAGTGAGTGGTGGTGATATTACAGTAACTGGTGGTGATATTACAGTAAGTGGTGGTGATATTACAGTAAGTGGTGGTGATATTACAGTAAGTGATGGTGATTTTACAGTAACTGGTGGTGATATTACAGTAACTGGTGGTGATATTACAGTAACTGGTGGTGATGTTACAGTAAGTGGTGGTGTAGTGGTGGTGATATAACAGTAAGTAGGGTGTAGTGGTGCTGATATAACAGTAAGTGATGGTGATATTACAGTAAGTGGTGGTGTAGTGGTGGTGATACTACAGTAAGTGGTGGTGTAGTGGTGGTGACATTTTTTTTTTTTTTTTTTTTTTTTTTTTCTATGTGATTGAGGGAGGCAAAAGGCATAACTGCCTATAGCGAGTGCCTCCCCCATAGTTGAAAGAGTGACAGGGCCAAAATCAAGGGACGTTCGAGCCAAAATGCCTGGACACACGGAGTTTGAAGCAATTTAAGTCATAGGAAGAGGGAAAGACTGATTCTGGGAGAGAGTTCCAGAGCTCAGATATTGAATTAGAAGAAAGTTTGAGAGTAAAGTTTCACTCTTGGGTTGGAGAGTTGCACAGAGTAGGGGTGGGATTGAGTTGCAAGACGGGTACCACATGCCCTACGTAAAGGAGGTGGTATGCACTGGGATAGCTCTGAGGAACACTGATTATTATAGTAGCGATAGAATAGCGAGAGAGATGCAACATTGCGGCGGAGAGAGAGAGATTGCAGAGAGTTGGTGAGTGGACGGGAGTTAATGATACGAAAGGCCTTCCTTTCAACTTTGTCTAGGAGAGCGGTGTGAGAGGAACCTCCCCACACATGTGAACAATACTCAATACAAGGCGCACTATGCCCCTGTACAGAGCAAGAAGCTGTGCAGGGGAAAAGAACCCCCTAAGGCGGTTGAGCACACCCAGCTTCTGGGAGGCTGCCTTAGCAAGACTGGTAATATGGTCCTTCCCAATGAGAGCAGAAGAAAAAGAGACACCAAGAATATTGAGAGAAGATGAAGGGTTGATTTTTGTATTGTTGAAGAATAAGGGATAGTCCGCTGGGAGATCCTGACGGGTAGATAGATGGAGAATTGGGTTTTGGAAGCATTAAAGTTAACAAGGTTTTCTCTGCCCCAATTGGAAATAGTATTTAGATCAGAATTTAAGAGTTCTATGGCTTCATTACGTTTGTCGTTGAGGGATTGCTGGCTGGGGCGTTCTGAAAAACTAATGGAGTAGTGTAAGGTTGAGTCGTCTGCGTATGAATGGATGGGAATTAAGGTACAGTTAAGGAGATCATTTATAAAAATTAGAAAGAGAATAGGAGATAGGACAGAGCCCTGAGGAACACCGGAGTTTATAAGGTGAGGAAGTGAACAATGGCCGTCCACAACCGTAGCTATGGAACGGCCGGAAAGGAAATTAGAGACAAAGGCACAGATGGAGGGATAGAAACCGAAGGAGGGTAGTTTAGAAATTAACGATTTATGCCAGACTCTATCGAAGCTTTCGATATGTCTAGTGCAATAGAAAAAGTCTCACCGAAGTCCCGAAAGGTGATGGTGATATATCAGTCAGTGGTGTTAATATTGCAGTAAGTGGTGGTGATATAACAGTAAGTGGTGGTAATATTACAGTAAGTGGTGGTGTAGTGGTGGTGATACTACAGTAAGTGGTGGTGTAGTGGTGGTGATATATCAGTAAGTGGTGGTGATATAACAGTAAGTGGTGGTAATATTACAGTAAGCGGTGATATAGTGGTGGTGATATTACAGTAATTGGTTGAGTTGTATAGTGGTGATGATATTACAGTAATTGGTTGTGTTGTATAGTGGTGGTGATATTACAGTAAGTGGTTGTGTAGTGGTGGTGATATTACAGTAAGTGGTGGGGTGGTGAGTGTAAAATTATCTACTAATTTTAGCCTGAACTGTATTTAGCCTCCCTCTCTTTCCTCTGCCACCTTTTCACTAATTGCACTCGCTTTATAAATTCTCTCTCTCTCTCTCTCTCTCTCTCTCTCTCTCTCTCTCTCTCTCTCTCTCTTATTCCCTCTCTCTCAATAGAAATAAACAAATTAAAGTGGCATTGGCCCGATACTTAATAATCGAGGTGAATTAGAATCAGACAGCAGGGACATAGCTGCTACTCTTAATCAATACTTATCTTTTATATTTAATACTGCCAGTAACCTTAACGTGCCACAAGAAAATAACCAAACATGCAACTAATGTTTTTCAAGATTATATTATTACCCAGTCAGAAATAATTAAAAAGATCGACTCACTTCTTGTCAACAAATCACCTGGGCCGGACATGTTTAACCCTAATTTTTTTAAATTAGTCAAAGAAGAGGTTGCAGGGGCACTAACCATAATACTAAATATGTCACTCAAACAAGGGCATGTACCCACCGACTGGAAGATCGCCAATATAACACCGATATTTAAAAATGGTGACAAAAAACTACCAAATAACAATAGGCTGATTAGCTTAACTTTCGTAATTGGAAAACTATGTGAATCAATCATAAGGGATAAAATCGTATCATTACTTGAGAACAATAACTTTATTAACAATAGTCAACACGGATTAAGAGTAAAGAGATCATGCCTAACTAATTTAATATAATGTTATGACAGCCTATACAAACTAAATTACTTTACCAAAAGCCTCAACATAGTGTATCTAGACTTTCAAAAGGGCTTCGTCAAGGTCCCGCATGATAAATTATTACAGAAAATGAGAGATATAGGAATACAGGGCAAAACGTATGATTGGATTAAAAACTGGCTAGCTGAAAGAAATTAAAGAGTAGTTATCAACGGTGTGGTGTCAACATGGAGTAACTAGTGGAGTCCCCCAAGGCTCAGTATTGGGACCAGTGTTGTTCATAATATATATATCAGTGATATAGATTATGGTATAAATAATATAATATCCAAATTCGCAGATGACACGAAGATAGGTAATGCAATAATGTCCGAAAGTGATAGAATAAACCTACAAGCTGATTTAAATAAAGTTACAGAAAGGTGGGAGAAGTGGAAAATGCTGCTTAACCCGTACCCCCGGGCTGGCCTTCTAAATGACAGCACTAGGATCCGGGTGATCTGGCCAAAAATCGTTGTAATATGCCTAGGCCTAGCTTTGTTATTTTAACTGCTAGAGAAGTCACACACATCTCAAGATGTAGCCCTGTTTACTATATGTAGACTGGCGTTAAGTAGAGCTCTTTAGATCAATTGGTTCACTTGTGATGATGATTTCCGTGGAGAGAGTTTTGATGCGATGTTAGCAATATCGGACAATAACAAACACTAATTCTCGTTCTACTAAACAATAACAACAACAGTCTGACTTCTCCTTCTTGTTTTTGAAGGTGCTCGTTGCTCCGATCGGCTTTGTTTACATACGGTTCGACGCACGGCTTTCAAACCACGCTTAACCCATACTGTACTGTAAGATACAGTAATAAAAGTCCCCAGCAGTCCCAAGTAATGTGGCAAAAATGGCAGGAGAGACCACCTATCCACCTCCAAAGATGAGGCAACACTGGCTCTTGTCACCCTTCAGTGGGTCTCATATAAGCTGAGAAGTGTTGCCAACACGGGAGCAGTGCTCAAAAGGTCGTGGTAACTGGTACAGGGTTGTACAGGCAGTTACAAGGAAAGTACATTACTGACGGATATACTGTATATGTCGCTGAGACTAGGGAGTTACTTATCTACTGACGTATATATACGGTGCTGGGATTGGAGGGGTTAAGGGGACCGCCCAGTGTTGGAGGGTGAAAATCGATGGAATTTGGAATATTTAGCTGAACCCAGAAATATCAATGTACGTCAGTCATCCGTCAGTGTGGCAACTCCCAAGGCAAAATAACTACGGGAAATTGGTAAAAAATCAATGTTATTTCAAACTTTCGCGGGCGCCGTAGCATCCCGCAACGGGACAAATATGGGGGGGCGGTCGTGGTATGTCTGTATATAGAAAAAATTACCAGGTGCTAAATATTAGTGGAAAGCTTACATATGAATATATAAATATATATGCATATATAAATTTATGTATAAATGCCTAAAACCGAAATAGAGAACATGTATACTACGTTATATGTAATTAGACTGGAGTGAATACATCACTGAACTTTACAAGCCTTTTTCTCGAAATGTAAGTTTTCGACCTTTGATCGACAATAACTCGGTAACTACTGATCGTATAAGGATGGTACTTATACTGTTGGAATGCGCGTGAATTGCTCCATATATCTCTTGCGCCTATTTTTTGCATTTCCGACTTATTGAGACACAGTCCCTTGGCATAGGTAGCTAACTACAGAGTTTATTATATTTACTATAAATCATTTATTACATCTCTCATATAATTGTAAGGTGCTTTAGTTACAGTGTCTTTATATCTATATGGGGGACTGTACAGTGTACATCCTTGAAGCTTATTCACCCCTTCGAATTCATTTTAACTTCTGGTACTTCCTTATGTCACGTCAGTCATGCTTCCCACACAGTTTAAGCTTACCTCGCATTTATTGAGCACCAGCAACTGTACACGTGAATCGGAAAGATTACGTGGGGGAGGTGTGCTTGGAGGTGAGAGGTATGAAGGAGGTATTGAGACGACAGATAGACTCGAACCTTGGGCACGACAACAAGCCCTCAGAGATTCCCTCTCAATATAGGGAATTCTATTGCATATATATATTATTATTACAGCTGTATAAATCATTCAGTTGTTACTTGATAAAGTTGGTTTGGATACCACAAGCTTTAATTTTCCTTTTACCTGTAAGTATCAATATCAAATTTATAAGATTTAAGACGGTTACGGTGGCAGCATTACTATTGCTAAATAAAGATAGTACAATCTATCTATCTTAATCTATGCAGGATGGGGAGTTGAGATCAATCTACAACATCAACTACAAATAACCTATATATAACCCAGTAAGATAGACTCCTTAAGTCCTCTTCCTTGGAGTTAAATGGTTAACCCTTATCATAATAATTATAGGATCGTACCTCAAAACGTCTTCCTAATACTCCTACTTGGAGTTAACCCCTTGAATACATTGATCACCCAAAGTTCATATGTAACATGGAATATATGTTGCTATGAAACCTAAAGGACTTTGTAACATAAACGAAAACTTAAAATCTTCCAATCAATGCACAACGGCTGCAAACAAAGCAAACAGGTCACTAGGTTTCATCAGAAGATTTTAATATCACAGCAAAGACATACTTTTGCCCTTATACAATAATATGGTGAGACCGCACCTTGAATACGCTGTGCAGTTTGGGTCACCCCACCTCATTAAGGATGTTAACCAATTGGAATCTGTACAAAGGCGAGCCACTAAAGTAATCCCTTCATTAAGAAATAAATCATATAATGAAAGACTAAAAGAACTTGATCTGTTTTCACTTAAAAAACGAAGGATGAGAGGCCAACATATAGAGTGGTTTAAAATTATACTAGGATTCAGTAACATTTACCTATATAAGTTATTCTAAAAAGCCAAAGTCACATCTACAAGAGGAAACAACTTAAAATTATTAAGTAAGAGAGCTAATCAAAATATAACAAAATATTTCTTCACTCACAGTGTGATTGATGAGTGGTATAAACTCCCAAATAAAGTAATAAACTGCTCCTCTATAGATACATTTAAGAAAAATCTAGACCCATACCACAGAACAATTGGTATGGAGTAGGCAGTAATTACCACCTTTAGTATTTGTTCAGCTGAAGAGAGCGTAAGAAAAAACAAATAAATAAACAAATAACAAATAATAATTATAAAAATCATCATTAAAAATTTACACTCGGACACCATAGTCTCTGGACCACTCCTCTCTGGCAAGAGGTGAGGCCAGGACCCTTACTGGACGGCGGCCCACAGTGATGGTTGGGGTGAGAGGGCAACGCTCTCTCTCTCTCATTCTGTGTGTGTGTGTGTGTGTGTGTGTGTGTGTGTTCCAGTCTACTATAGCTATACTGATCTATTTTGAAGCCTTCCCTGAACTTCAATGTTGCTAATAATAGGAACTACACTACATAATAACTAATGGTTCACACCGTCACCGGTAGTTATACTTATTCATGGTAAAGACAATATTGCATATGTTTGTTCTCAATAGTATGGAATAAAGGATTTTAAATAATGCGAAATGATGGGAACAAATACCAAATAACTACAAGAAAACAACAAACAAAAGTAGCTTCCTGGATTGCTTTACACAAATGCTTCACAGTGTGTTCGTGTGTGCGTTGCCCTCTACCCCCAACCCCACCCCTAACCATCACTGTGGGCCGCCGTCCAGTAAGGGTCCTGGCCTCACCTCTTGCCAGAGAGGAGTGGTCCAGAGACTATGGTATCCGAGTGTACATACTACTAAGGGTGATGCGTTGAATGATTCCAATTAACCCCAAAATGTACATGCTACTAAGGCGAAGGGATGCATAAATTTGTCTTTCTTTTTTTCCAATCTATCCTCTAAATTCCTTCTGAGGATTTCGAAGCCCAACAAGGTTAATCACTTCCAACTTTGTCATGTACTGTACGGCAATTGCCGGAGTGTGGGGAGAGACCCTTCTTTTGTTCTATCCTTTCCTTCAACTTTCCTTTTCTATCGGATATGCCATATCTACTAGAATTAAGTCCTGACCACCTCGTTTTGATAGTAACGTCTGTGTGGCCAGTGTGTCTATGTAAGTCTCTCTCTCTCTCTCTCTCTCTCTCTCTCTCTCTCTCTCTCTCTCTCTCTCTTTAGTATCTATTTCAAAAACGCAAATTATGACGGACTTAAGGAATCGCTATCAAACATACACTCAAACCTCATAAATATAAACGAAGTAAATGAACTATGGGGAAATTTTAAGTCTACAATTAAAGAGGCGCATAAACAATTTGTACCCATGAAACCAAAACGTAATACGAAATCAAGTATGCCCCCTTGGTACAGTAGAGACATTGGCAAGGCAATAAGGAAAAGGAATCAACTCCACAAACTTGTAAAAAATAACACAAACACTGAAGTAATTAAAAACTTGTACAAAAATAGTAGAAGGGAAGTGAAACAAATAATTAGGGCGAACAAACAAAATTACGAAATGACTATTGCCAGAGAAAGTGCCACAAACCCCAAAAAATTCTACAGTTACGTAAATAAAAATAAACAGATCAAAAGCGGAATCGGACCGCTAATAGAAGATGGCCAGACAATAACAGGTGACACAAACACGGCAAATCTGCTCAACAAATATTTTGGCTCAGTTTTCACAGAAGAAATTATCGATCATACCCTTGAAAATAACACCTCAACTCATGTGATAGGAGATTTCACCATCAGTGTTATCGAAGTACAAAGCAAATTGAGTAATTTAAATGTAAATAAGACCCCGGGACCCGACATGCTCCACCCGAAAATAATTAAGAATGTTAAGGACGAAATAGCAAAACCCTTGACACAACTATTTAACTTATCATTACTACAGGGGATTGTACCGAGTGATTGGAAAGATGCGAACATTACGCCGATATACAAGAAGGGTAGCAAGGCCAAAGCGAGTAATTACAGACCAATTAGTCTAACTTCAATTGTAGGAAAAATCATGGAAAAAATCCTTAGAGATAAGATAGTAGATTACCTCGAATCAAACAACCTAATCAAAAATAGTCAACACGGCTTTAGATCAAATAAGTCATGCCTAACAAATTTGATTGAATTTTATAACAAACTATTCACATATAACGACATGACGAAATCACTAGATATAATCTTCTTGGACTTTCAAAAAGCTTTCGACAAGGTGCCTCACCGAAAACTATTGGCTAAACTGGAGAGGATAGGTATCAAAGGTGAAATTCATTCTTGGATACAAAATTGGCTTACAGGCAGAAGACAGAGAGTGGTGATAAATGGAGTGGAATCGGAGTGGGAGCCTGTCACTAGTGGAGTTCCACAGGGTTCAGTCCTTGGACCGGTCCTGTTTCTCATTTACATTAACGATATTGATGTAGGGGTAAACAACACCATTTCCAAATTTGCCGACGATACAAAAATAGGAAATACAGTCCTGAACGAATATGATAGAAATGCGTTGCAATCTGATTTAAACAAAATATCTGAGTGGTCGAAAAAATGGCAAATGCCCTTCAATGTCGATAAATGTCAGGTGCTGCAGGTTGGTAGCAGAAATATGAAATACAAATACGAAATGAATGGCAAACAAATAAAAACCGCAACGGAAGTAAAAGACCTAGGGGTACTGATATCTGAAAACCTAAAAACTTCCGACCAATGTATAGCAGCTGCAAATAAGGCAAACATAGCATTGGGCTTTATTAAACGAAAATTTACATATAAACATGAAAACGTAATAGTGCCACTGTTCAAAAGTATGGTGAGGCCCCACCTTGAATATGGTGTGCAGTTCTGGTCACCTTATCTGATCAAGGACATTGTAAGACTCGAGTCAGTACAGCGTAGAGCGACGAAGATGATACCCTCATTAAGAAATAAACCATATGAAGAAAGACTTAAACGATTGAACCTGTTCTCATTAAAAAAGAGGAGGTTGAGGGGTCAGCTTATTGAGTGCTTTAAGATACTAAAAGGTTTCGACAAAGTCGATGTAAATGCACTATTCACATTAAACAATACTAATCAAACTCGCGGAAATGGAATGAAATTAAAAACCAAAAAGGCAAACCTAGATGTCACAAAGAGTTTCTTCACCTACAGTGTGGCGACAGAGTGGAATAAACTACCAGCGAGAGTGGTGGAGAGCGACACAATAAACGCTTTCAAGGGAAGGCTTGACCTCTATCTGCAGAGGGCTGGGGTGATATGAAAAAAAAAAAAAAAAAAAAAGTATGTAAGTGTATGTGTGTGCACTGTACAGTATGTGTATATATACTGTATATATATGTATGTATGTATGTGTATGTGTGTATATGTGTGTACCGGTGTATATATGTATATATATGTATATATATGCATATATACATATATAGTTTGTAAGGCCAGACTGCCTAGTAAGGACCTTGAGGTCTGTGTGGTCTGTGCATCTATGTAGCTCTATGTAGCTCTCTCTCTCTCTCTCGTAGACAGGAAGGTGAGCGGACATTAGATTGAATTGAAAAAGAATATCATTCATCAATCACCTTACCAATTCCTAGACAAATAACAATATCTACAGTAGGTCACTATTTCCATTTCCCTTCAAAGTATAAAGATAACATTAGAATAAATGCACACAAGAAATACACATATATGAACATTCAATACAGAAATCAATGAATGATAAAAGTTATGAACAAAAACTGCAAGTAAATGGAGTGAAAGGAAAGAAAAATACAAACACATGGATTAAAAGGAGAGAAAAACAAAACATGGAAATATATGAGTGTAGCGTTTGGTGGGGTCAGATATTTACAATTAATTTCTGGGTGTCTGTGGGGAAATATTGGAGGACTTTTTTACTCTGTCTCTCTCTTTCTGTCTGTCTGTCTCTTTCTTTCTCATTATCTCTCTTGCTCTTGCTCACTCTCACTCACTCTCTCTCTCTCGTTCTCTCTCACTCTTTGTGTTTGTATGTGTTTTTCTTTATATCACACACACATACACGTCCACAGTAGCCGAGCGCTGTTAGGCACTATACTGGGAATGCTGGCTCTGGTGTCAGGGGTTCGATCCCACGCACCAGCAGTGGAAGTTTCTCGCAAAAATGCTCCCTGATCTTGAAGGCTAGGTCTGGATGGACCAGTCTCTGGGCACCCACAAAGTCTCCTGCCCTCGTCCCACTCCCTCGGAGGTATAAAGCAGCCAGGATCAGTCTGTTGAGCCCCTCGAATGAAGCCGATTATTACTTTAATAATATTATTACATGCACACCACACACACACACTCTCTCTCTCTCTCACACACACACACACTAACTCTAACTCTCTCTCTCTCGCTCTCTCATATTTCAGTTTCGCCCCTCCCCTTCATCTCACCGATCATCTCCACTACACATCCCCCCATTAACCCCTCTCCCCCCGACTCTCTCTCTCACTCTCACTCTCTCTCTCTCTCTCTCTCTCTCTCTCGAGTTGTTAAAAAAAATCGAATCTGTGGAGCGTACAGCAACTAAACTAATTCCCTCTCTGAAATACAAGCCATAATTAGAATGAAAGATTAACAAATAAAAATGTGTTCTCGCTAAAGAAAAGGAGGTTGCGAGGCCAACTTATCGAGTGTTGTAAGATACCTAAAGGATTTGAAAGAGTAGATACCAGTGCACTGTTCACGATTAATAATAAGGCTGCAACCCGAGATGATGGAATGACATGAATTAGACAAAAGGCATCGTTAGATATGACACAACATTTCTTCACATACAATGTAGTTAAAGAGTGGAATAGTTTACCAAGGGAGGTGGTCGTCATTAGTTCTATTGATACGTTTAAGAAAAGACTGGACGGTCATCTTATGAAGATTGGATTAATATGAATTAATCAGTAGGCATGTGTAATTTCCCTTTCAAACTAATTTCTTCTTATAATATATAAAAACTTTCCTTGTGGGCATTTCCTGACCCATAAGGTTACACTTCATCCTATTTTCCGGTACTGCTCTTTAGCCGGAGGGTGGGGGGAGAGCCTTCTAGTTTACTGTCCTATTCTACCACTATGAACTGTCCCTGTCTAGTAGTATTAAGGCCGGACAACCTAGTTGGCACTGCAAGGTCTTGTGTGGTCTGAATATATGTGTAACTCTGTGTAACTCTCTTATATAAAGTTCACATTTCCTCCAGGCAAACACACATCGAATCATAATTTCATCGAAAAATCAGATTAAAACGAGAGAACCATTAACTGTTATCATCAGACTCAAACTAATTATATTACATTGTTCATGTATAAACGTATATTCTAAGAATATAGTATCTCCTAGACATTTATGTTCTCTATGCTAGTTTTGCTTTGCTTTTCTGATGGGTTGTGATGTTCCTGCTCGGGCTCTGTCTCGAGTCGGCCACCCTCACAAAAAGAAAAAAAAAATAGGAAAACTGGGGAAGGTGCTAGAGTATATATTTACATACATAGCCATGATAGTACTGTACAATAAATCAATGTAAATATACCATGGGACATGAACACAAATTAATAACGTTCAGCTACAGGAATGTTACAATTGATGGACACTTTTTACATAATTATGACCTCGCAGATTATTAGTGATTACAATTATGAAAACGTAATGTACTTTGAAAGAATTTGAGCAAAAATTGTTATCGTAAATCACTTTGTGTCCACGCTAACATAACCAACCAGATATATTTATTAACGACATTGCTTTTAGATATACGAACCAACATATGTTCAAGTTCAAAATATATTTGAAGCCACTTGTAAAAAAAAATAAAAAAAAAATGTATGTGTCATATTATAATATTATTTACAGTATAATAGTTTTAACTGCTGAGTTATATTTCATGAGGGTTGAGTATCATCCAATATGAAGTCATAAATATTCCTGAACATTTAATTCTTGTCATTGTCCAATTACTATGAACAGATATTTATGAAGGTAATTGCCATAACAATTACTTAATTTTGCAATGATGCAATGCCATCAATTACATAATTTTGAGGATATAATTTCATGATGCAAAAACACGATGTGCTTTTCTATATATGGGCGCTTAAACATAACGGATTAGAAGCAGCTACATAAATGTAACCTTAATTGTTTTCTAATGCTTAAAATTAATATACTATTTAATAGAAATAAACAAAATCAAAATAGTAAACCTTGATTCAAGTGCATTAACCCACTGAGCCCCTGGCAATATGAAGGAAAAAAACCCCGATCCCCTAGGTCATTAAGGGGTCCTAAGGGGCACCCGAAAGTCGGAATTAAAATGGGGAAATGGGTAGGCAAAAACATGCAAAAACACATCTCTGCATGTTCACGCGCACGCGGTTGGACTTTGAGGGTTTTCAACCATCGGCATTATTACGTGGGAGACTTACGCAGCTCCCATACAAATCTGAGCCCTCTAGGCGCCATAGGATCGGAGTAATTAGCCGCGACGCACCCTATGCGTCACTGGGGTTTAGCGTTACATACATTGCGGACGCATACACTGCGGCGCTGGGGTCCTGTGGGTTAACTATGAACCGAATACCTGTAAAAACTATAAACAAAACTAAAGTCGGAACTACGAATATGTTACAGCACTTTTTACCATCACTGTATGTTTTGTTAGACAATCAATTTACGACTTTTACTGTGATTTCAGCTTAAAGAGGACCTTGTGATGCGTGCTTCATCTTCTGGCAAAGAGAGTTACTTCAAAGACCAGCATGAAGAATGCTACAAAGGTGATCTTCTGATTAATAGTTATATATACAGAACACAACGTTGTTCAGAACCTCAGCATTTCACTATTCCCTATACTTCAGTTTTGAAGCTAATGTATTCATTAACTTCCATTTATATAATCTAGCATGATTACTCTATCAGTGCAGAAGAGTTTTATATATGATAGTTGTTATGTCGGGTTATAATATTTATAATCCGTGATATAGTCTTTACTAAAATCCAAATATGGACTTATAGACCGTAAATATTCCCAACAGGGACACACCGAACACGTTCTTAATCTCACAATCAGTATTCAACTA
This sequence comes from Paralithodes platypus, assembly GCA_032716605.1. Classification (NCBI taxonomy): domain Eukaryota; kingdom Metazoa; phylum Arthropoda; class Malacostraca; order Decapoda; family Lithodidae; genus Paralithodes; species Paralithodes platypus. The sequence continues at coordinate 1,635,106 of CM064515.1, forward strand.
GGTACTACAGAACTCAGTAACAACGCACATGTAAATTATACACACAAGTTTATTCAAAGGCATAGGGTTTATAGAAGTATCTTTGACTCATTACTTAACTATTATGATCAATAGTAAGTAATGCAAATATTGAATTAGATCAAGGATAATCGATCTTTCAATTAATAATACAAAGTATAAACATAAAGTGGTAAAATGTAGTATAAGTAATATTCAATCAAATATAATGAACACCTGACCTATAGCATCAACCTTTAATAATAATAATGATGTGGGTCGAGTGTCTAACGTGAACTATTCTTCAATAAACAAAAGATTAGAAAACTCTCTAAGTAGGGCACTCGGCGAGTATAAATGAATTGAGCGTTAAAAGACAATTACACGGGTGGCTGGTTCGAGTAATGTTCACGGAGTGAGGGCGCGCACGCGAGCTAGGTAAACTCTCACGGATAGTGCGACGTTTGACCAGGTAGCTTCTGAGGTCATACAAGTTACTGCGATGTTGGAAAACATATATCTTGTTTGTGTGACTACAAACTTAGTATCTGAGGTAATGCAATGAATTTAATGGCAATGCACCAATGAATTATTTTTACAATTCAATATCTACTTAGCTTGAATTATGTAATTTATGATCTGAAATATATATTCTTCAATCGATTGTATGTAATAATAACAACTCGGAACGAGGAATTCAGATTTATTATTTTCTATACGATTATGAATGAACTATAGATGAATATCTTTCAAACGTAATTAAAGACAAAGTCTGATTAACAAAACTAACGTAGTTAACAGATGTCCTAGAAATGCTTAAATATGATTAGCGTAAAGTATAATTAAGCAAAATGTTAATTTTAAAGAAAGGAGCGTACACAACAAAGTTGTACTTAATGAAATACTCACAATGGTATAAACAAGATATCTGAACGAGTTAACAGTCTCATGAAGAATTCACCTAATAAGCGGTGTATTCGAATGATGAATAATTAGATAACAGACTCTATGCAAGGCTAGAATTCCTAGACAAGAAGAATCAGAATGATCTACATCAGTAATCAAATGAACATCAATATTAGGTGTGGTGGAGTGGTCTTGCCACTGGCCTGGTAATCCAAAGGTCCCGGGTTCAAATCCCGATGTATCAATGGGAAGATATTATTGGGATGGAATTTGTGCTGTACCTAGTATCAGTGCATTACCACAAAGCCCACCGAAATGTCAATAAAATACCCTCATTGTTCCCTGATTAAATAGCACTGTATGAATATTCCCATATTCAAAATATGCTATAGGGGTGCAATGCCTGGTGAGTTATTTGCTCAACAGGTGGCGTTGTGTGTGTGTAAGTGTGAGAGTCCGAGTGTAGAGGGTGAGACAGTGAAGCACGGGAACGAGGTGGCTTCAGAGATGGGGTTGTTTCGGGCCATGAGTGAGCACCGTGCCTCATGTGAAGGCAAGATGGCAGGTGCTCGTTGTGCTCTACGTGCTTCACATGTCTCACTCCCTAGACTGGAACAAGACCTCACAGGCTTCACTGTTCATTGTAAAGCGGTGAATGTTAAGGCTCTCAGCCTATGCCCGAGAGGAAGTAAGTTTGAATAGGCCTATAGAAAAAAAAAAAAAAAAAAAAAAAAAAAAAAAAAAAAAATACAATAACACTTAAGTAAACGAGCGTAAAATTAGGATCTCGGGAAGCAAATATATATCAATAATTAATAATAAAACTTCTCAACGAGGGGGGACTGAGATAAATCAAATGTGAAATTGAACGTAGGTTTTAGGTAACAGGTTATTATTAGGAAGGGAATAAGTACACGAAATACACTTCGACCTAAACTTGTAACATACATAAAAGAATAACATATACAAGCAAAATCTGTGAGTACGTCACGTACGTGGCTAGGTGAATTAATTAACACGAGTATGTAACGTATGCACAAAACGTTATAGAAGAGTTACGAAGCAAAATGAACACTAGATCTTAGGCACAGATCTACACATGAAGTAGAATAAGATTCAGAAGGATTAACATATACGCAATGAATAAGGATCTTGGACACAGATCTATATAAAATCGTAGCACTATAATAATCACAGATCTTACCTATACCTTTACAACAATAATCACAAAATAAGATATTTAGAGACACTTAGGGTAATTTGGGAAGGTAGAGAGCAAGTCTGGCCGACGTGGAACGTAGGGCAATGGAGCAGCACTTCAGGATGAACGGCGTTTCACAATCAGGACTTCAGGGTCCAGACTTCAGCAGGTACTTCAGCACACTCTCAGGGCAGGGGGAAGGGCTAAGCAAGTCTCCGCTGCTGATGGATGTCCCGTTCTTTACAGAGTTAAGGGAATTACCTCAGTGCATGTTTGCATACATTCTCACTCATTCTTTGAGGTTATGTTGGACTTAATTCTTGCCTCCTACTTGCATGAGTTCAACGCAATAGGGATATTGTGAATATGTTGTGATCGAGTTGTGAGGTTTAATACTTTATCGTAGACATACATAATGGCTGTTTATATTGGTACATGTTGTTACGCTGGCCAGCTTGCCAGAATGTACTCGTACTCGCTAGCGCTCACCAGGGCAGTGAAATGGGCTATAATAATTGTAGAACGATGTTCTTTCTTTCTTAGTATTCATGTTGTCACAGACAGATCAGGGTGGTCTTTATTCTTGTCTGTGACACTTGGAAGTATTTTATATCAGTGATAGAGTATAAGATGTGTAGTGTGAAGTTAAGGAGAGAGAGAACGAAGGAGGCAGCGAGGTGGTAATATGTGCGTGTGTATGTACGTGTGCCTCCCTCGCTCGGGCGGAGGTTCCCACGCTCTTGATTGGTCGGCTGGCCTGGCGCGTCATATGACGCTTGCTCTTCATGACGTAGTCGTCTGTGATTGGAGGCCGCTGTCCTAGGAGGGTGGTGCGGGCATCCTTCTCGCTTGTCTCTTTTGACGCTCCTGCATAGTAGCCACGTGCGGGCATGCGCGAGGGTCGGCTGTCCAGCCGTTTAGGAACCGGCTGGCGGCAGCCGGCCGGCCGGCTTTTCCTTAGTATATATCCTACGACAATGTAACTAATGTCTGGGATATTCTTATGTTGTTTCACAGCTTGAAGCTGCCCTTATTCTTAACCAACGCATCTTAGTATATTTTATTCTCGATAGTTGATTGTTTCATTATTATATATAAGATGTAAGTCTAGTGAGTGTGGGAGGAGACGAGCGGGAGAGAGAGACCGGCTGGGGGACGTTGCTTCGCGCGGGCGCGGAGAGACTAGCTTGGGACGAGCCTGATTGTTGCCAATTAATCGCAACGTTAGGCTTGGTTTCGACTCACGCAAGGGGTAGACGATTTTGACCCGGCAACGGTGTTGAGTGTTGCCAAGCATGGGATGTATTTCGCATGCCTAGGGTGGGGTCCAGACAGATTCAAGACTCAGAGCTCACCTCACTGTCGTACCCTTCGGACCCCCTTGATATCTATCCCTCTCAACCCCACTTAGAAACTTTCTCTCTTACTTTGTATACCTTCTTTCCACTACTTCACCAATCTATTTAATTATCCCATCCCCTTGATAGACCTTATATCTATTATTGTATTAACGACGAGCTCTCAGATAATTAGATAGGATTTTGGGCCTTATGCAGAGATGTAATTGTTAATGAGACCTAGGAAGCTTTTTTGTTGTCTCATATTTGGTGGTTTCATGCTTTCTAGTGTGTTCTTGTGGCAGGTGAGCAGGGGCTAGACCGGAGGGGAGGCTTTTTGCGATCCTTTAAGTAAAGTCTGCTGGTGCGAGTCATGTGGACCTGCACGACTTTACTAGGATGCCCGTGGGAGTCTGGGGGCATTTTCTTGTCTGTGTGCCTGTGTGTCTAGTGTTGTGTTGTGTGAGGGCCCTTGCCTAGTCCACTCAGCACTGCGCTAGCACGTCTTGCGTTTGTTTTAGGGTCGCCAGGAGAGAGTCAGATACTTGGGATCTGAGTCTCTCAAGAGAGCACCCTTTCAATTAGAGTAATTTGGCGCACAGACTTGGGAACGTCCCTAGGCTAGAGCAGGTGGCTCAGCCCGGGTATCCGAAGCCTATATCCTTCCGGCTAGACCTCTGCCACCTGGCAGATTAACAGCTAGGGGTTTATTATTTCTGTATGCTTGTTATTGTGCCACAGTTTACCGTTTTTGTGAGCATTGTGAGTCAGGGTGTGGCTTAGAGACTCTGTCCGAGCAGGCTTGCCTGACTAAGAGTGAGAAGCACACCTGTATATAGTTATGTTGCGAGTTGCTGCCTTTATTTAATTATACCTATGCCATTATACACTGTATGGCCTATCACTAGTATTTATTCCTGCTTATGAGATAAGAGTTCTCTAAATCCGTAACATACTTTCTTTGTTAAGCATCAGATCCTACAGTAGCCGCATGCAGTTTAGAAACCTGCATCTTGTCTACCTGTACGATGTTTTGAGGACTGTTTGCTTTCACCTTCTTTCACGCAGGGGTGATTAGTTGTATTAATTAACGTAACGTTAAATGTACTTTCTTCTAGTTTGTTATTAAATTGTTTCTGCAATTTAATTCCGTTATCTATCTTTTCCTTGAAGCTTTAAGTCAACTTAATTGTGTGATCTTTGTTATAGCCTGCTTGACTATCCGCAGTCTATAGTGCGTGCACCCTGTAACCGAGTCATAGGATACCTTGTTGTCCAGGCAGGACTCTTGACGGTTTAGGGTGGTTTGTTGCCTGGGTTTATAGATAAGGGTTGGATCTAGCATTTTCCGTTGTTGCTTGTTGCCGCATACCTAGTCCAATAGAAAGAGCCCAGTGTTTATATATCCCAGGACATAACACTCTTCAGAGCTTGGCATGGTGTGCTTGGTCCTAGACGTCCCTTGCAATCTGTCCCCAATCTAACCCCTCTGTACTACTGTTTCTCTCTCTGAACTTCATCTTTTCCAATACTTCTCATCTTTATTCAATTACTTATCCCTTCTGGTTCTGCATACGACTTCCATAGTCGGCCAGTCGTATTACCAGCACCAGTTCTCGCATATATGTTTTGCACTATCTTTAGGGATTATTAGTCATAGTCACATGGAGTCATATTATCATTGGGTGCTTCTAATTATTGAGTTGTTCTTTTTTACTATTTAATGCTAGACAGTGGAGGGTATCCTTGGTCGTTGTCTGAGTTATGTACATGGCAAGTCAGAGCCTGTACGACTTCGACGGCTTTGGTGTCCTGCCCCTGCATTATTTCTGTTCTATATTCGACGAGCATCTTAGAGCATCAGACGTTTTCAGAAGATTCCATATCTGTTTGCTGTAGGACTAGACTTCCAGTGTTTTCATATAGCATTGAAGAGTTTAGTGTTGAGTACACACTCACACTAAAGTTAACATAAGCATATACTCCTTTATTAAAACTTGTTATAGTTTATTTAAGCATTGTTATTACTTGAGAGCATTTTATTAATGTAAAGTACTCCTGTTGTGAGTAGGCTTTGCCGTCACCGGAAAGCCTTTGTAGAAGTGCACTAAAACCCAGTTAATTGATACCCCGTTATCCAGTAGATTAACTCTGGAGGGTTTAAGTGTTTTGTTCACCGGCGTAATAGTTCGAGGGTTTGGAATTAGCGTACCGTTGTTGCAGATATAGCCTATCATCTAGTCCATTATTAAGTGCCCTTGTTTATTTCGTAGTGCCGGTCCTAACAAATGGCGACCTTAGACCAGTATATAGTGAACTGAATATTGCAGTTTTTTTTTTGAGAAATCTTATTGCAATTTGGGGTTGAATTTATTTCTCGCATTGTTGGCAGTGGACATTGTTTTGAGGATATATAGAATTTGTTGGGAGTTTATTGGTGACCTAGTATTGCACTCAAGAACATCTTCGAATATTTTTTTGTGAATAAAGCTACGCGAGAGTTTGGTTACTTTTGTCTTGACTGGAGAATTTTTGTTGTTGACTCCATCATGTCACTGGACGGGTCTGAGCATAGTGAGGGCACAGTGCGAGAGACAGGCGAGGAGGTGGAGTTGGTTAACGGCGTTCGGATGGTGAACAATGAGGAGGATGCTCGGATTTTTTTGGAGGAGCCTGTGACGGTGGACCGGGTGTCGGGACTGGACCGGTACGGACTGCAGTGTGTAGCCACGGTCTTAGGATTTTCTGGTACTAGCGGTTTGTCGAGAGGTGAGTTGGTTACCTGTGTGCTGGGTGGGGTGCAGGGGGGTTCGGGGGGAGCGGGAGCTGGGGCATCTTCGTCCCAGCCCCCATTCCACTCAGCTCCTATCATGGCCCCCCCTCGGGTTCCGGAGCCGAGTACGTTCCCGCAGGCCGATGGCCGCTGGCGGTTGGGTATGCCTCTAGGTGACTCACGGGGTGGGTCCCCGATAGTAGCACCCCCTCTTCAGAGTTTGTCTCCCGAGATGTTGTTCCAGCTCGAGCTCGCCAAACTCGAGCAGCGGAAGCATGAGGCTGAGCTCGAGCAGTGGCAGCGAGAGGCTGAGCTCAGGCAGCAGCAGCAGCAGCGAAAGGCTGAGCTCAAGTATGAGTCTGCAAGGTATTGTGCCGATGTTGACCTAGAGAAAACGCGTGTAGAGGTGACAAGGAATCGGGTCGCCCAGGGCGGTCGACCCCATGACCAGTCCCTGTCGCATCTACTAAAGTTGGTTCCAGTGTTTGATGAGTTAGGAGTAACCAAATTCTTTCTCCGGTTCGAGAAAAACTGCCAGGAGCACCAATGGCCCGAGGAGAAGTGGGCAGCCCTTGTTTCGTCATGATTGACGGGGAAAGCACTCAAGGCCTACGATGCTTTGCCCCTAGATTCCTGCATGAATTATGAGGCGTTGAAAGAGGCTGTCCTGAGGGCGTATGAGTTGCAGACAGAGACCTATAGGCTGAAGTTTAGGGCTGTTCCTAAAAGAAAGGAGAGTATTTTCCAGAAACACACTAGAGAGCTGTCAGATGCATTTGAAAATTGGTTGAGGTCGGAGAAGGCAACTACTTTTGATGCAGTGAAGCAACTAGTGTTGTTAGAACAATTTTTCAAATGTACTGGCAGTGACTTGACTCTTAACCTGAAAGAAAAGCAACCTAAAACTCTGCAGGAGGCGGCTCAGATGGCTGACCTCAGGTTGTCATTGATTCGTGGGTGCGGGTCTGCACAGAGAGCTGAGGCAGGTAACCAGGGGCGTACCACTCCACCCCCCCAAATTAAGGACACAACTAATTACCCATTTAAGAGTACTGGTGCCAATTTTGATCCCAAGTCGAAACCCTTCCCGTTAACCCTTCCTACCCGGTCTGCCTTAGGTAAGGACAGCACGAAAGAAGGGCCGCTACCCGGTATGCCTTATCTAAGGCATGAGCTTAATAGCCTAATTAAGCTTGGTCTGAACGCCGTGCGTACGACGTATGTCAACAAACCCAAGCGTTCGTCACCGCACCTCCAAAAACAAGAAGGAGAAGACTCCTCAATGTTATTGTTCTGACGTCATGACGAAATTAGTGTCTAAAAAGCCCCCATATTGGCAACATCTCTGCAATATTGGTTCCACTGAAATCGTCATCACAACTGAACCAGTTGACTTACAGAGCTCTACTCAATGCCAAAATACAGATTGAAAACCGCACTACGATTATAGATGAGTGGGAAAGTTCTAGCAGTGAAAATAAACATAAATACGGTAGCCTAGGCCTAGACGTTTTTCAGCCATTTCGCCCGGGTAGGGGCGACTGTCATTGGGTAAGACAGCCCGGGGAGGAAGGGTTAAAGAAAGGCCAGGGCCCTTCCTCACCTCAGAGGAAGTCCCAGAGCGAAGTGGAGTGTTTCAAGTGTCATGAGAAGGGGGCCCCATATTGCGCGCTCATGTCCCAGCACACCGCTTACAGCAGTGGTGTCACTAGTGAGCAACATCGGTGTGTCTTTGAGGTCTTCCGCGTTTGCCCGGGGTAATATGTCGGTTGCGAAGTCACAGTCGGTGCAGAAGCAGCAGGAGGGCTCGTCACCCGTCCGAGATGCTTTTTGTGGTCATAGGGGGCACGGCACTGTGAGGTGGGCTGGTGTGGAGCATAGGCTTGAATTGCTGCGTGATACGGGCGCTTCCCAGACACTTGTTAAGAACTTCACTGGCAAACCTATTAACGCGGCTCGGGTTGTGGTGGTTCAAGGCATCAATGCTACACGGTCTTACCCGCTGGTGAGAGTGGAGCTTGAGGTGGACGGTGTGACATGGGAGTTGGATGTGGGTGTGGTGGAGAAATTGCCAGTTGAGGGGGTCGACCTCCTTCTCGGTAACGACTTTGCGGTGCCCACTTCCGAGGGTCCACCCTTAGTCGTTGCCGAGAGGGCGGCCGACACGAGTAGGGAAGGGCAAGAGGGGCTCGAGAGATCGCAGTCTGCTCAGGTGTCACAGCCTAGTCCCCAAGTTTCAGACCAGCGGAGGAAGGGTCGGAAGGAGTATGTCAAGGCTGGTGGTCGGATTGGGAGTTTGGACCCAGCGACACTCCTTGGTGACTCGGTACTTGCACCAGAATTGAGCTCCGGAGTGGCCCCAGAACCTGTCCCCCCTAGTGACATGGTAGGGCGTGATGGCACTCCGCGACAGAGTAGTTCCCAGGTACAACTAGAAGATCTTAGTCTTGAGAGTTGTGGGAACGGGGCTATTGAACTAGGTGAGGACGGGGAAGCATGTCATGTGAACCTGTTAAAGGAGTTTGTGAGGCAACCACCTGAGCAGTGTACTGTCCCTGTGTTGGTCTGCAGCGGCCAAGGTGGAGAAGGAGAGTGAGGCACGGGTGGTGAAAAGTTGGGATTGTCATGTCTCGGCGGAGCAGTGGGCGGGGAACACGAGTCAGGTGGCTGTGGAAGCGCTTGAGCACCTGCCTGAGCAGCAGTGTGCAGCACTCCAGCACCTGCTCGGTTCATACCCCACTGTTTGTGCCGAGCACCCAGGCCTCACAACTCATGCGGTGCACGATGTTCCGCTGGCAGGTCACTTGAGTGTTAGTAAACCGTTGGCCTCGTTGTTTCAGTGGTTCAAGGTGGGCGACGAGGCTTTGGCATGGTTGTCAGGTCAGGGTCGACCCATGACTGCTAAGGGTGGTGGTCAGAATCAGGACATTGATCAGATTGGTGAGGTTGGCTGTGGAGTGGATGCGCCCGGTCGTCTCATAGCCTCCCAATGCTGCTCTAGTCGAATGCAACAGCCCTACCATAGACCGACTGTATCTGGCCGTGGCGCTGAAGGCGGTGATGCTGCGCTGGCAGGTGTAGTCGCAAGGAATGCGGGGGTGCTCTTGTACGGTATCGGCGGGGAAGCCTTAGCAATTATGAACTATGGGAGTGACTGCACAGGTGGTACAGATTGTCCCTCTCATGACCTGGCTGTTCTAGGGACAATGGTGGAGAAGGAGGGAGACTATAGTGTAGAAACTATGGTCCCGGCTGGGTTGTGGGAGGGCACTAGGCATGTTGTTCTTCAAGATAAGTTGCAACCTCTTGTTCCTAAGCGCCAAGAAAAGTTGTTTACTAGGCTGTGGCAGTACGTCCGCATGTTTGTTGATTCTACAAGCCTGATGTACGGGGTAGAACCCGACATGGAGGCTGGAGACAGTGCAAGGCTCAAATTGGCTCCCTACCGTATAAATCCTGCTCGACAGTCTGTTGTGAAAGCAGAGCTGGACTACATGTTGAAAAAGGGTCTGAGGGATAAAGGATATCGTGAGTGGTCGTTGCCAGTGACTTTGCAACCTGAGTTGAGTGGCAAGATCCGTGTTTGTGTTGTTTGCAAGAGTGTTGGTGCATCATCCTTGACAGACGCCTATACCTTATCCAGAGTTGCCGACCCCATAGACCGCATCGGGGCTGCCTCGTTTATCACTAAGGTAGAAATAGTGAAAGGTTATTGGCAGGTCCCGTTGCCGGAAAGAGCGAAGAGAAGTGCCAGTCTTGTGATGGACTGGGCAGTTTATCAGTGTCAGGTGTTGTTTTGCTGCTGGAACACAAGTTGGATGTGTGGCATGTTAAGGGCACTGATAATGTTATGGCTGATTGTTTGTCACAGGAGGGTATGTCTTAAGGAGCACCCTCGACGTTCAGTCAGTGTTTCTTTGAGAGTGGAAACAAAATTAGGCTTGCCCCTGTAGTGCAAAGCCGCCAAAAACACTATTAAAAATATAAAAACCTCACATAAAAACTCTTTCTTTTGATACTATACAAGTGCAGTATGTTACAGCAAGAATCTAAGACATCCTGTGTCTTAGTAGGCTAGGCTAGGTGAAGTTTGCTCGTTGAGCGTAATATTGTTAAGTGATATATTATTTTGGGGAAGTGTTGTGTAGATTTGTTTTATATAATGAAGTGCTTTATGTTTGTGATTGTGCCTTGTTTTCACAACTTGGGGGAGCAGCTGGGTGATGCGGGGTTAGTGGGCATTCTGTCTGGTCAGATGTGGCGTTTACCTGAGGTTAAAATGTCCCACATCTTGGGCGGGGTGTTCCGCTGGCCAGCTTGCCAGAATGTACTCGTACTCGCTAGCGCTCGCCAGGGCAGTGAAATGGGCTATAATAATCGTAGAACGATGTTCTTTCTTTCTTAGTATTCATGTTGTCAAAGACAGATCAGTGGTGGTCTTTATTCTTGTCTGTGACATTTGGAAGTATTTTATATCAGTGATAGAGTATAAGATGTGTAGTGTGAAGTTAAGGAGAGAGAGAACGAAGGAGGCAGCGAGGTGGAAATATGTGCGTGTGTATGTACGTGTGCCTCCCTCGCTCGGGAGGAGGTTCCCACGCTCTTGATTGGTCGGCTGGCCTGGTGCGTCATATGACACTTGCTCTTCATGACGTAGTCATCTGTGATTGGAGGCCGCTGTCCTAGGAGGGTGGTGCGGGCATCCTTCTCGCGTGTCTCTTCAGAGCTTGGCATGGTGTGCTTGGTCCTAGACGTCCCTTGCAATCTGTCCCCAATCTAACCCCTCTGTACTACTGTTTCTCTCTCTGAACTTCTTCTTTTCCAATACTTCTCATCTTTATTCAATTACTTATCCCTTCTGGTTCTGCATACGACTTCCATAGTCGGCCAGTCGTATTACCAGCACCAGTTCTCACATATATGTTTTGCAGTAGCATTAGGGATTATTAGTCATAGTCACATGGAGTCATATTATCATTGGGTGCTTCTAATTATTGAGTTGTTCTTTGTTACTATTTAATGCTAGACAGTGGTGGGTATCCTTGGTCGTTGTCTGAGTTATGTACATGGCAAGTCAGAGCCTGTATGACTTTGACGGAGTTAGGTAGCCTGTTACCCTTGTGCATATTTTTCCTTTGCGAGTGTAGCAGCATACTAGCAAAGGGCTTTTGCCTACTCTTGCTCGTATGCTTGCTACCTCATTTTGTTGACCTTTGTGGAGTACCAGGGCAAGACCAGATACTTGAGATCTGGACTTACCAAGAGAGCCTCCTAGTCACTTAACGTAACATAAGGGAAATCTGTTCAAGGGGAGACAGTAGGCTACGAGCATGCTTGCGCTCTGCCTAGCCTCCTGGTACCTTTTATACCGCTGCTAGACTTTATTAGTAATAAAGACAGCATTGTGTTTATTAACTTTAACTGTGTATGCTTTAGGAATTATTCACGCCTTATTTTAGCCTAGGTTGATGCCTAGTGCACAACCCAGTTTGGCTGTTACTTTGGCTAAGGAAGTACTGTTTTGAGTGGCTATTATTAGTGCTGTCACAGAGTTGTTGCACTCCCTTGTTTTATATATATGTATCCTACTTATTGGTGTATTTAAGATACACGCTTTGGTGTCCTGCCCCTGCATTATTTCTGTTCTATATTCGACGAGCATCTTAGAGCATCAGACGTTTTCAGAAGATTCCATATCTGTTTGCTGTAGGACTAGACTTCCAGTGTTTTCATAGAGCATTGAAGAGTTTAGTGTTGAGTACAGACTCACACTAAAGTTAACGTAAGCATATACTCCTTTATTAAACCTTGTTATAGTTTATTTAAGCATTGTTATTACTTGAGAGCATTTTATTAACGTAAAGTACTCCTGTTGTGAGTACGCTTTGCCATCACCGGAAAGCCTTTGTAGAAGTGCACTAAAACCCAGTTAATTGATACCCCATTATCCAGTAGATTAACTCTGGAGGGTTTAAGTGTTTTGTTCACCGGCGTAATAGTTTGAGGGTTTGGAATTAGCGTACCGTTGTTGCAGATATAGCCTATCATCTAGTCCATTATTAAGTGCCCTTGTTTATTTCGTAGTGCCGGTCGTAACAATGTATAATAGGTAGTTTATTTATGACTTAGGTACTAGTTACTTAGCCTAATAATTGAGCAATCTTACTTATATGGATTATTCCACAATCCAAACTCCTAGACAAACTTTATTGTAGCTCGCCTATTAGTTGTTCTTCTGCGAGGGTTATGATATCTCCAGGTTCGTCATAACTCGCCCTCCTGCCTGAATCCATTTATATCTGTAGACTTCTGGCCGTTGATGTTCTACTTGCATAAGCATAGTTTTATTATACTGTAGATCCGGGGACTGAGGAAATGCTGTCTGGTGATTGGCGGGCACGGTTTGAAACCTTTTCTTCGGGTAACTGCGTTATATGCTTTGGTGATGCCCTGTCCCATAGAGAATGAGAAACTCCTGAAGAAAGGGGGTGCTCGGGTATATGTTTTGTTCTTCGTCATCCCTGCTGTCCTTGCTTCTTTTTCTTGTTCACTTGCAGACTAGCAATTCTGCAAATGTCCTTTAACCCCTCTTTCACCAATCCCGTCACTTCAATAGTCATGTAGGCCTACTGCTGAGCCATCTGGTCTGGGACACCAGAATAAACAGTAGCTGGTGCTTAACCTTGAACTTGCCATACTGTTAAAAACTAATAAGCTCCTCCAGTTATGAAAGAGTTCCACAGTCGTGTTCAAATTTAATTTCACATGTTTACAACTTCTAGTTTGAGTCATTGATTAACCAGTTTAACACTGGGTGTGGGCATATTTCCACCTATTCCTGCCATATTAGGGCTCATTCAGGCACTCCTGATTGATTAGGCAAGTGTCTGAATGAAATAAAATGTATTAAGCCAAAAACTAGAAGAAAATATTATCCGATTAATATCGTTATTACATATTCATATGTACCTATTTTATGTTTAATATGAAGATATTAACATGTAACAGCAATACAACAAATGGGAATAGTATTTAGGGGGTGAAAAAGACGAAATATTGCCAACCAGTTCATTCATGAGAGTAGAGCCAGCGCAGCACATACCCTCCCTCTCTCACTTATGGATCGACACTGACCCCTTGTAAGTGAAGTCTCTCTCCTGCCACGATTTCTATATGCCTCCCTTTCGACCTTGGAACCGAGTGGGGGATATTGGCGCGGAAAATAAGCCGATGAACAAGGGAATAAGAGGAAATATAGGTGATAATTGAGGGGGGGGAGGGTTGACACATGTGGAGGAGTGATAGAAGGTATGGAGGGGAATTATCTCACTTAATCATGAATTCATTTGTTTTGAGTGCCACTGGTGTCTTTTAAAAGGATTTTCTTAGGCCTTGTCACCTTCGCCCAGTAAAACCTCTTAAGAGTCTCGGCCATGTTCCTGGGTTAAGAGGTTTTAAAAGCCTATAAATTGCTGTAAATTGTCATGGCGTTCCGGAACGTCTCCTGCAAGCAATGGGTTAACAAGATGACGGATATTTTTGTTTTAGTCTAGTTATATCCATGACGATCTTGCTTAATATAGAAAGGGCATCTCGGAGTAAGATGCTTAATCAAGATAGTCTTTAACCTTATCTAACCTGGCGTGGGCTTTAAGGATCCCCCTGTTTCACTCTATTAGTGTTTCAATTATAAGACGTTTCACCCCATTAGTTTGCCGATTATAAAACATTTACACCCTTTGAAGGTAACATTTTCCCAGGCAAACTAGGATAAACTGCAAATTAGGATAATCTGGCCTTGGAGCGGGACATTTTTCGGAACAAACAGTCCTTAACCCGTCAGCTGACGCCATCATTGTATTGCCTCGACACAGTGAGTGCCGGATTTTTTTTTTTTTTTTTAATGGAACAAAATATCAAGAAATGAAGGAAAAGTCTAATGAGTATTCAACTTGCAAATTTCTGTGGCGATTGGCCCTCTAAACATATATTATAGTGCCTGAAACCTGGTGTACAATCCCTATAAACATTTTCTAAGGCTCAAAATAGGCTGACGGTTTCAGCTGTGGAATGGCCAAGGTGACTCAGAAGTTACTCATAATCTGGGCACTGATCAGCCTGAGGTCTGTTCATGTGCTGCAATATTTGTTTCAACAACAAAACATTTCCCCACATAAATTTGTCAAAGAGTATGTCTGGTCCAATATGAGGTGAGAAGAGGTTGAAGAAAACCAGTTGTACGCTATAATGTATGAAGTAAGATATGTGAATAGTGTATGGCAATGATAATGAGTAAACAAGGTGTGAATAAATAAGAGTGGGTTAAATGTATGACGAAAGACGTGCTTCTAATAATGGAGGTATGTGAAAATGAGCAAAGGTGGGTGACAATGTATAAAGGAAGTTAATGAATGGAGATATGATTGTGTGTAAGATTTAACGACAAGAGGAACGTAAGAATATACAAATGGGATTGATTCATGATATTTGAAGGAAAGTTGCGCAAAAAGTGCAAGAATGAAGGAATGCTGTAACGGAAAAGGTGCACGCAAATACTAAAGCAGTTACAAAAAATGGGGCATGCAGAGATTAGTTTAATTGTATAGAATAATTTGCCCTTTAAATGCATATTGATAACAAATAGAATATATAATAGAATGAAAAATTGGCATATTATGAGTATATGATAATAGGTTAATCATTATGATTATGTCCGACTTCATATACTATTCTCCTTTTAAATACCTTTTATACTATACAGTCAAGATATATGGACAATGTATGCTTTGTGAACTGTGGATTTTTAAGACCTTGCTAAATCAAAGAAATTTAGTAGACCATACCATACTAGATTAATTCCCTGACCGTCCTACTGTACTTGACCTAGACCTACCTCCAACCTTCTCAGAAATCTGCCAAGCAGTCAAAAGCATGAAAGATCACAAGACTCCAGGCCCCGACAACATCCCAGCAGAAATCCTAAAAAATGGAGGGTACCTTTGTTACAGAACTCTCCACCAGTACATCTTGGAGGTTTGGAACAAGGAAAGTGTGCCACAGCAATGGAAAGACGCTAACATCGTCACAATATACAAAAATAAAGGAGACAAATCAATCTGTGTCAATAGCAGGGGGATAGCTTTGCTAGCTATTGCAGGTAAAATTCTGTCAACAGTGATGCTTAGCAGATTGGTACGTAACATCTCCGAAAACATAATGCCAGAATCACAGTGCGTCTTTCGCAAAGATCGTGGAACTGTGGATCTGATCTTCACAACATGTCAGCTTCAAGAAAAATGCAGAGAACAACACTAAGACCTCTTTGTCGCCTTTATTCATCTCACCAAAGCCTTTGACACAGTTAACAGAGAAATGCTGTGGGATATACTTGCCAAATTTGGATGTCACCCTAAGGTTGTGAATATCTTAAGACAGTTTCACGAAGGAATGATGGCTAGAGTGTGCATAAGTGATCATGAATCTGAACCATTTAATGTGTGCACCGGAGTGAGACAAGGCTGTGTTCTGGCACCTGTTCGTTTTAATATATTTTTAATTAACGTGAAAATGCTTCTACGAAGGGACATGGAAGACACCGCCGGTGTAATGATTGACTTTAGACTGGATGACAGTCTATTTAACATTAGAACATTCCAGGCTAAAACTAAGCTAACGTCTGAGCTCCTCCTTGAACTGCAGTATGCTGATGACTGTGCATTGGTGGCACACACACCAGAGGACCTACAAGCTACATTGACAGCAGTTTCAAATGTCTACAGAAGGATGCGTATCTCCATTAATAGACAGAAGACTGAAATTCTGTGTCAATGGACTGCTGCTGCCCCACCTGAACCACCTACCTTTTATATTCAAGACAACACAAATACTAATGTAACTGATTTTAAGTACCTGGGAAGCATCCTCTGTCACATCTGTAACTTGGACGAGGAAATCCCAAACCGTCTAAGGCAGGCCTCAGCTTCTTTTGGACGCCTGAAAGAATGAGTCTTCCTGAATAAAGACCTGAATTTCAAAACCAAAATAACCGTATACCAAGCTGTATGTATATCTACCCTTCTGTATGGCTGCAAGTCCTGGACAACATACAACCGCCACATCAAAGCCTTAGAAGCATATCATATCAGATGCTTACAGCGCATACTAGGAATAAACTGGCAAGACCGAGTACCTCATACAGACATATTGCGCAGAACAAACTGCATCAGTATTGAAGCAACCATCTCACGTCACCAGCTACGATGGCTGGGTCATGTCACCAGAATGCCAGAGGAGCGACTGCCTCGCAAGACCCTGTACAGCCAGTTACATGTAGGTGAAAGAACTGCAGGCGGCCAAAAGAAACGTTTCAAGGACCAAATGAAAACAGCATTGAAGAAATGCAACATTGAGAGCTTGCATCTTGAACGCCTCTCCGCCAACCGCTCTTTATGGCGATCCCGCTGTTATGATGGGGTACAGCTGCTCGAAAACAGATGAACAAGACAACGCCAAGAAAAACGCCAAAGGAGGCATACACAACAACCTGCCCAGCCTCAACCAAACCTGGACTTCGTCTGCCCTGTCTGTGGTAGATAGTGTACCTCAAGAATTGGACTGTATAGCCATCGAAGAACTCATCGATGACCCAGGAGAAGAAGTCATCATCGGATACGATGGACTACCTTAAGGAAGCAAGGATATGTATACATGTATTAAATATATACGAGGAAAAGCTCTTTATTGACAGCGTATCGCATATGGCTTCATGAGGCCAATAACATACACCATAATTATGTATGTGATTGGCCTGATGAAGCTATATGAGAAACGCTTTCAATTAAGTACTCCTTTGCATAGTGTGTTTATATTCATTATCTCAAATTGTCTGAGTTTATCCTTTATCACATAAATGTGTTGCAGGGAAGGGCTGGGAGGGCACAGGGGGGAGTGTCAAGTAAAGACCTACTATTTTCGACTGCTACCTCTATTCGTCTCATTTCAAGAGAGACGTTTCATGTTCAGAGAGTTTATAACTAAGTCGAGCAACTACCTCAGTACACCAATAGTTCAATGTGTTCGTTGTAGCTAACATTACACGATTGTATTATAATATTATTATGTGGTGTGCGGGCAGTGAGTGAATTGGCCACCAAGCTGATTTCATCTCTTATTTACCTAAACTCGTCCATTATTCAGTTCTCACTCAATTCCACACTATCTCATACAACAGTAACGTTACCAAGTTTACGTTTTTTATTCAGGCCACACCTGCCACACAACCATTCGCTTTAGTTTTACCTGTCTATCATTGTCATCGGTAACTCATGTAATATTCATCTTTGAAGCATATCATAATCACCACTAACTTAATACTTATGTCTGATTCCTCACTCCTCTATTATTCAAATCACTCTCATCACATACATTACGTACCACTCAGTCGGTCACATTCTGACCTCAACCATATCATACAGTATTTACCTCTCATGAATGTGTTACGACCGGGGCTACGAATAAAACAAGGGCACTTAATGATTGGACTAGTAATAGGGCACTATGCAACAATGGTACGCTAGATCCAAACCCTTGAACTTATATGCCGGCTAACAAAAACACCTATACCCTCCAAAGTTAATCTGCGATAACGGGGTATCCTTAACTGGGCATAAATGTACTCTACTTCAGGCTAACCAATACTGGGTATAGCCTGATAACAAACAAGATGCAAGTTACGTTAAAATGCATAAAAGGGAAGCTATGGAAAGATCAATTAAATCACTGCAAGATTTAATACAATAAAAAGATGCTTCAATACAGTTACTCTAAACAACAATAAACTCTTCACTCCTAGCTGAAAGAAAGTGAAGTCTAGTCCTACGCATAGACCTGGAAACTTCTGAAGAAAGTATGATGCTCATAAGATGCTCGTATCTTAAATTATATAAAGGCAGGAGGCAGGACACCATACGTGTAGACTGAATACACTAAAAGATAGGACATATAATGTTAACTGACACGGGAATACTATAAATGCGCAACGGTAGTAATGCTCGACACTAAAAATAAGTACTTCCTCACCAACGAAACAGTCTACTATGGTTGTGCAACTCAACAACAACCTAGACTAATAAATGCCGTGAATAATAATGCATACATATCATAAAGAGTTCATGTCCTAACTAGTGTCTGCTCGGCGAATAAAGTCTAGCTGGGATATCAAGGTTAGGAAACCGTGGCTGAGCAAGACGGGCTCATAGCCTAGCGTTGTCCTTTAGGCGGTATGATTAAAGTTACGTTAATGACGGGGATGCTCTCTTGGTAGATCCAGATCTCAAGTATCTGGTTCTACCCTGGCGATCCCTCTAAAGTCAAGCAAAGAGGCAGCACTGTGTTCTAAGGTAGTAGGCAAATGCCCTCTTACAACACGATGCTGCACTCGCAAAAGGACAACCTAGGCTACCACAGAAACCGTCGAAGTCGTGTAGGTATAAGCAAACCATACACATCGGTGACAACGACAACAAAAGCTTTATCCCAGTCTAGCATTAAATAACCCAGCAGAGCACTAAAACAATAATGGAGACACACACCGAGTTCTTAACCTCTACTAACTAAGAACCCTCAAACCTATTCTAAGTACATGTAAATATCTCAGAGAGCGACGCACATAATACGATGGGCCGATATGAAATCGTGTGCAGAACCCAAAGGGAGTGTTGTGACGTTAAAAGATTAGAGGAATGAAAGAGAAGAAGTTGAGGGAGAGAGATAGTATCAGAATGATGGAGATATGGTGGACAGTGGTAAAAAGGATGTTAGTCATGTGCGTCCCTAGCCTGCTCTGAGGAGGGCAGCTCCTGTGGACCCACATGCACACAGGAGCCCACAAAGACGCGGTGGTCGGCCAATCACGGACCGAGACGTCACAAGGCAGCAGGTGTCACGTGACACAGCCAAACCCACCAGCCAATCACAAGGCGTGGGCACGCGCGCGAGCCTCCGAGCGGGGGGTGGGGGGGGGGGGGCAGCACATGTATACGCACGCACACACTACCACCTCACTGCCTATATTGTTCTCTCTCCTTAACTATATACAATGCATGTTACATTCTACTCATAATATAAAATACTTCCCGTTGTCACAAACGAAAATAAAGACCACCACTGGACTGTCAGTAACAATGCAAGTACTATGAAAGAAAGAACAACATTCTCTGATAACTGTAGCCCACTTCACTGCCCTGGCGAGCGCTAGTGGCTAACGGGAGGCGATTCTGCCAACGCTGGTAGGCGTCACACATGTCTTATTAATCCGCACCCTTCACATATTCATAAGTCATTTAAGCCATATTCATCATTCAGTCACGCCATAGCCATCTCTTATTTATATTCACTGCTCACCCCGGCTCACCTTTCATTTACTGTTGTGCTCCAATTATTTCCTGCAAACCATTCAATCCAATGTTTCCATTTTCGAATGCCACTACTGTATATCCTCTCCGTTCACTGAGTTGTTCATATGAGGGAATATTTGTAAAACTACGTTTCGTTTATATAATACCACATCACTGGTGTGGGAAGAATGTTGACCATGGAACATTGACAATACAAGTTACCGTGTTATACCCTCTTTACTTTGTGAATCTGCAACATTATTAATTTTAATCCCTTGAGGATGATGTATGTTGACAGCTTATTCTGGATATTATGACGCGATTTTATAAAGTTTAGGAAGGATCTGTAGGAATGAATAGGGTAAAGACTATTTCAATTACTCTTTTAACTTCTATATACCCTTACTAATCTGAATAAAATCGTCAAAAATCACAGAAAAGCAATGCACCATACTATTTTGAAACAGTTAAGCCTAATTTCAGAAGTCCTTGTACTCAAATTGCCGAAAAATAGCCGGTAAAGCGTGCACATCCGATGCCACCTTAACGCCCAGAACAATAGTTGATATAAAACTTAAAATACCCTGAAAGTAATACCATTATAACGGACTATAAATGTTATCAATTTATAATGACTGGTATGCCAACATATCTGTGCCAATAGTAGTTTATATTGCTAAGGGCACAACATGTCTATTAGTATCCCCTTCCTATTATTGAAGGGATGGATAGATCTCACATGTTGGAGATTGTAGATACAAATTGAGCAAGGCAGTACCCAGGGGAGGATTATTAGCATGTGATAGGGAATGCTGAAACTCCTGTTTCATTTGTCTGGCTTCTATTACTGAATTTGTCTGTATGTCTCACTTACACAGTAATTAATCCAGGTAGTTTCCGCTAACTTTTCCTACCCTTAATACTACACCACTGGAGCACACAATACTGTTTGTTTTCAATACAACACAACATAACACACAACTGAACAAATTATTACGACTCCCATTCCAGCTTGGGAGTCTCCAGGGTGCATGGGTCTGTTAAATCATATTTAAATCATTAGCTTGATTAACGACTCCTTCAAATGTCCTGGATCACGACCTGACACTTTTTATAGTATTTTTGGAAATATTTGTGGCCTTTTTATCTAACCTCCCCTCTGTTGACCACCACCTCTCCTCCAACAAACCTGATTATATTTTGCTCACCGAGATTCAGGTGTCTGAAGCAACTGACTGCAATCCTTTTTCTTGTTAATCCTTCTTACTCTATCTTAGTTTACAAGCCAAAGTTGGATGTTGTGTGTATATGCACAACAAACAAAAGGCCGAAATGCCTGTGGCGAGTGTCTCTCCCAGAGTTGAAAGAGTGATACGGCCGAAATCAAGGGACGTCGCAGCCAAAATGCCTGGACACACAGAGTATGAAGCAATATAAGTCATAGGATGAAGGAAAGACTGATTATGGGAGAGAGTTCCAGAGCTCAGTTGTTGAATAGAAGAAATATTGAGAATATTGTTCACTCTTGGGTTGGAGAGTTGCACAGAGTAGGGGTAGGATTGTGTTGCAAGACAAGTGCTACGTGCTCTACGAAGGGTGGGTGGTATACACTGAGAGAGCGCTGAGGAACACTGATTATTGTATAATGGTAGAATAGTGAGAGAAATGCAACATTGCGGCAAAGAGAGAGGGACTACATAGAATTGGTGAGTGGACGTGAATTAATGAGATGGAAGGCTTTCTTTTCTACTTTGTCTAGGAGTGCTGTGTGAGAGGATCCTCCCCACAAGTGTGAACAATACACAATACATGGATGCACTGTGCCCCTGTACAGAGCAAGGAGCTGCACAGGGGTAAAGAACCCCTGGAGGCGGTTGAGCACACCCAGCTTCTGGGAAGCTGTTTTAGCAATGTGGAACACATCCTAGCAACATTTTATTTCTCAGAAATCTCCATCTTAGGGCATTTCAATGCTCGCTACCGCCAATAAAACTCTTCTCATTTCACTAAACAACCATCTGAACAAACATACATGTATTTTTTCATAAATGACCTGGAGCAGTTTGTTCAGCACCCTACTCCTATCCCGGTCCAGGATCGATGCCTTGGAGATCAACCGAACATCCTTGACATAATTATGTCTAACCTCTAATCCTTTGTCCTACACTGTATAATGTGTTCTCTCCATTGTGCAGCCCCGATCATAACCTGTTCTACGTTACCTGTCCTATCTCTCCAGTGCGGCCATCTGATCCTGCAGCCGGCGTCGCTTGTGGCTCTTGGTACTGCTGACTGGGAAGACATCTTTCATATCCCTTGAAGTAATACTTGCTTCCGTCGCTGGGGCCCCTCGGAGTGGGAAAAACACATTGCTGAGGTTCGCTTAATTGGATAATTTATTTTATAATAGTTTTGACCCCAATCTTATGACTAGGATACATCCGCCTCTCAAGGTGTTCGTGTAACGCCGGCTAAAACCTTTTCAGTATTTTTGCAGTCACTTGTATAATAATCTGCTTAACATGAGACTGTTGCATCGAGCTAAGACAGCATCTGAAAACCAAAAGTGCTTTGATTATCTGATCAACACCTCTGTTTTCCACGGGTTCTATACTGTATATAATACATCAATGTCGCCTAACGATAAAAACATCACACGTAAAATGGTATTATATGTGCATCCAGTTAATAAATCCAAAAATATATGTTTTCCATTGAATTATGTAATGTCTTGGCATAGGCCTATTATGATTGGTCACTGTATTACATTTGTGTCTCCATTTGATGTGAATAAATTCCTGTACATGACTGTACCTGATCATCTACCTACCAAACAGTAAGCAAACATCCATACCAATATTTGTTCCAACCTTGATACCACCACTCCCAGCCACCCTATCAGCGTAGGCCAATTATATGATGGTATTAAACCCTCAATAAACGACGACATTAATGGTCACGGATAAGAGAGAGAGAGAGAGAGAGAGGATAGTTTGTGGTGTACCGTGTGTGTTTGTGTGTGTTTGTTCATACTATGCATCTTCAGTAAACCTGGTACGTTATGTAGGTGTATGTGGAGGTGTGTGTGTTTAGACTTAAGATTTACTGAGCGTGCCTTATAGTGCGAGTGTGCCTTTGTGCTGGTGTATCTTGTGTGCATATACAGTATGTAAGTGGAACTGCTGGAGAGAAACAGAATGTGTGCGTTTACGACCTTTCTGACTTGCATGAAATGTTCCTGTGTGTGTGTGTCCGTGTGTTTAATAATACTATAATATAAAATATTTGTTGATATATTTTCCAAACTGCAGCCCTGAGGTTGAAAATCAATAAAGTTTGTTTGTAGCCCAGGTATATTACAGTGCCTAGTCTATCTTAACCCGAGAATGGTGAGAAGACTCTTAACTCCTTCAGACATTTTAAGTCCCAGTAAGTCCAAGGAGGCGGGAGCCCCGGTATCATTGCCACTGCATCGCACTACACTCACAACAACACTGCGGCCGTTAGAATTATCGGAGGTGGCTGAGGTTGCCACCAACAGTTTTATCGTAAGCTAACTTATCGGACTTACTGAGCTCATATGACGCAAAATCGCGTCATAAACTTATTGGAGAGCCATGGAGATAAGTCCATATGACGCGATCGCGTCATATAAGTTTTTGGCGCACTGGACCATATGACGCGATCGCATCATATATGTCTGGAGGAGTTAAGAGGTTTTGGTGGTGAAAGGCGACGAACCTCTTAAGATCCAAGGCCTAAATTTGTTTTTGAAAAGGCCCCAGTAGCACTTAAAACAAAGGAATATGTGATTAAGTGAGAAAATTCCCCTCCATACCTCCTATCACTCCTCCACATTTGTCAAAAGCCCCTCCTTCCCCCCCCCCTTCAATTATCACCTATTTTTCCTCATATTCCCTTGTTTATCGGTTTATTTATCGTGCTAATCGCGCCAACCTGGTTCCAAAGTGTTCTCCTGCGCATATCGAGTGCGTGGGGAGAGAGAGAAGTGAGAGAGAGGCTTCAGTCTGCCTCCAGGCCTCGGAGAGAGAGTGTATACGTCTCGTTCGCCTCACACTTCATGACTGGAGGGTCGGCAATAATTTGTCTTTGTCACCCCCCAAATACTATTCCCACTTGTTTTATTGCTGTTACATGTTAATATCTTCATATTGAACGTAAAATAGGCGGATATGAATAAGTAATAATGATATTTATCGTAAAATGACAATTTTAGGCGGGAATGAAGCCTAATATCATCCCTTGGCGGTAGGGTGTGCACTACCAATAGGCTATGACATCAGGTTTTTCCTCTTCATCCTGCAACCTACATATCAGTTCTCTTTTCTTGTCCTGGGTAAACACATCCACATTACTTAACATAATCCTTAACACCTTACGAGCGGCCTATGCGGTTTATTTATGTGTACCGCCCAGCGGGGTGTTTTTAGCCAAAATAGGGCTGTTTACGTGATCATTTTCATGCCTAAATAAGACCCAGAACGTAAAACAAGTACCTATCCCTGAAAGGGCATAAACAGAGCTTTCGAATGACACCATAACGATCCTTGTATGATGGATAGTTTTCTTGCAATAACCGTGCAACGCGAGTGCAAAAAGCAGGTAATTCGGTACTTTCGGTACATAATTGAGTATGTAGCGAGTGAGAGAGGGAGGAGGGAGCTGAGATTTGTGTCAGTAGGTTCGCCGCGGTGGTCTGGAGCAGTCATACGCTCGCTAGTCTCCTGCCACCACTTGTCTCTCTCTCTCAGCCACATTACGTGCTGAAATTGCCACTCGAGTTATGTCGAGCGCCGCCACATAGTCCAGCTTTATTTAACTCGACTTATGTTGCGCGCCGCTAGTTATGGGTTAAATCCATCTACCATTCCTTCAGCAAGTACACCATCCCGCTCCTCGCTGTCCGTACCCTACTCCCCCCTTAGCACTACTGGGTCTGCAACTTTGTCTCCTGTCTCTCCCTGTGACACCTCCACCCTGTTCTCCTCCTCCGTCACAACTCCTATCACATTCTCTTCCCTCCCTTCTATTCGTATAAACCACTTCTTCAATTTCCCGTCCCTCACTCTCCAGTAAAAATGTATCTTATCCTCCTCACCCAACTTTCCATTATTTTCATCAGCCTTTTCTTGTAATTCCTTTATTTTTTGTCTTTGTTCTATGCTCAAATCTTTCTTTAGTCTTATATGTTTCAGTTCTTCATTTGTGTTTAGCCTCCAACTAAAATTTGTCACTGTCTCTGCCACTGCCCTGGTTTTAAACTGTACCCTTATAAGTCTCATCTCTCCCCTTTTATATCTACCTATCCTACTGACTTCCTCCACCTGCCCTTCCCATCCATATCCGTCCACATCCACACCTTTCATGACCTCCTTCACTTTCTCCATATCCCTCACTTTTCTCACTCCATTATCATTCATATGAGCCTCTATATCTCCATGCATGATTACACCCCTATCTCTGTCCATGGCCTCCCTCACGACACTCTCCTTATTCTTCATGACCCCTACAACTGCACTCTCAAAACTGTTTTGGTCATATTCATTTCTTCCTTTTGCTCTTTCATAATATCCTCCAAATTCTTAATTTTCTGTTCACCTACCACCGTCCATGCAGTTGACTCCTTCACCTACCACCGTCCATGCAGTTGACTCCTTCACCTACCACCGTCCATGCAGTTGACTCCTTCACCTACCACCGTCCATGCAGTTGACTCCTTCACCTACCACCGTCCATGCAGTTGACTCCTTCACCTACCACCGTCCATGCAGTTGACTCCTTCACCTACCACCGTCCATGCAGTTGACTCCTTCACCTACCACCGTCCATGCAGTTGACTCCTTCACCTACCACCGTCCATGCAGTTGACTCCTTCACCTACCACCGTCCATGCAGTTGACTCCTTCACCTACCACCGTCCATGCAGTTGACTCCTTCACCTACCACCGTCCATGCAGTTGACTCCTTCACCGTCCATGCAGTTGACTCCTTCACCTACCACCGTCCATGCAGTTGACTCCTTCACCTACCACCGTCCATGCAGTTGACTCCTTCACTTCCTTGAATCGTCCTTCGTATTCCTTCAGCTGCTCCTTCAATGCCATATCCTATCCCTCCCTCTGTGCTTTTATCTCTAATTTTCTTTCTGGCCATTTCATAGCTGTGGTTGTGGGTGGCCATCGTTCACTTCCTCATTCTAGCAACTCCGGTGTTCTGTCCTATCTCCAATTTTCATTCTAATATTCATAAATAATCTTCTCAACTGTATCTCAAGGCCTATCCATTCATATGCTGACGACTCTACCTTACACCATTCAACTAGTTTCTCACATCACCCCAGCATGCAAGCACTCCAAAACAAAATGTAGCAAGGCCAAAGAACGCCTATCTTCTGATCTATCAATTATTTCTGATTGGGGCAGAGAAAATCTTGTTACTTTCAATGCCTCCAAGACTCAGTTTCTCCCTCTATCTCTCCATCACAATCTTTCACAAGACTATCAACTATTCTTCCACAATACTCAACTCATCCCTTTATGTTCTCTCAATATTCTAGGTGTATCTTTTGCATGTGACCTTGCTTGGAAAGATCATATTACCACCTTTGGTAAAAACAACTTCCCAGAAGTTAGGTTTGCTCAATCGTCTCCGTGGGTCCTTTAGCCCCGCACCGCTTCTTGCTCTGTATCGGGGCACAGTGTAACCATGTATTGGGCTGTATTCTCGAATGAGTAGAATCAAACGAATTCCGCCTCATCAACTCATTTCCTCTTAATAGTTACCTACAACCTACAACCTGGTGGAGTGGTCTTGCCACTGGACCAGTAATTCAATGAACACAGGTTCGAATCACGATATGTCAATGGGAAGATGTTATTGGGATGGAATTTGTGCTGTACCTTGTACAGTGCATTACCACAAAGCCCATCGAAATGCCAAATAAATGCCATCATTGTTCCCTGATTAAATAGCACTGTATGAATATTCCCATATTCAAAATATGCTATAGGGGGGCAATGCCTAGTGAGTTCATTCCTCAATAGGTGGAGTTCTGAGAGTGATGGTCTGAGTCTAGGAGGTGAGACAGTGAAACACTGGAGTGAGACAGCTTAACAGATAGGGCTGCTTCGAGCCATGAGTGAGCAACTAAGCCCCATGCATCATGCGAAGGCAAGATGGCAGGAGCTGCTTATATTGCAGCTCCTGCCAAGTGTTTCACGTGTGTTTCACGTGTCTCACCCCCTAGACTGGAACGAGAACTTACGGGCTTCACCGTTCAATGTAGAATGGTTGAATGTACAGTTTGAGTGCGAGGCACCCACCTTTCATGAGAGTCCAACTCCTATTTTTGTCCAGCTCTCCTACCCAAGAATCGGCAAATGATCTTTCTTTCTTCTACTCAACAAGTGATACTATCTCCCTCAATCAATCTTTCCTTCTTCCTATAACATAAGACTGCTTTAACCCTTCCGGCCCGGGCTGCCTTACAAAAGGACGGAGCTCGTACCCGGGCGATCTGGCTGAAAAACAACAAAAGTAAACTAAGGCTAATCTCACTTAATATACTACCTACATTAATCAAACATATGTCAAAATGTGCGCCTTACCTTGCTGCGTAGAATGGCGTTGAGTAGAGCTCTCTAGCTCAAGTGTTTCCGGAGTTGTTTTGATGGAAGTGGAGGTAACTTTTGCCGCGTATTTACCTCGGTGCGTCCGAACACTCAACCGCGGCCCCGGCTACGACGCCCAGTTGCACTCGTCGCTCCACCCGCAATTATGCCGGGAAGCGAATTGATAGTGTTTTATTGTTTATTATGCCATTTCTTATAGTTATTATGTTATTTTCACTCAATAAAGTTATTTTTATGAAGTTATTTGTGTCTCTGTCACTTATACTTAGTGTCATTGTTATTATTAGAGTAGTTATTATTATTTATACTGGACTATGGTAATTGATAGTGTAATTTTCACTTTTATGTATTGTTAGGTAAGCTAATAATATATATAGTATCACTTTCACTTGTTCATATTGTTATGAAGGCACTTATTATTACTTATGTGTCTCTTTCACTTATATTTAGTTTTATTATTATTATAGTGTCAGTTTCACTTGACTAGGCTTATTGGTAGTGTCATTTTCACTTATTTATTGTTAAAAATATCTATTTTAGTGTCTCTTTCACTTGTTCATATTGTTATGAAGGCACTTATTATTACTTATGTGTGTCCTTTTCACTTATACTTAGTTATATTATTATTCTTAGCCTACATTTGAGTGTCACTTTCACTGTTGACACTTTCACTTCAAAAGTTTATTAGAGTGCGGAAGTCGTTGAAGCAGGTGCCAGCACACAGTTCCACTTGACACTCGAGGCATTCCCAAGTTTTTTTGGTGGCTTTGCGGGGTCTTCTATTTGGGTGGCTGCACACATGGCACTTCTTCTGATTCCTAACTTTACTACCTGGTGCTTTGAAAGGAAGGGCGTGGAGCTGGTGCTTCCTGATAAATTTAGCACACCCCATTCTGTCCAGCATGCCTGGTCCTTGTAGTGGCCTCCCTGGTGTACCCGTATGTTTAGCCAGGAGCTCAAGTATCACCTGTTTGTGGAACTTCCACAGGGACTTGTACTTCGGGGCTCCTGGAGTCCTCAGACGGTAGATGTTGTAGGCATTGAGGACCGACATATCTACCGTATGCAGGATAAACTTCTTGTACCACCTGCAAGATGTTCGCAGGCAGTCGATGAAGCTCATCTGCATGTCGGACTTGTCGACAAGGCACATATTTAAGTTGTAGTCCAGGACAGCAGCTGGTTTCTGGACGGGGTTTTTGGTTCTTCGGTCCACCTTCCCTGTGGCGACCATCTCGGCCTTGTGGCATGTGGTGAGGAGGTTGACCTTCCGCTGGTCATGCCAGTGGATGGAGAGGATGGGGCCACTCTTCTTATGAAAGATGTCCGTCTTCTTAGTCTTCGTTGGGTATGATGGCATGCCCTTCTTCATGGCCTTGACTGTGCCGACAGTTCCGGTCTTGTGGTCATGGAGGTACTTGGCCAGGATAGGCGACGTGTAGTAGTTATCGGTGTAGAGGATGTGGTTCTTATAGAAGTACCTCTCCATCATCTTCTTTACTACAGCGCCGCCAAACCCAATGAGGGGGTCAGTCTCAATTTCGCCACCACTGCTGCTGTAGACTATAAAGTCCAGCACATATCCCGTCTTGCAGTCGCAGAGGACGAAGAGCTTGATGCCGAAGCGGTGTCTCTTGGACGGGATATACTGCCTGAATTGCAGCCTTCCACGGAACAGGACCAGAGACTCATCCAGGCACATTTTCTGGAACGGAATCAGGTAGGTGGAAAAACGATGACGTATCATGTCATACAGCTTGCTGATCTTCCATAATGGGTCGGGAAAGTGGAGTGCAATTTTGTTTGTCAGGTGGAGATATGAGAGGATGTCGAAGAACCTATCCCTGGACATGTACTTGCCAAATGCTGGAGTCGTTATGAGGTCGCCAGTGATCCAGTAGTCGGCCAGAACGTGTTTCTTTATATGTGTCATCAGCATTGTGAGTGCCAAGAACACATATAGTTCTGCCACTGTGACAGCTCTCCATGCCACCATCTTGACACTGGTCTTCCTCCTATGAAAGTTGGCACAGATACCATGGTGGTTATTTATCTCTTCGGCGAGGTATTCCATGACTTCATTGTCATAGAAGCCACAGAAAAGTTCACTGGGGGAAGCATCTGGGCCACAGGGATATGCTGGTGACACCCCGGAACCAACCTGTACCTCATCAAAGGCAGGACAATCTGGCTCAAAATCCGCCCCATCTGTCCACACAAACAGGTCGGATGGTCGACCACGTGCAGCTGCAGCAGGC
This sequence comes from Paralithodes platypus, assembly GCA_032716605.1. Taxonomy (NCBI): domain Eukaryota; kingdom Metazoa; phylum Arthropoda; class Malacostraca; order Decapoda; family Lithodidae; genus Paralithodes; species Paralithodes platypus. The sequence goes on from CM064515.1 coordinate 1,664,624, forward strand.
ACACGGCCTGGACGCCCTGGCACACGCCCTTGGCCACGCGGACGCCCTGGATGCCCTCGCCAACGCCCAGGGGCATCATCGTCGGCAGGCTGACCACGTCCACGACCTCGCCCTCGAACTCGTCTTGTCGGGACTTCCTCTTCCTCTTCCTCCTCCTCCTCAGGCGACGTCAGGTCAGCTGGGGCAATGTTGGGGTCGTCAGCATCCTCTTCAGGAGACAATTAGGGTGAAGAAGTGACCGGGCGTCGGCGGCGTGGGGCGCGGGAGACTGCGGGAGGTTCAACAATGGGAGCCTCAGCCTCGGGAGTTGGGCTCCTTTTGCTGCGAGCCGAGGGCTTCTCCGCATCAAATAATGCTCTGCGGTGTGTTGCGGGCTGTGGCACACCACTAATACCACTTGTAGAGGCACTTTGGTCATACTGAGGGAGAGATGAAGCCGAGGGCTGTGTGTGACCCACGCGGCGTCCCGGGTCAAGGCGTCGGGACAAAGGAATGCGGGTGGTTGCTAGACCAGGGTCGGTGTCACTATCACTGTCTTACGCTTCCCTAGCCTTTTCTGCTGCTGCCGTGCGTGCTTTTTTAGCTGCACTTTTCACCAAAGATTGTTTATAGAAATATTTGCCCACTTTCAAGGGCGTACGGGCAGGCAAAGAGGAAGGTCCTGGGCTAGGGATAGGGCTAAGCCTAGACTGACCTACCAAACATGGCGAAGGGGTAGGCTCTAGCACACTTGGAAGTTCAATAGCACCTTCCTGAACCGCTTCCACATCAGGATCATCACTACTGTCTCCCCCCTCAAATACATCTGCATTGTCGTCCTCTCCAAAGCCAATGAAATCGTCAACTTCGCTTCCACTTCTAATAAATCTTTCTTTGTCCACCAAGCTTTTGCCACTGCTCACTTCAATATTAAAGAGTTCTCGCTGTATAGCACTTTCACTGAAGAAACGTTTAACTTTCTTCAATTTCTTTCGTTGAGCTTTTTTCTCGGTTGGAACAGGCGTCGAACTTGCAAGCGCGGTAGCAGTGGGGCGCGCGGGAGGTTGCACAGAATCGGACGAGTCGGAATTCATGATTTCACTATAACTCGCTATGGCGGCCACGTAGGAACTGATAACGGTAGTAGTTGAGGCTTGGTGGCACTGCGAACGCCCCTGCAAAGAAAAATTTGGCCGCACAAATTTCAAAGCACGCTTTCAAGCACAGGGCTTTTATAAGGACACGCGGGGTCAGGCCCATCTGCCGCGCCGTCCTGTTAAAGGGTCACCCGGGCTCGAAGGGTTAAACTTTGTGAGTCCAGGCATTTTTTCTCCAATGTTCCTCGAATTTGGCTCTGTCACTCTTTTGGCTTTGAGGAGGGCGGTGGGGTAGAAAGGAGTACAAAGGAAATCAAGCAACAACAGGTCTAGTGACCCTTCTAGGCTGCTTGTCCTCCAAAACACTGAGGATCAAGTGTCCTAACAGTGGTTTAGAGTGGGTAAGGGAACACTGGAAAGGGAAATACTGCCCTGGAACTAATGTCCATGGCAGGATTAAGAAGTTAGTAGGGGACAGGCTCCTCTGACCATAAATTTATCTCCGTCACCTACCCTATCTCTCCAGTACGGCTACCTGATCCTCCTAGCCGGCGGCGCTTGTGGCACTTTGGTGCTGCCAACTGGGAGGCTCTCTGGCAGTACTTCTTTGATTTCTCACAGAAGGATTTTTGTGTCCGTGGTTGGGGACCCTCGAAGAGTGCTGAACGCATTACCGAGGTAATTCTATCGGGCATGGAGACATACATTCCATTTTTGTTCTCTCAGACTAATGCAATCAAATCTTGGTTTACTCACGCTTGTTCAATAAAGAGGAAGCATTCAAACGATACCGACGCCTTCAAGCTCAAGAATATTATTCTTCTTATTTTTTTGCCCGGAATCAAGCCAAATCTATTGTTCGACTCGCCAAACACTGTTTCATCAATAATATATGTACTCTACTATCCAACTCTAGCTCCTACCAAGCTTTCTGGAATCTAGCCAAAAACCTCTCTAACAATTAATCTTGCTCGTTTTTCCCTCCCCTTTTCTACTCTGATGACACAACCATCATTACTTCCTCTGACAAAGCTGAACTCTTCGCTCAAACTTTCGCTAGAATCTCCACCTTGGATGATTCCGGTGCTACTTCTCTCTGTCCACCCCCCTCTCTCCTACTTATGCATAATATCCTAAGCTAATCTAAAGATGTACTTTCTACACTCTCTGGGCTTAATGCTAAGAAGGCGTATGGTTCGGATGGTGTTCCTCCTGTTGTACTAAAAAATTGTGCTTCCTTGCTGACTCCCTGCCTAGGCCAACTCCTCTGTCTCTGTCTCTCCTCTAACATCTTCCCTTCTTGCTGGAAGTTTGCTCTCATTCAACCTGTCCCAAAGAATGGTGACAGGTCTCAACCCTCCAACTATCGTCCAATTTTTCTCACCTCTTATATCTTTAAAGTTTTTAAAACTATTCCTATTTCCAAATTTTTCAAGCATTTTGTAATGCCGGGTTGTAATCCAACTTGCTTCAGTATTGTATCGTTATCAATCCGGGTCTGGATATTTAGATGTGGAATATGCTCGACAGGAACACATCTAACTTCATGAATATGATAAGTATTTACTCAATCGGGCAATCAACAACACAATAAACACACCGTATAGATTACACTCATATTTATTCAATGGACATAAGTACAGAATATGGGGTATTAACTTCACTACTATATAGAGTAGGAATATAATATTCAATGTGACTTGAAAGAGTGGAAGATGTTTTACTCCCTTGTGAAATATAGTTCGTCACTTACACAATAATTGAAGAGAGAAAATATGCAATGATAGAGAATATATATACACAAACAATAATCATTAACAACAATACATATGCGAGCAGTGTCTAATGCGAGATATAGTGACAAGGGCAAGGTAAGGCAACGGGGCCTATCACTCAGTTGCGCATGAGTCTGCGTGATGGGTCGCATTCAGCTGAGACCTCAAAAGTACCGCTCTTGGGGGTATAGGTCAGTTGGACTGCAATCACGGGAAATAATATTTTACTTTAATGCGATGTAAAATCAGGGAATAAAGATATGAACTTTATTTTATTCTAACAGGAAAGATAGTTTAAATCTGAATTTAACTATCTAAAAGTAATTGCGAATAATCTCTCACACGAGAAACGAAAAATAATATTCGATCGTTGATGAAGTCAAATTACACGGAGTACGGAAATCAGATTCACAGTAAATATAGTGACTGAGTTGGGATATAATAACTATAATTTAGAGTAGATTGGAATAAAGTAACCAACTACTTAAGAAATGCAGAACAGAGTAGCGCTGTATTATAGATTTTAAAAGGAGCTATAATGAATAGGAATACAAAACAAAGTTGTACTTATTAAATACCACTTATAATGGCATGAAAGTTCTGAATAAATTAACAAATTCCTGAAAGAACGCAGAACGTAGTAGCGTTGTATTATATCTATCTATATGCTCAGGCCCAATCCCCACTTTTCCTATTTTAATTTTCTATTTAATTATATTTTATTTTATTTTTTCTTGGGGGTGGCCACCTCAAGACAGAGCAAGAACAAGGAAAACACAAGACAGAACATAAAACAACGAACAAACACAGACAAAACACAAATTCACACACATCTAGGTCACCCAGGAGAACACCCAGAGACCAGGGACACCAAGGTCGCTCCAGCACTCCCCCAGCCCCCGACCACCCGGAGAGGTTCCGATCTTGGCAGGCAGACATGCAGCGGAGCCGAAGCCACAAGCCCGCCCACCACACTTCCAGGCGCACCCTTCATATTAATCGTCTCCTCGGGCCAGGCGCCTGATGGACTATTATCTAGTCCAACTTGCGCCCGACCCCTTCCCCCAAATGACCACGTGTTCACTCAACTATTCACAAGCATTCTCCATTCATTCCTGTTTATTAACACTTCCTTTGCCTGATCTATAGTCATTCCTCTATCATCCAAAGCTTGTCTTACACAGTCTCTCCATATCAATGGGGGTCTTCCTGCTCTTCTATCTCCCCTTGTATCTGACTCACATATTCTCTTTGTAAGCCTTTCATCTCCCATTCGTTTAACATTACCATACCAACTCAGCACCCTTCTGTCCACTCTTGCTGACAAATGTTCCTGCTGCCCCACTCTCCTACGCATCTCTTCATTCCTCAATCCGTCTCTACGAGAAACTCCACACATACTCCTCAAGCCGCTAATCTCCATAACATCCAGCTTTCTTCTCTCCTTTTTCTCAGAGCCCATGTCTCCGCCCCATTCATCACTGTTGGCACAACAATTCCTTGATACATTGCACTTTTTACTTTCATTCCGATATTTCTCGTCTTCCACATACTTCCCATTGCTCCGAAAACCTTCCTTCCTTCACACACTTTCTGTTTTACCTCCATTTCTATACCTCCACTCCTGCTTATCGTTCCTCCTAGATATTTCAAACACTCTACCTCCTCCAATATTTCCCCATCCAGCCTCACATCTACATTCACCCTACGATCACCCCTATTACACACCATTACTTTACTTTTATCGACGTTCACCTTCAGTTTCCTTCTCCCACAAACCACTCCAAACTCTTTGACTACCCGTTTCAATTTCTCCTCAGAATCCGCCACTAACGCTTTGTCCTCAGCTAACAGCAACTGATTCAACTCCCAATCTCTACCATTCTTTCCTACTAAACCCAATCCTCTTCCCATAGTTCTCATTTTCACCTCCCTCACCACACCATCCATAAACATATTTAACAGCCAAGGTGACAATACACAACCCTGTCGCAAACCTACCTTTACCTCAAACCATTCACTCACTCACCATTTCCTACTCTAACACATGTTCTGGTCCCTTCATAAAAACTCTTAACTGCTTCCAACAAATTTCCTCGAATTTCAAAAATCCTTAACACCTTCCACATTGCTTCATAATCCACACGATCATACACTTTTTCCAAATCCATAAAAGCCCAAAATATATCCTTATGCTTCTCTAAATATTTCTTGCATAACTGTCTTACTGCAAACATCTGATTCACGCACCCTCTTCCCCTTCTAAAACCGCACTGTTCTTCTCCTATTGCCACTTCCGTACACATTACTATCCTCTCTATCAACACCCTGCCATGCAGCTTTCCAACCACTGATAATAAACTAATACCTCTATAACTTGAACACTCCTGCCGATCTCCCTTCCCCTTGTATGACGGCACAATACATGCACTCTTCTAGTCTATTGGTACCCTTGACACCACAAAGCACACATTGAAAAGTCTCACCAACCAATCTATTATCACATCTCCACCCTTCTTTATACACTCCACAGCAATACCATCCAAACCTTCTGATTTTCCCGCTCTCATTTGTTTCACTGCTTCTTTCACCTCATTTTCCTCAATCCTTTCATTCATTCTCTGCCACCTGGGTGGCCTGGGTAACCTATCACTATCAACCACTGCTTCAATCACTGCTTCTCTTCCATCTTTTGCATTTAGCAAAGATTCAAAATACTCAGCATATCTTTTCCTCACTTCAACTGGTTCCACTAGTAATTCTCCATTTGCAGCTTTCACTGACTCTTCCATCTTTTGTCCTCCTTTCCTTACTCTATTTACCTCCTTCCAGAACATCTTCTTTCGTTCTTCAAAATTCTCACTCAACATTTGACCCCACCTTTCGTTTGCATCTTTTTTCGCTTCTCTAATTTTCCGTTTTGCCTCTCTCCTTTTCTCCTTGTACCTCTCCCATGCCTCAACACTACCATCCTGTAAAACCCTCTCAAAACACTGTCTCTTTTACTCAACTGCTTTTCTCACCGTATCATTCCACCACTCGCTTCCCTTCCTCATACCTCTGCCTCCTACTTTCCTTTTACCGCATACTACCTCTGCACTTGCTTTCACTCCTTCCTTAAACTGTTGCCATTCATCCTCTACTTCTCTCTCTTCCATCTCTCTCACTTACTGAATGAAGCAATAATACAATAAACAGACAAATATTAGGTTGAATAGATAAAGGAATGTAAAATCTGAATCCCTAGATCGGTGGTGAAAGAATTACATGACCCGAGTAACGTATATCATTAGATTATTCACAAGAACTAATAGAAATTAGATATCCTGAATATAGATTAACTCTAACTCAACGGATGGGTTCTTTAATTTTAAAGGTGGCCAAATAGTACTATAAGTATTCTGTCAATAATTATACAAATAATATGATCCTGAAATTGGGCGTAGATTTTAGGTATATTGAATCTAAGAAGGAAAATAGCTCACGTTATACACTTCACTTCGACTTGCATACACAAAGAATAATAACACATACTGATAAAATCTGAGAGTATTCACTAAGTAACACATGTAAAAATGACTGTAACATACGTACAATTTATGATCTGAAGGCTCAAATAAAAATTATCTTGACAATATCTCGTACTTATAGAATCACTGTACAGATAAAAGTTATAAAAATCTTACACGGATATGAAGTTGACAAGATAGATCTTAGGCACAGATCTATTAATAAGTTAAATAGAATACTTGCATATCTTATCTTACCTTCACAATAATACCCACAACTTATAATACGCAGAGACACTTAGGGTACGGGGTAGAGAAGAGGTGATAGCCATGAACGAGAATCTGTACGACGTGGGACTCGTAGTTCTTCTGCGGGCTGGACGTCAGGTGGAACTGCCTCTCTCACGGACACAGGGGAAGTTGGTTCCTGGCTCCTCTACACACTCTCTTTCGCCTCCCATCTTAGACTCTACTACAGGGAATGTCTTGTCCTATAGCTGAGTCTCCACACAAGTTCTACCCACAACCAGCTTAACTTGTGAAAGGTAGTAATCGTATTTGCCTACCTTCCCTCAATTTCAGTCTGAATATACTGTATATGGGGTTATATTTAGAACTCAATTTGGTCTGTTTCAATATAATAGGGACATGTGGATATTATTATTTTCGTTATTGTGAAGGCAATTCTTATTCTAAAAATACACTTAAGCTATTAATATAAACACAAGGAGATTCTCTGTCTCTCAATATTACCCTCTTTTTTTAAAAGGGTTTTATGGCTGCATGATAAAAGTGTTTCTGATAACCTCTGGAATGCGCACAGTATGTAGTGAACACTATGCGGTGGTGCAGACCTATTTACACTGTGTCCACCACTAAAATCGTTATTTTACCATACATATCATTAATACTTATCCATATGCGCCTATTTTACGTTTAATATGAAGATATTAACATGTTACAACAATAAAACAAATGGAAACAGTGTGTGGATGGTCAAAATCCCGAAATGAAAGTGAGAGTTTCATTCATCAAGTGTGAGCCAGCCTGCTCTACATCCTCCCCTCTCGAAGCCTGGAGAGACACTGAGGCCTCTCTCTGTATCTCCCGCTATTGCCCACGCTTAGACACACAGATGACCACGCCCTGCTAGCAACTCTCTAATGTTAGCACGAAAATATACCGACGAATGAGGGAATAACAGGGAGAATAGGTGATAATTGATGCGGGGGGGGGGGGGGGGAAAGGGAGGTGATGTGGAGGAGTCATATGTGGCATGGCCGAGGGAAAAAAAAAAAAAAAAAAAAAAAAAAAAAGTTTAAAGTGCTACTGGGGTGTTTTAAATGTTTTCTTTTTAGGCCTAGGATCATAAGAGTCTCCCCGCAGTCGCCCAGTACAACTCATAAGAGTCTCCCAGCAGTTCCTGGGTTAATCACTACAGTATATCTGACTCTTTCTAGTTTGCAGGTTATACGTTTGTTTCTGATCACTTTGTTTATACTATTTCCAGTCTTCCTGTCAGGTACTGTAGAGGTCTCGGTTCTGGGGTTCCCATCGGTGAAGATATTGCACTGGGTCTTGGTGAGGAACTTGCATCAAACATTTCTCACTGTATTGCAAACCTGGCTGGAGCAGGGTATTCTCCTTAGTTGTTTGTCTCCGGCCCTGCCATTGGTTGAGCAGGTATCCTTGTGATTGGCCTGGACTCGAACTCCTTTTGCGGGTAGACTGTCCTATACTCGCAGGGATTAGAGTATGGGTAGGCCTAGTTAAATAGGTAGACTGGTCTATTTTGGCAGGTATTAAAGCATGGGAAACTGGTAGTGTTGTATTTTCTCTCTCCCTTTCCTGATATCACCATCTATTTGTCTTCCTGGTCTCTTTTACGGCAGCTATTCTGGCTCTGATAGGCTGCTCTTTTTCCCGCATTGTCAGGGTGTCTACCGGGATTGCTTTGCCCCTGGTTTGCAACCCAGTCATCTCACATTGATCTCATAATCTGCTCTCAGATCGCCAGTATGGTTTCCTTAAAGGTTGCTCTACAGGTGATCTTCTTTCATATCTTACTAACTCTTGGTCATCCTCATTTCGGGACTTCGGTGAGACCTTTTCTTTTGCGCTAGACATATTGAAAGCATTCGATTGAGTCTGGCACAAATCTCTATTTTCTAACCTACTATCCTTCGATTTCTATCCCTCCATCTGTGCCTTTGTCTCTAATTTCCTTTCCTTCAATTCCATAGCTGCAGTTGTGAACGGCCATCATTCACTTCCTCATCCTATCAACTCCGGTGTTCCTCAGCGTTCTGTCCTATCTCCAATTATCTTTTTAATTTTCATAAAATTATCTTCCCAACCGTATCTCTAGTCCTATCCATTCATATGCAGACGACTATACCTTACACTACTCAACTACTTTTCTAGAACGCCTCAGTAAGCAATCCCGTAAAAACAAACGTAATGAAGCCATGAAACACTTATCTAACTACTATTTCCAATTGGGGCAGAGAAAACCTTATTACCTCAAGCAACATCAAAGACCGATCGTATATTTCGTTTTGACCAGGACAAAAATATATACAGAAACAATTAATTGCAGTAAGTAAAATAATATATGAATTATTAATTGTATCAGTATTTGATACACAAAAGTATCTTATAAAAATGGAAATCCACATTGAATTACTATAGCAAAAACAATGCTATAAAATCTGAAATTATATATATATATATATATATATATATATATATATATATATATATATATATATATATATATATATATATATATATATATATATATATATAGATATAATATATATATATATATATATATATATATATATAGATAATATATATATACTGTATATATATATATATATATATATATATATATATATATATATATATATATATATATATATATATATATATGTATATATATATATATATATACGGTATATATATAATTATATATATATATATACACAATATACATATATAGTATATATATATATATATATTATATATATCTCTCTTTTCAAAAAACTTCTTCATGAAAACAGTGTGCTTATTATATAACTATATTACTTCCAAACATAAAATAATGGAAAACATAATAATCGTTTGGATACGTTACAAAAATAAATGGAAGGGAAAGGATAATAACTTCACCAGAATCACAGTAGAAAACAAATATAGGAAAGGAAGAACTGTAATAACACTGTCCCCTATGTTACCGTTATACTGCGTTGTCACTATGGCTGTCAGGGCAGATTGGGAGAGAGAGGCGAGGGTAATTCAATTAACTCCATCTCCATTTTTACCTTCTCCGTCTCTAGCAAAATTACATTGTTCAGTTCCATAAATAATCTCAATGACCTTTTGCTTTGTATTGGCTTCCAAGAAGTAGATTACAAATATTACAATTAGCACTATAAGAATACCAATCTAGCTTTAAATATATTAGTAAGAAAGTAATCACAATCAGGCCGTAGCTCCTGATATAGTTATCAAAAGGCACAAACTGATCACTTAAACCAGGGTTCATACACTGCTTCTGTGCCTGTTGCTTGTTTTTGTTTTTAGAAATTTTGCTTCAGGATTAAATATATTCAGTTGTTTGTTTATTTGTTGTTTTCATTCCTTTCCCCTGATAGAAACGAGGTAATTGAACGAATTTCCTGATGGAGGATATTTGTATGTGACCACCTCGAGAATCAAGACGCCTGGTAATAGATAGATAGATAAACACAATATGCATTTCTTATGTAGAAGAGACAATATCTAACCGTCTAATATACACCCCGGGAAGTAATATGATGTAGAAGTACTGGGTCTTCCAGCAACAAGCAGCACTCTACCACCTGCACAGCTGAGTGAATCAAGTCGACCGAGTGTGGAGTTCCAATGTTGGCCTAGTGTGATCACCTAAATGTGACCAACCGAGGGATGGAGACCCAGATATTATGGCTGAGTGAGACCCATTGAGGTGGACTGTGTGAGATGGACTGTATGAGGTTGACGGTGTTAGGTTGACTGTGTGGGTTGGACTGTGTGAGGTGGACTGTATGAGGTTGACTGTGTGAGGTGGACTGTATGAGGTTGTGTTAGGTTGACTGTGTGAGGTTGACTGTGTGAGCTTGACTGTTTGAGGTGGAATGTATGAGGTTGACTGTTTGAGGGTGACTGTGTGAGGTGGACTGAATAAGGTGGACTGTGTGAGGTTGACTGTGTGAGGTGGACTGAATGAGATGGACTGAGTGAGGGAGGTAGAGTAAGGTTGGTATCATGAGGTTGATTGTGTAAGGGTGGTCGAGTGATGGGGGCCAAGGGAGGTCGGTTGAATGAGGAATATCAAATACCTTCAATTACAAAACCCCTACCACCCACTTTTCTCCGAGATGTAAAATCGATTCCAAACAAACTTTCACCATCGCCACTGTCGGTCCAATCTACCGTTACAGATAGTTATTCAAATATATTACAATTGTAACCATAAACCTACCATTATACCCACTCACTCACTCACATATTGTCACTTTCTTTCCATTGCCATATTTTCCAATAGTTTCCCAATGTCCCAGTTTAACAATTGGAAAGTCTTCAACCTCTTTCTAATCATATTTATTTACTGTGCTTCGTTCTCTCTCAATCCCCCCCCCCCCCCTCTCTCTCTCGACCTGCAATTGGGGTTGCGAAATCACAAGTCATTTCCCTAAGTGAGTTTCATAAGCCTTGGGCATTCCCTCGGGATGGGAAGAGAACGAGAGTGTGTTGCAAAGAATACTTTGTATATGAAAAACCTTGTAGTTCATTCTGGGATAATACAGTATATAGGGACAGAGAGAGAGATTACGATGTGCACCACATTCAGTATAGAGTTAAACCAATACTACCTAATCTTTTCTTGAACTGCTCTACCGAATAACAATTTAGCTCTTCTATGGGAAGTTTGTATCATACATGTAAAAAAGTTTCCATACTTATTTGTACTGAATCGTTTCAATTGTCACTTCCACCCATCGTTCCAGTGATAATAATGTTGTTATAATCCACATAGCCAAACTCATTTAGTATTATTAACACTTCATAGTTTATGCGTGTTCATCAAGAAGATGCCCGGATATCTATATACAATTTAAAATAAGCGTGACAAAGTCTTCTTATACGCACTTGCCAACTGGGGGCTTATGCCGCTGCAGCATGTAGTTGAACTCACCTTCGGACTCCATTCCTGAGTTCTCTCTGTGTGAGCTCCCAGGCCGCGACTCAGTCCAACGTAGCTAGGGAGTGATGATTACGATGGTGGTGGTATTGTTGATATCAGATTTGGTGGAGCTACAAAGATGTCCGCTCAAGTGTATGTAAATCCGCAAAGTTTATTTTTTTAACTGTAGCCCTCTAAGGATAATAGGACCCTGGCTAGTATTAATTGTAAATTTGAAGGTTAAATCACTCATGTAGTCGGCAAGGTGCCGGTTAAAAACCTCAAGACATTGGGTGTACAGTTCTCAGCATATAAAGCAAAAGTTACACCATTTCGAATCTGATAACCTATAAAGCAAAGATCTGAATAATAAGGGCTATAGTAAAACATTGTGTTGTCTTGTTTTCGTTGATACTGATTCAAATGGGTGCGTGGCGAATTATGCTATTGGCTGTTCGTACAGTACCTATAATTACTCTGGTCATAGACTACATTACATCCGGACTTGACACGAAAATGGAACTTTGTAGTAAAGGATCCAACATAGGAAAACTAACCTGGAAGTTCGAACCTCGAAACCGCGAAAATGATCTATTGTGGCGTAATGGTTAGAGCATTCGGCTCTTGAAAGAATCTGTGTCAAACCTCTGGCGGGGAGATACTTTCATAAATATAACGGAATTTCTGGATTGAAACTAGAATATATAATGTAACAGAGTCAACTATCGGTCAACCAAATAGCGGTAATATCCAAATACCTCACTCAAATTGTTTGTTGCAGGACATTTTTTGCTCACCTTCCTCAGAACTTTAGATTACCTGATTAACTCTCCTGTAGTGAATGTGAACGAAGTATAATGAGAATGTGTAAGTATTTTCATGCAAATATACTAGAAACTGTTACCATAAACTCACTAAAACAAACACTCACCCACTCTCACACTCTCACATGTTTTTTATTGCCATCTTTTCCACTAGATTCTTACTGTCCCAGATTAGCAATCGCTAAGTCGCTAAGTCTCCAATCTCTCTCTCTCTCTCTCAACCCATACATTTACTGTGTCTACTCCTCTCCCTCCCCCCTCCCGCTATCTCTCTCTCTCTCTCTCTCTCGACCTGCATTTGAGGTTGCGGAATCGCAAGTCATTTCCCTAAGTGAGTTTCATAAGTAGTGAGCATTCCCTTGAGATGGGAGGTGAGACAAATGGAATGAGAGAGAGAGAGAGAGAGAGTCACAAGGAATAGTTAATATCTCAAAAACATTGTGGTCGGTCCATTCTGGGATATTTTAAAGAGATCAATTATGAAATGCATCATATTCATTGAAGAGTGTTACATTACTGTCTACTCTTTTCATTGACCGTTCTATTGAAGAACGATTTACGACTTTTGAGGGAAGTTTGTTCCAGGAAGAACATATCTTATTTGTGAAAAACGTTTTACACATACTATTACTGAACCTTTTCACTACTAGCTTCCATCCAATGTTCTGGTGATAATAATTGTGTTATAATCCACATTGTCAAACCCCTTTAGTATTTTAAACACGTCATAGTTGTTATGCTAGAAACAAAGAATGAAGAAACCTCCAACACACATCACAGCCTTTACAACAGCCAAGAGAGATAAAAGAACAGTTCCCCCTTCATCTCCATGCTCTGTTATGCCACCGAGGCCACAAACCCCACCCCCAGCCAGCACGTCACAAGCCACGCCTCCCAAGCTCCTGGGGAATCCCATACCTCTTCCAGCAACACACAGGCATGAAGGGTATAAATTTATGCCATATTTAGACGATTTTGTGCACTTTAAGAAGGATATGTGGTAGTAAACAAAGTTAAGTGAGATAGTGCCAAGCCTGTTAATGGGGGACAATAACAAATTTGTCTGCTATTTTTCCCCCTTTAGATTCACACCATACCCAAATCTGTTGCCATCGAGTGAATGCAATTTTTAAATCGCAGTCATCAAATTATCACTCGATTTCTATAGTCATGAATGTTACAGACATATTACTCTAACATTCTATTCAGTACATTGTCCAATATACTAAGTAGTTATGATTAATAAAACATATTTGATTAGGCCCACAGAAACACATGGCAGTCATTCGAAAAGAAGTCCTGTTAATATTTTAATAAATAGGTATCCATGTCCTAAAATTAAAATGATATGTATACAAACTAAAGATGACCCCATAAAATAATCAGCATAATCCAATGTTACATGAAATAAGAGCATAATGCTATTTTAGTTACATACCTTGGCACCATCGCTTAGAAATTGTTGCCATTATTCGCTAGATATATTTGTCATTCCAGTTGTATCTTTTCTGATCTTCGGTCACCATTCCATGTTTCGGGATCTAAGAAGCAGATGACTGGAACACGTGTAGACTAGAGTTGTTGTAGACGAAAACAGTGGGAGTCACTAGGAGTGTCTTGTTCACTTGGTCTTGGTCTTGGTGCGAGACTGCTTATTTGTAAACAAAAAGAAGGCCATCTTGCGCCGCGAACGGTCCCATTAGAAACTGTCGTGTGCATGCGCGGAATTGTCACCTGCCAAGTAGTCGCACACTAAAAATAATATACCATTTGTTCAGCCAATATTGACTATAACACATATTTTTTAGTAACTAAAAAGGAAGTAAATACAATACTTCAATGAGTATTACACATTTCGCCCAACATATTTCACCACATTAGATGAAACTAAATTTCTAGGTCAGATAAGCTGATATTTATGTATCAAATTATGTTAATTATTATGTATACACTGCATTAACGAGTATATAACCATCATATTATGAATCTAGTAAAAATATACTAAACAACTATGGGTCATAGATAGTTGAGAACTGTATTAAACCTCTTAAATCACGAAAACCATCAAAACACCTCAATGGTGTATCACACACGATAGTCATTTGAATAAGACCCCCAGCGCCATCTGGATTTTTAGTACGGTTTTACCTCATTGCTGGAGGCCCTTTGTGCACTGAATACAATCGTCTAATAGTAGCCATAATAAAGTTAAAAAGGACGGCACTGGTACTGAATGGGTTACATAAACTTACATTTCTGAGGCCTGGCAATTACTGCAGCACTCGCACACACGCATATGCTCAAACCCACATATTCACACCCACCAGTGTTGCCACTGGAGCCGCACTTATTAACCGCATGTTTTCTTTCATGTTTTCATTTAACTATTACAGAAAATGGCACATTCGTGTACTAAACTATTTATAATCGTCTACCATATATTATATAGCACCCCCCCCCCTGTTTATTTTGATGCACGTTTACATAATATTAAAATAAGAAATTATAAAACACGGTCTATAATTGCAGTTTCTATAATGCATGTACAGTATACTGGTGGTGACGCAATTAATAAAGTATATTATGTGCGAGTATCTGGGATTCGATATGATATCCGCATGAAGACCACATTGATTAGTTTTTTAAATGATCAATTTAACATAAATTGGTAAAGTCACTCAATAACCATCCCTTTTCCCAGAGATGATAGGAAACAGAGATTCAGCATAAATGGTACCAAGTCAGAGTGGGGAGCAGTCAAAAGTGGTGTCCCCCAGGGATCGGTATTAGGTCCCCTGTTGTTTCTTATATACATAAATGAACTAGATTTAGGTATAACTAGTAGGATAAGTAAATTCGCAGACGATACTAAAATGGGGAGATCAATTGATTCAGATAGCGATATAGAGTGCCTCCAAAGGGATCTAGATACCTTACATGAATGGTCAGTAAATTGGCAGATGAAGTTCAACATTGACAAATGTAAGGTATTAAAGATAGGGAAGATGCAAACAAATGTTAAATATAAACTAGCTAATTTAGAGTTAGACAATTCAGACTGCGAGAAAGATCTAGGTGTGTTTGTTAGCAATGATTTGAAGCCTAGAAAACAGTGTATAAGCGTTCGTAATAAGGCAAACAGGATTCTCGGGTTCATCTCTAGGAGTGTGAGTAACAGAACTGCTGATGTTATCTTAAAACTTTACTTGTCATTAGTGAGACCCCATATGGATTATGCTGTCCAATTTTGGTGTCCTTATTACAGAATGGACATAAGATTCATTGGAGAGAGTTCAGCATAGAATGACAAAAATGATCCATAATATTAGAAATCTTCCGTATGAAGAAAGGTTGAAGAAATTAGGTTTACATTCGTTAGAGAGACGCAGAGTTAGAGGGGATATGATAGAGGTGTTCAAGTGGGTTAGTGGGATTAACAAAGGGGACATGACTAATGTACTAAAGCTCAGTGATAGCGAAAGAACTCCATTAGATAAATTTCGTTTCAGAAAAGATATAGGCAAATATTGGTTTGGTAACAGAGTTGTAGATGGGTGGAATGGACTACCAAGTGCTATAGTGGGATTAAAAACGGTAGGGAGCTTTAAGATAAAATTGGATAAGCATATGGACGAGAAGGGTTGGGTGTAAAGGGGGATCAGCCGGGTTGGGCCAATCACCGCTCTGCAGACCCCCGTAATCCTGCGTTAATCTCTAACCGTTTTGGTAAGATGATCCTCAGGGTATTAGAGTGTTGAGCCTGTAATTGGGGTTGTGTGGGACAGGGATCTGCCTTGCTTAGGCCAATCGGCTTTCTGCAGACTCCCATTTTCTTATGTTCTTATGTTCTTATGGTCGAGAGAATAAGCAACATGCTAAGATGCATGATATAAACACATGATACGACTATTTGTTGTTGGATTTATTTCCATCTTATTTTTATTTATTTTAGCAGTATGACTGTCGTTGATAACTTTAGCCAACTTGGCTTTGCCAGAAATATAGAATATAATATATCATATTCTCTCTCTTTCTCTCTCTCAAACGTTTAACATTGATTTGCTTTAATATTCGTCACGTCAAGATGTTATGGAAATAAGTGAGAAGTTATAATAACTCTTTTGCAAATGTAACTTCCCTGTTAGCCTATTTGTTGTAACTGATTTCAATGGTATCTACAAATTATTGTATTTTCTGTCGTGTTTTGTATTAGCGCATTTAACCATATATTCCCAGAGTGCATTTGCCTTTGTGTTCGCATTTTACTTCTCTAATAACTATTGATCATTGTGTATTTGATCCTGCTGTGTTTTTGATGTTGTAGTACCCTCAAGACACCGTTTTGGGGAATAGTTCGGCATGACGTAGTCTCCGGAGTTGCCTTTCCCTGGCATAGAATAACCTTATGAATTCACTTCATCTGAGGGAAATCACCAACTGTAATGAATTCTACAGGACCAAGGAACGAAGGCTATAAAGCTTTAGAAACTGCCATAGCATAGCCAATATTCGAACTCCCGTCCCTAGTCATCACCTACAAAGTGCGTAGAGTCTAAGCCCACTAGACTACGACAGCTCCTTCACCTGGGGTAAGGTAGGGTAATGTAAGATCCTTATGTGAGCAGGCACCGATGAAGGCCTTTTGTTTAAGGGCGTATAGCTTTCAATCATTGTTTCCACCATCTCATTGGATCTCCTTGGATTAATACTGCATATGCAATAATAATTATGCAACTGATTATAATGCTAGTATTACTTGGCAACCATTTTTCATGTGTGACGCCTGCCAGCGTTGGCAGAATCGCCTCCCGGTAGCCACTAGCACTCGCCAGGGCAGTGAAATGGGCTACAGTCTGTCTACAATGTTGTACTTTCTTTCTTGTGAATCGTCATGTCACAGGCAGGGTAGAAGTGGTCTTTGCTTTCGCCTGTGACAATGCATTGTATATTATATCATGAGTTGAACATAAGATGCATTGTAGTGAAAGAGAGAGAGAGAGCGAGCGAGCAGGGTGGGGGAGGCGAGTGTTGCTTTTCCTCCTCCTCCCTCCTCCCTCCCTCCCGGAGGAGTGGCTGGCCCGCGTGGTCTTTTCTCTTGGTTTTGATTGGCTGGTGGTTCCTGGCGCCTTCTGCAGGCCTGCTGCCGGGTGACGTAGCGGCCTGTGATTGGCTGACCACCGTGCCTTTGTGTGGGATCCTGGAGGGGTCCAGAGGAGCTATTCTCCTCAGAGCTTTCCTGACTAGCATACCCTTCACATGTCCCTTGCCCCCCTGTCTCCCGACTTCTACCTATAGAGCACTTTCTCTCTCTCTCAACTTCTTACCTCTCATTCTTCTACTCTATTTAATATCATAACTTCCCTTTGGTTCTGCACGATTTCATATATCGGCCATCGTATTATATGCTGAGGCTCTCAGATAACACATGTTTAGTTAGGCATTTTGGAAGGGTTGCCATTTTTGTCTGTAGAGGTTTGACACACTCACGGTGTCACCCTTCCTGTATCGTGGTGGTCTGCTGGGGGATTTAATGCTAGACTGGGATAAGGCTACTGGTGTTGTGATTTCCGATGTGTACTAGGTTTTGTTGAACCTGTACAATCGCAACGGAGACGTGGGAAGCCTAGGTGGTCTTTCTGACTGTGTACCTTGTGAGTTTAGCACTGTGTTGCGAGTGAGGGGTTTTGCCTCTGCCACCCAACACTGTGCTAACTCATTTGCTTTGACTTTGAGAGGGTCGCCAGGAGAGAACCAGATACTAGCGATCTGGATCTCTCAAGAGAGCACCCCGTCAATTAACGTAATTTGGCCGCACAGCCTTAAGGACTTCGCTAGGCTACGAGCCGCTTGCTCAGCCATTGTTTCCTAGCCTACTACATCCCAGCTAGACTTTATTCGCCTAGCAGACACCAGATTTAGATTATAAACTCTTTCTGTTATTTATGCATTATTATTCACGGCATTTATTAGTCTAGGTTGTTGTTGAGTTGCACAACCCTAGTAGGCTGTTTCGTTGATGAGGAAGTACTTCCTTTGCTGTTTGAGTTCCTACTATTGCGCAGTTATTATTCCCGTGCCAGTTAACCCTATATGTCCTTACAATTGTCATATCCTGTTCCTGCTTTATACTACAGTTCAAAATCCGATACGATCATCTTAACCTAGCATCAGACTTTCTTCAGAAGATTCCTGCTCGATGCTTTGGGACTTTCGTTCACTTTCTTTAGTATAGGAGTGACAGTTCATTATTGTTTAGAGTAACTTTAAATATACTTTCTTCTAGTTTGCATTAAATCATTGGAGTGATTTAATTAAGATCTCTATCTTTTCCTAGTATACCTTATTACCGTAATTGTATGTTGTTGTGATCAGGCTGTATCAGAGATCATCAGCCTGTAGTAGTAGTGCACTTATACTGAGTTATAGGATACCCCGTTATCGCAGATTTAACTCTGGAGGGTATAGGTGTTTTTGTGCGCCGGCATTATAAGTTCAGGGGTTGGATCTAGTGTTACCGTTATGGCTGTGTGCTTTCCTAGTCCAATGATTAAGAGCCCTTGTTTTATACGAGCCCCGGTCGTAACAAATGGCGACCTTGCTTAGGATTTTGTGAACTTAGAGAAATATTGCAGGAGTGTTGTGGTCATTTGTTTTTGTTTAAAGGAATATAGTGGACACGTGGATTTTTTTTGGCAAGTAGTATAACACTTAAGAGTCTTCAAGCATGTTTTGAGTGAATAGTGCTACATAAGAGCAACAACACCTGGCACTGATAAACTGCCCAGTTCATCACAAAACTGGCACTTCTCTTCGCTCTCTCCGGCAACGGGACCTGCCAATAACCTTTCACTAGTTCTACCTTCGTGATAAATGAGGCAGCTCCGATGCGGTCTATGGGATCGTCAACTCTGGATAAGGTATAGGCGTCTGTCAGGGATAATGCACATACACTCTTGCAATCAACACACACACGGGTCTTGCCACTTAACTCAGGTTGCAAGGTTACTGGCAACGACCACTCACGATATCCCTTATCCCTCAGACCCTTCGTCACATGTAGTCCAGCTCTGCTTTTACAACAGGCTGTCGAGCAGGATTTATACAGTAGGGAGCCACTTTGAGCCTTTCACTGTCTCCAGCCTCCATGGCGGATTCTACCCCGTACATCAGGACTGGAGAATCAACAAACATGCGGATGTACTGCCACAGCCTAGTTAACAACTTCTCTTGACGCTTAGGAACAAGAAGTTGCAACTTATCTTGACGAACAACATCCTCATTGCCCTCCCACAACCCAGCCGAGACCACAGTTTCTACACTATAGCCTCCCTCCTTCTCCACTTTTGTCCCTAGAACAGCCAGGTCACGAGAGGGACAATCTGTACCACCTGGGCAGTCACTCCCACAGTTCATAATTGCTAGTGCTTCCCCGCCAATACCATTCATGCGCACCCCCACATTCCTTGCGACTACATCTGCCTGCGCAGCATCACCGCCTTCAGCGACATAGCCAGATACAGTCGGTCTATGGTAGGGCTGTTGCATATTACTAGACCAGCATTGGGAGGCTATGCGACGACCGGGCGCATCCACTCCACAGCCAACCTCACCAATCTACTCAATGTCCTGGTTCTGACCACCATCCTTAGCAGCCATGGGTCGACCCTGACCTGACAACCATGCCAAAGCCTCGTCGCCCACCTTGAACCACTGAAACAACGAGGCCAACGGTCTACTCATACTCAAGTGACCTGTCAGCGGAACATCGTACACCGCATGAGTTGTGAGGCCTGGGTGCTCGGCACAAACAGTGGGGTATGAACCGAGCAGGTGCTGGAGCGCTGCATACTGCTGCTCAGGCAGGTGCTCTAGCTCTTCCACAGCCACCTGGCTCGTGTCCCCCGCCCACTGCTCCGCCGAGACATGACAATCCCAACTCTTCACCACCTGGATAGAAAATTGGCTCAGCGACAGAAAGCAAAGAGTAGTCATAAACGGTAAGGCATCTAAATGGACCAATGTAAGTAGCGGGGTACCCCAGGGATCGGTACTAGGACCAATTCTCTTTCTAATTTACATCAACGACATAGATGAGGGCCTCACCTGTACAATCTCAAAATTTGCTGACGATACAAAAATTGCAAATAGCGTACTCTCAAAAGAACAAGTTGACGATATGCAACACAATCTAGATAAATTGACATGTTGGGCCCAAATTTGGCAAATGAGTTTCAATGCGGATAAATGTAAAGTACTACATATCGGATACCTAAATGAGAAAGCAAACTATTCGATGAATGGCACTCAGCTTAAGAATGTAAACAGAGAAACCGATCTGGGAGTAACAATATCGAGTAACCTAAAACCGAGTCAACAATGTTCAGAAGTTGTTAAGAAGGCAAACAAAATAATTGGCTTTATAGGCAGGTCATTTGAGCATAAATCCAAAGAAGTTATCCTAACCCTTTACAATTCCTTAGTCCGCCCTCTTCTGGAATACTGCGTTCAATCCTGGTGCCCTTATTACCAAAAAGATATAAACAAGCTAGAACGAGTTCAACGTAGAGTTCCCAAAATGATACCTAGCCTAAAGAACAAACCATACGAAGAGCGTCTTAGAGAATTAAATCTATTTCCTTTAACCCAGCGCAGATTAAGAGGTGACTTAATTCAAGTGTTCAAAATCATCAAAGGCATCGACAATATGAACTGTAGTAAGTACTTCACTATCAACCAATCTAATTACACGCGGGGAAACGGTTGCAAAATTATTGGTAAATCTTTTAACTCACACGAATCTAAGAATTTCTTCTTCAATCGAGTTGTCAACTTGTGGAATGGGCTTCCCCGAAACGTTATAGACTGCATCACCGTTGATTCATTTAAACTCCGCCTAGACAAATATCTCGCTTCAAACCCGCGACTGACTGCGTTTGTAAATGAATAACTTTATTTTATCCCCCCCTCAGTTACTAACCCATCTGTCCCCTACTAACTTCCTAATCCTGCCACGGACATTAGTTCCAGGGCAGTAATTCCCTTTCCAATGTTCCCTTACCCACTCTAAACCACTGTTTGGACACTTGATCCTCAGTGTTTTGGAGGACAAGCAACCTAGAAGGGTCACTAGATATGTTGTTGCTTGATTTCCTTTGTACTCCTTTGTACCTGCGCCTCACTGCCCCCCTCTCCTTCTCCTCCACCTTGGCCGCTGCAGACCAACATAGGAACAGTAGGCTGCTCAGGTGGTTGCCTCACAATCTCCTTTGACAGGTTCACATGACATGCTTCCCCGTCCTCGCCGAATTCAATAGCCCCATTCCCACAACTCTCAAGACTAAGATCTTTTCGTTGCACCTGGGAACTACTCTGTCGCGGAGTGCCATCACGCCCTACCATGTCACTAGGGGGGACAGGTTCTGGGGCCACTCCGGAGCTCACCTTTGGGTCAAGTACCGAGTCACCAAGGAATGTCGCTGGATCCAAACTCTCAACCCGACCAGCCTTGACTTTCTCCTTCCGACCCCTCCTCTGCTGGTCTGAAACTTGGGTCCTAGGCTGTGACACCTGAGCGGACTGAGATCTCTCGAGCCCCTCTTGCCCCTCCCTACTCGTGTCAGCCCCCCTCTCGGCAACGACTAAGGGTGGAACTTCGGAAGTGGGTACCGCAAAGTCGTTGCCGAGAAGGAGGTCGACCCCCTCAACTGGCAACTTCTCCACAACCCCCACATCCAACTCTCGTGTCACACCGTCTACCTCAAGCTCTACTCTGACCAGTGGGTAAGACCGCGTAGCATTGATGCCTTGAACCACCACAACCCGAGCCGCGTTAATAGGCTTGCCAGTGAAATTCTTAACAAGTGTCTGGGAAGCGCCCATATCACGCAACAACTCAAGCCTATGCTCCACACCAGCCCACCTCACAGTGCCGTGCCCCCTATGACCACAAAAAACATCTCGGACGGGTGACGAGCCCTCCTGCTGCTTCTGCACCGGCGATGACTTCGCAACCGACTGTTTACCCCGGGCAAACGCAGAAGACCTAAAAGACACGCCAATGTTGCTCACTAGTGACACCACTGCTGTAGGCGGCGTGCTCGGACATAAGCGCACAATATGCCCCTTCTCATGACACTTGAAACATTCCACTTCACTCATGGACTTCCTCTGAGGTGAGGAAGGGCCCTGGTCTCTCTTTAACGGGAAGGGTTTCGACTTGGGATCATAATTGGCAACAGTACTCTTAAATAGATAATTAGTCGTGTCATTAATTCGGGGGGGGGGTAGAGTGGTACGCCCCTTGTTACCTGCCTCAGCTCTCTGTGCAGACCCGCACCCACGAATCAATGACAGCCTGAGGTCAGCCATCTTAGCTGCCTCCTGCAGAGTTTTAGGTTGCTTTTCTTTCAGGTTAAGAGTCAAGTCACTGCCAGTACATTTAAAAAAATTCTCTAACAATACTAATTGCTTCACTGCCTCAAAAGTAGTTGCCTTCTCCGATCTTAACCAATTCTCAAATGCATCTGACAGCTCACTAGCGTGTTCCTGGAAAGTATCCTCCTTTCTCTTGGGAACAGCTCTAAATTTCAGCCTATAGGTCTCTGGCTGCAACTCATACGCCTTCAGGACAGCCTCTTTCGATGCCTCATAATTCACGCAGGAATCTAGGGGCAAAGCATCATACGCCTTGAGTGCTTTCCCCGTCAAACGTGACGAAACAAGGGCTGCCCACTTCTCCTCGGGCCATTGGTGCTCCTGGCACTTTTTCTCGAACCGGAGAAATAATTTGGTAACTCCTAACTCATCAAACACTGGAACCAACTTTAGTAGATGCGACAGGGACTGGTCATGGGCTCAACACCCCTGGACGACCCGGTTCCTCGTCACCTCTACACAAGTTTTCTCTAGATCAACATCGGCACAATATCTTTCAGACTCATACTTGAGTTCAGCCTCTCTCTGCTTGAGCTCATTCTCACACTTATACTTGAGCTCAGCCTCTCGCTGCCGCTGATCGAGCTCAGTCTCATGCTTCCGCTGCTCGATTTTGGCGAGTTCGAGCTGAAACAACATCTCGGCAGACAAACCTTGTGGAGGGGGTGCTACTATCGGGGACCCATCCCGTGAGCCACCTACAGTAGAGGCATACCCAACCGCCATCGGGCATTGGCCTGCGGGAATGTACCCGGCTCCGGAGCCCGAGGGGGTGCCATGATAGGAGTCGAGTGGAATGGGGGCTGTGCCGAAGGTGCCCCAGCTCCCGCTCCACCCGAAGCCCCATGCACCCCACCGAGCACCCAGGTAACCAGCTCACCTCTCGACAAACCGCTAGTACCGGACAACCCTAAGACCGTGGCTGCACACTGCAGTCCGTACCGGTCTAGCCCCGACACCCGATCCGGTGAGACAGGCTCCTCCAAAAAAAATCCGAGCATCCTCCTCGCTGTTCACCACCCGAACGCCGCTATACAACTCCACCTTCTCCACCTCCTCGCCTGTCTCTCGCACTGTGCCCTCACTATGTTCAGACCCGTCCAGTGACATGATGGCGTCAACATAAAAATTCTCAAGTCAAGACAAAAGTAGCCAAACTCTCGCGTAGCTTTATTCACAAAAATATTCGAAGATGTTCTTGAGTGCAATACTAGGTCACCAATAAACTTCAACAAGTTCTATATATCCTCAAAACAATGTCCACTGCCAATAATGCGAGAAATAAATTCAACCCCAAATGGCAATAAGATTTCTCCAAAAACAAAAAAAATGCAATATTCAGTTCACTATATTCTGGTCTAAGGTCGCCATTTGTTACGACCGGCACTACAAAATAAACAAGGGCACTCAATATTGGACTAGATGATAGGCTATATCTGCAACAACGGTACGCTAATTCCAAACCCTCGAACTATTACGCTGGTGAACAAAACACTTAAACCCTCCAGAGTTAATCTACTGGATAACGGGGTATCAATTAACTGGGTTTTTAGTGCACTTCTACAAAGGCTTTCCGGTGACGGCAAAGCCTACTCACAACAGGAGTAGTTTACGTTAATAAAATGCTCTTTAAGTAATAACAATGCTTGAATAAACTATAACCAGATTTAATTTAAGAAATATATGCTTACGTTAACTTTAGTGTGAGTCTGTACTCAACACTAAACTCTTCAATGCTCTATGAAAGCACTGGTAGTCTAGTCCTACAGCAAACAGATAAGGAATCTTCTGAAAACGTCTGATGCTCTAAGATGCTCGTTAATATAGAACGGAAATAATGCAGGGGCAGGACACCAAAGTGTGTATCTTAAATACACCAATAAGTAGGATACATACTGTATATATAACAAGGGAGTGCAACAACTCTGTGACAGCACTAATAATAGCCACTCAAAACAGTACTTCCTTAGCCAAAGTAACAGCCATACTGGGTTGTGCACCAAGCATCAACCTAGGCTAAAATAATACGTGAATTCCTAAAGCATACACAGTTATAGTTAATAAACAAAATGCTGCCTTTATTACTAATAAAGTCTAGCAGCGGCATACAAGGTACCAGGAGGCTAGGCAGAGCGCAAGCATGCTCGTAGCCTACTGTCTCCCCTTTAACAGATTTCCCTTATGTTACGTTAATTGACTAGGAGGCTCTCTTGGTAAGTCCAGATCTCAAGTATCTGGTCTTGCCCTGGCGCTCCACAAAGGTCAACACAATGAGGTAGCGAGCATACAAGCAAGAGTAGGCAAAAGCCCTTCGCTCGTATACTGCTACACTCGCAAAGGAAAAATATGCACAAAGGTTACAGGCACTTAGCTCCGTCGAAGTCGTATAGGCTTTGACTCGCCATATACGTAACTCAGACAACGACTAAAGATACCTTCCACTGTCTAGCATTAAATAGCACAAAGAACAACTCAATAATTAGAAGCACCCAATGATAATATGACTCATGTGACTATGACTAATAATCCCTAAAGCTAGTGCAAAACATGTATGTGAGAACTGGTGCTGGTAATACGACTAGCCGACTATGGAAGTCGTATGCAGAACCAGAAGGGATAAGTAATTGAATAAAGATGAGAAGTAATGGAAAAGAAGAAGTTCAGAGAGAGAAACAGTAGTACAGGGGGTTAGATTGGGGGACAGATTGCAAGGGACGTCTAGGACCAAGCACGCTATGCCAAGCTCTGCAGGAGAAACGCGGTGGGGGCCCCCAGCACCAACACTAGAACAGCGGCACCCAATCACAGACCACTATATCATGAAATGCAAGCGTCCTTAGGACGCGCCAAGCGCGCCAGCCAATCAAGGGCCTGGGAAAGCCCGCGCGAGCGAGGGAAGCACCCGTACATACACACGCACATATTACTACCTCGCTGCCTCCTTCGCTCTTTCTCTTTAACTTCACACTGCATATCTTATACTCTATGACTGATATAAAATACTTCCATGTGTCACAGACAAGAATAAAGACCACCACTGATCTGGCTGTGACTACATGAATACTAGGAAAGAAAGAACATCGTTCTACGATTATTATAGCCCCTTCCACTGCCCTGGCGAGCGCTAGCGAGTATGAGCACATTCTGGCAAGCTGGCCAGTGTAACAATGGGAAGATATTATTGGGATGGAATTTGTGCTGTACCTAGTTTCAGTGCATTACCACAACACACCGAAATGCCCCCCCATAATACCCTCATTGTTCCCTGATTAACCCGTGGAGCCCTGGCTAGTTTTGTAATGTTTGCGCACCAGAACCCGGCCGGTTTTCAAAAAATGGTTTTATTCCAGAAACAATAGCGAATGGGTTAGGAATGAAGGAAAAACCACGAAAAACCGCTCAAAAAGCTTTAAAAATGGTCCTACAGAGCCCCCGAAAACGGATTTTACAAGAGTAAAAAATTGAAGGCAATTATCCCAAAAAAAACAGGTTATTGCGCGCTCGCGCGCACGCACGTGGACTTTGAGAGTTTTCAACCATCGGCACGGTTGTGTGGGATACGTACACAGTTCCCATACAAATCTGAGCCCTCTTGAGTGGTTACACCTGAGGTTACGGTCGGCGCAATTAGGGTGATGCGTCAGGCGCGTCTCTGGGGCTGTGCGTTACATACATCGCCGACGCGTCAGACGCGTCGCTGGGGCTGTACGGGTTAAATAGCACTGTATGAATATTCTCAAATTCATTTTTTTTTAAAGGGGTCAATGCCTAGTGAGTTAATTGTTCAATAGGTGGTGTTCTGAGAGTGAGGGACCGAGTCTGGGAATGAGACGGTGATGCGCAGAGGTGGAGCAGCTTCAGAGATGGAGTTGCTTCGAGCCGGGGTGCTTTGCATGTCTCGCTCCCTAAACTGGAACAAGACCTCACTGGCCTCACCGTGTTCAGCGGTTGAGTGTGCAGGCTCTCAGCCTATGCCCGAGAGGGAGTAGTTGGAAAAAAAAAAAAAAAAAAAAAAAAAAAAAAAAAACTGTATATACATTTATACAGTTAAGCCACATCAATATTAATTAACCTCTAGGCCGCGCAGTCCCTGTAGTATACACCATACCCCTGTGTGCAGGTATTATGATTCATTCCTCACTAACATCGTTAATTTACCTTAAATATAATTAATACTTATCCATATGCTCCTATTTTACGTTTAATTTGAAGATAGTAACATGTGACAACAATAAAACAAGTCGGAATAGTGTTTAGATGGTCAAAATCGTGAATAAATACGGAGCGGTCCATTCATGGAATGTGGAACAGAGCGAGGCAATCCCACCTCTCGCGAGGTTTGAAGCATGACTGAGAGTCTAGGCCCACCCTTTACCTTACCTAACACACTCGCAAGTCACATAACCACACCCTGCAACCGGCTTGCAGATGTTAGCACAAAAATATACCAATGAATAAGGAAATAACAGGGAAAATAGGTGATAATTGAAGGGGGGAGGGGGGGGAGGGGACTTTGACAGATGTGGAGAAGTGATATGAGGTATGGAGGGAATAAAAAAAAAAAATGTTTCAAGTGCTACTGGGGCCTTTTGATTTATTTTTTTTAGGCCTAGGATCTTAACCTTTTCACGCACATATGACACAGAGGTTGCCAGATTAACAATAAGAAATAGAGTTCTCTCACTCTTATAATTACCTCTCCAAAATTAGTTTTCTGCCCACACCTAAATCAAAGACAACTGCAGAGGTTGAAGTAACTGAACTAAAGGTTTCTAAATACCCCTGATGGTAACAAAGGCTTTAAAGTATCCCTAATAGGCTCAAAATTGCATCAGATGTCGGAGAGGTTTAAGAGTCTCCCCGCAGTCGCCCAGTAAAACCTCTTGAGTCTCCCAGCAGCTGCCGGTTTAAGACATATACATTAAATCAGCTCTTCCTTTAATATCTCACCCATAAATATAATTTCCAGTCTCAAAATTATAAATTATTATGTTCTCTCCACCAACCAACTTTACTCCTAAACTCGATTAATTAAATGAACAAACACATGTGGCAGTCCGGGGATTCGAACCCTAGGATGCTCACACCGAAAATCAACACACTTTTGCATTGCACCACGAAGACAGTTATAAAGAAAGGTGGACAAGCCTACGATTTATTATGCAGTTTCGAATCCTGCATATCAATCTAAGCATGTACACACTTTCCAACTGCGCTATCATAGGCTATGCATAGGTGAAA
This sequence comes from Paralithodes platypus, assembly GCA_032716605.1. Taxonomy (NCBI): domain Eukaryota; kingdom Metazoa; phylum Arthropoda; class Malacostraca; order Decapoda; family Lithodidae; genus Paralithodes; species Paralithodes platypus. The sequence continues at coordinate 1,692,692 of CM064515.1, forward strand.
GGAAATAGTAATTAATGGGACACTTAACCCTAGGGAAGGCCTCTCGATAAACTACTACTGAACCTGAATGAATTATTATGTTCTCTCCACCAACCAACTTTACTCCTAAACTCGATTAATTAAATTAACAAACACATGTGGCAGTCCGGGGATTCGAACCTAGGATGCTCACACCAAAAATCAATAATAGACAATCACTTCCCAGGTACACTCGGACACCACAGTCCCCAGCCCCCTCCGCATGAATTACCAGATCCCCGATGCTTCTCTCCATGCAACCAAAACCAAATTGTTTTAATTTTCTACAGAACCCTCCCCCCAACATATAACATTAACATGTTTGAAGATGTTAATTATTATGTTCTATCCAACAACCAACTCTACTCCTAAAATCGATTAATGAAATATTACAAACACATTAAGATGTTAATTATATATATTTGTTGTCGTAGATACACTTCCATGATTATTATAGGTAAACTCACCAAGTACTGAACGGACCATAGACTACGGTATCCGACCGCACAATAGCGATATCATATACAGTACATACTAACTTACATTCTTCAATGTGCAAATACATACATACATACACACATACATGCATACATACATTGGTAATTATACAATCTTCAAATACATCATCCATAAACGATAATAATTATGAACATGACATTGTCTTAATTTTACGAACATCACTACTAAACATCCATAATACATAGTTCATAATGTGCTGCACTGATATAAGCAAATTATATACACCATGTGCAATGATATATAACACTAAATTATATACACCATGTGCAATGATATATAACACTAAATTATATACACCATGTGCAATGATATATAACACTAAAGCGCATTATATACACCATGTGCAATGATATATAACACTAAAGCGCATTATATACACCATGTGCAATGATATATAACACTAAATTATATACACCATGTGCAATGATATATAACACTAAATTATATACACCATGTGCAATGATATATAACACTAAATTATATACACCATGTGCAATGATATATAACACTAAAGCGCATTATATACACCATGTGCAATGATATATAACACTAAAGCGCATTATATACACCATGTGCAATGATATATAACACTAAATTATATACACCATGTGCAATGATATATAACACTAAAACGCATTTAATTCGTTTGATAATTAAAACATTGTTAATCTATATTTATAGGTGGAAAATGAAAAATGTATTTCGATATGATTCAACATGCTGTATATTCCATATATTTGAGCCCTTGTGCTTAAAATATCTTTGAGCCAAAAACCTTTCTATCCCTCGGCACATGAAGCTTGTTCATATTTCTTGTAGGGTAATCATGTATCTCTTCGTTTTTCACAAACATTTCCTTAATATTCGATGGTAGTAAATCGTTCATCACACTAAGTATGCAGAAAGCATAGTTGTTTTTAGTGTAAGAATATTTAAATAAAGGTCAAGTGTGCGTTCGATACGGGGCAGAACATATATATTGAATGGTCCGTTTTTGTAATATGAATAGAAAATCAATAAAACACTTACTTGTTGCTCCTCACACTTCAATGTGTGCAGGATTCGAAGTTGCATAATAAATCGTAGGCAGTGTCCACCAACCTTTAACTGTCTTCGTGGTGCGATGTATAAGGTGTTGATTTTCGGTGTGAGCATCCTGAGTTCGAATCCACGGACTGCCACATGTGTCTGTAAATTTCATTAATCGATTTTAGGAGTATGGTTGGTTGTTGGAAGGAACATAATAATATATAAGATATGGATAAATAAAACTGTAGTAAAGAGTTACTAAAGTACTGACATTAATAACTCTCCTAAGTTTACATATGATACCTATTCCCTTCGCAACTTTGTTTTTAATAGTGGTCTGACCAAGATAATTTTGAATCAATTGTAACACCCAGAGATTTAACAATGTCTAATCTCCTTAGGTCAGTTTTGTATATTCGAACATTATAATTATTTTTATATTTTTACCTTTAGTATGAAATACCATGTAATTAGTTGTGTCCAAATGTAGTGATAATTTGTTTATATTTACCCATTCAATTACTTTTATTAGTTATTCTTTTATTTTCGTAATAACACTATCTACATTATTATTTTGTATCCTCCCAAAAAACATTTGTGTCGTCAGTTGTAGCATATTTTGTAATGTTATAACCAAGTATGTTACATGACCATAATTATTGTATTGTGTTACCATTGTCTTATGTTGAATGTCAATACTACTTTTTTCTGTAAATACATTAATATAAATATTTAATAAATATATACCATGACCGAGTGTAATAGACCTTGGGGAAGGCCTCATAACTCACGGCGGGAACAAGTTCATTTATCACATCGGTAGATACGTGATACCAAAAGAGTTGCAGCATGGGTGTTCACTCTATACTTATTAATCCTTTTAGTAGACTGTGAATATTCAAATTTATAACATAAGAACATGCAATGATTTTGGGTAGGCCTAAACTAATAATTAATAAACCTTTTTAGAAAGGTTTATCACTACCAATATACTTTTACATGAAAATCATTAGGGACATTTGTATCACCCTTTTCTTACCTTTCATAATGTATGTTTAACAAGTACACAATGGCTATTAATAAATTAAGTTTAGGAATGGTCTGTGGGAACCAAAAGGCAACTGATCCATTTACCCTTTCGATTTGTGGAGGTCCTCCATAAGCTTATGCAGCCACAATCATATACAATTTGCGGTATGACAATGGAAAGATTTATGAAAAAGGCATAAGGTTGGACTCAGCTTAGGAAGGATCTCTGAGTGTCAGAAGAATATATATTGTCTAAAATAACTGTAGACTTCAATAGGCACTTACTAAATACTATTAAGTATCCTGGAGGTAGCTAGAATAAAACTAATGTTTTTTATCTGATGAAACGGGGCATCAGAATCTCTCGGAGTTGTGTTGAAGGATTAGTTCACTTTAACACTGAACCCCTTCATTAATACCATGAGCATTATGGTACGTATTAACCGTATATTTTGGCTATTAGTAATCGATTTTATTAAGTGAAGGAGATATCTGCGAGAGCCAAAAGGTTAATTTAGATCTACTGTACCCCTTTGGTTGTTAGAGGTCTGATGGTATAATCAGTATTATACCATCTAATACTAAGCAGACGAAACTGATAAAACACGTCATGATCCTGAAAGGGTTACTACTGGTAATATACGATGACACCAATCCGTCTTTTACCCAGGTAACACAACAGTCAATTTACTTTAACTTTGGAAGGGAATGGGGGAGCCAGAGTTAATTGGCATAGTCAATTCCGATTATTTCCAAAAGTTCTTCCTAAGCAAAGTAAGATCGTGGAATGATAGCCAGAATTATTTGTGTGGCAATGTTTTCCCTATAGATAATTATCAGATCGATAAATACATTCCACCTGAAGCAGCTGTAGAACGAATTGACATTTATTCCACAGCGTTTTTAAACTCATAAAAACACAATAAATGAACACATCAACATTGATCTTGTTAACTATGAACAAACAGTTTAATAAAATGGTCCCAGTTAGATGGCTTGTACTGATATTGTTATAGCCATGGTTATTGAATAATTATATTTATTTGTGTGTGGCAAAGCTCGGAAGGGACTATGTGCACCATCATTAGCGAACTTACAAGTAAGGTACGTTTATATGCACCATCATTAGCGAACTTACATGTAAGGTACGTTTATGTGCACCATCATTAGCGAACTTACATGTAAGGTACGTTTATGTGCACCATCATTAGCGAACTTACATGTAAGGTAGGTTTATATGCACCATAATTAGCGAACTTATATGTAAGGTACGTTTATGTGCACCATCATTAGCGAACTTACATGTAAGGTACGCTTATGTGCACCATCATTAGCGAACTTACATGGAAGGTACGTTTATGTGCACCATCATTAGCGAACTTACATGTAAGGTACGTTTATGTGCACCATCATTACCGAACTTACATGTAAGGTACTGTATGTTTATGTGCACCATCATTAGCGAACTTAAATGTAAGGTACGTTTATGTGCACCATCATTAGCGAACTTACATGTAAGGTACGTTTATGTGCACCATCATTAGCGAACTTACAAGTAAGGTACGTTTATATGCACCATCATTAGCGAACTTACATGTAAGGTACGTTTATGTGCACCATCATTAGCGAACTTACATGTAAGGTACGTTTATATGCACCATTATTAACGAACTTACATGTAAGGTACGTTTATATGCACCATTATTAGCGAACTTACATGTAAGGTACGTTTATATGCACCATTATTAGCGAACTTACATGTAAGGTACGTTTATGTGCACCATCATTAGCGAACTTACATGTAAGGTACGTTTATGTGCACCATCATTAGCGAACTTACAAGTACGTTTTCCGACATATTGTATTACAATTTTCGTCGGATAACTTTCTATTAAACTCTGATATGCTCTCACTAAGTGCAATACAGGCACCATATGTTGCCATGATTAAAGCTGTCAATCATAATTTATACAAATGGGTATTTTACTATGAGATGCTAACGCCTACACTTATTATATACTGAATGCAGTAACTTTATTTGCTTTATATATTATGTGGTAACCCAGGTTTGAATCCCGTGTGGAGCACATGCTCTAATTAATTTCATTGGGTGGTATTTTGTGTTGTAAGTGAAATTATTTAATTACATTAATTATACTATGTTATACCTGAAACATTGTTTTACAAGCAACTTAACTTTTTCTTATATATTTGTGATGATATCATGTACGAGTATCTGAAACATTTGCTATAGCTCGGTACTTGTGATGAATGGTACCAGCTAAATATGTTATAGATATATATGAACAGATATTGACGGAACAACTATTTTGGGTCAGCTTGTTTAGTTATCTAGTGAATAATGATCTCATCCAAAATCCTTACACATTTTTTGAAACTAATTCAACATTAACTCATACTTCATGCAAGATATTGACGGAAAAGAACACTCGGAAATTTAGTGCAAAATATGTCCATGACTGTAAAATATTCAGTTTAAAGAAATAGAAAACCAAGTTTGCTACATTCGCTTTGATTATTTTACTACTTCATTAGTATTCGTTATATTCGTACTATCCTCATATTGTCTTCGCAATTACATAATCGCTTGATTATGAAATGTATAGAATATTATTAGTGGTAGCATTAAACTAAAATTTGGCTAGTAGTTGAATACCATGAAACACGGAAGTTATTATTAGCCCAATTCAATTAGAAGAGGTTCTTAATCCTGACGAGGTACAGTGTTCCAGGTCTGGCGCAAAATGGCACTCTGACGTAAGTCAATTTGGTATGATGCCGTCCTTCATTATTATATTTTGTTATCATTAAACTAATATATTCCAGATAAGAGGAACATGTCAGTGTTGGAGGGTTATTGGTTATGATTCTTGGAGTTGTCGGAGTTTCGAAAAAACAAATTTAGATACGTGGGCCCACACACAGACAGAAGAGTTAGTATTGCAGGGCAAGTGAGTGGGGGAGCATGAGAAGGGGTAAGTGGGGTGGGGTTTGGTATTGGTGAGGAGGGTCTTTACTATGGTGCACGAGGGGGTCCTGGGGGACTCAGAGGAGTCGGGTTGCTTGAACTCATCCTCGATGGACCTCTTGCGCACTGCAGTCCCCTTCATAGTGTGGGGGAAGTCCTCTTCCTACACCCTCCTAGACCCTCTTTCCCCTGATGGTATGAGTCAGGGTCCCTGGGCTCCCTTGAAGAGTTCGGGTACATCCCCTCCTCCACTCGTTCCCTATAATGTAATAGGGTGTCTCTGGTGTTAAGCTCTCCCCCTGTTATAGAGGTGTCTCTCGGGATAGCAGTCCCCCTGGTATCTGAAAGGGGTGTTTCCGGCTAGATGGGGCTTGATAGCCTTGGCGGGCAACCCCTCTAGGGGAATAAACCATAAAATGTTTACCAATAAGCGACACACTAATCGGTGCCACTTACAGGTGGCAATCTCTATAACAGAAGACAGTTAACAGATGGGGAGATTGCAGGCACCATTCGAACAAAACAATATCCAGGGAGGCCAATTGGCATTTATGATAAGTAGTTGCTTGAACTCCTGTTTCATTTGTCTGGCTTACCTTACTGTTTCTATTTGTGCCTCACCTACACAGTGATCAAGCTGGCTCTCACAAACACCTCCTGCTATCTACTTCACTACACTAAACAAGCAAATCACACTTCTTTCTGTCACAAAAAACAAAAAGTATTCGTCTTTACCAGCTGAGTCTGGCTCGGCAGTTTGTTCGCCCCCACTTGGGTTTAATCAGTCTGGTTTCAGTTCTTTCGTCCCTACCTGATTTCAACTCTGGGGGAGGCACTTGTCACATGAAGCTCTGCCTTTTGTCTCCCTCATCAACATAGACAAAACATCGAGGTTTTACACACACACACACATACATATACAGTATACAGTATATATATATATATATATAAAAAAACAATCTTAACTACATAATAACGACTAGCGATAACTAGAATAAAATGTGAAATAATAACATATATACTCAAGAGGTTCAAATGTTTCAGGTTTACTCTCACACTGAAGTAACATGATTGGCTGTCATTGTTTAGCCTTGGTATAATATTATCAGTTCTTTTATTCTCGGAGTGTTATAGACTCCGGTTAATTATAAAAAGACACTTTGCCAATAAGAGTTTTTTTTTATGAAAATTGCACAATAAGGTACAGTACAAGATATTCCCACTACTCCCTCTTGGGCATAGGCTGAGAGCCTGTACATTCAACCGTTATGAACGGTGAAGCCTGTGAGGTCTCGTTCCAGTCTAGCCAGTGGGACATGTGAAGCACTTTTAGCTGTAATCAGCCCCTGCCATCTTGCCTTGGCAGGATGCATGGGGCTTAGTTGCTCACTCACGGCTCGAAGCAGCCCCAAATCTGAAGCTGCCTCGCTCCAGTGCTTCAGTTTCTTACCTCCTAAACTCGGACCCTCACTCTCAGAACGCCACCTATTGAGAAATTAACTCACTAGGCATAGTTCCCCTGTAGCATATTTAGAATATGGGAATATTCATATAGTGATATTTAATCAGGGATCAATAAGGATATTTATTTTGCGTTTCGGTGGGCTTTGTGGTAATGTACTGATACTAGGTATATATAGCACAAATTCCATCCCAATAATATCTTCCCATTGACATATCGGGATTTGAACCCGGGTCCAGTGGATTACCAGTCCAGTGGCAAGACCACTAACAGTACTAACCTATGATAGATAATACTACAAGATAGCTAATGCATCAAATAGTGTATATTGCTAAATAATTCACATGCACGAATTTTTAAATTCGGGATAACTAGAAAGTCAAGAGTAAAATATAACGACTAACTATAGATAATATTTTAGGATAGCTACTGTATATGAGAAGGTTAGAATAATCTGAAGCCTTGAACCCCGCACATCATGATACCTAGGAAATTAATAAAACCTAAATTGAGTTGCACATATCACAGATATATTCTTCATATAATACAAAATCCAAAAACAAATTAATTGTAGACATCTGGCTAGCTCAGTGGATAACGTCCCCATTTGCTACCCAGCAGACTTGAGCTTGCCGATCTCTCAGAGTGGGGGTAGTTATCCTGAGGCATAGCCGGCAGTTACCATATTCTTTGAGCAAGGAGATGGGGCTCTGGTAGACTTACATTATACGAAACGCTTTCGACTCCTCGAAGGACGAGAACAAGTGATATATAAGTAACTAGACAATGTTTTGTGCTATTGATAAATAATTCGCTTGTCCGCAAAACACTAATGAACGGATTCTTGGGTCAGGTAAAGAAAACAAGGAACACACAAAAACAAAATACAAATTCACATACATCTAGGTCACCCCGGAGAAGATCCAGAGACCAGGGTCACCAAGGTCCCTCCAGCACTCCCCTGGCCACCCAGTGAGGTTCCGGTCTCAGCATGACATGCAGTGAAGCCGAAACCACAAGCCCGCCCACCACACACCGGCTCCCCGGGCCAGGTGCCTGATGGACTATTATCTAGTCTAACTGGCGCCTGACCCCCTCTCCCAAATAACCATGTGTTCACTCATCTATTCACAAGCGCATTCTCCATTCATTCCTGTTTATTAACACTTCCCTTGCCTGATCTATAGTAATTCTTCTATCATCCAAAGCTTGTCTTACACAGTCTCTCCATCTCAATGGGGGTCTTCCAATCCCTCTATCTACCCATGTATCTGACTCACATATTCTCTTTGGAAGCCTTTCATCTTCCATTCGTTGAACATGACCATGGGGAGGTGTGGTGGAATGGTCATACCACTGGACTGGTAATCCAATGGTCCTGGGTTCGAATCCCGATGTATCAATGGGAAGATATTATTGGGATGGAATTTGGGCTGTACCTAGTATCAGTGCATTACCACAAAGCCCACCAAAACGCCAAAACAATATCCTCATTGTTCCCTGATTAAATAGCATTGTATAAATATCCCCATATTCGAAATATGCTACAAGGGGGCAATGCCTAGTGAGTTCATTATTCAATAGGTGGCGTTCTGAGAGTGAGGGTCCGAGTCTATGTAGTGAGACAGTGAAGCACTGGAGTGAAGCAGCTTCATAGATGTGGCTGCTTCGAGCTGTTGGTGGGCAACTGAGCATCTTGGGGAGGCAAGATATCTGGGGCTGGTTTTATCCTAAAGTGCTTCACATGTCTCACTCCCTAAACTGGAATGAGACCTCACGAGCTGCGCCGTTCAATGTACAGTTGAATGCACAGGCCCTCAGCCTATGCCCGAGAGGGAGTAGTTGGAATATATATATATATATATATATATATATATACAAAATACCAGCTCAGCTGTACACTTCTGTACACTTTGGCCAACAAATGTTCCTGCTGCCCCACTCTCCTACGTATCTCATCATTCCTCAATCTGTCTCTATGAGTAACTCCAGACATACTTCTCAAGCAGCTCATCTCCATCACGTCTGGCTTTGTTCTGTCCTTTGCCTTCAGAGCACATGTCTCAGCCCCATACATCACTGTTGGCACAACAATTCCTTGCTAAATAGCCCTTTTAACTTTCATTCCAAGATGTCTCGCCTTCCACATACTTCCCATTGCTCCAAAAACTTTCCTTCCTTCACATACTCTCTGTTTTACCTCCATTTCCATACCTCCATTACTGCTTATCGCTCCTCCTAGATATTTTAAAACTCAGTGTACTACTCGAAATTTCAAGATTATACTATATATATCCATACGTTGTTTATATATGTATTAGTTATTAAGTAATCTTACCTCAAAATCCTCAAAATCAGTGAAGGAAGAAGTATGGGTTAGGTATGGAGGAAGACGAATTGTTACCACTCTTCTCTCACAGTGACTCTCGCAGTGACAGTGACTTTCTTCTGAGCCATATATTCTACAAGTTTGAAATCTTTAGTTTACAACAACGCTGTTAAAATTAAATTATGGATATCATTAAACAAAATTATCAGCAGAGGATAGATTACGAGAAATCAAAAGGGGTTAATACTATCTTGAATATACTGTAGGTCGTCACCTTTATGTTAAGGCACGTTTGTGAAATACCGAATCATAAATATCAAGCTTGTCATAAATGATTGAAATAGCCGATAAGACTGCATAGTTGTATATATTTGATTACGATGATGCGATGGCAATAGACAATGAGAAATACAACAAATAGAGGTGATGAAAGTTTTTTTTTTTTTCTATGTGATTGAGGGAGGCAAAAGGCATTACTGCCTATAGCGAGTGCCTCCCCCATAGTTGAAAGAGTGACAGGGCCAAAATCAAGGGACGTTCGAGCCAAAATGCCTGGACACACGGAGTTTGAAGCAATTTAAGTCATAGGAAGAGGGAAAGACTGATTCTGGGAGAGAGTTCCAGAGCTCAGCTGTTGAGTAGAAGAAAGTTTGAGAGTAACGTTTCACTCTTGGGTTGGAGAGTTGCACAGAGTAGGGGTGGGATTGAGTTGCAAGACGGGTACCACGTGCCCTACGTAAAGGAGGTGGTATGCACTGGGATAGCTCTGAGGAACACTGATTATTATAGTAGCGATAGAGTAGCGAGAGAGATGCAACATTGCGGCGGAGAGAGAGAGACTGCAGAGAGTTGGTGAGTGGACGGGAGTTAATGATACGAAAGGCCTTCCTTTCAACTTTGACTAGGAGAGCGGTGTGAGAGGAACCTCCCCAGACATGTGAACAATACTCAATACAAGGGCGCACTATGCCCCTGTACAGAGCAAGAAGCTGTGCAGGGGAAAAGAACCCCCTAAGGCGGTTGAGCACACCGAGCTTCTGGGAGGCTGCCTTAGCAAGACTGGTAATATGGTCCTTCCAAATGAGAGCAGAAGAAAAGAGACACCAAGAATATTGAGAGAAGATGAAGGGTTGATTTTTGTATTGTTGAAGAATAAGGGATAGTCCGCTGGGAGATCCTGACGGGTAGATAGATGGAGAAATTGGGTTTTGGAAGCATTAAAGTTAACAAGGTTTTCTCTGCCCCAATTGGAAATAGTATTTAGATCAGAATTTAAGAGTTCTATGGCTTCATTACGTTTGTCGTTGAGGAATTGCTGGCTGGGGCGTTCTGAAAAACTAATGGAGTAGTGTAAGGTTGAGTCGTCTGCATATGAATGGATGGGAATTAAGGTACAGTTAAGGAGATCATTTATAAAAATTAGAAAGAGAATAGGAGATAGGGCAGAGCCCTGAGGAACACCGGAGTTTATAGGGTGAGGAAGTGAACAATGGTCGTCCACAACCGCGGCTATGGAACGGCCGGAAAGGAAATTAGAGACAAAGGCACAGATGGAGGGATAGAAACCGAAGGAGGGTAGTTTAGAAATTAAAGATTTATGCCAGACTCTATCGAAGGCTTTCGATATGTCTAGTGCAATAGAAAAAGTCTCACCGAAGTCCCGAAAGGAGGATGACCAAGAGTTAGTAAGATATGAAAGAAGATCACCAGTAGAGCGGGTCGCTCTATACTGGCGATCTGAGAGCAGATTATGAGAAGAGAAATGCTTAAGAAATTTGGAAGCAAGGTAACTTATATATATATATATATATGTTGGAAATATTAGACTTGGTACATGAAAGGGATACGGTAGAAGAGAGAGAGGGACAGAGAGAGAGAGAATGATGATGGACGTAGTAATAATAGTGAACTAAGCCTAGAACAAAAGGATTATGGTCACTTGTCCGACAATTTATGTGTCCCACATTCTGGGTGGAGTCAACTACACTGTAAACTATGTGTGTGGATAATATAGAACACGTATCTGTAGTCTATCTATCTATCTATATGCTCAGGCCCAATCCCCATTTCGGGGGTAGCCGACTCAAGACAGAGCAAGAACAGGGAAAACACAAAAACAACATAAAACAAAAAATAAACACAGACAAAAAACACAAACTCTCACACATCCAGGTCACCCAGGAGAAGACCCAGAGACCAGGGTTACCAAGGTCGCTCCAGCACTCCCCCGGCCCCTGACCACCCGGAGAGGTTCCGATCTCGGCAGGCAGACATGCAGCGGAGCCAAAGCCACAAGCCCTCCCACCACACTTCCAGGCACACCCTTCATATTAATCGTCTCCCCGGGCCAGGCGCCTGATGGACTATTATCTAGTCCAACTTGCGCCCGACCCCTTACTCCAAATGACCACGTGTTCACTCAACTATTCACAAGCATTCTCCATTCACTCCTGTCCACCACCACTTCCCCTGCCTGATCTATAGTCATTCCTCTATCATCCAAAGCCTTTCTTACACAGTCTCTCCATCTCAATGGGGGTCTTCCTGCCCTTCTATCTCCCCTTGTACCTGACTCTCATATTTTCTTTGTAAGCCTTTCATCTCCCATTCGTATCTGTAGTAAAACATGTATACATTTTAACAGTATGATTTTGATCATGTTTTTAATAAGCTACTCACATTTGGAAATCATCGTGGAATACATGTTCATATTACATAGAAACATGTGATAAACCAAACCTGAAAGTATGGTAGAATTGTCAAGGAAGTGTTTGTAGTGTCTACTTGTTGTATATTTTACACATCATGTTCACAGTTTAGTATTTGTTCATCATAACAGGACAGGAACATTCAATCCTCTCGCAGTTAGTTGTGTGCCATTCGCAGCTCTGTGTTCAAGAAAGTGACAAGGTAATTATTTATAGCCCAGTTCTGGTGAACAAGTACCCATTAACTTTATTAACCAACCCTAACTGTAATTGCGTGACCCGTTCCATCTTTATATACATACAAAAATAATGCCATGTAATTTCCAGTTCCTTGGTTCAAATAATAATGAGTGAGGATAATTGCAGTTATTGTGTGTTATTTTCGGACATCATAACCCATTGTAACTATAACCCTTATTACACCTATATATAATCTATTAGAATCTGTGACGAGCACGAGGAACCCATTACCCATCATACGCGTCTGTGCAGTTGGTCTTTCCTTGGAGTCACTATCTAACCGTATAATAGAAAACATTATTCATTATTTCCTTACTATAATCGTATGAATAATAGCATCTGAATCAGTTATATAATTATCTCCCTTCCCATTTTACAATATGTTTCAATGTCATAATAATCATTATTGAAGGTGGCATCACAGGTATGTTGTTTTCCGGATATGTTTGGTAAATGTTTGGCTTTTGGTTTGGATGTCTTTGGTACCAGCAACCTAAATTCAACTGACACCACAATAATATATAAATTTGTCATCGTTTGGCTGCTGATCGATCCAAAGCCATGCCTTGTCAAGAGTTTGGACACTCAGGTCTAGCGATTCATGGTAGATGTTTGGTAAAGTCCATGTACCAAGGTCACGCCCTAGCCCTGTCAATCAAGGAAGTGCACAGAGATACAAACTGCATCACTGCATCATCAGCATATATATCTAATTTATGCAGGCTTTATTCTTTACTTAAAGATACGTTTAGTTCCTAAATGTTTGCTCTATTGTGAATAATCGGATTAAGGATTAAATTGGCTGATATACATCAATCTGCAATAAAATGCACAGCAACGTGGGAGGGACAAACATGTGTTGACTGAGTTACATTTTCGTTTGGGGCATCAGTTCAGCCAAAACAGTAAATACAACCCTTCTACAGACGTCCACAATCTACCTAACATTCGGAACAAGCCCTTGGTTGCGTTAACGGGTGCATGCCGTTTTTCTTGGCCCCTTCTCTCAATTTTAACCCCATTAGGTTTGACATATTTACGACGTTCACCCCATTACTGTGTTGATTATATGACTTGTTGACCCATTTTGTTGGCCTTATCATGACCTTTCGTGCAATTTAGGTGTTGGTTATTTTTCCTAGTGGGTAATAGCGAGCCTGCAATTCGGAGGAATCGGCCTTTGGACGGGACAATTTTTTCTACCGAATTTATTTACAAAATAATCTCAAAGAGGGATCTTGAGGATGTGTCTTTAAGCTTGATAGAGACCTAGGAGGAAAGCAAAATAATAATAGATACATAAATAAATATATAAACAAATAGATAACACCTACCCCCCCCCCCCCCCTCCCATCCACCCTCTCTCACTCTCACTCATTCTCTCTCTCTTGCATAAACCTTCCACACTCAAGCACACACACACACACACACACACTCTTATACACCCACACTCTCATATACCAACCAAAACCTTTATCCAAACACTTAAACTCACTCCGTTGCACATCAACTAAAAGGCTCATGTTCCCCTGTCACGCACCAGTAGAGAGGTTAGTGTGTGTGTGTGTGTTGAGGAAGGGGGGGGGGGGAAATCTGGACACGAGAAGAATGGGAGGAGGAGGAGGAAAGTATAACAGTAACAAGAAGGGGACATAAGGAGAAGGGGAGAAGGAAGAAAGGATTACACAAAACAACAAAAAGGGTAATGCAATAGTGAGGGTAATCTTCTGGCGGTACCTTACCTTAGGACCTCCTCTTTATGCCTTAATAACTTCTGTAGCAGCGACGTCTTTTTATTTTATATTCAGGCTATTGTTAAACGAGTTTGAACAGTCTAAGAAGGGTATGTGGTAATATTATTGGTTAAGTGAGATAGTTCGAAGCCTGTTAATTGTTGGAGGCCCTCTTTAAACTGAATAAAATCGTCTACTAGTAGCCAGAGTAAAGTGTAAATTACTGCACCGTATTGGACAAGTGAAGGGTGAGTTAACAAAACTGTTTATCCTATCCATGAGTTACGTCTGTGTTCAAGCGTTAAACTATTCAAGTGTTATGGTGTTCAAAATGAATAGTACTAAAGTGTTCAAGGTGTCTGGTGTTCATTATTTATAACATTCAAGAGTTATGGTGTTCAAGAGATATATCATTCATGAATTATAGTGTTCAAAAGGTATTGTGTTCAAAGTATATGTTATCCAAATGTGCTATTGTTAAAGACTAGTATTCAAGAAAGAAGGTTACAAAAGTAAGTATATTAAATAGTTGCAGTATTCTATAGTTACGATGCTCACTTTACGGCGTCTAAGATTTATTGTGCTTTAAAGTTACAGTATCCAAGTTATTGTGAGAATGAGTTACAATGTTCAAGAGTTACGTTGTTCAAAATTTATATTGTTCATATTGTTATATTGTTCCCTGTCCGCCTCGGGGGATAGGGGATACGGAGAGACACAGATCTTGCCTCCTATGCCTTTTATCTCTTCCCTTATCAAGACCAACGACCTTGTAGTGTCCATAATTTCTTCACAAATCGGAATGACACTCGATGAGGACGTAGCAGAAGCGATTAACACATGGATGGAAAGTACAGGAGCAGAGGAGGAGCCTCAGGGTACCTCCAGGAGCAAGCAGAAAGCGTGGGATACCATCTCGGCAAAGAAAACACAAGAAAATCTCCTACCCAATGTTGACCAGGTTGATAAACCACGCCTCCAGGCAGCCGCCTGGTTGGAGAGTGGCTTGTGGTTACATGCCATCCCCATCCCACCTCTTGGAACTCACTTGGATGCTGAAGCGCTCGGGTTGCCATCGCGCTCAGAGTGGGAGCGTCAGTTTATCACCCACACACATTTAAGTGTGGTGGTTTGATGGATGCTCAAGGTCATCATGCCTTGTCATGTAGTCACAGCGCAGGCCACCTGCCAAGACACTTAGCACTAAATGATGTCATAAAACGGGCCCTGCAGAGTGCTAACCGTGCATCAATCCTCGAACCACATGGACTTCTCAGAGAAGACGGCAAACGACCAGATGGGATGACCACTTTCCCTTACAAGAATGGCCGGTGCCTCGTTTGGGATGCAACATGTGTGGACACTTTCTCAATAACCAACATCACCAGAAGCGCCAACGAAGCAGGTGAAGCCGCCCGGATAGCAGAAACTAGAAAGCGAGGAAAATATCAAGTCATCGCCAGAAGTCATCAGTTTGAGCCTCTGGCATTCGAAACTTCAGGAGTCTTCGGCCCTACCACCCTCAATATGGTGAATGAAATAGACCGCAAAATCAGAGAAGTTTCAGAAGAACCCCGGGAAACCCTCTGGCTCAAGCAAAGTCTAGGGATGGCCATCCTCTGGGGCAATGCCACCAGCGTCATGAGCTCAGCATGACTAGGTCATGCCACTGTGTGAGGCCCGGGCAGGAGTGGCGTATCCGTAGTCTTTCCACGGTAGGGTGTAGGAATAAACATTATTTATAATGTACATGTTGTTTGATGTACATAAATAAAAGGAGATGTGTCGGATGGTTGAAAGCCACAGTTGCTCGTGTGTTTGGGGCTAGCAACACATATTATGAAAAACATGTATTCGTCACATATTTCACTTTCTCTCACCTCACACGTTATATACCGGAGGATAACAGGTTTTTTCACAATACATAGACGTAGGCGGAGGTCTTTTAAAAATATATATGTATAGTGTTTAAGAATGGTAGAGTTTAAGAGTTACAGGGTTACAAGTATATTATGTTTTGGATTTCAACAATAGCTATAATGCAGTATGTCTCTGATTTAGTACGATAGTAAGTTCTAGTTTGTGAGTTAAAGTTGTCCATTTACAGCCGTTCCCTAATAATTGATTTTTGAATATCGTTCGTGATTGCTAGTATTGGTGCATTGATTCAAATTGTATGTAAGTGCTCAGAATAGGAACATAAACAAAATACTCTCTCTCTCTCTTGAGCAAGTGTCAAATTGGACTTAAGAAAAACTATTCACCACAAGTAGCACTTGTAAAACTTTTCAGCAATATTAATCACAATCAAGACTTAGGGAATTATTGTATACAATAGGTGGTTTCCTAGACCTATGGAAAGCTTTCGATATAATAAACCATAACGTTATAATTATGAACCTTGAAAGTTCTGGGATAAAACGACAAATAATTGTCCTGTTTTACCAATTATTTATCGAGAAACAGCAGCCATCAGCTCACATAGCAAAATTGTATCCACAGGTGTTCAACACGGTTCAGCTTTAGGTACCTTACTCTTCCTTATACAGGTATTTATACATTAATCACTATTATATAAAATCCTCTAATGTATTACAATTGCTTTAATATTTATATATATATTGTCACAATGACCAGGGTCTTTTAGGGTCTTTTAGGAGTAGCTAGACTCGAGTGGCGCCAGCCTTTCTGAAAGCAGCTGTGCCAAGTCTATTAGAAAGACCTGGTATTGTGAGTTTCACTCCGATACCCTTCCAATTGCACATGATTAGTTTTGACGTGCCTCTGAGCATTTGTGTCTCAATAAACATTTGTGTAGAAAGAGCCAATAGAGTGTTATTAGTTTCGTATATGAAGTTGTTCTTTAGTGGCAACGTTGTACTTTGCAAGCTAGAAGCGGGTAGGTGAGGCAGGAATGTTGCTCCTGTGTCGGGAGGAGGGGGGGGGGGGGGGGGATCGTGCCATCACCACTAGTTTCATTTAATGATGTGACCATTGCAAGTTTAGTTGTGTTGCAATAGCCTATCCAGATATACTTTATTTTATCTGCCACGCTGTTTTAGCCAATATGTTAACACAGGAATATGTTATAAGTTATTCTTGTGAAGTGTCCTAGTGTTATCATATCGTGTGGTGATATCTTGCAACCATTTAGTTTTGAGGCCGGCTGCCGCTAGTCCCGCTAGGCCTCATCATTCTCTCGTTGGCGGGCCAATGGCGGCCAGACTAGATACTTGGTGTCCTCTCTCTCTTGTGACCCATCAGTCTGCCCCTTTTGTTTGTCCTTTCTTGCATAATAGTAACGTAACGTAATTAAGAGAGAATCCTAGACATTCATTTATTCTTTTAATTCTTCTTTTCCTCTGATCAGCAGTTTATTATCTTTCCGTTTTTTTTTATATATTCTGTACCTCCGGTGGCTGACTTCGGAATCCGTGATAGGGAAGAGCTGGGAGGCTTGCCGGGGTCCTTACTAATAAACACTGTTAATCCCATAGACAGTCCACACACACACACATCCATAACCCCTACATATTTTCCCCGTGTTTGTGCTTAGGTAGGACCCGGTAGCAACCTTGACGGTTCTGCCCCAGCAATTGTTTGTTCCCTATCTCGGGTTTCGAACAAAGGCAACGGAGTGTTTCATATTAATTAGGAATCCAGCTTCAGTCTGCCCCCCCCCCCCATAGTTAAGGGAGTGTGGGAGGTGGACTCTCCAAGAGTTCATTGTTTCGGGCGGTATCTCACTGGGGGGCCCAGGTTGAAACAGGATATATTGGTGTGATGTTAGAGAATTTAGAGGTGGTCAGGGCAACCTGCTTCTACTAATATCACCCCGAGGTTAGTAGTCATATTAGGACACTGCCTTGTATTGTTAGTTCATTATATGTATGCAATATTATTATGTGCAACTCTCTTGGGTTGAGAGTGGATTACCGTTGGCTGGTTTGCGCACGGTTTAGTACTGTCGAGGGCGCGCATAGCCTGTTATGCTCGAAGTACACCTGCACTCATAGCCTGTTATGCTCGAAGTACACCTGCACTCTTGTTATGCTGGAAGTACACCTGCACTCTTGTTATGCTGGAAGTACACCTGCACTCTTGTTATGCTGGAAGTACACCTGCACTCTTGTTATGCTGGAAGTACACCTGCACTCTTGTTATGCTGGAAGTACACCTGCACTCTTGTTATGCTGGAAGTACACCTGCACTCTTGTTTCTTTGATGTCTGCTGGTAGCCTATGTATTTAACTGTTTTGATTATCCAACCCAGCATTGCTAATCCCGGTGTTGGTTTCGAGTTCTCGTAGCTAGTAAGTTACATGAGTATTTCTATTCTACTTATTATTCAGAATAGGAGCAGGGCAGTGTGCACCTTAAGCCCTGAGAAGAGCCTGGAAGCGTTCATAAAGCTCTTACCTGTTGCGTCGTGGTGTTGTTTGGTAGAGAGACAAGGTGCATTTGCATTAGTCATTATTTTCGTATACCGTCTCTAAGCAACTGAGGTCCAGATTCGTAACAATATATATATATATTGTTACGTATCTTGATCCTCAAGTGGTTAACTTGATGAATCTAGATAGCACAGAGCTATATATTAACCCCTAACTATCGGCGCGCAACATAAGTCGAGTTAAATAAATCTGGACTATCTGGCGGCGCGCGACATAGGTCGTGTGGCAATTTCAGCACGTAATCTTGCTGAGAGAGAGAGACAAGTGGTGGCAGGAGAGTAGCGAGCGTATGACTGCTCCAGACCACCGCGGCGAACCTACTGACACGAATCCCACCTCCTCCCTCCCTCTCTCACTCGCTACATACTGAATTGTATGGGGAAAGTACCGAATTACATGCTTTTTGCACTCGTGTTGCGCGGTTGTTGCAAGAAAACTAGCCGTCATAAAAGGATCGTTATGGTGTCATTGGAAAGCTCTGTTTATGCCCTTTCAGGGATAGATACTTGTTTTACGCTCTGGGTCTTATTTAGGCATGAACATGATCACGTAAACAGCCCTATTTTGGCTAAAAACACCCCGCTGGGCGGTACATATAAATAGACCGCTAGCCCGCTAATAAGGTGTTAAGGTATCAGTCAGCTGAAGGCAAAACAAAAGTAAAATCTAATAAAATTATTTCCTGTTGTTACTTCCTTTCCTTTTGGATCTTAGGACTTTGTATCCTTTATTGACTGATACTCTTTAATTATGAAAAATACTGAAACTAATTAAAGTCATGTAGTATTTATAAAGAATTATTTTTTAACCGAAGCTTAGTAGGCTATGGTTATGAACCGAATAAGTTATAGCTAAAGAAGGACTATTAATTCTATAAAAAGTCTTGAAAGATAAATATTAAAGTAAGAATATTGTCCTTTTATTTATATTTAATGTAGTTATTATTCTTGGTTCTTGCCTTACGTTAATAGTATTATATATATTAAAGTCACATACAAAGTTAGATATATATTTAATAATTAGTTAAATGTATTTCTTAACCACGTAACATTGAGGTTTGATTATGAGTAAATTAAGTTACAGGATCGCTTCATAGATTCGATTCAGGTCTCACTCAAATAATATGAAAAGCAAAAATAATATTTTGAAGCTAAAAGAATTTTCTTCAGCTTAGGAAATCACTAGAAGTAATATTAAAACAGCCATGTTAGTCTAAGGCGATATTACTAATATGAAACAATAGTATCACCGTACTAAGTAAGCAATGTAAGCTTAATTAAAAGAAAATGAAATAACTCGTAAGTATTAATATAAAACAATAGTATTACTTTCATCATAACCCAATTACTTAAAGAGTTGCTTTAGTCCACAAGTCAGTCAACTAAAATAGTTAAGTACATAATAGTAGCGTTAACGTTAATTCCCAATCAAATAGTTAAGTACATAATAGTAGCGTTAACGTTAATTCCCAATCAAATAGTTAAGTACATAATAGTAGCGTTAACGTTAATTCCCAATCAAATAGTTAAGTACATAATAGTAGCGTTAACGTTAATTCCCAATCACATATCTCACTAACCAACATAACGTAAGTGTTTACACCGAACACACTTAACACACACTTATATAATCTGACTGACAGTCACAATCCCATTATAATACTTCACCCCGTCTTCCTCCAGCTGCAAGTTCACCTTCCCCAACTCCAAATGAGACTGATTTGAATGCCCACTACTCGGGTCTTATATACTAAACAATGATGGTGTAGGAACGAATCAGGAGGCGAGTGATGGTGCGCGCCCCTATCACAGCTCCTCGAGTTGCGTAGCAGGTGCGTGGTCCAATGGGGTCTCCTGGCGTCGATCATACGTCATAGCGTTGGGTCATCGAAGTAGTTTGCAGGGTCCCCTATGACGCACCAGGTGTGAAGGCTTGCTTGCTGGTATGCGGACGAGCTGGTTTCCCACTCGCTGGTTCGCTCGCTAGTCTGCTTCGCCGCCTGGGTAGTTTGGCACTCCTTCAACTCTTAATTCGAACTCTAAAATAAACATACAGGGCTCCGTATGTCAGAATATATATATATATATATATATATATATATATATATATATATATATATATATATATATATATATAGTATAATTATATAATTTGGCATCCCTAGAATGGACGATGATGATACAATTATATAATATTTATATATGTATTTTAGCAAATATATTTTCCCTTATTATAATTATAACTCTGGACATTATATTCTCAGGAAACAAGTAGCCTACCATAAATAAAACATGAATATCAGAATAGGTAATAACGTAATTGAAAGGTGTACTCCCACAAAATTCCTGTAGGTTTTTGTAAACAATCAATTATCGTGGACAGATAATTACCATATCATCAGTGGTAAAATAGTTAGATTAATTGGGATAACTATTATGATAAAATACAATTTAACTAATTATGTGTTGAAACACTTATAGTATACCCTAATTTACCCTTATTAGCAATATTGTAACATTTCGTGGTTGTCTGCAGTAAAGTCCTTTATGCAAAAACTACTTATAATTCAGAAAACAATTGCGCGTATAATTCAAGGGGTGAACTACAGAGAACATACTTGACCCCTCTTTAAACAATTAGGAATACTGAACATACATGATATAATATTATACAAACGAGAATCAGAACAATGTGTATACAATCAACAACATTTTCCATCTTCCATTAACTTTTAGTGTATCGGATTTTCATCCCATAATTTACGAAATAATGACTCATTATGACCCCATGCAATGTCCTGAACTAACTAAAAGATATTTATCATATGTTGGTGGTTTGTTATGGATATAATGTATCACCAACTACGTTACTTTTAAGATGAAAACTAAAAATACATAGTAAATATAATTATACTGACACACCTTAAATCCCGTTACTATGTTCATATAATTTAAATTTTAGTATCATCATATGAAAACTTGTTTTTGGCAGTAACTTTTTTTTTTGTTTTTTTTTTTTTGTAGCGTTTCCTCTTTTACATAGTGTAAAAAGTATTGTTGGAGTTAATATAAGATTCATTATTTCATAAACTCAGCCTATAAAATATTGTACATACATTTGATTAGTTAGTTATTTATGTATTTGTTTTTGCTTTTACTTTGTTTTGTAACCAAATATTGTAATTGTTTATATGCAAATACTGATTTACAATTTGAATTTGAATATCTCTCTCTCTCTCTCTCTCTCTTTCGGCAGGTCACGTTCTCTCCCCTGATATGTGTGCAGGATTCGAAGCTGCATAATACATCGTAGGCGTGTGCATACTTCTGGAACTCTCGTGATTGTATAACGCATAAATGCGTGGAATTTCGGTGTGAGTATCATAGGTTCGAGTCCTTGGAGTAGCACATGTATTTTTTGTATTTCATTGAGTTTATAAGTAAAGTTTGTTGGTGAACAAATATGAACTTACTCTAATTGAAACTATAAAACAAATCCCATTACACCGCTTTGTCACACACACCTTCACACAACATATATACCAGAAGTTAAATAATATGTCCAATTAATGGTTTTATAGCCCATTAGTCTTGTAAGTCAATCATACTGTATGTTACTATGTTTCCATTCATACACAAAGTCATGACTTACTGTACCTTAACAGTGCACGAACCCCCACATGTGCAGTTGGCCACATTAGTTTTATCCACGCCATGACTGTATGTATGCAGGATAAAACAGATTGATTGACTTGCAAGACAAATTTGTTATAAAACCGTTAATTAGTCACATTATGTATATATTTAGTGTGAATGTGTGTGAGGACAAGCAGTGTGATGTTATTTGCTTTATAGTTTCAATTAGAGTATATATCGGGGGAGAGGTTACACAAAATTATCCTTCCATACATTCTGACATACGGAGCCCTGTATGTTAATTTAAGAGTTAGAATTAGAGTTGAAGGAGTCACACTACCCAAACGGTGAAGCAGACTAGCGAGCAAACTAGCGAGTGGGGAAACTAGCTCGCCGCATACCAGCAAACAAGCCTTCACACCTGCGTGCGTCATAGGGGACCCTGCAAACTACCTCGATGACATGTTCGACGCCAGGAGCTGTGATTGGACCAGGCACCTGCTATGCAACTCTAGGAGCTGTGATTGGAGCAGGCACCACCCCCCCCCGCCTCCTGATTCGTTCCTACACCATCATTGTTTGGTATATAAGACCCGAGTTGTGGGCATTCAAATCAGTCTCATTTGGAGTTGGGGAAGGTGAACTTGCAGCTGGAGGAAGACAGGGTGAAGTATTATAATGGGATTGTGACTGTCAGTCAGATTATATAAGTGTGTGTTAAGTGTGTTCGGTGTAAACACTTACGTTATGTTGGTTAGTGAGATATGTGATTGGGAATTAACGTTAACACTACTATTATGTGTTTAACTATTTGATTGCGAATTAACGTTACCGCTACTATTGTGTACTTAACTATTTGATTGCGAATTAACGTTAACGCTATTATTATGTACTTAACTATTTTAGTTGACTAACTTGTGGACTAAAGCAACTCTTTAAGTAATTGGGTTATGATGAAAGTAATACTATTGTTTTATATTAATACTTACGAGTTCTTTCATTTTCTTTGAATTAAGCTTACATTGCTTAACGGTGCTTAGTACGGTGATGCTATTGTCTCATATTAGTAATATCGCCTTAGACTAACATGGCTGTGTTAATATTACTTATAGTGATTTCCTAAGCTGAAGAAAATTCTTTTAGCTTCAAAATATAATTTTTGCTTTTCATATTATATGAGTGAGACCTGAATCGAATCTATGAAGCGATCCTGTAACTTTATTTACTCATAATCAAACCTCAATGTTACGTGGTTAAGAAATACATTTAACTAATTATTAAATATATATCTAACTTTTTATGTGACTTTGATATAAATCCTGATGATAATAATAATATAATACTATTAACGTAAGACAAGAACCAAGAATAATTACATTAAATATAAATACAAGGACATATAAGAAAACTATCTATTCATTTCAAAAAGGGTAAGAGACAGAAATATTCTTACTTTACTATTTATCTTTCAAGACTTTTTATAAAATTAATAGTCCTTCTTTAGCTATAACTTATTCGGTTCATAACCATAGCCTACTAAGCTTCGGTTAAATAATAATTCTTTATAAATACTACATGACTTTAATTAGTTTCGGTATTTTTCATAATTAAAGAGTATCAGTCAATAAAGGATACTAAGTCCTAAGATCCAAAAGGAAAGGAAGCAACAACAGGAAATTAGTTTATTATATTTTACTTTTGTTTTGCCTTCAGCTGACTGATACCTTAATATATATCTCTGTGCTATCTAGATTCATCAAGTTAACCACTTGAGGATCAAGATACGTAACAACATATAAACATGGTGTATGCGACTTAATGTGGCAAACTGTACACCTTCACGATCAAGCTTCACGTTAAATGAGATACAGTACCCATCAAGCTCTTAAGCCCTCCAGTACGTCAAGGCCTTTATTTAGTTTATTCCCGCTATCAGACAGCTCTTTGCACCTTTATATCATACGGGTCCCCCACATGCACACCTTTACGATTTAGCTGCACAGAAAATAAGACACAATCCATCTATATATTAATACTATCTGGTGCGACATTGTGGGATTTATTATGAGATGGTTGTTATATATATATACATATTTTTTTCTTCTATGTGAGTGAGGGAGACAAAAGGTAGAACTGCCTGTATCGAGTGCATCCTCCAGAGTTGAAAGAGTGACAGGACCAAAATCAAGGGACGTTCGAGCCAAAATACCTGGACACACAGAGTTTGAAGCAATTTAAGTCATACGATAAGGGAAAGATTGATTCAGGGAGAGAGTTCCAGAGCTCAGTTGTTGCATAGAAGAATGTGAATATCGTTTCATTCTTGGGTTGGAGAGTTGCACAGAGTAGGAGTGGGATTGTGTTCCAAGACGGGTGCTACGTGCTCTACGTAGAGGAGGTGGTATACACTGTGAGAGCTCTGAGGAACATTTATTATTGTAATAGCGGTAGAATAGTGAGGGAGATGCAACACTGCAGCGAAGAGAGAGAGAGAGATTGCAGAAAATTGGTGAGTGGACCTGAGTTAATGAGACGAAAAGCTTTCTTTTCTACTTTGTCTAGAAGTGCTGTGTGAGAGGAGCCTCCCCACAGATGCGAACAATGCTCAAATATATGGACGCACACTACAGAGCAAGAAGCTGTGCAGGGGTAAAGAAGCCCCGGAGGCGGTTGAGAACACCCAGCTTCTGAGAAGCCGTTTCAGCAAGAGTGTTAATATGATCTTTCCAAGGAAAGATCAAAAGAAAAAGAGACACCGAGAATGCTGAGAGATGGTGAAAAGTTGATTTGTGTAGTGTTGAAGTATAAGGAATAGACAGACCTGTGGGAGTTTTTGACGGATAGACAAATAGAGATAACTAAAGACACACTGTTATCATAGTAAAGGTATTAAACGGTGATGTAAACGTGGCGGTAGTCTACGATATTCCTCGGCTATAATCATTGTCTTTATGAGAATTAACCCCTAGAGGATTATGATATGTTTTGGCAGTTTATTCTGGCTATCATTAGACTATATTAATTATATTAATGAGGGTTTATGGAAGTTGGAGTGTTATTAAAGTTGTTGTTATACCTTTTAATTCCCACAGATCCTTCCTAAGCTGTATAATTTTGTCTAATGATAGCCATAATCAACTGTCAAAATGCATCATGATCATTAATGGGTTAATGATGGACCCAGCCTGGTACACAGGGGCTATTGGGTGTTGGTATGATGAGAGTGTAAAACCGTGTACTAATTTTAACCCAAATTGTATTTTGTCTCCCCCCTCTCACTCTGCTGCAGTTTTTCCCACTATTTTTCCCCTCTTTCTTCCCGCTAGTCAATGAACCTTTGTTGTACCCTCACTCTCTCTCTCTCTCTCTGTATCTTTGATATTTAAAGTTGCTCAGAACAAGGAAACATCTTAGCATAATTTCATAAAGCAATTAGACTAAAGTGATAGGTATAATTTAATGCCATCCAATATACTTACACTAATTAAGCATTGTCCATATACAAGCGCATTGTCATAGAGTGAAGCAGCTCATAAAATACAATTCGCAATATTCTTCTATATAATATTTTCGATTGTCTGTGTGTCTGTGTGTTCTTAACTCCCTCAGACATATATGACGTGATCGCGTCATATGGTCCAGTGCGCCAAAAACTCATATGATGCGATCGCGTCATATGGACTTATCTCCATGGCTCTCCAATAAGTTTATGACGCGATTTTGCGTCATATGAGCTCAGTAAGTCCGATAAGTTAGCTTACGATAAAACCGTTGGTGGCAACCTCGGCCACCTCCGATAATTCTAACGGCCACAGTGTTGTTGTGAGTGTAGTGCGAGGCAGTGGCAATGATACCGGGGCTCCCGCCTCCTTGGACTTACTGGGACTTTAAATGTCTGAAGGAGTTAATAGGCGGCCGCAGTTTAGGACCTGGGGAGCGGAAACTTTGCATGTGGGTGTCAATTGACCTGGGTCAGGTCATAGAGGGGGCGAGGCCACGATCGGAGGTCGTTTCGAGGCCGAAATTGAAAAAAAAAAAAAAAAAAAAAAAAAAAAAAATTGCCATTAGGGGCACGAGGAGGCCGCCGATCGAAAAGGTGTATGGAACGATAGTTGTTCGCAGCCCCCCAAAATGGGGATACGGATGAGGTCAGATCCAAAATCTGAGGTCATTTGCGGGCGAAATCGAGGTCGCCGTTTAATGAGGCACAGGGAGGTCGAGGCCGGTGATTATGGTAGTAGTAGTATTGTGATGATTGTGGTAGTAGTGATTGATGATGGTGCTTATGGTAGTAGAATTTAAACCCGGGCAATGCCGGGTACCCGTGCTAGTTATCTATAAAACTGTAGATCAATACACATGATATATTGTATGTTGATCTACAGTATTTTTGCACACCTACACACATGTCAGTTCTTGTATAATTATATACTGTACATACATACGTACCAGTTTATAAACCCTTCGTACACAGAGAGTGTGGTTACAGTCTCGCATCTTAAATGGCCGCATTCCAGGCGACCCTGTCATGGGCTGCCACTGTTGTCAAGTTCTTTATTTTGAGATCGGACCAGAGTAACTTCCACGTCTTTCTAGGTCTATCCCTACACTTATCCCCCACCCATGTTCACAGTCTGGCATTTCCCAGTTATGATCACCCATTCTCTCCACATATCCAAACCAACCAAGTCGGCTAGTGAGCATATAATTTTATTCACTGACGCCGGATCTCCCACCGTCAACAGCTCCGCATCGCCACTGAGAAAACTTGATCATAATTTGAGTATTTCATAACCCTATTCCCTTTATTCATTGCATGAACAGTAGTTACGTGCTTGTTTAACCTCCACATAGTTCTGTAGTTGCCGTGCATGCTATTTTATTGCTTTTCTGACTGATAAACATTGTTTTTTACATTTGTTATCCTAGCTTGTAGCAGACGACGTGCACCTCAAATCGACCTATATTTGTATTTGCTTATTAACTCTATTAGTTATCATATTCAGTATCCTACTGTAGGTATATATATCTGTAATTTTAGTTGTTGCTTGCATGACCTTGTAGTAACCTTTGACTGATAACTTTGTTTATCTAAATATAATCCTGCTTGACTAGCCTACAGTGACACCAGCGCCATCTGTTGATACAGTATATTAACCCCTTCTGTGCAGTTACACTTTATTCTTATATAATCTTTATTTGGTGAATTGTATATTTAGTTACATAGGCCTATTCTATTATATATATATATATATATATATATATATATATATATATATATATATATATTTGTTTTGCTTTTTTAGGTAGGTTATCACCCTTGGTAGCCTATTTCTTCGTATTTCATAATTTTTGTTTTCGGTTAGTGAGTTTAGCGTATAGCGGCATATTTTTTCCCACTACGCTCACTACTGGCAACGCTGCCGGCCTCTCGAGAACAGAGGGAACATGAGTTAGTGGGCGGCGGTAAGCCCTGGGAGTCGGCTGTCTGGCCCGCTGCGCTTCCGGCCATTTGCACTCAATTTTAACCCTTTAAAAGCCTTAATAATGCTCCTAACTTGCTGCAAATTGGAGGCCGACTTAACCCTTTGGCGCACGATGACTCGTTCAGAGTCATTAGGTACTTTTTTTCCTAGGCGCACGATGACTCGTTAACCCGGGAACTGCGGGAAGACTCTTAAGAGTTCCCCCGGCGGACTGCGGGAAGACTCTTAAGAGTCAGGGGGAAAACAAAAATCAATTTAAAACACCGATTTTTTTATTTTATTTTTGTTTTGCCCCTGGGCCATGCCAAATATCACTCCTCCACCTCCCCTCCTTCCCCAGTTTCCTCCCCTCCTTCAGTTATCACCTATTTTCCCTGTTATTCCCTTTTCCTGTGGTCTATTTTCGTGCTAACATTAGCGTTGTCATCACTGTTAGCAAGCGAGTGCAAGAGAGAGAGAGAGAGTATCGATCGAGAGTCTCTCTCCAGAGGTGGAGAAATGTGGTGGGCTGGGAGGTTGCCTCAGCCATACATTGTGTAACTCCCGGCCTGTATCGCCGATTTTGACCATCCAAACGCTGTTTCCACTTGTTTTATTGTTGTAACAGGTTAATACCTTTATAATCAACCTATAATAGGCGCATATGGATAAGTATTAATGCTATTTATGGTAAAATAAATATATTAGTGATGGGAACAGCTCAAATATGTCAGCACAGGAGTGTGGTGTCTCATATCCCCCATGCGCACTTCAGAGGTTAAGAGTCATTAATCTTAAAAATATTCGCCAAAAATTAAGTTTTCGTCTGATGCGTGTCATATTTGACATAGATATTAAGTATTAAGTCTAGTTCAATG
This sequence comes from Paralithodes platypus, assembly GCA_032716605.1. Lineage (NCBI taxonomy): Eukaryota > Metazoa > Arthropoda > Malacostraca > Decapoda > Lithodidae > Paralithodes > Paralithodes platypus. The sequence continues at coordinate 1,721,180 of CM064515.1, forward strand.
GGTACAATTGGCAACCCCCTCAGTTTAACGGTTTACTCACGGCTGGCTGGGAAGGGAGCAGAGTACAGCTCAGTCTGTTTTTCGATACTTTCACGTTTATTCGTGTATCTCAGTAACTATTTGGTTTATAGTAATTCTGAAGTTACCAGTGGAATCCTCATTAAATTCCGCTTCCATATATATGTATGCAAATCAAAAATGTTGTGGGCCAAATTTTGAGCTAGCGCGAGTTGGAGATAAGGTATTTAATTTTTGTTTTACAATTCTTATTTCGGAGTGCCCCAATGTGGTTGTTTTGTATTTATTCTATATTTTTATTCGCTTATCATCAAGTTCAATCAATAACGAAGCCGATGGTATCTCATTAATCCAAATACAAGGATTTTTTGGTGGATAAAAACGTAACAGAAACAAATTATTGCCGGGCACAAAACTGGCTCTGAGTGAGCTGAGATATACTTAGGGAGTGGGAAAAAACTTTGATTGGAAACTATAGGTGCGCCAAAGGGTTAAGTCCGCCCCCGATCTTTAAGAATTAAGTTGAGAAAAACGCTGTGCCTCAGTGAGAGTATACTATATAAACGAATTACATTTACAATGTTGCTTTCCCTTTTCAAACTATATATAATTACCACATTGTCAATTACATTTATGAAGATTAGCATTCCATTACTGAAAGGGTTGGTTGCAGATCCCTTTAAAACCAATGTGTATCTAATGAAACCGATTTGCGACCCGGTTCCAGAACGATCACTCGATAAACACGCTACATAATTATAAACCGCTTCTCCATTATGCCAACCGGATAAATCATTATAAGTGGATCTATTAACCCTCTCCGACATATGGCGCAATGTTGAGCCTATTGGGGATACTTTAAAGCCTTTGTTACCATCAGGGGTATTTAGAAACCTTTAGTTTAGTTACTTCTCACTCTGCAGTTGTCTTTGAGTTAGCTGTGGACAGAAAGCTAATTTTGAAGAGGTAATTATAAGAGTGAGATAACTAAATGTCTTATTGCTAATCTGGCAACCTCTGCGTCATAAATGCGTGAAAGGGTTATGGCCCTCACAGTGAATCGACTGAGAGAGCGAGAGAGAGAGAGAGATTGACATAGATACACTGGCCACACATATCTTACGATCCCTGCGAGGTGGTCAGGACTTAATCCTACTAGAGATAGCAACCCTAAGAAAAAGTGGAAGGAAAGGATAGCAAAAATGAAGGCTCTGTCCCCACCCTCCGGCAATTTCCCAGAGAGAGAGAGAGAGAGAGAGAGAGAGAGACGAGACGAGACGAGACGAGATTGTTGTTATATCAAAGACTTGTGGTTAATTTCTGGGAGACCCTCTAGGTAAAGCCAAAGTTAGAAGGACTACACTATAGGCCTAAACGTGACGACCCTCTCTTTACCTTGACCCTTGGAGCCTGTGGTGGGCCACTCCAATAAGCTATCCAGATTGTAACACAGGGACTATTCCATAATCATCCAGGTTACCACAGTTAACTTACCAGGATGATACATCACACATGTTCACTACTACTGTACCAGTACTTCGTTAGTAAGGTTTATCACGGGTCACCCGTATTATTTTGTAACTCAGAAAGGGCTGGAACAAACAAAATGTAAATGACAATAACTATTTACCGGATTATCTTGCAAACGGTTTAAATATTAGCTCGATTGCTCAAGTTCATTTTGATTCGTGAGAGGGTGGGGATCGTGATTTATAGATTCACCATAGTCAATAAATTATAGTCTTCAATCATTAAAAATATCATCGCCAATTGGCACCTTGAGAAAAGCCAACGCATAATTTTTTTGGCATGGAAGTCAGAAGAGGATCATTAGGATTTAACTTGTTGGACGTGGGCTTAATCACAAACTTTCAGAATCGGGTTGTTTATCAATGGTCGCGTAAAAAGTGTTAGTGGAACATCAGTTTAATATGTTTATGGATAGTGTGGTGAGGGAGGTGAACATGAGAACTATGGGAAGAGGATTGGGTTTAGTAGGAAAGAATGGTAGAGATTGGGAGTTGAACCAGTTGCTGTTCGCTGATGACACAGCGTTGGTGGCGGATTCTGAGGAGAAATTGCAGCGGGTAGTCAAAGAGTTTGGAGTGGTTTGTGGGAAAAGGAAACTGAAGGTGAACGTCAATAAAAGTAAAGTAATAGTGTGTAATAGGGGTGATCGTAGGGTGAATCTAGATGTGAGGCTGGATGGGGAAATATTGGAACAAGTAGAGTGTCTTAAATATCTAGGAGGAACGATAAGCATAGAGGTATAGCAATGGAGGTAAAACAGAGTGTGTGTGAAGGAAGGAAGGTTTTCGGAGCAATGAGAAGTATGTGGAAGACGAGAAATCTCGGAATGAAAGTAAAAAGTGCAATGTATCAAGGAATTGTTGTGCCAACAGTGATGTATGGGGCTGAGACATGGGCTCTGAAGTAAAAGGAGAGAAGAAAGCTGGATGTGATGGAGATGAGCTGCTTGAGGAGTATGTGTGGAGTTACTTGTAGAGACGGATTGAGGAATGAAGAGATACATAGGAGAGTGGGGCAGCAGGAACATTTGTCAGCCAGAGTGGACAGAAGGGTGCTGAGCTGGTATGGTCATGTTGAACGAATCGAAGATGAAAGGCTTACAAAGAGAATATGTGAGTCAGATACAAGGGGAGATAGAAGGGCAGGAAGACCCCCATTGAGATGGAGAGACTGTGTAAGACAAGCTTTGGATGATAGAGGAATGACTATAAATCAGGCAAAGGAAGTGGTTATAAATAGGAATGGATGGAGAATGCTTGTGAATAGTTGAGTGAACACGTGGTCATTTGGGGCAAGGGGTCGGGCGCAAGAGGGACTAGATAATAGTCCATCAGGCGCCTTGCCCGGGGAGACGATTAATATGAAGGGTGCGCCTGCAAGTGTGGTGGGCAGGCTTGTGGCTTTGGCTCCGCTGCATGTCTACCTGCCGAGATCGAAACCTCTCCAGGTGGTCGGGGGCCGGGGGAGTGCTGGAGCGACCTTGGTGACCCTGGTCTCTGGGTCTTCTCCTGGGTGACCTACATGTTTGTGAATTTGTGTTTTGTCTGTGTTTGTTCGTTGTTTTATGTTGTGTTTTGTGTTTTTCCTGTTCTTGCTCTGTCTTGAGGCGGCCACCTACTAGAAAAGAAAAAAATAATAAAATAGAATTAAATAGAAAATAGAAATAAAAATCGGAAAAGTGGGGATTGAGCCTGAGCATATAGATAGATAGAGAGATAGGAACAACTTTGCGAAATATCAGCATTGATTGTCTAGCAGTAGGTTCGACGAGTGAAGGGGAAGGTATGAAGAGACATATTATTATTATTACATTTAATTAAAATGGGACTTTAGAGGATACCAACTCTTCAAGATTACTATGCAAGGATAAATCACAGAAAGGACTGGACCCTCATCTGAGAACTCTAGGCCCTTCAGAGAATTATGTGACGAGCAATACTTTAGGTGAATGGAAATAAGGTGAACTTAAGAGAATGAAATGGTATATCATAAACTGTTAATGGCTGAGAACATTGTTGTAAATTATAAATAAGTATGGTACAATGAGAACATATTGACATACCTTTGACATATCCCAACATGCGACAATATCACATTTCATAAGATATCTAGAAAACGTTCATAAGATAATGTTACAAGTAACTATATATGCTCGCTTTCGCTTTCTCTCTCTCTCTCTCTCTGCATGTGTGTGTATGGGTGTGAGAGAGAGATAGACAACATATATCTTTACCTGATAATGTAATTTTAACTTTATCACCACTTGTCAACACTGAAGTAACCCAGAAGTGATGTACTTGCATCATCCACGAATGTAATCCCTTTCCTCACAAACTGAAAACCCGGCAGGTCGTATTACCGCCATAATTACCCCGATTACCGTCATAATTACTACGGTAATTACTTACCACAGCACATAGAAATACCTTATTATTAAACTCCCACTCCGTTTAATTAACGCGTGTGTAGGTGGGTGGTGTGCTTCTTTAGTTGTATAAATGAGTTTTGTTGCTCGCTCTCTCTCTCTTTCTCTCCCTCTCTCTAGAAATTACTGACTTGGAAAAAGATTTAGGTGTTTTGATTAGCAGTGACCTAAAGTTGTTGAAGTAGTGCACTGAAGTAGCGAATAATGTTTAGAAATTATTGGGCAATATTATGAGGCAATATACAGTAGATAGAGTGATAAGTAAATAGTCCCCTCACTCTACAATGTTCTGATACGGCTTATTATGGTGTATGCTGTTCAATCCTGGTTACCAGCACTCAGGAAAGATATAGAGCGACTTGAAAGAGAACAAGCTAGGGGTTATATAATGTATTCCATTGATTAGAAGACTAAGCTATGTGGAGTGAATGAGAGCTCTTGATCTATTTTCGTTGGAAACACGCAGACTATGAGGCAAAGTCATAATTAATGTGTTTGACATTTTGGAATATAGTAACATGTTTAGCCTCAATATAAATACACACGCAACCATGGCTGAACACTAGAATTGAACAGGTTCAGTACTAGTTTTTGTGGAAACTGTTTACATCTGGTCTACCTGGAGCAAACTTCTCTCAGAAGTTGTAAGCAATTCTTCAATAGAGCAATTCTGGAAGAGAGTAGATAGTATTTTGCACACACTGCAATGAATGCAGTGCAGTTTACAGTCTCCCTCATTGCACTTCGAGTATTTCCCTGGAATTTCCTGCAAGCTCTTTCAGATACTATCTATTCCATGTACCTCTCTCTCTCTCTCTCTCACTCACATACATTCACGCACGCGCGCGCATACACACACACACACACACACACACACAGACACACACACACAGAGTATGACGAACCCTTTGAAAGTCCGGGGAACACAGTTAGGGCCGCTGGTGAAGTTGTGAAAGACCGGATAATTGATGGGTTGACTATAGTTGTTGACGAGTTATGGAGGTATATACAGTATATGCTGATGAATATCATAATATGTACACACACACACACAAACATGCACACACAGTACCGGCAGGGGAAGTTCTCTCAAAAACCTTTCCCTGTCCATGGAGGCTAGGTTTGGACGGACCGTCTCGGTGGACCCACAAAGTCTCCTGCCCACGTCCTACTCCCACAAGGGGATGTAGGCGCCCTCATTAGTAGCCAGGATCAGTCTGTTGATCCCTTAGGATGAAATCTATATAAATCAGAATCCTCAGAACCCTTGATTATAACTTTAAAGTCTTTCCCCCTTGAAAATGTAGAGTAAATGCAACCTTGTAACAATAACTGTTAAAAATGCCAAGGGTACGCTCTGCTATCTTTTCCCGTAAAATTATGTGCCCCGTTCCCCCTCCAGAGGCCTAGCTCCTGCCACTTCCGTCAGAGCTTGAGGAAAGGGTAGTCAGTCTCTTTCCCCCGGGCCATTTCTCTCGCTCGACTGAGGTTAGTAAACCCTTAGCTACTAAGTATCAGGAATAACAGTTTATTGGTTGGATATTCATGGTTAGGTTGTGTGAACCTAAAGTAAAGTGTTGATTTCTGTTTAGTTCAATGAATTAGTATTGGAGGGATGGACAAGAGTGCCTTCTCCATGGTGGTATTTCTCAAGTTTCCTGACCAAATATGGTTTAACTGCTGTTTTTTCGGCATTTGATTCGTGTAACGCCTTAGCTGTGAATACTATTGATTAGGACTTTTAAATGTTGGCCGATGGGCTTGGATTTAATTAGTTTAACAAGGTTGGCTGGGGTCGGCAACTTTAGGCCTACGCATTGCCATTTTGTGAGTATCCCGAATCGTGGCGATGTGACCTAGCCAGGGTAATCCTTCTTGGAACTATGAATGTAGCCTATTAAACGGTCTTTAATTTAAGTAAACAGACATCTGAATGTCTGGGGTAGCCACAAGCTTTTAATTATGAAGTATTTGAATTGGGATTAATTTAGTCCCCCATATAAGATGTGTTGCGTTCGGACCTTTGTTTACAAATGTCAAGTGCCCACAAATTCGAGAATTCTTTGTATTTAGTAAGTTTAAAAGTACAGTTGCCTTCCATCTTTAGAGATAGTATGAACATAATATGTATGACCAAGTTTGTAAGGGTAGGCAGAATAATGTTTTGGAGTTGTACAAGAAAATGGTAGCCTTAGCCTAGCCTAATTTCTCGTCAGAATCTCATAATCTTCTTCAGTGACTAAATTTGGGAAAATAGGTTAGCAATCCCTAACCTGAGGATATGAAATGCTTATTTGTTCATTAAATGTTAAATTGCACTGTCAAAGATGTCTTATGTTTTATGGGTAGGCCTATTAGCCTAATATTTGGTTGTATTGGTCACTTAATCTGTTATATTGACTTTGTGTTAATGTCTCTGTAGAATACAAGTTAGCCTTATGTCATGTGGTATAATTGTTAAACCTCAGAAAATATTTGTGAACATATTGCTCATTGGCCAATTATATATCCTTGGGACCATTTCTTATATGACATGTTCTTTGCTATCTTTGTATTTTATACCTTGTGTATTTTTGGCGGTCATTGTATGACCTGATTAGGGAAAATTTATGACCTTTTCGACTGGAAATTAGTTTCTGTACCATACAATTTCAGGGTTTCCATCCGGGACCAAAGTCAACGGCTGAGAGGAAGGACGTGGTGAGGCCCGTCAAGATGTAGACCTAGAGAGGAGACTGCGGCTCGGCCGAGGGACGGTACCAGGATGATCGGAGTGGAGAATTCCTCCGAGGTCTTGACATCCGTTACCCTTAGGTCGGGGCCATGGGTACGGTACCCGAGGTCAGAGACGGGAAGTGGGCCTTTGGTTGGGAAAACCGGTGACAGAAAAATGTAAGGAGTCCTGGTAGGTTAAGTACTGTGACCAAAAGGACCACTCCCTCCCCCTTGACCTTGAAGGTATCTTGTGTGTTTCCCCACGGTACAGTAAAGCCATCAGGAAGTACCAGGGTCATGTGTTCATTATGCCGTAACGTATATGTAATTTTTGATGTCCAGTTATGAGTTCTATTGTCTAAGTCTGCTAGCGAGTATGATACAGTACCGGGTATGTTGGTACAATAATTATGACAAGGATGTTGGGTAGTATGGTATCAGAGTTGTCAATGGGTACTGTACTGCAGTGATTCCCTTCCTGGAGTATGTATACTTTTTGTGCCCATGTTATCTGTTTTATATTTCAATAGTGAACCAAGGTAATTACAAATGTGTTTCTCTTGACCATTTGGTAGTAAATCTGTAGTAATTTTATAGAATAATCGTAGTACTAGATGTATTAATTGGATTGAAGCTCCAAGTTAACTTTGACTAATTAGTATATGAAGGAACACTAGAATTGTTAATTGGAAGAATCGAAGTAAGTACCGGTAAAGAACTAAATAAATATAAGGAATAACATATAAAAAGGGTATGGTAGGGAAAAGTTGATAAGCAATAAATAGAAGGACCATACTAATAAGGTTTATATGAAGAAGGTAAGTAGATAAGGGGAGGAGGTGGATATTGAAGAAGTAAAGTAGTACAGTATTAGGTTAAAAAGAGATAAAAAGAAATGGTGCCCCCCCCCCCCCCTTACACAACGACACGCTGGGCGATCGGTAAGCCCCAGCCGGTGGAGGTGAGCAGAGAGCGTAGTGTGTCCAATCCTAATCCTCGTCAGTGCCATATCCAGGTCGCGGTGAGGGTGCCTGGCCCAGGGTTGGGGTTCCGCGTCTCTCCTGTAAGAGCCGATGGTAGTAGCCGCCAATGCGGGACGCAGGTCTTCATTCCAGCGGGCAAGGCATACTGTCCTAACCCGGGCAACGTTGGTCCGTAAGTCCACTTCCAGATGTTCGACCGGTGCCAGAGTGTGAGCCATGAGAGCAGCCATGTCAGCCACGACATTCCCCCTGATGTCAGAGTGGGACGGGATCCATTGGATGACAATCCTCCAACCATTGTCAGTGAGCCGCAGGAGAGAAGACTGGATCCTGTAGGCAAGGGCGGTTGCAGAAAGCGGGCGAACTGACAGGAGTAGATGCACAGCAGACTGTGAATCCGTGTAGATGACCACGTTCTGAGGCAGGAGGCTCAAGTCGATAAAGAGGAGGGCACGGTAGATTGCGTACAACTCCGCTGCTAGGATAGGGTGATAGCGCAACAACCTCCATGTCTGACACAAGGACAAATCTTCGTTGAAGGCTGCTGCAGTGGAAGAGGCCAGCGGCTTGAACGACCCATCAGTGAAGATGCGGAAGAAACCCCAGTAGTTTGTCGCGTCCAGCTCCTGAAAGTACAACTTGGCCACTACCACATCCGTCGACTTCTTGAATCCCCGACGGAGCGATGCGTTGAGATGAGATGAGAGCATAGTCCACGGTGGCACTGGGGAGACCGGCGGGACTGGAGCACACTGAGGGGGGGCCATGTTGAGACGTCGGTAATGCTGTAGGCCGCAGACCAGGAACGGTTGTCGTCGCTTCACAGGCCACCGAGGATCATTGATGGGCACTCCCGCCATTGAATGGAGGCGGCACAGGGGGTGTTGTACCGGGAGCCGAGCAACCCTGGACATCCATCTGCAATCAGCCATCACACGGTCCCATTGCAAGGCCAGGACGCCAGACTCCGTTTCCAGAGACACTATGGGGGAGGAGCAGAGAGCCCCCAGCGCTATACGAATGGCTGCATTGTGGATAGTGTCAAGGCGTCGCAGTACCGACTTCGAAGCAGATCTATATACCGTACAACCATACCTCAGATTGCTGCGTATGAAGACTTCATAGAATTGCAGGAGGACATCGCGAGAAGCACCCCATTTGGATCCAGCGATGCACTTCATAAGATTAAGTCTCTTCATACAGGAAGTTCTTAAGTAATCGATATGGTCCTTCCATGTGAGGATGGGGCCATCCAAGTGCATCCCTAAAAAGACATGTCTGGTTCGGAAGGGCACGGGCTCTCCATGCAGCAACACCGTCGGCACACCCGGTAGACCTGTCTTCTGCGTAAAGCACATCAATGCGCTCTTCCTGGAGTTCAAAGCCATCCTCCAGTCAGATGCCCAAGAGAGGAAACCATCCACTGAAGCCTGAAGACGTGACTGAGCTAGTGGAAGGGAGTCAGCAGCACATGCAATGGTGATATCGTCTGCGTAGACCATGACTGTCGCGTCAGCCAACTGGGGGAAGTCGGACAGCAGTGCATTGTATAACTTGCGGCACGCCACATTGAGTGGGGACGGGCCTGGACTGCGCAGCCCCCACAGACACCGAGAATACCCTCCCCATCAAGCACATTACCTGTGATCCCCATGCCACACAGCTTGTAGAGGATGCCCGTATGGGACGCAGCATCAAAAGCACTCTCTATGTCAATAAATGCCACCAGCAGGACTTGCTTCTGACGGTACGTGTCTTAGATGAGGAATTCCAGCTGGAGGAGGATGTCGTTCGTACCCCTACCTGGGCGAAATCCACAAAGAGCATTATTCAGTAGGCAGTGAGTCTCGAGCCACCAGGTGAGGCGTGTGCAGACCATCCTCTCCATGAGCTTCCCAACACAAGACAGTAGACTGATGCCCCTCCGAGACGACGGTAGTGATCGATAGGTCCCTGCCTGGCTTCGGAAACGGGAGGAGTATCGCATGTTTCCAGGGGTAAGGGAAAACGCCCATTTGCCAGCTGTCGTTGTAAAGCTGGAGAAGAACCTGTTGGACCCCTAACGGGAGGTGGCGGAGCATTTCATAAACCACATTGTCCAGTCCGACAGCCTTGCCCTTGGGAAGGGATGATACCGCATGGGAGAACTCCTGGGTAGTGAAAGGGGCCGCCAACCCACCAGGTGCTGGGGTGTCCGTATGGTGGGCAATAACAAACTCCAGAAGCTCCGAAGAGGGCAAGGGCGCCGGCACGCCAAACTTATTCCTGAAGTAGGCAGCCAGACAGTCGGCTTGGTTTTGGCAGTCACTGATAAATACCCCATCAACTGTCAGGGGGTGAGACAAGTTGACATGGCCCCTGTTCATCGTCTCACGAAGTTCCACGCTTTGGTACAGGAGCCCACAAACGACAAGGAAGAGCAAAAGGCGGACCAGGCGAGTCTCTTCGCCGCCAACAAAACCTTAGTACAGCGGGCATCCGCCTTCCTGTAGGCTAATTTCTTTGCTGTGCAGTGGCGGTGCCTCCACGCTCTCTAAGCACGGCGGCGATCCAGGACAGTCTTCCTACCGCTCTGGGACCATCAAGGTACAACAGGCCACTTAAACCCCCCTTGTCGTGACACCTGGAACGCCTTCTTACCCGCAGTCACCAACGCCTCAGAGACAGTTGTTGCAGTAACCCCAATACCAGTAGCAGATGACGAGGAATCACCAGATAAGACAGGATCGAACTTAAACCAGCGCTCCCCCTCAAACCTCCAACGTGGGCGTGCCGGCTGAGAGTTACGGACCTGTACACCACGAAGCGAGACCTGCACCGGGAGATGGTCGCTGCCCATGTAAGGTCCGGTAGACACATACGCACCAGAGAAGGACCTGGTCCCAAAGCAGAGGTCCAATGTAGAGTGGGCGGCGGTGTGCGGCTCAATCCGGGTGGGGAGGCCCGGCGGCGTCAGGAGGGTGAGAGCAGGACTTTCCAGGAGGACGTCAAACAGGGAATTACCTGTAGAGTTGTGTGAAGTACGAGGGAGGCCTGGTTCCCAGTAACGATGGTGTGCGTTGAAGTCTCCGAGGATGACCTATGGTGGAGGGAGTTGGCTGATGTAGTGCCGAAATTCTTCCTTCGTGACACTCTTGCAGGGGTTATAGCACAAAAGGAAGGTGACCCACCCGTTATCGACCGCCACCTTCATCGCCAATACCTCCAAAAACCCATTATCATAATTCTGGAGACGAAGTGGCGTAGAGGGGATCGCAGCCTTAATAAACAACACCAGTCCACCCCATCGCCCATTTCTGTCGGCACGCGTAGAATTGTAGCCAGGGAGACGAACCGACAAGGAAGGAGTAAGCCAAGTGTCACAGACCCCAACAATAGCCGGCGATACTCGATAGATCGTCATACGGAAATCTTGCGTCTTGCGTAACAATGAACGGGCATTCCAAAAGAAGAGCTGGGTATGGGAGGAAGGCGCCATCAGGATGATAATAGGGAGAACAACCTGGGGACGAGACGAATGCAGATATCCAAGAGAGGCAGGCCATTTTGAAAGAGACGAAGAAAGTCTGTGAAGAGCAGTATACTGTATATGTGTCACCAGGTTGGTGCAGGGCAGGCGAGGGGTGCTGTATTGATGGCGGCTGTGTAGTCACAGTGGGCCCGTCTGCTACTGGAGACGTGGGGGGCTCACCCCGATGTGTAGGGGACCGAGTTACCGGGAGGACGATGGCAGGGGCGGTGGCAGGTGGAGAGACATCCGAGGGCCGTTGATCCAAGAAGCGAGGGCATCGGCGTGCACTGGAACGAGGCGAGCGATGCGGGGCCGGAGTGCTGGGGCGATGGAAAACCACATCCGCATCGGACATCGGGTGAGCAGAAACAGTTAAACTCTCCTCATCCGTCTGAGACTCATCCCCGAGATCACCAACATCCATCTGATCCCCCAGGGCAGCATAGCGATTGTCAGATGCCTCCATCGCATAGGACACCCCTCCAACCACAGGCTGGGATGCAGGGCGGGCCATTGATGGAGAAGAGGCAGCAGGCAAAGAGTCAGGAACAGGCCTAGTGGAACGCTTCAGTGGGTTGAGGAGCCGCAGCCTATCATTCACCACCAACAAGTTACATTTACCATATCTATACTCTGCGTGGATGTCAAAAGCCTTCCGATACTCAGGGCAAGCCCAAGACGTAACCCTATGAGGCACCCCACAGAAGTAACAGAAAGGGTCATTAGTGCAGATGCTGGTATCTTCGTGCGTCATCCGATGGTAGCCACTACAGTTAGCACAGCGCACCTTATTTTTACAGGACAGCGCACCATGAGCAAAGGCAAAACATTTATAGCACCTGAGCATCGGGAAAATGTACTGGGACACAGGGTAGCTAACGTGACCCAATAGCATTTTGGCGGGGAGAGGGCCTAAAAACTGTAGCCTCACAACCGCCGACGTTGTACCACTACCTGGTCTTTCTGTATCATCTGGCCTAGGCCTAGCCACATTAGCTGGAGGTCGTCGGGGCAAATGCTTCGCACTCACAAGTTTAGTTGGCCTGCCGTGGAACACAGACAATGACGTCATCAATTCCTCAACTGTAATGGTAGAGCACACTGGGCCAATCTTCCCCCACGTATACCTCTCATCGCCCGGGGTAATAGTTTTCCAGCACTTCACATTCCAGTCCCCAAATTTAGTCATGAGTTCAGGGGGGCTAGGCAACTTATGCACAGCAGCATCCAGAATACTAACACACAGGGCCTCTCCCCGACCCACCACATGTACATCACCATCCTTGACATATTTAGCAAATGGAGAGGTATTTATTGCCTTAGTCACCTTCTGGGGAAGATCAAAGATCGTAGCTTGCGGAACAGAGGAAATTAAATACGTCACCCGATGAGGAGAGGCCACCAAATTATCAGTAGGGGCACTCGCACACAGTAACTTGTCAGATCGTCGGGCACTGTCCTGGTGTTTGTCATCAAGGGACAGAGAAGCCGCCCTCCTCCGTTTCAGTGGCTGGCGCAGCTGCATATCCTCATCGCCCATTGACAGAGGGGCACAGCGGTCATTGGCCGGGTCGGCCAATGATACAGCTGTTACACACCCACCGCAAGCCATGGCACACTTACGGAAGGTTCACTGATGTTATTTGTCCTATAAAAAAAATAAACTTAGTCCAGAGCCGCATATCACATCACTCCACTGAGCTCACACCTCTGGCCAAGCTCCAAAGCTTGCCAGAGGGATACACAGGGCAAACGGAAACCACAAAGCACAATGCAAACAGACAGTCAACCGTTCCGCACCGTGGTTCAAGCGGCTCTCAGATTATAATACACACATCACCATCATTATTGTTTACATGGCTACTGGGCGGGAACTCTGCAGACGCCTGCGACGACGTACTATTTCCACCATTATTATATATTTATTATTAGCAACCTTTGCTACTATAATGCCCGAAAATATGATACCGTGTATTTTTTTAAACATTGTTATGTATTAACCCGCTGAGCCCCAGCTAGTTAGTAATAAATGTACCACCAGGGCCCAGAGGGTTGAATTTTTTTTTTCCAGAAACAATAGCTAATGGATTAGGAATGAAGTAAAAACCACGGAAAACCGATCAAAAAGCTCAGAAAATGGTCCTACAGAGCCCCCGAAAACGGATTTTACAAGGGTAAAAAATTTAAGGCAATTTCCCCCCAAAAAAGGTTTTTGCGTGCTCACTCGCACGCGGTTGGACTTTGAGAGTTTTCAACCATCGGCATTGTTGCGTGGGATACTTACACAGTTCCCATACAAATCTGAGCCCTCTAGGTGCCATAGGACCGAAGTAATTAACCTGGACGCAACCATTGCGTCGCTGGGTTCTGGTGATCGAACATTGCAGACGCAACACGTGCGACGCTGGGTCTCAGCGGGTTAAAACTGAGTAATTGACGTAAATATCAAAATTTCATAGTTAATCTGTAGAATTATGTGGACCTTGGACCTTCCGCGGAGGTAGGTAGGCTCCGTGGAGCAGGTGACCCCAATATACTGCCATACCTTCCACCATGAGAGCTAAAAGCTCCCTGAGCGTAGGAGTAGTCAGGGTTGCCAGCGACAAAATATGAAATTCCCAAGATGATCATCCCAAATTCCCAAGAAAATCCTAGATATATATTTCAGTGCAGTAATAGTCAGAATCCATAATATAGTATATACATCCAATTAAAATCAATTATATTCATCATAGGTTGTGCCTTGCTTAACAAATATCTTTCACTGCTTTGTATAGTCCTGCAGCACTCTAGCATCTTCCAGTTCCATGGTATCTAGAACTACATCAGTTAGCCTGATTCATATTCTTCTGAACAAAGGCATCTGTTGTACGTACTACCCGGTACATACCCATACACACACGAACACATATTATTTGTGTGATTTATCACTGCTTTAACTCTATTGTATATGTCCGGGTGCCAAGGTTTGTTATGTTTAATTAGTTGCCAACTTGTCAGTTGTTTACGCATAAAGAGGTTTACTATTTGAATAGAATTAAGCAAAATATTGTATTATAATCATAAAGACTCAACATTACCAAGATACCTATATTTTATAAAAACAATTACAAGATCCCAAGGTCAGGGCTAAAATCCCAATATCTAGTGAACAATGTCTAACACTGGCATCACTGTATAGGACTGGATGTGTGGTGATATCGTTACACACATATTGCCACAAACCACAATACTACCATGCTACTTGTTTACTTATATGATATTTTTGCCAGTTATTGTTACATAACGTTGTTAGTATGACTAATTATGTATTCCGAATAATACGTGTTGGTGAGGGGTGGGAATGCGCTCGGTAATTATACGGAATTTCTGCATGAATTTGTCGCACAATACTGCTGAAAGTGTTGTCATTTCTCAGGATATTTTTCAGATTTTGTTTATTTTACGCGCATTTAATGGTCTGGCCAGCCGGACGCTCCCCTTGGATTTGTCACTGCGAATTATGACAAAAACACGATTAGCATTACTGTACTATGAAAGAAGAATGCAACTAAGAGTTAGAATTAAAGAGATTCGGCACTTGTATCTGTGAACATATTTACATATTAGATCTACTCCTACTGGTAACAAATTCACTTGGAAATTGTATACAGTTCTTCAGTAGAACAGTTCAGGAAGAAATTGGACAATTTACAAAGATCGCAGGGCACTACACTCTCTGTTTCCATGTATAGTATCTTCTTGGAATTAACCACAAGGTCTTTGATATACTAAGTGCTCTCTGCAAATCCTTGTAATTCCTGTTTTTCTACAACAATTACCTTCATTTCAGACATTCAATAACCAGTCCGTTTGCTTGGCAATCACTCTCAGAATCGCCCTTCTAGCCCTCGCTTACATTACTCCGCTATATATTTGTGTTCACCGAGCTTCCTTTCATTCACCGAGTGATTGGTAATTTTCACATACACACACAAACAGAGAGAGAGAGAGAGAGAGAGTACATAGTACTTGAAAGAGGAGGGAACGTGGAGAAGAAATGTTCGGGAATGACACGCTTTGTGTATGCAAGTAAGTGGAAAGTGGTTGGAGGTAAAGCAAGGAGAGAGAAAGAGAAAGGGAGTTAGTAGAAGGGAAAGTTCTTGAAGGAAAAGACGTGGCAGTGGACAAATAATTAATAACATGCATTGTCTTTCCAAGAGAGAGAGAGTGAGTGGTGGAGGTGGTAGTTTGTGTGTCTGTGTATGTGGGGGGGGGGGGGGGGTTTGGCTGCTAAAGTGTGTGTGTGTGCGTGTGTGGAGAAGGGTTGGGGGTCATTAACATAATCTGCCTTGCCAAGAGTGGGAGGTAAAGTTAAATTTTCGCGAGTCATTTCGGTGGGAGTATATTGAGTTAAATTAAGCACGTTGAGTTTTAACATGAATATAAATAAATACATGGCTCGTTACTGGAGGTATCTTAACCTATTTATTAACAGGGACGTTTTTTATAACTTTATTTTGGCTACTATAATACGATTTTAATCAGTTTATATAGGGCCTCCAGCAATTAACAGGCTTCGAACTATCTCACTTAAACCTTTTTACTGCCTCAGATCCTTCTTAAGCTGCACAAAATCGTTTAAGTATAACATGAATATAATAAGAAAAACGTCGCTGGTACAGTAGGGGTTAAATAATAGACCATTTTCTAAATGAGAAAGGTCTACTGTAAGGAAGAATCAAATTAAATATGCATCATCTGAAGAAGCCTGTATAAGTTTAACTTGTTTATTATACTGGTATCTACAGTAGATGACCATTATTTCTTAACAATTGTTAGATTGGTATTGCATCTCGTTAGACAATAGAATTACTGGTAAGAAACGTGCAACAAATCCTTCAGCATTACCATATTATATGCAGTACAACAGGTAAAATGGACAGGTTGCCTCAGTGAACACTTCGAATCCCCTAGACAGCACTTTGATGATGTATACCAGTTTTCATACCTGCATTAAAATTAGGTTTATGTTATGGATAGCAGTCTTCCTTACACAACTACTTTGTTTCAGTGTATGCGGGGGAAAATACCACTAATATGCCAAATTCTAGATTAGTTCATTCACGTGAATATCACATATATCAATACCTGTATCCTAGAGTAGGTGGAAAACAGATAAGCTACAAAGGTTCAAGTCGTCATTCCCAGATGGCTTTCTACTCATCGCGAGGAGTGCGTGATAAATGGTCACCTTACTTGGTTTTAACCTATGATAAATATAAAGTGAAGAGATCCTGGACGATAGACATTTGACCATTGTGTTCAAAATCCTCAACACTTATGCTGTGGGTTTATTTCCGCTATAATAAGGCTCATTCAGACACTCCTGAATGCTTAAAAAGGTCTTTGAATGACATTAAATGTACTCAACAAAAAACTAGAAGAATATAACTTCAAAACGACACAAGAACAAGCTTCATAATGCGCAGGGTTCACCCACAGCGCTACCACAGACATCGTCAAATATTCGGTAATTATTAGCAATTTTGTGCTACAATTGCCTTTGGCAGCGGTGCATAGGTCTCGCGAGATATGTGGCAAGACTTGGAGAGTCTCAGTGCTCCGGCTGACGTGCTAGAGAGCGCACGGGGGCCTACCACGCTCCCGCTCACTCGCACATGTCTCCACAGGCTTTAATTAAGGGGCTGAAAATTGCAGTAAATTGCCATGACGTTCCTGAACGGGTCCCAAAATGAAAAGGTCTTTGTCCTTTGAATTTGAATCATGACGAATTTGAATCACCAGCGGGTCGCTTGGTGTAGTGACTAGCATCTCGGACTTCCACCCAGAAGGCCCGGGTTCGCGCCCACGCTCGGCGCATTAAAGATTTTTCACAAGCACTGAGTCGTTGCCATCCCTCATGAGCAAAGGGATGGAGTAGTAGTACAGGACCCCAATGGAAATACGCCTAATCGGCCTTATTGAGCTATCCTTAGCTAGCTTAGCATGCGCTAGCTTTAAGAACTATTATTATTATTATTATTATTTAAAGTTAAAGTTGAGGAGGTTAGAAAGGTTGGGGAGGTGAGAGGTCTCTGAGAATTAAGAGAGAAGTATAGGAGGAAAGACATTGCAATGTAAAAGAATAAAAAGTGGAGGGTTGTCTTTCTTGCTATTTTTTAAAGTTGACAAGCTAGGAAGTGTATTGGGGGCCATAAATATGACACTGACTGACCACTTGTGGTCACTATAACTTCCTATGTTGTGCATGCATCACAATGTGTCAATATTTCTTGTTTACAGTCACATTTATCTCACAATGAAAATTATGAGGACAAGTTGAGAGCCTTCAGTATATTTTCTTAAGAAAAACTCATACTACGAAGCCATCTTATGGAAGCTTTAAAAATATTAAATTGGCTTAACAATGTGCACTATAACAAGACATGTATCCCCCATATGAATACAACACACATTCCTGGGTAAAAAGCTTTACTCCAGTATATATAAATATATTCACATACAAGATATGTTCAACCTAGAAAAACTTCCTTCAATAAAGCAGTCGAAAAAGAGAGTATCGCACTGCAATTGTGAACTACAATTAACAAATGATCTCCAAGAGTATATTCCTGGAATGGGCTGCAAGGTCTCTGACATACTGTACTACAGTCGTTTACAGCTCTGTGTTATCCTCTCTCTATATCTCCCTCTCCCTCCCTCCCCACCTCTCTCTCTCTCTCTTCTTATCTGGACAAGGACATTGAGAAACTCGAGTCATTGCAGCGTAGAACGGCAAAGTTGATACCGTCACTGAGGAATAAAACATATCATGAAGGATTGAACAAATACTTTTGTTTTACACTTAAGAAAAGAAGATTGCGAGGTCAATTATTTGAGTGTTTCAAGATATTAAAGGGCTTTGACAGTTCATCAATTTACGGAATTGGGATGAAATACAAAAACAGGCGAACGAATATCGATGTCACAAGGCACTTCTTCACCTACAATGTGGTCAACGAGTGGAATAAGCTGCCAGAAAAAGTGGTACAATGTAATACAATTGCACATGCAAAAGGCTAGACATCCATTTCGAAGAGGTTGGAGTAATAATAAACCAGTAAAAACATAGGTTATGCATTAGTAGTATTCAATACTTCTCAACTTCCTTCTCTACTATGAATTTCGCAGTAGACATGGTCTCATATAAAAAACTTGCCCCAACTATATTTTATGCCAACCCAAGATCGGTGGATGGAGAGAGAGCCTACTGCTTTGCTAGCCTCACCTTCCACTTTGCAGCAGATTCTATGCTAGCATTAAGTCTGGGTTGACTAGTTGGGACTGCAAGGTCTCTCTAGCACTCCCCTACCCTCCTAATCCCCGGGCGCTACCACCAAACCGCTCCAGATAATTACTCTCTTTCTTTCTCTCACACACACACACACACACACCGCACTGACCTGTCCTCCCTTTCTCTCTCTTTCTCTCACTCACGGACTCTCGCTCTCTCTTTCAAATACGTGGTCTATTTTTTACATTTTTTTCAACACTTGTGTTCACGTTTGCTACGGCCATAATACCTAACCTCCCAGCCTATGTTTCACCACTTATTTCAGCGCTTTTCATTGGCAATAATATAGTTTCTTTGCTAACTTGTGCTATCTGTATAGTCCATATTTTGTTTGCCCATTACACACACAATGCTTACAATACAGCGGCAGAACCCTTACATAGCTTTTACACACTCATCCAACAGAACCAACGAAGAGACCCACATCAAAATCACCTGACACAACTAAAAAACGACGCCTAACTACTTTCTCTCCTATTCCATCCTCCTCTACCTTCCCACCTACCACCCCAACCTCTCCTATTCCTTCCCACCTACCACCCCAACCTCTCCTATTCCTTCCCACCTACCACCCCAACCTCTCCTATTCCCTCCCACCTCCACAACAACCTCTCCTATTCCTTCCCACCTACCACCCCAACCTCTCCTATTCCTTCCCACCTACCACCCCAACCTCTCCTATTCCTTCCCACCTACCACACCAACCTCTCCTATTCCTTCCTCCTCTGCCTTCCCACCTACCACACCAACCTCTCCTATTCCTTCCCACCTACCACACCAACCTCTCCTATTCCTTCCTCCTCTGCCTTCCCACCTACCACACCAACCTCTCCTATTCTTTCCTCCTCTACCTTCCCACCTACCACCCCAACCTCTCCTATTCCTTCCTCCTCTACCTTCCCACCTACCACCCCAACCTCTCCTATTCCTTCCCACCCCAACCTCTCCTATTCCTTCCCACCTACCACCCCAACCTCTCCTATTCCTTCCTCCTCTGCCTTCCCACCTACCACCCCAACCTCTCCTATTCCTTCCTCCTCTACCTTCCCACCTACCACCCCAACCTCTCCTATTCCTTCCTCCTCTGCCTTCCCACCTACCACACCAACCTCTCCTATTCTTTCCTCCTCTACCTTCCCACCTACCACCCCAACCTCTCCTATTCCTTCCTCCTCTACCTTCCCACCTACCACCCCAACCTCTCCTATTCCTTCCTCCTCTACCTTCCCACCTACCACCCCAACCTCTCCTATTCCTTCCCACCTACCACCCCAACCTCTCCTATTCCTTCCTCCTCTACCTTCCCACCTACCACCCCAACCTCTCCTATTCCTTCCCCTTCCCACCTACCACCCCAACCTCTCCTATTCCTTCCTCCTCTACCTTCCCACCTACCACCCCAACCTCTCCTATTCCTTCCTCCTCTCCTATTCCTTCCCACCTACCACCCCAACCTCTCCTATTCCTTCCTACTCTACCTTCCCACCTACCACACCAACCTCTCCTATTCCTTCCCACCTACCACCCCAACCTCTCCTATTCCTTCCTACTCTACCTTCCCACCTACCACACCAACCTCTCCTATTCCTTCCTCCTCTACCTTCCCACCTACCATCCCAACCTCTCCTATTCCTTCCTCCCCAACCTCTCCTATTCCTTCCCACCCCAACCTCTCCTATTCCTTCCTCCTCTACCTTCCCACCTACCACCCCAACCTCTCCTATTCCTTCCCACCCCAACCTCTCCTATTCCTCTGCCTTCCCACCTACCACCCCAACCTCTCCTATTCCTTCCTCCTCTACCTTCCCACCTACCACCCCAACCTCTCCTATTCCTTCCCACTTACCACCCCAACCTCTCCTATTCCTTCCCACCCCAACCTCTCCTATTCCTTCCTACTCTACCTTCCCACCTACCACCCCAACCTCTCCTATTCCTTCCTCCTCTACCTTCCCACCTACCACCCCAACCTCTCCTATTCCTTCCCACCTACCACCCCAACCTCTCCTATTCCTTCCCACCCCAACCTCTCCTATTCCTTCCTCCTCTGCCTTCCCACCTACCACACCAACCTCTCCTATTCCTTCCTCCTCTGCCTTCCCACCTACCACACCAACCTCTCCTATTCCTTCCTCCTCTGCCTTCCCACCTACCACACCAACCTCTCCTATTCCTTCCCACCCCAACCTCTCCTATTCCTTCCTCCTCTGCCTTCCCACCTACCACACCAACCTCTCCTATTCCTTTCTCCTCTGCCTTCCCACCTACCACACCAACCTCTCCTATTCCTTCCTCCTCTACCTTCCCACTTACCACCCCAACCTCTCCTATTCCTTCCTCCTCTACCTTCCCACCTACCACCCCAACCTCTCCTATTCCTTCCTCCTCTGCCTTCCCACCTACCACACC
Organism: Paralithodes platypus; assembly: GCA_032716605.1. Lineage (NCBI taxonomy): Eukaryota > Metazoa > Arthropoda > Malacostraca > Decapoda > Lithodidae > Paralithodes > Paralithodes platypus. The sequence goes on from CM064515.1 coordinate 1,742,107, forward strand.
AACCTCTCCTATTCCTTCCTCCTCTACCTTCCCCCCTACCACACCAACCTCTCCTATTCCTTCCTCCTCTACCTTCCCACCTACCACACCAACCTCTCCTATTCCTTCCTCCTCTACCTTCCCCCCTACCACACCAACCTCTCCTATTCCTTCCTCCTCTACCTTCCCACCTACCACACCAACCTCTCCTATTCCTTCCTCCTCTACCTTCCCACCTACCACACCAACCTCTCCTATTCCTTCCTCCTCTACCTTCCCACCTACCACCCAAACCTCTCCTATTCCTTCCTCCTCTGCCTTCCCACTTACCACCCCAACCTCTCCTATTCCTTCCTCCTCTGCCTTCCCACTTACCACCCCAACCTCTCCTATTCCTTCCTCCTCTACCTTCCCCCCTACCACACCAACCTCTCCTATTCCTTCCTCCTCTACCTTCCCACCTACCCCACCAACATCTCCTATTCCTTCCTCCTCTACCTTCCCACCTACCACACCAACCTCTCCTATTCCTTCCTCCTCTACCTTCCCACCTACCACACCAACCTCTCCTATTCCTTCCTCCTCTACCTTCCCACCTACCACCCAAACCTCTCCTATTCCTTCCTCCTCTGCCTTCCCACTTACCACCCCAACCTCTCCTATTCCTTCCTCCTCTGCCTTCCCACCTACCACCCCAACCTCTCCTATTCCTTCCTCCTCTGCCTTCCCACCTACCACACAAACCTCTCCTATTCCTTCCCACTTACCACCCCAACCTCTCCTATTCCTTCCTCCTCTACGTTCCCACCTACCACCCCAACCTCTCCTATTCCTTCCTCCTCTGCCTTTCCACCTACCACCCCAACCTCTCCTATTCCTTCCTCCTCTACGTTCCCACCTACCACCCCAACCTCTCCTATTCCTTCCTCCTCTGCCTTTCCACCTACTACCCCAACCTCTCCTATTCCTTCCTCCTCTACCTTCCCACCTACCACCCCAACCTCTCCTATTCCTTCCTCCTCTACCTTCCCACCTACCACCCCAACCTCTCCTATTCCTTCCTCCTCTGCCTTCCCACCTACCACCCCAACCTCTCCTACCCCTTCCTCCTCTGCCTTTCCACCTACCACCCTTGCCGCTCCTATTCCGTCCACTCATGCGAGAGAGAGAGAGAGACTGAGAGATTGGCTATGTAAGGGTTCTGCCTCTGTATTGTAAGAATTGTATGTGGAATAGGCAAAGAAACTATATGTTATACCAATGAAAAGCGCTGAAATAAGTGGTGGAAATAGGCTGGCAGGCTAGGTATTGTGGGTGTAGCAAACGGGAACACAAGTTTTGATTTTTTTTCTTCTAAAATTTACCACGTGTATAGTTATATTTTATCGAGTTTAGAATATAGAAAAAAAAAAAAAACACTACAATATATCGAGCTAAAATGGCAGGGCACGAAACGGCCAATATGCAAATTTGTGTGGCCGACCTCTGGCCAAGGGCCGCACCTAGCCGACACGTGTTCATTCAAACATCGAAAATAGACTATACAGATATCCTAAGTTAGCAAAGAAACTATATTATACCAATGATATTGCATTGTAACAATTGTATATGGAATAGGCTACCGAGTGATATATTGGGATAACAAATATTATAAATTCAAGTTAAGATAAGAGTACAAAGGAGTACAAAGGAGTACAAAGGAAATCAAGCAACAACAGATCTAGTGACCCTTCTAGGCTGCTTGTCCTCCAAAACACTGAGGATCAAGTGTCCAAACAGTGGTTTAGAGTGGGTAAGGGAACATTGGAAAGGGAACTACTGCCCTGCCACTAATGTGGCAGGACTAGGAAGTTAGTAGGGGACATATGGGTTAGTAACTGAGGGGAGGATAAAGTTATTCATTTACAAACGCAGTCAGTCGCGGGTTTGATGCAAGATATTTGTCTAGGCGGAATTTAAATGAATCAACGGTGCTGCAGTCTATAACGTCTCGGGGAAGCCCATTCCACAAGTTGACAACTCGATTGAAGAAGAAATTCTTAGATTCGTGCGAGTTAAAAGATTTACCAATAATTTGCAACCGTTTCCCCGCGTGTAATTAGATTGGTCGATAGTGAAGTACTTACTACAGTTCATATTGTCGATGCCTTTGATGATTTTGAACACTTGAATTAAGTCGCCTCTTAATCTGCGCTGGGTTAAAGGAAATAGATTTAATTCTCTAAGACGCTCTTCGTATGGTTTGTTCTTTAGGCTAGGTATCATTTTGGTAACTCTACGTTGAACTCGTTCTAGCTTGTTTATATCTTTTTGGTAATAAGGGCACCAGGATTGAACGCAGTCTTCCAGAAGAGGGCGGACTAAGGAATTGTAAAGGGTTAGGATAACTTCTTTGGATTTATGCTCAAATGACCTGCCTATAAAGCCAATTATTTTGTTTGCCTTCTTAACAACTTCTGAACATTGTTGACTCGGTTTTAGGTTACTCGATATTGTTACTCCCAGATCAGTTTCTCTGTTTACATTCTTAAGCTGAGTGCCATTCATCGAATAGTTTGCTTTCTCATTTAGGTATCCGACATGTAGTACTTTACATTTATCCGCATTGAAACTCATTTGCCAAATTTGGGCCCAACATGACAATTTATCTAGATTGTGTTGCATCTCGTCAACTTGTTCTTTTGAGAGTACGCTATTTGCAATTTTTGTATCGTCAGCAAATTTTGAGATTGTGCAGGTGAGACCCTCATCTATGTCGTTGATGTAAATTAGAAAGAGAATTGGTCCTAGTACCGATCCCTGGGGTACCCCGCTACTTACATTGGTCCATTTAGATGCCTTACCGTTTATGACTACCCTTTGCTTTCTGTTGCTGAGCCAATTTTCTATCCATTTCAACACACTGTCTTGTATTCCATGCGCTTTTAGTTTTAGCAGTAAACGTTTGTGGGGAACTTTGTCAAAGGCCTTTTGAAAATCAAGGTATATAATATCTACAGCTTTACTCTCATCGTAGAGGTTGAGGATATCGTGGAAGAAGTCTAAGAGGTTTGTTAAACAGGAACGTTTTTTACGAAAGCCGTGTTGAGTATCTTTAAGTATGTTATTTTCCTCTAAGTGATTTACGAGTCTGTCTCGTATGACCGTTTCTAGCATTTTACATACAACTGAGGTTAAGCTAATTGGACGATAGTTACTGGGTAGGGATTTGCTGCCTTTTTTGAATATCGGTGTTACGTTGGCTAGCTTCCACTGATCAGGCATAGTTCCAGACTGCAAGGATTTATTGAATAGTAATGTCAGTGGTTTGGAGAGTTCATTCTTAGCTTCCTTTAGAACTCTAGGCGAGATTGTATCAGGTCCTGGCGTTTTATTTACCTTGAGTTTATCTAAACAATTCAATACTTCTCTCTCTGTAACGGTGATATTGCTTAGAACATCTGAATTATCAATCTGAATCGGGCAAGTAAGAGAGAGAGAGAGAGAGAGAGAGAGAGAGGAGGGGGAGATAGGAAGCAGGAAGCGAGGCAAACCTATCGTAAACATTTATGCAAGTAAGAGCGATAAATGAGAGCGTATGTTAGTAAGATCGACAAATGATACAAATAATGTAGTGGTGTGTAGGTGTAGTGTGTAGTGGAGGTGTGTGTGGTGTAGGTGATCTGTCGGTGTAGCAGTTGTGCACCCAGTGATGATTTTTAGGGCTTTGTTTTGAATGATTTGTAAGGTCTTGTGATGTGTTTCAGCTAGGTTAGAAGCCCAGGCAGGGCTTGTATACTCCATCACTGATCTTATGTATTGTTCGTAAACTGTGGTGGTCATTTCTTTTTTGTGTCCAAATTTTGTATGGGCAAGTAACTTGAGGACGTTAAGTCTGGGTGAGAGAGTCTGGTGGTCCGCGGTCGCGAGCGGACGTCCCAGTGCCCGGCAAATCTGCGGCATTATTTTGGGGAACTCTAGTCGGTCCCGGTGATTGTGTGCCGCGTCGGTGGTTCAGCGGCCTCTCCCAAATGGCTTCATCCCCTTCCTCCATGCTGCCCTGCTCTACCTTTGTCATCTTCTGTTCGTCTGTCTGTGCCGGCTTCGCTCTGCGCCATCTTCCTTCCCTTCTGGTTGGTGGGGGCTGGTGCTTCCCTGGCTTGCCCGCTTGATGGACGCGTCGCCCACGATGTTCGGCTCTGGTATCAGCAAAATCCTCGGCTTTCTTCAGGGTTCCTTTGTGGGTCCCACCTTCCCCGTCGGTGCGAGGGCCGCCTTCAGCCTCGGAGATTTGTGTTGACCCCTCCGTCCTCGTCTCTCACTTCACCACGTGTCTTCTTCCTGCCGTGTGCCATCGTTCATCTTCCCTTCCATCCTCCTGTCCTGGGAGTGTTGTTACCCTTCTGCAGCCCCCTCTGGGTCCTTGACGGTTGAGCCTCCTTCCTGGGAGGCCGCTGCGGCTTTGATCGACTCCGTGTCAGGGTAATAATGCTCAACAATAATGACGCAAGGGTGGTGTAAGCTTAATTAATATCAAATGAAAACACGATTATGCAGGACCTTTCCGGTATACCAGTTTTTTTTGGTTACGTTTTGATGGCATCAGTAGAAGTGAAAGCGTTAAATGAGATAGCGTTAGGGCCATTCCTTGCTACGGGTTCTAAGCTGTTTACAGTTGGTTAGTGCCTCAGAGATATGAGGATACGCTTCTTCACTTATTATGGCATATAGTAAATTAGTTCATTAAATTTTGGCGGACGTCTTGTAGTTGGAGGAGTAATTGAGATAGCCACCACCGATTTTATAGATAAATAACATTCCAAAACTGAGGAACATCCTATAATGATCGTGAAATTAAAGTGAACAAGCTTACAAGTATTAAGAAAGGGTTGGGAATACATTACAATGAAAATACTAAATAGGATTGTAATAATTATGGTGAGCAAAGATGCATGGTATATACAACTAGTAAAACGAAAATAATGCCTTGTGCTGCTTTATGTATTATATAAATGTGCTTAACACCTTACGAGCGGCCTAGGCGGTATATAATATGTAGCCACCAGCGGGGTGTTTTTAGCCAAAATAGGGCTGTTTACGTGATAATTTTCATGCCTAAATAAGACCCAGAGCGTAAAACAAGTATCTATCCCTGAAAGGGCATAAACAGAGCTTTCCAATGACACCATAACGATCCTTTTATGATGGCTAGTTTTCTTGCAACAACCGCGCAACGCGAGTGCAAAAAGCATGTAATTCGGCACTTTCCCCATACAATTCCGTATATAGCGAGTGAGAGAGGGAAGGAGGAGGTGGGATTCGTGTCAGTAGGTTCGCCGCGGTGGTCTGGAGCAGTCATACGCTCGCTACTCTCCTGCCACCACTTGTCTCTCTCTCTCAGCAACATTACGTGCTGAAATTGCCACACGACCTATGTCGAGCGCCGCCAGATAGTCCAGATTTATTATACTCGACTTATGTTGCGCCCCGACAGTTATGGGTTAAGGTAGTTAGTCTTTCCCTCTTCCTATGACTTAAATTGCTTCAAACTCCGTGTGTCCAGGCATTTTGGCTCGAACGTCCCTTGATTTTGGCCCTGTCACTCTTTCAACTATGGGGGGGGGTACTCGCTATAGGCAGTTATGCCTTTTGCCTCCCTCAATCACATAGAAAAAAAAAAAAAAAAAAAAAAAAAAGAGAAGTTCATAATATCATGACATAGGCAAGAGTAGACTTCGAATGTTTGAGATATAGCTACTAACAATCTAGAGAAAGATGAACCAGGAGATATACATAAAGCTTGATAAATTAACTGTTAACAGATTACAGAAAACAGGAAGAGATTAAAGGCGAAAAAGATAAACGGGAGCAACGAATTATCAGTCCTCATTAATAATTTAATCCCGTTCTCAAAAAAACAGGGAGAATTTTCATTTATGTAAATATATATACCCTGTGATTTCGTATACTATTGAACAGTAAATTGTGAATAACATAAAGCTTAAAGGTGGGGGCTCATGGGTTGAGGTAAACATGGACAAATAATCACCAACCTGCATATAATTATCTTGTAAACTGCAATGTCACTGAAATAATGATTAACAATGGTATAAAGGATTTTGTGGATCGTCTATACCGGGCCTGTGACGTCACAAGAGTGTAAGTCCACCATCCAGTCTAGGCTAAGGATACTGGTGTGACGTCACTCTGACGTCACAGGCCCGGTATAGACGATCCGCAAAATCCTTTATACTATTGTTAATAATTATTTCAGTGACATTGCATTTTACAAGATAATTATATGCAGGTTGGTGATTATTTGTCCATGTTTACCTCAACCCATGAGCCCCCACCTTTAACAACAAGGTCAGTATCTAAAAGATGATTGAAAAAGGAGGAGCTGCAGCATTTCCATGTTTATTGTTGTCAGAATTGTTGTACGAAAAAAACACACTTTGTATGGAATATATACGCAAAAATTTAATTTATGGGGCTTTCAAACTATTGCACGTAACATAAAATTTCTTAATTCAATATTTCTTTAGGTTACCAATAATACAATCTTGACAAATATTGCCAATCAATAATATAAGGTCCATAGATTTCTTAATATATTTAGTTACAAACCGACTTTACAATAGCATTATTGGTAACTCTAGATATTATACATCCTTATTAACCAATAAAGAGGGTAATCTTAATCTTACTAAATAATTGACTCACACAAAACCTATAGAGCGAGACTGAAATAAAAGTATGGTAATTTTAAAGTTAGTAGATAATTTTGCTATGTTAGTGAGACAAAAGGCAGAACTGCCTGTGACGAGTGCCTTCCCCATAGTTGAAAGAGTGACGGGGCCAAAATCAAGGAATGTTCGAGCCTAAATGCCTGGACACACGGAGTTTAAAGTAATTACAGTCATAGGATGAGGGGAAAATGGATTCAGGGTAGAGCATTCCAGAGCTTAGCTGTTGAATAGGGGGAAAATTGGGAATATTGTTTCACTCTTGGGTTGGAGAGTTGCAAAGAGTAGGGTGGGATTGTGTTGGAAGACGGGTTCTACGTACTCTTCGTAGAGGAGGTGGTATACATTGAAAGAGGGTTAGGAACACTGATTATTGTAATATCGGTAGAATAGCGAGAGAGATGCAACTTTGCGACGAAGAGAGAGAGATCGCAGAGAGTCAGGGAGTGGACATGAGTTAATGAGACGAAAGGTTTTCTTTTCTACTTTGTCAAGAAATGCTGTGTGAAAGGATCTTCCCCACACATGTGAACAATACTCAATACATGGACACACTGTGCCTCTGTACAGAGCAAGAAGCTGTGCCGGGGTAAAGAACCCCCGGAGACGATTGAGCATACCCAGCTTCTGGAAAGCTGTTTTAACAAGGGTGGTAATATGATCTTTCCAAGTGAGATCAGGAAAAAAGGAGACACCGAGAATACTGAGAGACGATGAAAGGTTGATTTGTGTATTGTTGAAGTATAAGGGAAAGTCCTGTGAGAGTTCTTGATGAGTAGATAAATGGAGAAATGGGTTTTGGAAGCACCAAAAGCAACAATATATTTTCTGCCCCAAACGGGAATTGTTGATAGGTCAGAAGATAAGTGTTTTATGGAATCATCACGTGACTTTTTGAGAGATTGCTTGCTGGGGGGTTCTGAAAAACTAGTTGAATAGTGTAAGGTAGAGGCATCAGCATTATGAATGAATAGATGATAGTTGATAGATTGAGGAAGTGAAAGATGACCGTCCATAACTGCAGCTATGGAACGGCCAGGAAGGGAAATTGAGATAAAGGCACAAATTGCGGGACAAAAACTAAAGGTGGGTAGTTTAGAAGTTAGAGATTTGTGCCAGACTCTATTAAAGAACTTAGATATGTCTAGCACAATAGAAAAGGTTTCACCGAAAGCATGAAAGGAGGATGACCAAAAGTCAGTAAGATATGAAGGAAGATCACTAGTAGAGCGACCCCTAAGGAAGCCATACTGGCGATCTGAAAGTAGAATACATGGGCAGAGAGATGCTTAAGAAATTTCGAAGTAAGAATAGTTGCCAAAACTTTAGAGATGCAAGAAATGAGAGCAATTGGATGAAAGTTGGAGGGTTGAGAGCGATCACCCCTTCTTTGGGATAGGTTGAATGAGAGCAAACTTCCAGCAAGAAGGAAAGACATTAGAGGAGAGACAGAGACGAAAGAGTTTGCCTAGGCAGAGCACGGAAGCACAGTTTTTTTTAGTACAACAGGAGGAACACCATCACGCTTTCTTAGTATTAAGCCCAGAGAGGGTAGAGAGCACATATTTAACACCTAACGAGCGGCCTAGGCGGTAAATAATATGTAGCCACCAGCGGGGTGTTTTTACCCAAAATAGGGCTGTTTACGTGATCATTTTCATGCCTAAATAAGACCCAGAGCGTAAAACAAGTATCTATCCCTGAAAGGGCATAAACAGAGCTTTCCAATGACACCCCAACGATCCTTGTATGACCGCTAGTTTTCTTGCAACAATCACGCAACACGAGTGCAAAAACCATGTAATTCGGTACTTTCCCTAAACAATTCACTGTGTAGCGAGTGTGAGAGGGAGGAGGAGGGTGGGATTTATGTCAGTTGGTCCACCGCGGTGGTCTGGAGCAGTCATACGCTCGCTACTCTCCTGCCACCACTTGTCTCTCTCTCTCAGCAACATTACGTGCTGAAAATGCCACACGACTTATGTTGTGAGCCGCCACATAGTCCAAATTTCTTTCACTCGACATATGATGCGCGCCGCCAGTTAAGGGTTAAAAGATATTAGGATATTAGGTATAATTAGGAGAGAGGGGCTTGGAGAGGGAGGAATAACACCGGAATCATCCAAGGTGGAGTTTTTAGCGGAAGTTTGGGTGAAGAGTTTAGCTTTGTCAGAGGAAGAAGTGACGGTAGTGCCGTCAGAGTGGAAAAGGGGGAGGAAAGATGAAGAAGAACAATTGGTGGAGTGGTTTTTGGCTAGATACCAGAAAGCTTGGGAAGAGCTTAGAGTTGGATAGTTCAGAGAGAGGTAACCTGACCAAGATTCGAACCAACTCACTCCAGTTATATTTGGAAGAGCTGGGCACCATAACCACTCGGCCATGAGCATATGGCTGAGTGGTTATGGTGGGTCTGGTCACCCGTATCTGGAAAGGGAAAAGGGAACGACAAGACTACAATAACTACCGTGGTATTACACTGTTTAGTGTGCCAGGCAAGGTTTTCTACCATATTTTGCTGGTGCAAATCCGAAGCCACCTGCTAAAGGAGCAGAGACCTAAGCAGATTCTTGTGCTTTGGGTACTCGTGAAACACCGACTTCAGTTTCAAAAAGGGCTGCTTGCAGTATATGTTGATCTAAAGAAGGCATTTGACTGAGAGACACTCTGGGAGCTACTACCTTTATGCAGGATTGAAGGCCTGGTATCTAGAGTCTATACAGGAACAGAGAGTGCTGTCAAGTCTGGTGGGGGAGGGTCCTCCTTCTTTCCTGTGAATTAACCCTTTTGCTGCGGCTAGGTAGTACTGGATCGTGTAGGCCATTGCGGGCATAATACGACAATTTGCGCTATATAGAACTCGCTCTAGAAGGCGAAATATCAATCAGATCGATGCAAAATGGTGTTGAACATGTCGGGCCGGTCAAGCTCTCCCCATAGAAGGCAACCTGGGTGGTGTGGTATATAGGCGATACAAGATCAAGAGAGGGATTATTGTGTGCTAGCTGCATGCTGGTTGGCTAACCTAAGACTAGCTCTGGTAGGCTGGCCGGACGCAGGAGTGGGCGGGGCCTCTGCGTCGTTCATCTGCGTGTGTGGAGGGGGCATTCCTGGGGGCATCATGGGGGGCCTCGCTGTGGAAGGGCGTGCCGAGGGTAAGATCTGGCTGTATTCCGCTTGTGTGTTTAAAGTAGGTTGGTATGTTTGTATATATATAGCTTCAAGAATGAATAGGCGGCGTGAGTCTATTTCTTTATCAAGAATAGAGGTATGTTTATCTAAGTCGGGTCTGGTGAGTTCCTGATGGTGTGGGGATGTGTGGTAGTGGTCCTTGATAGCTCCGGCTTGAAGGTGGAAGGTAAGGCGACGTGACAGACGAGTCCTTGTCAAACCGACATAAGTGTGAGGTCCACAGTCCTCACTGTTACAGGTGTGTCGGTATATGACATGGTCCTCTTGTGACAGTTTCTTAGCGGTAGCCGGCCTGTTGCGAATGACTAGTTGTGATGTTTTCCTCGATTTGTAGTATATGGTGAGTTTAAGGTGTTGGTCAGGGTTCGTAGTTTTAACGTTGTTGCTGATAATGTCTCACATTATGTTTTCGTCTGTTTTGTGATCTGAGGACATGTGGTTTTTATAGTAAATTTTTATGTATTCAGTGTTTGTATTAGTAGGCATGTCGTTTTTGTACCATGTTTCAAGGTGTTTGTTGATGGTGTGGGCGATGTCCGAGTTACTGTACCCATTGTTTACAAGCACCTGGGTGAGCCTCTCGAGTTCCTTGCGAGTGTCTCGCCAGGAGGTGCAGTGTGATAGGGCTCTCCTGACGTAGGCGGCGATGGTGGATCGTAAATATCGCTGGGGGCATTCACTTTCGCCGTTGAGACATAATCCGTTGTTGGTGGGTTTGGTGTAGACAGTGGTGGTAAAGCCTGAGGTGTTGTTGTTGTTTACGAGGACATCAAGGAAGGGGAGATGACCGTTAGAGGACTCCTCGAAGGTGAAGTTTAGACTGGAAGAGGCGATGAATCGTTGTTGAAGGTCACGTAGCTCCTGTGGGTCCTTCACACGCACGAAGATATCGTCCACATATCTGCAGTAGACGGAGGGGCGGTTGGTAGTCAGGAGCTCTTCTTCGATGGTGCCCATGTAAAAATTGGCAAAGAGGACTCCTAGGCGACTGCCCATTGCCACACCATCAATCTGCTGATACATGTCACCTCACGGGCAGGTGAAGGGTGCCTCTTTGGTGCATATTTCCAGCAACATCTTCAGGGCTGTTTCTGGGGGGTCTAAGGGCGTGTTGTCTGGGCAGTGGTAGACTCGATGTAGGATGAGCTCAATGGTGTGGTCCACAGGCACGTTGGTAAAGAGAGTTTCTACATCTAGGGAGGCGATGATATGGTCGTCAGTAGAGGAGGCATCTCTTAAAATCTCCAGGAAGTCAGCTGACGAGGAAAGACTGTACTGGCTGGGGGTGTAGGGGGTTAGAAGTTTGTTCAAAGTCTTGGCAATTTGGTAGGTGGCGGTAGGGATCTGGGAGATGAGGGGGCGAAGGGGGTTACCTGGTTTGTGGGTTTTGACTGTGCCGTAAGCGTACCCAGGGGAGAAGTCACCGATGAGTTTTTTAAGGTGGATCCCTCCTGTCTTTGCGTTAATGGCGGTGATGGTGGTGTTGGTTTTCCGCTTTATTTCTTCGGTGGGGTTACGGGTGATTTTCCGGAATTTTGTAGAGTCGCTTAGGATGTGATCCATCTTCTGCAGGTATTCATCTTTGTCGTGGATGACCAGGCTGGCAGCTTTATTGGCTCGTCTGATTATGATATTATTATTTTCACGAAGTTGTTTAGCCGCTAAGATGTGGTTTTTGTTGATTAATCCGCTGTTGTGGGAACCACGTGTTTTAGCGGCTTCGGCTAGTAAGGTCGGTTGTAGGTGGGTGAGGTTGTGAGTTTCCCATCCTTCTCCAGTTTTTGGATGTCGTCCAGGAGAATCTCGATCTCTAGTCGTTTTCGGTGTGGTCGGATTTAGAGGTGTAGTGGCAATTGAGTCCTTTGTTGAGGAGTTCTTCTTGGTCGGGGGTCAGGTCCGTGTTGGTGAGGTGCCCCCAGGAATGCCCCCTCCACACACGCAGATGAACGATGCAGAGGCCCCGCCCACTCCTGCGTCCGGCCAGCCTACCAGAGCTAGTCTTAGGTTAGCCAACCAGCGTGCAGCTAGCACACGATAATCCCTCTCTTGATCTTGTATCGCCTATATAAACTCGACTTATCACCTTCTAACTTTACTTCTTGATAATGATGGATGCGCCCATTGAAACGTCGGAACCATTTGCAAACCTCCTTTACTAACTTCCTAAAAATACCAGAAAAACTATACGAAAAATTGAGAGTATCAATAAAAAACTCAATAATGCAAACTGTGCCTATTATTTTAATCTAACCTGCCTGAAAGAAAATATCCTCCCTGGCTACACTAATATATATATATATATATATATATATATATACTGTATATACTGTATATATATATATATATATATATATATATATATATATATATATAATTTATATATATTCTGACATACGGAGCCCTGTATGTTAATTTAAGAGTTAGAATTAGAGTTGAAGGAGTGTCAAACTACCCAAGCGGCGAAGCAGACTAGCGAGCGAACCAGCGAGTGGGAAACCAGCTCGTCCGCATACCAGCAAACAAGCCTTCACACCTGCGTGCGTCATAGGGGACCCTGCAAACTACTTCGATGACCCGACGCTATGATGTATGATCGACGCCAGGAGACCCCATTGGTCCACGCACCTGCTATGCAACTCGAGGAGCTATGATAGGGGCGCGCACCATCACTCGCCTCCTGATTCGTTCCTACACCATCATTGTTTAGTATATAAGACCCGAGTAGTGGGCATTCAAATCAGTCTCATTTGGAGTTGGAGAAGGTGAACTTGCAGCTGGAGGAAGACGGGGTGAAGTATTATAATGGGATTGTGACTGTCAGTCAGATTATATAAGTGTGTGTTAAGTGTGTTCGGTGTAAATACTTACGTTATGTTGGTTAGTGAGATATGTGATTGGGAATTAACGTTAACGCTATTATTATGTACTTAACTATTTTAGTTGACTAACTTGTGGACTAAAGCAACTCTTTAAGTAATTGGGTTATGATTAAAGTAATACTATTGTTTTATATTAATACTTACGAGTTCTTTCATTTTCTTTTAATTAAGCTTACATTGCTTAACGGTGCTTAGTACGGTGATGCTATTGTCTCATATTAGTAATATCGCCTTAGACTAACATGGCTGTGTTAATATTACTTCTAGTGATTTCCTAAGCTGAAGAAAATTCTTTTAGCTTCAAAATATTATTTTTGCTTTTCATATTATTTGAGTGAGACCTGAATCGAATCTATGAAGCGATCCTGTAACTTAATTTACTCATAATCAAACCTCAATGTTACGTGGTTAAGAAATACATTTAACTAATTATTAAATATATATATCTAACTTTTTATGTGACTTTGATATAAATCCTGATGATATTAATAATATAAAACTGTTAACGTAAGACAAGAACCAAGAATAATTACATTAAATATAAATAAAAGGACATATAAGAAAACTATCTATTCATTTCAAATAGGGTAAGAGACAGAAATATTCTTACTTTAATATTTATCTTTCAAGACTTTTTATAGAATTAATAGTCCTTCTTTAGATATACTTCTTCGGTTCATAACCATAGCCTACTAAGCTTCGGTTAAATAATAATTATTTATAAATACTACATGACTTTAATTAGTTTCAGTATTTTTCATAAATAAAGAGTATCAGTCAATAAAGGATACTAAGTCCTAAGATCCAAAAGGAAAGGAAGCAACAACAGGAAATACTTTTATTAGATTTTACTTTTGTTTTGCCTTCAGCTGACTGATACCTTAATATATATCTCTGTGCTATCTAGATTCATCAAGTTAACCACTTGAGGATGAAGATACGTAACAATATATATATATATATATATATATAATGTTTCAAAGTAAACTAGATATACAACCGACACACAGTTTGTGCTTATGTTCCAATAGCGAGAGAGAGAGAGAGAGAGAGAGAGAGAGAGCTAGCAAGTTGCCTATAGCGCGTTTATCATGCTACACACACTGCCTCTACCTAATTTTATCAAGGCTTATGGTATTATGCATAAAAATTCGTTATATTACTATCACAATCGAAGGTGGGTAAGTTAGATGTTAGACAACTTATTTATTATGGCATTACCAAAGTTTACATTAATTGTTCTTCATATAATAATTCACACTCCAGCCACAGGTTTCTTTGTAATCCACCACCACCCCTATCGTGCACTACTGCTAGGTTGCCCTGTATAGTTTGTCACCCCCACTTTGTATCTTGATCTCTTTATGCATGTTCTGTCTCGTGCTCGTCTTCTACCTTTCATGTAACGTTTTTTCCCCATAGCTTCGTATCGTTTTGGACTTTGCCTAGCTTACCTCTGCCGTTGTAATCATGAGTTTTAGTGCCACATAGTGTTCATGGGCTCAGGGTGTTAAACCGGAGCAATTTTGTGTGAAGATGTTAATGAATATGAGGAGTACAAGCAAATTAACATGGAATAGCATTGCTTTGGCCATTTTATCACTTCCGAAGACATGTTATGAACTATAAACCATACTGTTGTATTTACATATACAATAATAAACACTAATAATAATGGAATCGGCTCTCGTTTGACACCTTGCACCATGGTGCTAGTCCTTATAGTAATACAAATAAAAATAATAATAATAATAATAATACCCTCTCCCCTCCCCCATCTACGATTCTTGAGGTAAAAACACACAGTTTCATATGTGAGGATGTCTTTGTTTCAATTTGCTACAACTTTAGCAGTATTATGTTTCATTAATACCAGCAATCCAATATTGTGCAATCAAAATACCACAGAATATTCAAAACACAAAATTATGTTTTCATAGTAAAGTAATTAGCCAACCACTTCCCTCCACCCCCACCTCGCCGCTAGTTCCCCCTCTCACTCCTGTACCCTCCTTCCCCCTCCCTCGCCTCCCTCCTTCCACCCCATACCTTCACCTCCTACCCCCACACCATCACTGTTACTAGATAATTTATGGGCACTAATTGTGCTGCCCTCTATTGAGGTCTTGGACAGACCAAGGCTGTATCTGTTTCATCTGTCCACAACTGTACATGCTAAGATTGGTATGCAGGATTCGAAACTGCATAATAAATCGTAGGCTTTTGCAGTATTCTTTAACTGTCTTCGTGGCACAATGCATAAGTGTGTTGATTTTCGGTGTGAGCATCCTAGGTTCGAATCCCCGGACTGCTACATGTGTTTGTTAATTTCAGTAATCGAGTTTAGGAGTAGAGTTGGTTAGTGGAGAGAGCATATTAATTGATTAAGGTTCAGTAGTAGTTTATCGAGAGGCCTTCCCTAGGGTTAAGTGCCCCATTAATTACCATTTCCATTCACCTATGCATAGCCTCCGATAGTGCAGTTGGGATATTGTACATGCTAAGATTGGTATGCAGGATTCGAAACTGCATAATCAATCGTAGGCTTGTGCAGTATTCTTTAACTGTCTTCGTGGCGCAATGCATAAGTGTGTTGATTTTCGGTGTGAGCATCCTAGGTTCGAATCCCCGGACTGCCACATCTATCTATCTATCTATTGCCTGAAGCCGTGATCCCCAAAGGGGTGGCCACGAACGAACCGCCCCCATGCACCTCTGTCCCCAGTCAGTCGACGCTCCTCCCCCCAACCAGCACCGCCTTCGTTCATGTACTTCCTCACTCCATTCTTCCACCTCTCATTCAGTCTACCTCTCCCTCTCTGTCCCTCCACCTCGCTCTCGTACACCCTCTTAGTCATTCTCTCGCTTTCCATACGTTCCATATGGCCGAACCATCTCAAGTTGTTCCTTTTCACACTTTCCAGCACATCTACCTCCACACCACACCTCCTTCTTACTTCCTCATTAGTCTGTCTATCCCTCCATGTAACTCCGCACGCACTCCTTAAGTAATTAATTTCCACTGCTCTCACTCTTGGTCTGAGTCTCTCAACCAACGTCCATGCTTCGCTTCCGTACGTCAATGTCGGGATTACCATATTGTCATGCAAGGACTTCTTCACTTCGATACTGACCACCCTATTTCTTGTTACTGCTTTTAGCGTTCCTACAACCCTCTTCCCCTGTTGTACCCTATCCCGCACTTCTTCATCCATAGTCCCATCTTTACTCAACACACTGCCCAGATACTTAAAATAGTTGACGATCTCCATAGCCTGACCGTTCAGCTTCACCTCACACTCTGTGACTTCACCCCTTTGGAAGACCATAACCTTGCTCTTCCCCGCATTTACCTTCAAATTCCGTTTTTCGCACACTGTTCCAAATTAATTTACCAGACCCTGCAACTCCCATTCATTCTCACTCATCAGAACTGTATCATCCGCAAACAGCAGTATACGTAGCTTCCACTGCCACATGTGTTTGTTAATTTCATTAATGGAGTTTAGGAGTAGAGTTGGTTAGTGGAGAGAGCATATTAATTAATTAAGGTTCAGTAGTAGTTTATCGAGAGGCCTTCCCTAGGGTTAAGTGCCCCATTAATTACTATTTCCGTTCACCTATGCATAGCCTCCGATAGTGCAGTTGGGATTTTGTACATGCTAAGATTGGTATGCAGGATTCGAAACTTCTTAATAAATCGTAGGCTTGTGCAGTATTCTGTAACTGTCTTCGTGGCGCAATGCATAAGTGTGTTGATTTTCGGTGTGAGCATCCTAGGTTCGAATCCCCGGACTGCCACATGTTTTTATTAATTTCATTAATCGAGTTTAGGAGCAGAGTTGGTTAGTGGAGAGAGCATATTAACCCCTTCTCTACCGCTACGTCTTTTTAACTTTCTTCTGGCTATTATTAGACGCTTATATTCAGTTTCAAAAGACCCTCCAGCAATTAACAGGCTTCCAACTATCTCATGTAGCCCCTTTTGCTACATATACTTCTTAAACTGCACAAAATTGTCAAAACATAGAAAGAATAAAATTAAAAATACTTCGCCGGTACAGAAGGGGTTAATTCATTAAGGTTCAATAGTAGTTTATCGAGAGGCCTTCCCTAGGGTTAAGTGCCCCATTAATTACTATTTCCATTCACCTAGGCATAGCCTCCGATAGTGCAGTTGGGATATTGTACATGCTAAGATTGGTATGCAGGATTCGAAACTGCATAATAAATCCTAGGCTTGTGCAGTATTATTTAACTGTCTTCGTGGCACAATGCGTAAGTGTGTTGATTTTCGGTATGAGCATCCTAGGTTCGAATCCCCGGACTGCCACATGTGTTTGTTAATTTCATTAATCGAGTTTAGGAGTAGAGTTGGTTAGTGGAGAGAGCATATTAATTCATTAAGGTTCAGTAGTAGATTATCGAGAGGCCTTCCCTAGGGTTAAGTGCCCCATTAATTACTATTTCCATTCACCTATGCATAGCCTCCGATAGTGCAGTTGGGATATTGTACATGCTAAGATTGGTATGCAGGATTCGAAACTGCATAATCAATCGTAGGTTTGTGCAGTATTATTTAACTGTCTTCGTGGCGCAATGCATAAGTGTGTTGATTTTCGGTGTGAGCATCCTAGGTTCGAATCCCCGGACTGCCACATGTGTTTGTTAATTTCATTAATCGAGTTTAGGAGTAGAGTTGGTTAGTGGAGAGAGCATATTAATTCATTAAGGTTCAGTAGTAGTTTATCGAGAGGCCTTCCCTAGGGTTAAGTGTCGCATTAATTTCCATTCACCTATGCATAGCCTCCGATAGTGCAGTTGGGATATTGTACAGCTATTGACAAAAGTCCGTGAGGAAGATTTCTATAAGGAGATTACTGAGTGTTGTTGCAGGTAAGTGCTCAAAACAACTAATGGATGGCGCCACCATATGTTTCACATATCCTCCCCCACTCCCACCCTTCTCTCCACTAATCTTCGTTGCTTTGCTCCTCTTACCAACATGAGTCGCTTAACTTTCATCTCTCTCTCTCTCATATATATATATATATATATATCGGGATTCCTTCACGTGTGTCGTTTGGAGTGTAACAAAGTTTACTTGCAATTGAATGACTAGCTGGTATATATTATATCACAGTTGTTACATCAAGCGAGTTCAGTAAGTATGATTCCCACCACCTGTCCTCCTCCACTTAACACCTTTCTATACTGCTATGTTATTCTGATTATATTATGGGTAAATTAGTATAGTATTCAGCTTGGGAAGGACCTGTAGGCATCATAGGGATGCGAACACTATCTATTTATATATATTTTATCTTTGACGGTCACAGCTTGTTCCTAAACGTACTAGATTTATCTATTGATGACCAAAACAAAATGATACAATCCGTCACGGTATTTAGTTGGTTAATTAACCTTTTGAAGATGGTGATGCATTTTTACAGTATATTCTAGCTACCATTAGACGATTAGATGATCTGTGGGAGTTATAAGGGTAAAAACTATATTAATAAAGTAGACGTGCCGTTGTGCCCAAAATCAAAACGGCATACCCAACTCTGCGATGGGTTACCATCATCATTAGTAATACCATCATCAATAATACTATCACCATCATAACTACTGTTATCATCACTACAACTGTCACCATCATCACTACTAAACGGCACGTCTACTTTAGTACTACAGGTATTATACCATCATCTTACAATCATCATTACTACTATCACCATCATCACTATTACTCTCATCATTATCACTACTACTGTCATCATTACACCAACTTTCACCATCATCACTACTACTGTCACCATCACCATTACTACAGTATCAGAACTACTACTGATATAATAATTAATACTACTCCCACCATCATCACTGCTACTCTCATCATTAACACTACAACTGTCACCATCATCACTACTAGTCACTATCACTATCATCAGCACTACTACTGTTTTTATCATCACTACTATTCTCACCATCATCATTACTACTGACATCATCACTATAATGTTCACGATCATCACTAATATCACCATCACTAGTACTGTCACCATCGTCACTACCATCATCATCACTACTAGCATTACCACTGCAACTATCACCTTCATCATTACTATTATCAGCATCATCTTACATATAAGTACTGCTATCACTATCATCACTACTAATATGACCATCATCATTATGACTAGTGCTGTCACCATCATCACTACTACTTTCAGCATGACCACTACCGTACTACTGGCATTATCACTACACCTTGATATAGTGATTTCCAAGTAGGCCATATGACTTAAGAAGAAAGTAGTATTAATGTTTATGATTACATGTCGTGCAGCCAGTACCCATCATACATCAGCCAACCTTATTATAGCAACGTGGAATCTGGCGAGTTCGATTTCATTCGCTATGTTTGTGCGGGATATTTGAAATGTCCACAAATCATCTTTAAATGTGGAGTCATGCACGACACGCATATTTTGTTAAATGATTGATAGGAATAATGCAAAATAATTAGCCAAAATATAAAAAATAGTTGCAATCCATTATCTTCAATATAGATCAGACACGGATAATGACGGATTATGCAAAGTAATCGATAGGTGAGACCCTATGGTAGAGCAGGGGAATAATATGTTATATTTAAATTGTGATACAATTTGTATAAATCTATCTCACATTACACGTTTAACAAATTAATGCAAATTAAAACAAACAACAACATATCTACTGATTCTTACGTGCCTGCCTGTAAAAAATAATTGCTGAAGAGCAGATACACATATAATTATATGGAGTAAAATGAGTCCATATGTAACGTCATTTTCACCATATAAGGCATTGTTTTCTCTGGGTTAAATATATATACTTGCATGACCTGGCTTCGAAAGTTGTCATATTTGGTAACTTGTATCTACTATTAGCTTATATATAACCTGTTTAAAATACTTTTTATCAAGTTGTCTCCCAAGTCGTAGTGTGACACCCATATTGCAGACTTGGCTATTATATATTTCATTGTGTTAAATTCTACATGTCTATATCAATGTGAGGGCATTCCTCGAATCACCAAAAGGGATATAAACGCTATTATTTATGATACAGTATAGCATCTTTACCTACTCTAATAACTTGTGTAGGTTAACATATATTATCGATCAATATTATGATTTCATTAAACTAATACAATATTCAATTTTAATTTATATGCAGTGCAATCTAATAACATAATATTATACTCATGTAATTGACAACAGGACCCGCCGTTGGTCGACCATCCCCCTCTAACCTCGGAAACAAAAACTAACGTCAACTAAGCAACTATTCCTAGCCTAATCGGTAATCACACACACACGCACACACACACTCACAGACCACTGTTTGCCTCAATAAGCATTTTCATAGTGAATGTATTATTATAGAGGATTATTTTCATAGTGAATGTATTATTATAGAGGATTATTTTCATAGTGAATGTATTATTATAGAGGATTATTTTCATAGTGAATGTATTATTATAGAGGATTATTTTCATAGTGAATGTATTATTATAGAGGATTATTTTCATAGTGAATGTATTATTATAGAGGATTATTTTCATAGTGAATGTATTATTATAGAGGATTATTTTCATAGTGAATGTATTATTATAGAGGATTATTTTCATAGTGAATGTATTATTATAGAGGATTATTTTCATAGTGAATGTATTCTTATAGAGGATTATTTCATAGTGAATGTATTATTATAGAGGATTATTTTCATAGTGAATGTATATTATAGAGGATTATTTTCATAGTGAATGTATTATTATAGAGGATTATTTCATAGTGAATGTATGATTATAGAGCATTATTTTCATAGTGAATGTATAATTATAGGCCCTTAATTTCATAATGAATGTATTATTATAAAGGATTATTTTCATAGTGAATGTATTATTATAGAGGATTATTTTCATAGTGAATGTATTATTATAGAGGATTATTTTCATAGTGAATGTATTATTATAGAGGATTATTTTCATAGTGAATGTATTATTATAGAGGATTATTTTCATAGTGAAATGTATTATTATAGAGGATTATTTTCATAGTGAATGTATTATTATAGAGGATTATTTTCATAGTGAATGTATTATTATAGAGGATTATTTTCATAGTGAATGTATTATTATAGAGGATTATTTCCGGTTGCAATCAATAATGAACACTTAGTATGGTTACTGAATCTTTACTTTACTGAGTATATGTAAGGCACTTGATATACGTATATACTGTATATATATTGCCGTATGTGTGAGTGTATGTATTCGTGTGCGTTTGCATATGATCGTGGCGTGGTATAGTGCATGTACTTGTTTATGAAATATATACAAATAATTATAAATTGTAGGAAAACAAATATACAGTCTTCAAGGTATATTTGGTTAAACGTTGTATACATTTTAGTTAAATATTTTACAATTATACATTGCACTGTAAATACAGAAAATTAAGCACCAATGCATATCACATAATTATGCCGTATGACTGTTAGGATCCAAATTATTTTGTCTATTCACCCATGCGCTGGAGAAGCCTAACTAGTAATATGTGCATAGTCTCAACATTTTATGAAACAAACATTATATATGCAAACCAAAACTCCTATATAATCATTGCTACTGTTTCGTTCTCCTCTTAAACTGTTGCTCAACTCGCCATTCTAAACACGTGGTTAGATAATATATGTGGAAAACTGAAGTCTAACATTAATAACGTGTATATTAGCACAACCCTGTGTAACATTTACATTTATCATTCAGTATAATGGTTCATGTATTATATGACTGTCTAGATGGTTTTCATGTTGGTAATTTGTGAATATGATCACAGTATACTCTAACTACCATTATAACACAGGTCATTGTGTGCAAACACAATGTTATCTACAATGAGAGATTTTACTACCATTTAACATTTTTACATAGCAGTTTACTAAACATTTATTGACAATAAACTTTATTTAATTTGGCCTATGTCTATGACTTCAAGATAATCGTATTATGATAGTAAAATAGTTGATAGAATACCGTAGGTATAATTATATGGTAATTCAAATCTCTATGTATCCCATGCCATCCAGTAAAATCATTGTAAGTTGGCCGAACATGAAATAGTGAAGCTGCCATCCGTATTTTGTGTTTCATAGTATTAACGATCTATTGTACTGCGAGATAAGGACGGAAATACTCTACCACCTCAGATTTCCATTACCTCACTGTAAACGTTTATGCTATTTTGATTTGTATTGTCTCAAGACAGAAAGGTGAAAATTGCATGGTCCATTTCTCCCCAACCTCAAAACCTCTGGAAATACCACACTTACACCTGTCCAGGCCTGCCACCTTGTGTCACGGAACAAACAAATATCCTCTATCTGTATTGTCCTAAACAATGTAATGGTTTTGACCCACTTACCATATCTTTCAATTCTAAACAAACTAACAGGTGCTTCATGTGCTTACTGTGAAGCTAGTTTATTTAGACAGATATGCATAACATAACTGTTGGTATGCCTGGAGACAATAATATATCCTTGTGACTTTCATTGGCAACCAGTATTATAGTTATACTAATTAATACACAAAGGATTACTGTGTTAATTGGATTTTGGTTTGCATAATTAACGTTTGTTTCATTAAATGTTGAGACTATACACATATTACTGCTTAGGCTTTTCCAACGCATGGGTGAATAGAAATCATTTTGATCATAACAGTTATATAATGCATACGGCATAATTATGTGATATGTATTGGTGTTTAATCTTCTATATTTACAGTGCAATATAATTGTATATTACACAACTCAAATATATTATAAATGTATATAAATATGCCTTGAAGAATATATATATATGTTCTTACAACTTATACTTATTTGTTTTTACTTCTAAGCAAACAATAATACATTATAACACGCCACAAGCATAATATTATGCAAACACACAGAATTGCACACATACGCGCATACGCAAACGCAGACAATGGCTAATATTGTATCCACTCACTGTTACATGAAGTGTTATGAATTATAAGATTATGATATGCATTGCAATTGCAGAGCATGTATTTAGTATTGCTACTAAATAATTAAATTAGTAATTGTTCAATATTGCAACTGTAAATATCCGTCTTTAATTATTATTATTAATATAATTATAATAATAATAATAATAATAATAATAATAAAATTAGTAATCATACTAATATTTATTATTATTAATGATAGAAGTAATACAAGTAGCAATAGTAAACATAATACAATTCGATAACATTATCACGAGCAATGCGTACTATTATCATTACCTTGTTAATTCTCACTATTTGCATTAGTACTATGATCATTATCAACATTAATACTTTTACTATTACTCGTAAATGAAAGGGGCGAGGGAACGCGAAGGTGATCCCGTTTCTAAGAATTGGAACTGTACACGTTTCTATTAAGGCTCTGTCTCGAGTCGGCCACCCCCAGCAATGGGGTATGTGGCTGAGTATATACATGCATGCATACATACTATCAGCATTGTAGTGTATACATACATTAAATTGATCAATAAGTTGGGCAAACTTCCAAAGGGCAAGGTCAAAGGTGAAGGCAAAATTATATTTTGTACGAATATGAAATGGTCATCCAATATATATATTATACTCTTGATTTATAGTTTTTTGTCACAAATCAAAGCCATATGACAGTTTTCTTACTGTTTTTCTCAAATGTCAACAATCCGATTAGTAGAATTGGGTATGCAATTATCTTTCCAAAATGCGAAAACAGTATTTATATTTTATTATCTGGGCATCAATCTATAAAAGATACTTGATAGTTTCATAGATACCGAGTTTAGAATATGATAAGTGTTACATTTCTGACAATGTGTGTGCGTGTGTGCCTAAAAGTTATATCCAATACAAATATCGTAATCATATCACATTCATCCCTCACATAATCCCATAATCTCTCTCTCTCGCTTCATTATGTAAATTAACAATACGTTACATTTAATTACAAGTTACATGGTGAATTTGTGATACTTTGAACTCTGTTTTGAATTAAACTACCACAAATACTAGATTAATAATGATACCCAATGTGTATTTTTGGCAGAAATGGCAACAGGAAGGGCCAATTCACCTGACGTAATCACCGACCGAGGGAGGATTATAGGAATGTGGGAGATTGGCACTCCAGTATCTGATATTGCAACAGCTATTGGGTTCTGTGAAAACACAGTTAGGAAATGGATCAAGAGGAGGGATCATTGACCACCAGACCAAGGAGTGGAAGGCCCCGCTTCACAACTAGAGAACAAGATGATCGCATCCTGGAGGCTGGGCAAAATAATCCCTTCGGATCGGCAGTGCAGCTAACCAACGATCTACAATTACCTTGCAGCTCCAGAACAACAACAAGACGGTTTCATGAGCAGAATTTGCACTGCTACATCCCAGCTAAAAAAGATGTCCTTACGGATGCACACAAGGATGCCCGACTGAGGTTTGCACAGCACTTCAGTGTCGTCGATGACATCTTTTGGAATAGAGTAATATTTACTGACGAAAAATGTTTTTCGTCAGTTGAACAAGGTCGCAGACATTGGTGGAGGGCTAGAAATACGAGGTATGCAGCAGAAAATATTCAACACAGGGCAGTGAGTGGTCGTGTTACGGTAAATCTTTGGGGATGGATGTGGGCTTACGGACCAAGTGAGTTGGTTAATACCAATGGTCGTTTTAATAGAGATGAATACATCACTATACTTGAGGATGTATTGTTACCAACAGTCCGGGCTATGGCCATCCCCGCACCTGATCCATTTATTCTAGTCCAGGATAGAAGTCCAATTCATACTTCTTGGATAGTCCGAGAATGGTTTAACCGACATCCAGAAATAGAGCTAATGGACTGGCCACCATACGGTTGTGACCTAAACCCTATAGAGAATATGTGGGGCATAATGTGCAATGAATGGAAAGTTGATGTGGCGAACCAACGAGCTGTCGAATGGAAAGCACATGAAGTCTGGGATGGAATACGTCGCCGGCCAAACATTTGCACGAATCTGGTTGCTTCAATGCCAAACAGACTGAGAGAGGTCATTGATGCAAATGGTGGATGGTCATCATACTGATGCATACCTCAATAATATGATATATCAAATAAAATATGGTTCTGTATTTCATTGTGTAGGTTCTTTACATATTAATACATCAAGTTCCTCTTGCTTAGGTGATTACATTAATTTAAATATGATTACTGATTAATTATATGTATAAATGCTCTCGAAATTGAATGCATAAATAAAATTATAGACATTTAGTTATCTTATAATTTAAGTGACTAGGATTTTCAAAAAAGAAAATCGAACAAAACATGATTAGATGTGATAATGTCACACTTATTAAGTGATAATACAATGCAACTCAAGCTGTCAAAGATTACACATAATGTGGTATCAATTGACTATAGATCATATTAAAGTAAAATATATTGATTCATATTGATCTACCTAATTTCTTCCTTTGATATTTTGTCTTTTGTAAGCGTATATTATTAAATTCAAATCCATTTATGTGCTATTTTCTCAGGTAATATTTAGTGTACCGGTATGTATTATATATTGAGATCCCTTACATAATATTAAAATTGCAATTTATATTATTCTGCGTTATTATATAATGGCATTATTAATTAAAAAATATATGTAATACTATATTTAATAATATAAAAAATGCATAAATACAAATAAGAAAATGTATTAACCCTGGCATCTGTATTTGCAGAAGTAATTGAACTTTGCATATTGTGAGAAACAAAATTATATATAGATACGGGGTGAGAGTGTCATAAAGTGGAAAGGTAAAAACACGACAATGACCTTGCACGTTCAGGTGTTAAACAAAATGTGGCATCGAACAGAGTAAAGCATATTTATATTTAAACACGTTGACATAATTATTTTAAAATAGTTCAAATCATGCTATTACATCTTGAAAGTATTTATTTATGCCTTAAAGAACGAGAAGGCATTACTCAAGCTTTATAAATTTGTCACATGTTAGCCGGAATAAATCAAACTAAGGCATAATTGCATTGAAGTAATTATTCTAAATTAGTTTAAAATGCCTTGCCTACAAGAAATTTTTCCTAAGCTTATAAATATCGTCTAAGGTTAACCTCTTCCTTACCGAGGATGTATTTTGTGTTATTCCAGCTATATTTGGACGATTTTAGGCAGCTTAGGAGGATACTGTGATAGTTAATATGAATAATCAAGATAGTTTGAAGCCTGTAAATTGAATCACGTCCTCCCTACGCTGGATAAAATCGTCCAATACTATCCAGATTATAATGACAAGGACAACTCGGTACTAAGGGGTTAACCAGATTACTATTAGAAATACATTAAATTTAATATTTATCCCTCCTTTATCCCCAAAGTTATGGCAGTCATATTGACTGCCATTAGCGTATATATATATAATTATATATATTTAGTGAATGTGTAGGATATTCATGTTGGCGAGAGTAGTACAGCAGTTGAGGGTACTGGTGGAGGGGTGGAATAAGGTTAAGGGGGAGGGGGAGGCTAAATGAAACATAAGGTGGCGCCATCCATTGGATGTTTTGGGCACTTACCTGCCACGGCACCCAATAATCTCCCTATAGAAATCTTCCTCACGGACTTTTGTCAATAGCTGTACATGCTAAGATTTATATGCAGGATTCGAAACTGCTTAATAAATCGTAGGCTTGTGCAGTGTGGTAAACTATCAATGGAAGTTAAATATTACTAAGCTATAATGAATCAAATAAATCAATCTAAATGAATACTACTCCATATCTAAATTGAATTCAATCTGAAACAAGCTAATTTATATCCAAAGGTCTCACATAATAAATTTATATATAGGGTAAGGTTATAAGGGTTAATATTAGCCAGGAATTAACTCACCAATAGTTCCACGTGGCAATGAGGCAAGGGAGAACGTTTACCCAATATGGCGGTGGACAATGGGGAACGAGACTTGGGTCCCAAGACTCGAGTCAAGTTAAAGAAAGAATAAATTATTACATGGGAATGGACATGAATATTACGCTTATCTATCAGTCAGTCATGGTTTCGATGAGAGTGTCGTGATGGTGTAGCTGTGTGTGTATTGTGATTAGAGGCACAATAGCTCGATCAACTGAGGGCGGAAATTTAGATGTTAACTGGTTGGTGTTCATGAAGGCTCTGGCGTACCTCAAAAGCACACCTTGCTGCCTTGGCAAACCGCCAGGAGCCCAAATTATCGTACCGCATTTAGGTTGCTCTATACGATAAATTATATTAATATATACGATAAATTCATATATACTACATAAGACCATGGCAATATTGCTTAATAGCATATTAGGCCTTTTATAACTTAACTTATTTACAATCTTATAATATACGATCTACTCGTTCTACGTCGTACTGTAGGAGAGATCGTGACGTCACAGAGACATACGAGATCACAAAAGTCATATTCTATCGTATTTATACGATACACTCCCCCCACAAAAAAGACCTGAACCCCACCTTAAACCTAAAGTTGCCCAGAGGCTATCTTCTGACGCCACAAGTCGACGGCGCCAGCAGCAGCCCGTCTGGGACGCGTCCCGGTCCGAGAATGATCACCATCAGTAAGAGGTGAGTGTTACGAACTGGCACTCAGGTACACAAGGGCTCTCAATCAGGACTCGAATACGGCTCGCTGCCACAACGGAAACACACGATCCCAACCCCTGAGTACTGCCAGCCGAACAAAAAACACCAATACCCTCCAGAGTTCAATCTGCTATAACGGGGTATACAAGAACTCGGTACTAGTGTTCAACAACAGACTAATAAAGAGACAGGAATTATCTAGTCTGGTCAACAATCAAACAATGAAGTAAGAAACAACAACACCAAAGAATAGTGTTGGCCGAAGCCGAAGTAATCCACCCTTGACTATGAACTTAAGAAGTCCTCCACCCTCTACTTCGGATCGGCACTATTAAGTTACGTTAATTAATAGTCCTTAAGCATCGAGCAAGGAATCTTCTGAAAAAAGTTAGATGCTTCTCGGATGCTCGTAAGAAGTACGTATCGGATTTTGAACAGTAATTCAATAAGCAAAAACACTGGCAATTAAATAATATTAAAGCCTTAATTTGGCATAAGAATAATTAAAAGAATATGCAATAGTAAATGGCAAACATTAAAAGGAAGTACTCCGCAAATGCAACGGCAATAGCCTACTCGGATTGTGCTCGTGGGCCACTAATCACTAAAGTAGCCAAGCTTGCAACACATGAAATCAATAGTGCATAAACAATATCATACATAAGGAAAGCTTCAATACTATTCTGTATCTACTAATCGAGTAAAGTCTAGCTGGGGTACTGTAGGCAAAAAGGTAGCAGTGACTGAGCAAAAATGGCTCGTAGCCTAGCGAAGTCCTCACGACTGTTTAAAGTATTACATTAAAACTAACAAGTGCACTTTGAGAAATCCAGATCCCGTGTATCTGGTTTTCTCCCGGCTCCTTGACAAAGTAAAAACAAACTGTTAATAAAATACAGGGTGGTTAGGCTCTTGCCCTCACGCACTGTAAATTATTAACTCAACACAGTCAGCCGCGAAGACAACCTAGGCTTCACTGAACCGAAACGAGTATGCAGGTTTATCGCTTGACCACTGCATCAAACAACAACTCGTAACACAGAAAAGCCTTACCCCAGTCTAGCATTACCTAGAGTAGCAGAAAACAGGAATAATAATAATAACACACAGGGAAATGCATATACAAGTGCAACAAACATAAATCAATCCTATTCTAAGTCAACCCTTCCAAAATAGGCTATCTAATAGGCAAGTATCTCGTGAGAACTCAAGCGATAATATGTTGGCTGACTAGCTCTGCACCAACGGGACCATGGAAGTTAAACAGGGTAGGGAAAAGAGGAGATAAGAATGTAAGGTAGTAGAGAAAGTTCCCATCAGTCAGAAGAATATATAGTTAGCAAGGGAAATGAGAAGTCGCTCTGCCTAATGAGTTCTGATGAAAAAATGGCTAGACTTCCCTTTTATACCCGGCCCTCTAGTAAGCCCAACGTGAACTACTAAGGACCGCCCACTGACAACAATTACGTAATTTCTCTCTCTCCTCTGGGATACACAAAGGCTCCCCTAGCACTGAGGGAGGGAGGAATGCGAGTGAGTTAGGCCCACCTCCCGCCTGGCGCACCCACTGACCCCCAACTGTGGCTGTTTCTCTTCCCATCATTACAAATAAGTTTTACACACAATACTTATAACTAATGATATAAAATAGAACTCGTTGACTCAGATGAAAACAAAATACATATTCATAATACTTATAGTACAACGGCTCACATGAACTAAGTTAGGAAACTCTACATAGACTACAGCCAAAGTTCCTGCCCTGACGATCCTAGCGAGAGTGGGGCATGATTAGGCGTTCTGTACAGCATGCTCACACGTGGACATGCGTCACATGAGTCGTTCCTTTGCGAATCCTCGGACCCAGCAATAACAGGTGGAGCATCAGATTGCAATGCGGAATCGAGCTCCAAAGCATACAAACGTGCGATAGGCCGAACAGTAGTTCCAGTGGCTGTCTTCAATAACGCCACCCGCTCTACAGAGTCTGCCCCCTTGTATACCTCCAATACGCGGCCTAATTTCCAGTATAAACGAGGACTATCTTCTTTAATTAAAACAACTTCGCCAACTGTAGGTGACGTTGGTCTACCAGAGGGAGTAACACTCCTTTCCCTCAATGCTAGCAGATATTCACTAATCCAGCGTTTCCTAAAAGCCTCGATTATCCTGGATATATACTGGTATGTCTTAGACACCGCTACCTCAGAGTACAACGAGGGATCCTCTAAGTCTACTATGGACTGAAAATCAGATGGAAACGCAGTCAATGGTTTCCCATATAGCATGTGAGCTGGCGTTAATGGTAGTGGTTCTTGCAGGTCGGTGTACACATATGTAAGCGGGCGATCATTCACGACTGCCTCTATCTCTGAGGACTGTCGTCAACTCACTCTTCTTTAATAGAGCACGTCCTACAACCGCTCTGAGTCCTGACTTTACTATGCCGACACACCGTTCCCACATTCCACCAAACCAAGATGCCTTAACTGGAATGAACCTCCATTCACACTTCTTCTCTCCCAAAAAAGTGATGATAGTAGGATCACTACTCACATCCTTTAGATATTTTGATGCTTGGACATAAGTGGGAGCATTGTCGCTAAGAATGAGTTGAGGGAATGAACGACGGGCACAAAACCGTCTGAACGCCAGCATAAATTCTTCGCTAGACATATTATCACATAGTTCTAGGTGTACCGCCTGAGACGTCGCACAGGTAAACAATAATATATAAACCTTCTCACTCTCTCTCGTCTTCAATGCCCTTGTGTAATCTAATCCTACCGCTTGGAAAGGTTCTACATGCTTTACACGGCATTCAGGTAGGGGTGGAGCTGGTCCAGTTGCATACGGTTCCCCCTTTAGTCTCTGGCATAATTACACACTTTCGTACTACGCGTCGAGCTACTTGTCGAACCCTGGGTATCCACCATGTGAGACGTAAATTGGATATAATATGACATACCCCGTAGAGTTTTACTTCCCTCTGTGCACGTATGATCAATAGATCAGTAACGTGATGTCTTGTTGGCATAAGTATAGGTCGGTTTGTGCCGTCTGGTACACCCGACCACTTCAGGCGACCCTCACACCTGATGAGGCCATTGTCTAGGTGCAACCTTAGTTGACGCACTATATTAGGCATTAATGTCTTATTCGAGCTTTTCAAGGATTCTAATTCATTGGAAAAGGTTTCTACTTGAACCCATTTGATCAAAGTTACTTCAGCTGCCTCAGGGTTTGACTGCTGATATGTTGTTGCAACTGGAGTTGGCTAAGATCCAGATCCAGCGTGAAGTTGAGATGGCTAAGATTCAGGCCGAGATGGCTAAGGTTCAGGCTGAGCAGAGGACAGCATGCCGTGAGGCAGAGTTGCAGGTTGAAGCAACTAGGTACTGTGCTGAGATGGATGTTGAGAAATCTAGGGTGGAGACAACAGGGCGGCATCTCGGTTCTGGGAATCGTGGGTCTGAGTCTTTATCGCACTTGCTTAAATTAGTCCCTGTGTTCGATGAGTCTGGTGTGACTGAGTTTTTTGCACGGTTTGAGAAGAAGTGTCGGGAGCATGAGTGGCCGGAGATTAAGTGGGCAGCCCTTGTATCATCAAAGCTTGTTGGGAAAGGTCTCAAGGCATATGACTCGCTGTCATTGGAGGACTATACTAACTATGTGGTGTTGAAGGAGGCTGTGCTCCGGGCCTATGAGTTGCAACCAGGCGTTGTAAAGAGCAAGGAGAGCTCTTTCCTTGAACATGCCCGGGAACTGACTGACACTATGGGGAACTGGCTCCGGTCTGAGAATGCGACAACAGTTGATCAGGTTAAGCAGTTATTTTTGTTGGAGCAGTTCTTCCGGTGCACAGGCAGCGACCTGACATTAAACCTGATGGAAAAATGCCCTAAGACCGTAGAGGAGGCAGCTAAGGTTGCTGACCTCCGGCTTTCTTTGATTCGTGGGAGCGGGTCTGCTCATCGAAGTGAGACAGGTAACAAGGGGCATAACACTCCACCCCCCAAAGTCAATGAAGCACAAAATAACACTGTAAAAAGTAAGAGCAATGATACCCATTGTAACTACAAACACAAAACCGTCCCATTTTCAAAGGGGCAGGGTCCTTCCCCACCACCTCAAGGGGGGAAGTCTAGTGGTGAAGTGAAATGTTTTAAATGTCAGAAGGTGGGTCACTTTGCACGTACATGTCCGAGTAATATTCCTGCTAAGCCTGTGTCTTTGGTTCGCAACATGGGGGTGTCTCCGAGTTCTTCTGCGTCTGCCCGGGGTAGGTCGTCCGTTGCGGGGACACAGCCTGTGAAGAAGGGTTTGGAGGGCTCAACACCTGTCCAAGACACTTTTTGCAGCCATCAAGGGCGTGGGCTTGTGAGCTGGGGGAATACTAAACATCAGGTCAAATTGTTGCGTGACACTGGGGCATCACAGACACTTCTTAAAAATTTCACAGGCAAACCTATAAACGCGGCTCGGGTTGTTGTGGTACAGGGGATCAATGCTACCAGGTCATACCCGTTGATTAGGTTGGAGGTGTAGGTGGATGGTGTGTGTCGTGAACTTGATGTTGGGATCGTAGCGAGCTTGCCAGTTGAGGGCGTCGACCTCCTGGGCAACGACTTTGCGGTGCTCACTTCGGAGGTTCCACCCTTAGTTGTTGCCGAGAGGGCGGCCGACGTTAATAGGGAGAATCGGGAGTGAGTCGAGAGGTGTCAGCTTAAACAGATGGCCTGTGCAGTCACCCGTTCTCGCGCGTCAGTTCAGTCACAACCATTGTCTCAGTCTTCAGATCAGCGGAGGAAAGGTCCGAGGAAAGTAGCTATAGGTGGATTTCAGGGTGTTGATTCCGCGGCTCTTCTGGGGACCTCAGTATTGGCACCATTATTATTGTCTGGAGTGGACCCTGAGCCTGTATCACTGGGTGAACAGGCAGGGCCAGTGAAGACACCACGGCAGAGCCGTTTTGTAGCCAGGCAAGATCGGGTCTCTAAGTCTAGTATCGGTGAGGGTAACAAGGTGCTTCGGGAGCAGCTTGATGCGTTGACACCTGCAGATATCAGTAGAATTCAGATTGATGACCCTGAGCTCCAAAGTTACAGTAATGGCGCAATGGACCTCGAAGAAGATGGGGATGCTAAGCCGGGGGATTTCTTCCGTTACGAGAGAATTTTATACAGACGGTATCTAGACCCCAAATCGAAGTGGGAGGGTGGTGTGATGGTAGTAGACCAGCTGGTTGTGCCGAGTGGGTGTCGTGAAAACCTACTGCGGTTGGCTCATGATGTGCCAGTGGCAGGGCACCTGGGGGTCAGTAAGACAGTAGCGGCGTTGGGTAGATTGTTCTGGTGGCCAGGGATGAGGGCAGATGTTGGTGCATGGGTTGCAGGGTGTGTAACGTGCCAGACTGTAGGAAAGCCCAACCAGGTGATACCCAAGGCTCCGTTGTACCCCATTCCTGTCATTGGGCTGCCTTTTAGTAAGATAGTTGTGGACATGGTTGGCCCTCTACCACCTACTAGTGCTGGGAATAAATTCTTATTGACTATAATGGATGTTGCTACGAGATACCCGGATGCATACCCCATGTGTAATGGCTCCGCTAAGACTGTGGTCAAGAACTTGCTGCTTTACTGTTCAAGATACGGGTACCCGCGAGAAGTGCAGTCAGACCAGGGGTCAAATTTCACTTCGAACCTATTCCAACAAACTCTCCAGCAGCATGGCATTATGCTCTGTCGTTTCATCTGCCTATCACCCCGAGAGTCAGGGGGCACTGGAGAGGTGGCACTCGACCCTCAAGAGTATGCTTAAATGTTACTGCTTGGAGAATGGCAAGGAGTGGGATCTGGGGCTGCCTTATGTGTTGTTCGCGGCGAGAGAGGTACCTGGTGAGAGTTGGGGTTTCAGCCCCAACCAGCTTGTTCTTGTTTCGGAAGCTGTGTGAAGCTGGGTTGGTCGTGAACCTGGGGAAATGCGACTTTGTGCAGGCAACTGTGCAGTATCTTGGCTTTGTTGTAGGTTTGGGACGGGTGTACCCCCCCCCCCAGAGCAAGATACTGGCAATCGATCGGTTTCCCAGGCCAACCACCAAGTGTCAGATCATGCGCTTTCTAGGCATGATAGGCTACTACAGACGCTTTATACAAGGGTATACGACTGTTCTTGCTCCCCTGACTGACCTTTTGGCAAAGACGGTGAAGTTTCGGTGGTCGCCTGAGTGTGAAAAGGCGTTTGGGTTAGTGAAGCACTTACTATGCACCCATCCTATTCTCAGGGCGCCGGACTTTACAAGGAGTTTTCAGCTGGCGACAGACGCCAGTGGTGTTGGGGCCGGTGCAGTCCTCTTGCAAATGGACGACGAGGGTCTGGAGCACCCCGTCAGCTTTTACTTTAAAAAGTTCAACTCCGCTCAGAAGAACTATTCTACCATCCAGAAAGAGTTGTTGGCGATTGTGCTTGCTTTGAAGCACTTTAAGAACATAAGAACATAAGAAAATGGGAGTCTGCAGAAAGCCGATTGGCCTAAGCAAGGCAGATCCCTGTCCCACACAACCGCAAATCAATTACAAAGCCCAATTATAGGCTCAACACTCTAATACCCTGAGGATCATCTTACCAAAACGGTTAGAGATTAACGCAGGATTATGGGGGTCTGCAGAGCGCTGATTGGCCCAACCCGGCTGATCCCCCTTCACACCCAACCTTTCTCGTCCATATGCTTATCCAATTTTATCTTAAAGCTCCCTACAGTTTTAGATCCCACTATAGCACTTGGTAGTCCATTCCACCCATCTACAACTCTGTTACCAAACAATATTTGCCTATATCTTTTCTGAAACGAAATTTATCTAATTTGAAACCATTGGTACAAGTTCTTTCGCTATCACTGAGCTTTAGTACATTTGTCATGTCCCCTTTGTTAATCCCACTAACCCACTTGAACACCTCTATCATATCCCCTCTAACTCTGCGTCTCTCTAACGAATGTAAACCTAATTTCTTCAACCTTTCTTCATACGGAAGATTTCTAATATTATGGATCATTTTTGTCATTCTACGCTGTGCTCTCTCCAATGAATCTATGTCCATTCTGTAATAAGGACACCAAAATTGGACAGCATAATCCATATGGGGTCTCACTAATGACAAGTAAAGTTTTAAGATAACATCAGCAGTTCTGTTACTCACACTCCTAGAGATGAACCCGAGAATCCTGTTTGCCTTATTACGAACGCCTATACACTGTTTTCTAGGCTTCAAATCATTGCTAACAAACACACCTAGATCTTTCTCACAGTCTGAATTTTCTAATTCTAAATTAGCTAGTTTATAACATTTGTTTGCATCTTCCCTATCTTTAATACCTTGCATTTGTCAATGTTAAACTTCATCTGCCAATTTACTGACCATTCATGTAAGGTATCTAGATCCCTTTGGAGGCACTCTATATCGCTATCTGAATCAATTGATCTCCCCATTTTAGTATCGTCTGCGAATTTACTTATCCTACTAGTTATACCTAAATCTAGGTCATTTATGTATATAAGAAACCACAGGTGACCTATTACCGATCCCTGGGGGACACCACTTTTGACTGCTCCCCACTTGACTTGGTACCATTTATGCTGACTCTCTGTTTCCTACCAATTAGCCATGACCTAATCCATCCCAACAATGCCCCACCTATTCCATGTGCCTCAACCTTTCTCATCAATCTCTCATGAGGGACTCTGTCGAAAGCTTTACTGAAATCTAAATATATAATATCGTATGCCTTGTCATTATCTACTGCTTCATATACCTCTGAGAAAAAACTAAGCAAATTAGTAAGGCAAGAACGTCCCTGTGTGAATCCATGCTGAGAAGAATTGATTAAGTTAAATGTTTCTAAGTGGTTTCTCATTTTCCTAGCAATAATTGACTCTAATTGACTCTTTGAGGTGTATGTTCCAGCCTTCGGCCCGGTCGTGGTCATTTACACAGATTACCACCCTCTAAAGTTCCTCAACCAGTTCCACAACCGGAACATGCGGCTGACACGGAGGTCACTTATGCTCCAAGAATACAATCTTGATATCAGGCATATTGCCGGTTGTGATAACGTTATAGCTGACTGTCTTTCGAGGGTGGAGGACAAGGGGTAGATGGCCACAGGTTGTGTGGGTTGCGTGGAGGAAAATAGGCTACATATATTTAAAGCCGAACAAAAAACAACAATAACATTTAAAATCAACATAAAAAAACTCTTTCTGTTATAATAAATTTAAGTAAGTATTACAGCTGAAGCACTAGCTATTAGTGGGCTGAGTTTCGTAGAACTCGCTTTCGGAGCGTAACAATTTTAAGTTTTGCTATTGTGTTGAGGGGGTAAATATGTAAGTTTGTTTCATTTTATAAGTATGTTTTTGTTGTGAAACCTATATGCTGTATTATTGTACTGGGGTGGGGAGGTTAGGTGACGTGTGCCGATTTCAGATATCAGAACTTGCCTAATGTTAAGTGTCTAATATCTTGGGGGGGGGGGGGGGGGGGTTTGACGCACGTCAGCTCCCCAGCGACCACGAGGGGGCAGCGGTTGGCTCCCTATCCTCTTCTCCCCTCTCCCCAGGCAGTGAAATGGGCTACAGTTATCAGAGAATGTTGTTCTTTATTTCATAGTGTTCGTGTTGTTACAGACAGTCCCGTGGTGGTCTTTACTTTCGTGTGTGACAACGGAAAGTATTTTATATCATTAGTAGAATATAAGATGCATTGTGGAGGGAGAGAGAGAATAGCGAGAGCGCGGTGGTAATGTGTGCGTGCGTAGGTATGTGTTGCCTCCCTCACTCGAGGAGTTTTCCCGCTCGCGCGCTTTCCCGCGCCCTTGATTGGCTGGTGGCTCCTGGCGCCTTCTGCAGCCCTGCTGCCTGGTGACGTAGTCGTCTGTGATTGGCGGCCGCGGTCCTGGGACGGTGGTGCAGGCTCCTGTCCTTGTGTCTCCCTCAGAGCTCCTCATAGTGCTGTAACGCTAACATC
Organism: Paralithodes platypus; assembly: GCA_032716605.1. Lineage (NCBI taxonomy): Eukaryota > Metazoa > Arthropoda > Malacostraca > Decapoda > Lithodidae > Paralithodes > Paralithodes platypus. The sequence goes on from CM064515.1 coordinate 1,778,660, forward strand.
CCCTTGCAATCTATCAGCCCACCTCACCCCCCTATTGCGAACTTTCTCTACCACTGCTTACCTTCTTCTCTCTGTATATCCTACTATTAATTAACTGCCCTTCCCCTTGACGTTGATTTCATATATCCTTCACTGTATTATACAGCGAGCTCTCAGAGATACTATATGTACTTAGTTAGGCATTTTGGATCCGAGGGTTATCCATTTTGGCTTTGGGAGGTTTGACATACTCATCGTGTTGCCCAACCTTATTTTCTTGGGTGTCTGCCAGGTCAGTCGATGCTAGACTGGGGAGAGGCTATCAGGTTGCAGTTTCCTATGAGCATAGACTTCGTTGAGCCTATGCAGATGTACCGGATACCTGAGGAGGCCTAGGTCATTTTCTTGTCTGTGTACCTTAGAGCCTAGCACTGTGTTGGTGTGAGGGCGTTGGCCTAGTCCACCCAGCACTGTGCTAGCTCGTTAGCTTTTAACTTAGGAGGGTCGCCAGGAGAGAACCAGGTACACGAGACCTGGATCTCTCAAGCGAGCACCCCGTCATTTAATGTAACTAGGCGCACAGATGTTACGAACTAGCACTCGGGTACACAAGGGCTCTCAATCAGGATTCAAATACGGCTCGCTGCCACAACGGAAACACACGATCCCAACCCCTGAGCACTGCCAGCCGAACAAAAAAACACCAATACCCTCCAGAGTTCAATCTGCTATAACGGGGTATACAAGAACTCGGTACTAGTGTTCAACAACAGACTAATAAAGAGACAGGAATTATCTAGTCTGGTCAACAATCAAACAATGAAGTAAGAAACAACAACACCAAAGAATAGTGTTGGCTGAAGCCGAAGTAATCCACCCTTGACTATGAACTTAAGAAGTCCTCCACCCTCTACTTCGGATCGGCACTATTACGTTACGTTAATTAATAGTCCTTAAGCATCGAGCAAGGAATCTTCTGAAAAAAGTTAGATGTTTCTCGGATGCTCGTAAGAAGTATGTATCGGATTTTGAACAGTAATTCAATAAGCAAAAACACTGGCAATTAAATACTATTAAAGGCTTAAATTGGCATAGGAATAATTAAAAGAATATGCAATAGTAAATGGCAAACATTAAAAAGAAGTACTCCGCAAATGTAACGGCAATAGCCTACTCGGATTGTGCTCGTGGGCCACTAATCACTAAAGTAGCCAAGCTTGCAACGCATGAAATCAATAGTGCATAAACAATATCATACATAAGGAAAGCTTCAATACTATTCTGTATCTACTAATCGAGTAAAGTCTAGCTGGGGTACTGTAGGCAAAAAGGTAGCAGTGACTGAGCAAAAATGGCTCGTAGCCTAGCGAAGTCCTCACGACTGTTTAAAGTATTACGTTAAAACTAACAAGTGCACTTTGAGAAATCCAGATCCCTTGTATCTGGTTTTCTCCCGGCTCCTTGACAAAGTAAAAACAAACTGTTAATAAAATACAGGGTGGTTAGGCTCTTGCCCTCACGCACTGTAAATTATTAACTCAACACAGTCAGCCGCGAAGACAACCTAGGCTTCACTGAACCGAAACGAGTATGCAGGTTTATCGCTTAACCACTGCATCAAACAACAACTCGTAACACAGAAAAGCCTTACCCCAGTCTAGCATTACCTAGACCAGCAGAAAACTGGAATAATAATAATAACACACAGGGAAATGCATATACAAGTGCAACAAACATAAATCAATCCTATTCTAAGTTAACCCTTCCAAAATAGGCTATCTAATAGGCAAGTATCTCGTGAGAACTCAAGCGATAATACGTTGGCTGACTAGCTCTGCACTAACGGGACAATGGAAGGTAAACAGGGCAGGGAAAAGAGGAGATAAGAATGTAAGGTAGTAGAGAAAGTTCCCATCAGTCAGAAGAATATATATAGTTAGCAAGGGAAATGAGAAGTCGCTCTGCCTAATGAGTTCTGATGAAAAAATGGCTAGACTTCCCTTTTATACCCGGCCCTCTAGTGAGCCCAATGTGAACTACTAAGGACCGCCCACTGACAACCATTACGTAATTTCTCTCTCTCCTCTGGGATACACAAAGGCTCCCCCTAGCACTGAGGGAGGGAGGAGTGCTAGTGAGTTAGGCCTACCTCCTGCCTGGCGTACCCACTGACACCTAACTGTGGCTGTTTCTCTTCCCATCATTACAAATAAGTTTTACACACAATACTTATAACTAATTATATAAAATAGAACTCGTTGACTCAGATGAAAACAAAATACATATTCATAATACTTATAGTACAACGGCTCACACGAACTAAGTTAGGAAACTCTACATAGACTACAGCCAAAGTTCCTGCCCTGACGATCCTAGCGAGAGTGGGGCATGACTAGGCGTTCTGTACAGCATGCTCACACGTGGACATGCGTCACACCTCCCCCAAGATTTTACTCGCTCAACCCTGAGCTAAAATCTGACAAACACAGAACCCCATCAAGCCCCTCACACCCAGCGACCGCATAGCACTAAAACAAAGCTGAGTTTATCACCAAAACACATCTTATTATTAAAAAAAAAAATCACATTTTATAACTCCTCCCAACAATAGCAAAAAGACACAATATCATGCTCCCAGAGCGAGCTTACAGCAGCTCAGCCGTTTGATAGTTTGTGGACTACTCAAACTCTATAGGCTATGACAAACTTATACGATTACCTATATCAAAAGAAAGAGTTTTTATATGATTTTTATATTTTAATATGTTTTTCCCGGCTGCACTATAAGGGCAGCCTATTTTCCTCCACTCAAACCCACACACCTGTGATAGCCTACGACTGATCATCCACCCTTGATAAACAATCCTCGATCACATTGTCACATCCAGCAATATGACGGATGTCCAGGTTATACTCCTGCAACATCAAAGACCACCTGGTCAGTCTCATATTGCGATTGTGAAATTGATTCAGGAATCTCAAAGGGTGATGATCAGTGTAGATAACCACGACTGGGCCATAGGCTGGAACATACACCTCGAAGTGCCTGAGCGACAGCACAATCGCCAGTAATTCCTTTTCTATTGTAGAATAGTTCTTTTGTGCAGCATTGAACTTCTTAGAAAAGAAACTTACTGGGTGTTCCACACCTTCATTGTCTGTCTGTAGCAAGACGGCACCAGCCCCTACACCACTAGCATCTGTTGCCAGCTGAAAAGGCCTGTTAAAGTCTGGGGCCCTGAGTATCGGGTGAGTACATAGCAAATGTTTCACCAAAGTGAAAGCCTTTTCACACTCAGGTGCCCACAAACACTTTTTGTCTTTAGATAACAAATCTGTGAGAGGTGCCAACACCGTTGAGTAACCTTTTATGAAGCGTCTGTAGTAGCCTATCATACCCAAGAATCTCATAATCTGCTTCTTGGTTGTTGGGTGCGGAAATTTATTGATAGCCTGTACCTTGTTCTGAGGAGGGCACACCTGTCCCCTTCCCACTACAAACCCAAGGTACTGCACAGTGGCTTTTACGAAGTCACAATTTGCCAAATTTACTACCAGACCTGCTTCACTAAGTTTCCGGAACAAGGTCTCAAGGTGCTCACAATGGCTCTCAAAGTCATCATCATAAATTATTACATCGTCCAAATATACGGTGCAATTCGGAATGTCCTTTACAATTTCATTCATCAGGTTCTGAAACGTTGCTGGTGCATTCTTAAGTCCGTAAGGCATAACATTGCACCGGTAGGTACTCCCGTCCACAACAAAACCACATACCTCTTTAGCACGCTCGGACAAAGGTACTTGCCAGTAACCTTTTACTAAATCTACTTTAGACAAAAAACGAGCATTACCAATTTTGTCAACACTATCATCAACCCGAGGAAGAGGATATGGGTTAGTTGGAGTCAAACCGTTTAACCTACGGAAATCAATACAAAAGCGTACCTTGCCATCTGGCTTAGGCTGCAGTGTTACGGGGGAAGTCCACTAACTGTGCCTTTCTCTATCAACCCTCTACCGAGCATATACTCGAACTCATCCCTCAGAGCTGGTAGTTTTATGGGGGGCACACGGTACGGGATTGACTTAAAGGGTATATGGTCCCCCACGTCAACAACATGCATAGCCTGAGTAGTGAGGCCTGGGTGTTCAGCAAATACAGTGGGGTATGAACCGAACACCTGACGGATAGCATCAAACTGCTGCTCAGGCAAATGAGCTATAGCCTCGTCAGCCCTTAGGCTCGAGTTCCCCGCCCACTGATCCGCTGAAACATGTTGATCCCAGCTATCCTCCTCCGAAGCTTGACTGTCCCCCTCTCCTCCACCACGGCCGCAACAAGCCAACACAGGGACAGTGAGAGGCTCAGATGGGCGCCTCACATACTCTTTAATAAGGTTCACGTGACATAACTGGTTCTTTTTCCTCCTGTCTGGAGTGGCAACAAGGTAATCTAAATCTGAAAATGTTTCTACAATTTTATAAGGTCCAGTGTACTTCGCAGAGAGGGGCTTACCAACCAAAGGCAACAAAATTAATACCTCTTGTCCTACAGTGAACTTCCGGAGCCCCACTTTGCGATCATACCTGTCCTTCATCAAAGCTTGTGATTCTGTCAAATTTCTACCTGCCATCTCCAGACTCTTAAGCATGCGCTCACGGCTTTCAATCACATACTTTAATAATGGACAAGGCTGCACAGTCCCCTCCCAAATTTCTTTCAGCATGTTAAGGGGGCCCCTGACACGGTGTCCAAAAATCAGCTCGTTTGGACTAAATCCCAGGCTCTCACCAGGTACCTCCCGAGCAGCAAACAGCACATAAGGCAATCCAAGATCCCAATCCATACCGTTGTCAGCACAATAACACCTGAGCATGCTTTTAAGTGTAGCATGCCACCAGCTATGTAGCATGCCACATAGCTGGATATGGTATGGGAGGGAGAAGAAGAGAAGTAGTACAAAGGAGTACAAAGGAAATCAAGCAACAACAGATCTAGTGACCCTTCTAGGCTGCTTGTCCTCCAAAACACTGAGGATCAAGTGTCCAAACAGTGGTTTAGAGTGGGTAAGGGAACATTGGAAAGGGAACTACTGCACTGCCACTAACGTGGCAGGACTAGGAAGTTAGTAGGGGACATATGGGTTAGTAACTGAGGGGAGGATAAAGTTATTCATTTACAAACGCAGTCAGTCGCGGGTTTGATGCGAGATATTTGTCTAGGCGGAATTTAAATGAATCAACGGTGCTGCAGTCTATAACGTCTCGGGGAAGCCATTCCACAAGTTGACAACTCGATTGAAGAAGACATTCTTAGATTCGTGCGAGTTAAAAGATTTACCAATAATTTTGCAACCGTTTCCCCGCGTGTAATTAGATTGGTCGATAGTGAAGTACTTACTACAGTTCATATTGTCGATGCCTTTGATGATTTTGAACACTTGAATTAAGTCGCCTCTTAATCTGCGCTGGGTTAAAGGAAATAGATTTAATTCTCTAAGACGCTCTTCGTATGGTTTGTTCTTTAGGCTAGGTATCATTTTGGTAACTCTACGTTGAACTCGTTCTAGCTTGTTTATATCTTTTTGGTAATAAGGGCACCAGGATTGAACGCAGTATTCCAGAAGAGGGCGGACTAAGGAATTGTAAAGGGTTAGGATAACTTCTTTGGATTTATGCTCAAATGACCTGCCTATAAAGCCAATTATTTTGTTTGCCTTCTTAACAACTTCTGAACATTGTTGACTCGGTTTTAGGTTACTCGATATAGTTACTCCCAGATCAGTTTCTCTGTTTACATTCTTAAGCTGAGTGCCATTCATCGAATAGTTTGCTTTCTCATTTAGGTATCCGACATGTAGTACTTTACATTTATCCGCATTGAAACTCATTTGCCAAATTTGGGCCCAACATGACAATTTATCTAGATTGTGTTGCAAGTGGAGGAGGAGGTGGGGATCAGGAGGTCAGAAGTGTGGGAAGCCATGAAAAGAGTGAAGGTGGGGAAAGCACCAGGAACAGATGGAGTGTGTGGGGAAATGTTGAGGTATGATGGTGAGATAGTGATAGAATGGGTATGGAAAATGTGCAAACTAGCATGGGAGAAGGGGAGTGCACCCGATGACTGGAAGACTGGCATAATAGTCCCCCTATATAAGGGCAAAGGGGAGAGAGGAGTGTGTGGTAACCACCGAGGAATATGTCTTCTAAGCGTAGTAGGGAAGGTATACAGTAGGGTAGTGATTGAGAGAGTGAGAGTGAGAACGGAGAAATGGATAGGCGACGAGCAGGGAGGTTTTAGGAAGGGAAGAGGATGTGTAGATCAGATTTTTACCCTGAATTGTGTTGTGGAGAAGTATCTGGAGAAGAAACAAAAGGTGTATGTTGCCTTTATGGACTTGGAGAAGGCCTATGACAGAGTGGATAGAGAAGGTTTGTGGAAAGTACTTAGAATATACGGAGTAGAGGGCAAGTTGCTGAAAGCAGTGAAGAGCATGTATGAGGGTGCAAAGGCGGCAGTACGTGTGGAGAGTGAGCAGAGCGAGTTCTTTGACCTGAATGTTGGTTTGAAACAGGGGTGTGTGATGTCCCCGTGGTTGTTTACTGTATATATGGATGGAGTTATGAAAGAAATACTATCAAGAGCAGTGGATGTTGGTGTATCGCTGAAAAGGGAGGGAATTGAGTGGAAGCTACCTATACTGCTGTTTGCGGATGATACAGTTCTGATGAGTGATAATGAATGGGAGTTGCAGGGTCTGGTAAATGAGTTTGGAACAGTGTGCGAAAAACGGAATTTGAAGGTAAATACGGGGAAGAGCAAGGTTATGGTCTTCGAAAGGGGTGAAGTCACAGAGTGTGAGGTGAAGCTGAACGGTCAGGCTATGGAGATCGTCAACTCTTTTAAGTATCTGGGCAGTGTGTTGAGTAAAGATGGGACTATGGATGAAGAGGTGCGGGAGAGGGTACAACAGGGGAAGAGGGTTGTAGGAACGCTAAAAGCAGTAACAAGAAATAGGGTGGTCAGTATGGAAGTGAAGAAGTCCTTGCATGACAGTGTGGTAATCCCGACACTGACTTACGGAAGCGAAGCATGGACGTTGGTTGAGAGACTCAGACCAAGAGTGAGAGCAGTGGAAATGAATTACTTAAGGAGTGCGTGCGGAGTTACATGGAGGGATAGACAGACTAATGAGGAAGTAAGAAGGAGGTGTGGTGTGGAGGTAGATGTGCTGGAAAGTGTGAAAAGGAACAACTTGAGATGGTTCGGCCATATGGAACGTATGGAAAGCGAGAGAATGACTAAGAGGGTGTACGAGAGCAAGGTGGTGGGACAGAGGGGGAGAGGTAGACCGAATATGAGGTGGAAGGATGGAGTGAGGAACTACATGAACGAAGGCGGTGCTGGTTGGGGGGAGGGGCGTCGACTGACTGGGGACAGAGGTGCATGGGGGCAGTTCGTTCGTGGCCACCCCTTCGGGGATCACGGCGTCAGGCAATAGATAGATAGATAGATGCCACCGCTCAAGCGCCCCTTGACTCTCAGGGTGATACGCTGACGATACTACTGCTCTTATCCCATGCTGTTGCATTGTTTGCTTGAACATGTTGGAGGTGAAATTAGATCCCGGATCAGACTGAATCTCCTCCGGGTACCCGTACCTTGAGAAGTACCACAACAAGTTACTGACTACCGTCTTAGCCATTCCATTTTTCATAGGGTATGCATCGGGGTATCTAGTGGCAACATCCATTATGGTTAACACAAATTTATTTCCAGCCTTAGTGGGAGGGAGTGGACCAACCATGTCAACAATAATTTTACTAAAGGGTGGCCCAATCACAGGAATAGGGTGTAACGGAGCCTTAGGAATAACTTGGTTCGGTTTCCCGACACGTTGACAAATATCACATGAGTTTATCCATGACTGCACATGAGACTTCATCCCCGGCCACCAAAACAATTTCCCCAAAGCCGCCACCGTTTTCTTGGCACCCAAATGTCCTGATAATGGAGAATCATGAGCCAACCTAAGCAAACTTTCCCTGCAGCCCTCTGGCACGACCAGCCGGTCAACTGTACCTGATCCGCCCTCCCAGTTCCTTTTAGGATCTTGATATCGGTGGTATAAAATTCCATTAAAGAAAAAAAAATCCCCTGCCTTTGCATCCCTATCTTCTTCTAACTCCACAGCCCCATTGGTACACTGCAAAACCTCTGGATCCTCTAATTGTAACTTTCGAATGTCTGTGGGAGCCAACATGTCTAACTGCTTGGTCAACAACTCATGCCCTCCCCCAACATCCAATTTAGACATCCGGTTTTCTCGCTGCAGGTAACGGTGCTGTCTCTGAGTCTCTGCCTCCTCCACTACTTTATCAACTGTGTTAGGCACTGGAGTTACAACAGACTCGGTCAAAGGTCCTGCTATTGGGTCTTTTGGGAGAGCCACTGGTTCTAAACTCTTCAAACTTTTCCCAGCCTTCCGCTTCTCCTTAATTCCCTTCCTCCACTGTTCTGTGGCCTGGAAAATAGGCTGTGATACCTTAAATGCTTGGAAACGAGTTACCACACATGCCATCTGTTGGCGTTGACAACTCACTACCCACTCTTGTTCCTCCCTACTCACGTCGGCCGGCCTCTCGGCAACGACTTAGGGTGGAACTTATAAAGTAGGCACCGCAAAGTCGTTGCCGAGAAGAAGGTCGACGCCCTCCACTGGCAATTTCTCAACGATCCCAACATCTAAGTCCTTAATCACACCATCAACTTCCAGCTCCACACGAACCAACGGGTATGACCTGGTCGCATTAATACCCTGAACAACAACCACCCGTGCCGCATTAATTGGTCGCCCCGTGAAATTCTTCAAAAGTGTCTGTGAAGCCCCAGTATCACGCAAAACTTCCACCTTATGCTGGCAACCCGCCCAACTTACCCTACCGGTCCCTCTATGGGCGCAAAAGACATCACGGACAGGGGACGAGCCTTCTTGAGTCTTATACATAGCCTGTGACCCTGCCGCTGGGAAACTACCCTGGGTAAATCCAGACGACATTTCAGCCACACCTATGCTGCGCACCAAAGACACTGCTGCAGCTGGCGGCCTACTAGGACAAGATTTTGCATAATGCCCCTTCTTTCTACAATGAAAACATTCCACTTCCCCTATCGGTCTCTTCTGATAAGGGGCGGAGTTCTGACCCTTCTGTAATGGGACGGCTGTAGTCTTTGGTTCAGTCCTGGTATCTTTGCTTTTAAACTGAGGTTTATATCTATAGTGATTGTCCTGAGCTCGAGGGTTTGGAGTATCGCGCCCCTTGGGAACTGCATCAACACGCTTTACAGATTCACATCCCCTGATTAGCGACAACCTGAGGTCAGCCATCTCAGCTGCCTCTTGAAGAGTTCTTGGGTTCTTTTCTTTAATATTTAAAGTCATTTCTGCACCAGTACACTTATAAAACTGCTCGAGCAGAAACAGCTCAGTCAACTGTTCTGCCGTCTCAGCTTTCTCAGAACGTGTCCAGTTTTTAAGTGCATCTTTTAAGTCCCGGGCATGTTCAAGAAAGGTCGCCTCCCTAGTCTTTGTAACACCCCGAAACTTCAATCGATATGTTTCCGGTTGCAACTCGTATGCCTGTAGGACAGCTCTCTTCAATTCTGGGTAGTCAATGCAAGACTCTAAAGGCAGTGCATCATAAGCCTTCAGACCCTTACCCGTAAGTCTTGAGGAGACTAGAGCTGCCCACTTCTCTTCAGGCCAATTATGCTCCCTACAATGGCTGAGGGTGATTATAGAATGATGTGTGAATGGCAGAGGGTGATTATAGAATGATGTGTGAATGGCAGAGGGTGATTATAGAATGATGTGTGAATGGCAGAGGGTGATTATAGAATGATGTGTGAATGGCAGAGGGTGATTATAGAATGCGATAGACCTCTAAGACTAACTGCATGTTTGTTTGTATGCAGTTTGTAACTCCATCAGGTTTGCAAGTATGTTATGCAAGGACTACCATCGCAACTTTTATATCAGTCATTGCACTACTATTTTGTTTTGGATCGCAGTTCCTAGTGACACAGGTTATAGTGCTTTAGTCGAGTAAAGTGTTTCAAATGGGAGGCATATGGACAGTGCAAATTATAATACAATTATTGGTAATATTATAAGAGGCAATGGGAGCTAAAGAGAAATAGATTCGATCAACAAAAAATATATATAGAGGGATAAAACACTGCATAGGATAGAAACTATGATGAGATACGTGGATAAAGATGGTGACAATACGCACAACCGCGATACCAATATACTTGATGTCCTTGAAGAGAAACAAATGAAAAGTAGAGAATGACTAAGGATAATATATAAAAACAATATACTTTTCTAATTCTATGATGAAATTGGTGTGTATCTGTAATCAGATAGGTGGAGGAGTAATATATCCACATCTGTCACACCACTGTTAAGAAAAACAAAATTATATAATAGTGTGTTTATGTAATATAAATTCGGTCATGGTACCTACTAAAAGAAATATAATAGTTGTCCATAACAATATGCTTTTCCAGTATTAGTAAAAACATCCGCCAATATTGACAATATCCATCCACGATATCTATCATATGTATAATTCTACTATTGAAGCGAACATTAAACAAGTAAGAGTATACTCAGTGTAGACATTGTAAACAATAATAGCCGCTAAATAATAAATTGACTTTTCGTTATTGCAAAACATCATGTTACTGTTTACGAGGTAGGATATTTTCACAATGAAAATATAAATATAAACAATGCATGCCCCCCCCCCCCCCCCACCTCTCTCTCTCTGTCCACAAAACCAAAGACAATAGCATTACAAGAGTGAAGCCACTCTACTCAGCCGAGGCCGAGGGAGTTTATTTCGATAGAACTCCGACATGAGAGAGAGAGATTATTGAGGACATGCGGGCCATATGACATCGTTGTCACAGACTAACCTATAGTGCATTCATTCTTGAAAATACAGGAAACACACAAATGTTTATATCCTTGCACGGCTTGTTCTCCCCAGACATTTGATTGGGTGAGATAGCTTTTATTAATTGAACTATATTATGTATATATTATTATTATTATTATTAGTTTATATATATATATATATTCTTTACCTTATGCAACTACAGTACAAGCAATTTTATTAATTAAAATTTGATCAAAAATCGTGCCCGAGATCGAAGTCTTATAAACCAACACATTTAGTGCTATATTACCTTAACACCTTACGAGCGGCCTATGCGGTTTATTTATGTGTACCGCACAGCGGGGTGTTTTTAGCCAAAATAGGGCTGTTTACGTGATCATTTTCATGCCTAAATAAGACCCAGAACGTAAAACAAGTACCTATCCCTGAAAGGGCATAAACAGAGCTTTCGAATGACACCATAACGATCCTTGTATGATGGATAGTTTTCTTGCAATAACCGTGCAACGCGAGTGCAAAAAGCAGGTAATTCGGTACTTTCAGTACATAATTGAGTATGTAGCGAGTGAGAGAGGGAGGAGGGAGCTGAGATTTGTGTCAGTAGGTTCGCCGCGGTGGTCTGGAGCAGTCATACGCTCGCTAGTCTCCTGCCACCACTTGTCTCTCTCTCTCAGCCACATTACGTGCTGAAATTGCCACTCGACCTATGTCGAGCGCCGCCACATAGTCCAGCTTTATTTAACTCGACTTATGTTGCTCGCCGCTAAATAAGGGTTAAATATCATATCAATACCTACCCTGCCTGTTCCTTGACTATATTTAGTTAATTATTATTAATTTAGCCTGCCATCCCCTTAACTCCTTCAGACTCATATGACGCTACTGCGTCATAAGGAACTTATGCAAAATAACTCATATGACGCGATCGCGTCATATGGACTTATCTTCATAGCTCTCTAATAAGTTATATGACGCTCTAGCGTCATATGGAGCTCAGTAAGTTCGGTAAGTTAGATGAAAATCTGTCGATTGGTGGCAACCCAAGTTTCTCCGACAATTCTAACGGTCCCGCAGTGTGGTTTTGACAGTTGTTGTTGTTGTTCCCCAAGCTGTCTGGCCGAACAGCCCCAAGGCCCCGTGCAAGGCCAAGGCCATAACCGAGCGCCCCCACAGAACCCTCCCTGCCGACCACAATAAAGCCTGGGTGACCGTAGCCACTCCATGGCGGGGAGCTGAGGAGGGTGCGGAAACGCCCGGGAAACCAAAGACCCACCCAGGGCCCTGTGCCCCTCAGCAATTATGAAGAGAAAGTTGAGGGGCAAAGGAAAAATATGACGCTTTGGCTTCCAATCTTGGTAGATTGGGAGGTCAATCCACGGAAGAAGCGCCGTCACTTGAGATCTAGAAAATATATAAGTAAAAGGAACAGTCAGAGTAAGCTATGGGTATGGCAGAGATCGCTCAGTTCTCACTCTGATAGACCAGCCCATCAGTTGTGGGGTACAGTGGCAATGATACCGGGCTCCCGCCTCCTCGGACTTACTGGAACATAATATGACGGAGGGAGTTAAGCAGGTATGATAATAGATGTTTTAGTATCCAAAAGATGTTTACCCTGCACAAAATGTTAATTGATCCCTTTCTACCATTAGTCATTCTTTGGCAGAATAATCGATTGCATACAATAGTATGTCATGAAAGACTAACATAATATATAAAATGTACACATTATGAAATACATTTATAAACTTTTCAAATCTGTATCATATAACGTTCGTTTCTGCTGCCAAATATTGTCTTATATTATATGCAAAAAGAAAACTAAGTCTTTCAAGCTGCAACATTGATGCAATAGGTTTACAGGCAATGGCTTGATATATAAATGTAAATACAATATAGTCAAATAACATTACCCCCTTGATGATTATGACGAATTGTGACATGTATTCTGGCTTTCATTAGACGATTTTATGCAGCTTAGGAAGGAAATAAAGAGGGGAAATGGGGAAGGAGAATAAATAAAGAGAAGGAAGGGCAGATGAAGAAATGAATAAGGAGAGAGAGGATAGAGAAGGATGAGAGAATTGATGTAGTTAGAGTTATATCCACCTAGAAGCTAGAGAGAGAAAGAGAGAGAAACAACAAATAAGGATGGAGAGAGAAAGAGAGAGAAAAACAAATTAGGATGGAGAGGACATAAACCAATAGAGTAAAAAGGGAAATGGGGTCTGGGAATAATTTGTGGGACGGGACGAATATATAGAGAAGGATGTAAACATGAATGAGAGAGCAGAGGTAGTGAAGCCCGTCTCCCAAAAGGTGTGGAGAGAGGAGATAAGGAAGGAAGGATAAAGGACAAACTATAGGCTGCAGCACCCTGCCTGACCCGCTAGCTATCGATGGCATTATATCTACTTTACCAGTTCTCCAAGATGTAGTAGGAGTAAAGTATTATGCTAATTACCAACTAATCAAATAATACCAGTTAGATTTTTGTTTTGTGTGCCTTTCACTATCTCACCTATGTTTCTCTCCCTCGCACTCCACCTCTTCTCTGCCTTCCTCTCACTGGTGTCTCAGTCAGAACCCTGTCTCCCTCTAACCTCTTTCTTCCTGTCTCATAAGTCTCCTTCTATCTAGTGTTTCCACTCTCACCTCTATCTCCCTCTCCCCACGGTCAACCTCTCTCCTATGTCTTGCTCTCACCTGTTTCCCTCCCATCTATTCCTCCCTCTATCCTCGGTTTATGTTTGTATTGTGTTCCTCCGTTTGTGTCCTATATTATTGTTCTGTTTTCTGGCTCTCCCGTCTGTAATCTCTCGCCATTCTCCCCCTCTCTCTTATGTTTGTCTATTCCTTTCTTTTTTGTTTCGCTATCGTCCTATCTTTCTTTCTTTGCATTTACCTTTCACATTTTCCTCGGTTTGTCCAACTCTCTCACTTCCTCAGTAGTACCTTTGATGAAACATTTTAAGACTCAATTAGACTAGGCTATTTGCTGAATAAACTCTGGACCAAAAAGTTTCTGGTTGAACCAAGACTGAAGCTTTTGATGTCGGGCAGCTGAATTGCTTCATAATGCTTCACCAAAAAGAAAACAACATAGAAAGACGTACATGATTTATACAGTACATAAATCATACACAAGTATTTATCAATCCATGTTCCCACATGTTTGTCTTTGCATTATATTACTCTATAAAAATATTTACCTAACTGCTTATATATATATATATATATATATATATATATATATTGATAAATAGAAAGACTGGGATTATAGAAATATACTCTCCTTGTCCTTGTGTTTTTTACTTTGTATACACTAGTAAAAAATCAATAACGTACACAATATTGTGACGCACGTCAGCTCCCCAGCGACCACAAGGGGGGTAGCGGCTCGCTCCCCATCCTCTTCTCCCCTCTCCCCAGGCAGTGTTATGGGCTGTAGGTTATTGATTAAGTTCTAGTTTCTTCCTAGTGCATCATAGTGTCACAGGTAGTCCAGAAATACTCTTTATTTTTACCTGTGACAATGCATTGTATTTTATTCCAGCTGTCATAGATTTAATGTATAAGATGCATTGTGGAGGGAGAGAGAGAATAGCGAGAGTGCGGTGGTAATGTGTGCGTGCGTAGGTATGTGTTGCCTCCCTCACTCGAGGAGTTTTCCCGCTTGCGCGCTTTCCCGCGCCCTTGATTGACTGGTGGCTCCTGGAGCCTTCTGCAGCCCTGCTGGCTGGTGACGTAGTCGTCTGTGATTGGCGGCCGCGGTCCTGGGACGGTGGTGCGGGCTCCTGTCCTTGTGTCTCCCTCAGAGCTCCTTTTTTTTTTTTTTTTTTTTTTTTTTTTTTTTTTTTTTCTATGTGATTGAGGGAGGCAAAAGGCATAACTGCCTATAGCGAGTGCCTCCCCCATAGTTGAAAGAGTGACAGGGCCAAATTCAAGGGACGTTCGAGCCAAAATGCCTGGACACACAGAGTTTGAAGCAATTTAAGTCATAGGAAGAGGGAAAGACTGATTCTGGGAGAGAGTTCCAGAGCTCAGATGTTGAGTAGAAAAAAGTTTGAGAGTAACGTTTCACTCTTGGGTTGGAGAGTTGCACAGAGTAGGGGTGGGATTGAGTTGCAAGACGGGTACCACGTGCCCTACGTAAAGGAGGTGGTATGCACTGGAATAGCTCTGAGGAACACTGATTATTATAGTAGCGATAGAATAGTGAGAGAGATGCAACATTGCGGCGGAGAGAGAGAGATTGCAGAGAGTTGGTGAGTGGACGGGAGTTAATGATACGAAAGGCCTTCCTTTCAACTTTGTCTAGGAGAGCGGTGTGAGAGGAACCTCCCCACACATGTGAACAATACTCAATACAAGGGCGCACTATGCCCCTGTACAGAGCAAGAAGCTGTGCAGGGGAAAAGAACCCCCAAGGCGGTTGAGTACACCCAGCTTCTGGGAGGCTGCCTTAGCAAGACTGGTAATATGGTCTTTCCAAATGAGAGCAGAAGAAAAAGAGACACCAAGAATATTGAGAGAAGATGAAGGGTTGATTTTGTATTGTTGAAGAATAAGGGATAGTCCGCTGGGAGATCCTGACGGGTAGATAGATGGAGAAATTGGGTTTTGGAAGCATTAAAGTTAACAAGGTTTTCTCTGCCCCAATTGGAAATAGTATTTAGATCAGAATTTAAGAGTTCTATGGCTTCATTACGTTTGTCGTTGAGGGATTGCTGGCTGGGGCGTTCTGAAAAACTAATGGAGTAGTGTAAGGTTGAGTCGTCTGCGTATGAATGGATGGGAATTTAGGTACAGTTAAGGAGATCATTTATAAAAATTAGAAAGAGAATAGGAGATAGGACAGAGCCCTGAGGAACACCGGAGTTTATAGGGTGAGGAAGTGAACAATGGCCGTCCACAACCGCAGCTATGGAACGGCCGGAAAGGAAATTAGAGACAAAGGCACAGATGGAGGGATAGAAACCGAAGGAGGGTAGTTTAGAAATTAAAGATTTATGCCAGACTCTATCGAAGGCTTTCGATATGTCTAGTGCAATAGAAAAAGTCTCACCGAAGTCCCGAAAGGAGGATGACCAAGAGTTAGTAAGATATGAAAGAAGATCACCAGTAGAGCGACCCTTAAGGAAGCCATACTGGCGATCTGAGAGCAGATTATGAGAAGAGAAATGCTTAAGAAATTTGGAAGCAAGAATAGTTTCAAAAACTTTAGAAAGACAAGAGATAAGAGCAATTGGACGATAGTTGGAGGGTTGAGAGCGGTCACCCTTCTTTGGGACAGGTTGAATGTGAGCAATGTAATGTAGTGCTGTAATGCTAACATCCCTTTGCAATCTATCAGCCCACCTCACCCCCCTATTGCGAACTTTCTCTACCACTGCTTACCTTCTTCTCTCTGTATATCCTACTATTAATTAACTGCCCTTCCCCTTGACGTTGATTTCATATATCCGTCACTGTATTATACAGCGAGCTCTCAGAGATATTATATGTAATTAGTTAGGCATTTTGGATCAGAGGGTTATCCATTTTGGCTTAGGGAGGTTTGACATACTCATCATGTTGCACCAACCTTATTTTATTGGGTGTCTGCCAGGTCTGTCGATGCTAGACTGGGGAGAGGCTATCAGGTTGCAGTTTCCTATGAGCATAGACTTCGTTGAGCCTATGCAACTGTACCGGATACCTGCGGAGGCCTAGGTAATTTTCTTGTCTGTGTACCTTAGAGCCTAGCACTGTGTTGGCGTGAGGGCTGTGTTGGCGTGAGGGCGTTGGCCTAGTCCACCCAGCACTGTGCTAGCTCGTTAGCTTTTGACTTAGGAGGGTCGCCAGGAGAGAACCAGGTACACGAGACCTGGATCTCTCAAGAGAGCACCCCGTCATTTAACCCTCTCCGACATATGACGCAAGTTTGAGTCTATTAGGGATACTTTAAACCCTTTGTTACCATCAGGGGTATTTATGGACCTTTAGTTTAGTTACTTCAACCTCTGCAGTTGTCTTTGAGTTAACTGTGGGCAGAGAACTAATTTTGGAGAGGTAATTATAATAGTGAGAGAACTCTATTTCTTATTGCTAATCTGGCAACCTCTGCGTCATAAAAGCGTGAAAGAGTTAATGTAACTAGGCGCACAGACTTGAGAACGACACTAGGCTACCGAGCAGGTGGCTTTTATTTTATTTTATTTTTTTCTATGTGATTGAGGGAGGCAAAAGGCAGAACTGCCTATAGCGAGTGCCTCCCCCATAGTTGAAAGAGTGACAGGGCCAAAATCAAGGGGGTGGCTTTTATTTTATTTTATTTTTTGTCTATGTGATTGAGGGAGGCAAAAGGCAGAACTGCCTATAGCGAGTGCCTCCCCCATAGTTGAAAGAGTGACAGGGCCAAAATGCATGGACACACAGAGTTTGAAGCAATTTAAGTCATAGGAAGAGGGAAAGACTGATTCTGGGAGAGAGTTCCAGAGCTCAGCTGTTGAGTAAAAGAAAGACTGAGAGTACGTTTCACTCTTGGGTTGGAGAGTTGCACAGAGCAAGGGTGGGATTGAGTTGCAAGACGGGTACCACGTGCCCTACGTAAAGGAGGTGGTATACACTGGGAAAGCTCTGAGGAACACTGATTATTATAGTAGCGATAGAATAGTGAGAGAGATGCAACATTGCGGCGGAGAGAGAGAATGCAGAGAGTTGGTGAGTGGACGGGAGTTAATGATACGAAAGGCCTTTCTTTCAACTTTGTCTAGGAGAGCGGTCTGAGAGGAACCTCCCCACACATGTGAACAATACTCAATACAAGGACGCACTATGCCCCTGTACATAGCAAGAAGCTGAGCAGGAGAAAAGAAGCCCCTAAGGCAGTTGCGCACACCCAGCTTCTGGGAGGCTGCCTTAGCAAGACTGGTAATATGGTCATTCCAACTGAGGGCAGAAGAAAAAGAGACACCAAGAACATTGAGGGAAGATGAAGGGTTGATTTTTGTATTGTTGAAGAATAAGGGATAGTCCGCTGGGAGTTCCTTACGTGTAGATAGATGGAGAAATGGGATTTTGGAAGCATTAATAGGTTTTCTCTGCCCCAATTGGAGATAGTATTTAAATCAGATTTTAAGAGTTCTATGGCTTCATTACGTTTGTCGTTGAGGGATTGCTGGCTGGGGCGTTCTGAAAAACTAATGGAGTAGTGTAAGGTTGAGTCGTCTGCGTAAGAATAGATGGGAATTGAGGTACAGTTGAGGAGATCATTTATACAAATTAGAAAGAGAATGGGTGTGTGTGCTGGACTGAGTGAAGGAACAGCGAGAGAAGGTGCATGTTTGTTTGTAAGTAGCAAATGGAAGGAATGTGTAAGAGAGTATGGGTCTGTGGGTTCACGGATTGTGTGGGTGAGAATGAAAGTAGGAATACAAACGCGGGTGATTGTATGCGTGTATGCCCCGACAGAGGATATACTTGAAAGAAAGAAAGAGGAGTTCTGGATGAATGTGGAGGCGTGCCTGGAGAAGTTTGACAAGAACGAAAGAATATTTCTGATTGGGGATATGAATGGTAAGGTGGGTGATAGGAAAGTTGAGGGAGGGTGGGGGGTACCATCAGAGGTGAATGGGAATGGTAGTGCACTTGTGGACGTATGTGTGGGGAGGAGGCTGTGGATAGCCAACACCTTCTTCCGACACAGAATGATCCACAGGTACACGTGGAAACGGATGTTGACGATGAAGGATAAGACAGTGGTGGAACGAAAGTCATTGATAGATTATGTATGTGTGGATGAACGAATGAAAACATCTGTGATGGATGCTAGGGTGTATAGGGGTATTGGAGGGGGTCTGTCTGATCATTATGTAGTGGTAGCTAAGGTTAGGATACAAAAGAAGTGGGTGAGGAGAGATGGAGGGAGGCGAGAGGAGGGTGGAGAGGTTGCAGGAGGAGGAGTACAGGAGAGCAGTGGAAAGACGACTAGGTTGGTTCGACCTGGAAGTTTTGGAGGAAGTGGAGGAGATGAGCAAGGTGTTTAAGGGTGAGATCTGTGCAGCATGTGAGGACGTGTGTGGAGTGAGGAGAAGAGGGTGGGGAGTGAAAGGTACAGCATGGTGGACAGAAGAGGTAAGAATAGCTGTGGAAGAAAAGAAGAAAGCATATAGAGAGTGGTTAGGTAGTAGAGGGAATGAAGATTTCGAGGGACAGAAACGAGCGAGGTACGTGGAGAGTAAGAGGGTGGTGAAGAGAGTAGTGAAGGAAAGTAAGAGAAGAGTAGATGAGGAATTTGGAAGGAATCTGAGTGTAAAATGGAGGGAGAGTAAGAAACTGTTCTGGAAAGAAGGCAAGAAAGTTAGGGAAGGTAGCAAGGGAAACAGTAAGGGTGTGAAAGATAAGAATGGGAGAATGGTAGCCGAGAAGCAAGAGAGAGTCGAAAGATGGAGGCAGTACTTCAATGAGTTGCTAAATGTAAGGAATGAAGAGCCAGCAAACATAGCTGGATATGGTATGGGAGGGAGAAGAAGAGAAGTAGTGGAGGAGGAGGTGGGGATCAGGAGGTCAGAAGTGTGGGAAGCCATGAAAAGAGTGAAGTTGGGGAAAGCACCAGGAACAGATGAAGTGTGTGGGGAAATGTTGAGGTATGGTGGTGAGATAGTGATAGAATGGGTATGGAAAATGTGCAAACTAGCATGGGAGAAGGGGAGTGCACCCGATGACTGGAAGACTTGCATAATAGTCCCCCTATATAAGGGCAAAGGGGAAAGAGGAGTGTGTGGTAACCACTGAGGAATACGTCTTCTAAGCGTAGTAGGGAAGGTATACAGTAGGGTAGTGATTGAGAGAGTGAGAGTGAGAACGGAGAAATGGATAGGCGACGAGCAGGGAGGTTTTAGGAAGGGAAGAGGATGTGTAGATCATATTTTTACCCTGAATTGTGTTGTGGAAAAATATCAGGAGAAGAAACAAAAGGTGTATGTTGCCTTTATGGACTTGGAGAAGGCCTATGACAGAGTGGATAGAGAAGGTTTGTGGAAAGTACTTAGAATATACGGAGTAGAGGGCAAGTTGCTGAAAGCAATGAAGAGCATGTATGAGGGTGCAAAGGTGGCAGTACGTGTGGAGAGTGAGCAGAGAGAGTTCTTTGACCTGAATGTTGTTTGAAACAGGGGTGTGTGATGTCCCCGTGGTTGTTTACTGTATATATGGATGGAGTCATGAAAGAAATACTATCAAGAGCAGTGGATGTTGGTGTATCGCTGAAAAGGGAGGGAATTGAGTGGAAGCTACATATAGTGCTGTTTGCGGATGATACAGTTCTGATGAGTGATAATGAATGGGAGTTGCAGGGTCTGGTAAATGAGTTTGGAACAGTGTGCGAAAAACGGAATTTGCAGGTAAATGCGGGGAAGACCAAGGTTATGGTCTTCGAAAGGGGTGCAGTCACAGAGTGTGAGGTGAAGCTGAACGGTCAGGCTATGGAGATCGTCAACTCTTTTAAGTATCTGGGCAGTGTGTTGAGTAAAGATGGGACTATGGATGAAGAAGTGCGGGAGAGGGTACAAGAGGGGAAGAGGGTTGTAGGAACGCTAAAAGCAGTAACAAGAAATAGGGTGGTCAGTATGGAAGTGAAGAAGTCCTTGCATGACAGTGTGGTAATCCCGACACTGACGTACGGAAGCGAAGCATGGACGTTGGTTGAGAGACTCAGACCAAGAGTGAGAGCAGTGGAAATGAATTACTTAAGGAGTGCGTGCGGAGTTACATGGAGGGATAGACAGACTAATGAGGAAGTAAGAAGGAGGTGTGGTGTGGAGGTAGATGTGCTGGAAAGTGTGAAAAGGAACAACTTGAGATGGTTCGGCCATATGGAACGTATGAAAACGAGAGAATGACTAAGAGGGTGTACGAGAGCGAGGTGGAGGGACAGAGAGGGAGAGGTAGACCGAATGAGAGGTGGAAGAATGGAGTGAGGAAGTACATGAACGAAGGCGGTGCTTGTTGGGGGGAGGGGCGTCGACTGACTGGGGACAGAGGTGCATGGGGGCGGTTCGTTTGTGGCCACACCTTCGGGGATCACGGCGTCAGGCAATAGATAGATAGATAGATATAAAGAGAATAGGAGATAGGACAGAGCCCTGAGGAACACCAATTTGACGCAATAAATAAACCAACACACAAGGCAATAAGAGGAAAAATAGGTGATAATTTAAAGGGGGGGGGGGGTGAAAGAGGGGGTTTTGACACATGCCGATGAGTGACATGAGGTATGGAGGGGAATTATCTCACTTAATTACATATCCCTTTGTTTTAAGTGCTAATGGGGCATTTTAAAAGGCTGTTTTTACGCCTTGGAGCTTAAGAGATTCGCCGATTTTCACCAGCAAAACTTCTTAAGAGTCTTCTCGCCGTTCTCGGGTTAAAGTCGTCTCATTTCCTTATTACACTGCACTGTTCATTAATTAGGGAGCAATGATCACCTAATGTTATGCTTCATTATTAAGGCAGAAATTATATATATATATATATATATATATATATATATATATATATATATATATATATATATATAAGGGGAGGTGTGGCAGAGTGGTCTTGCCACTGGCCTGGTAATCCAAAGGTCCCGGGTTCAAATCCCGATGTAAATGGGAAGATATTATTGGGATGGAATTTGTGCTGTACCTAGTATCAATGCATTACCACAAAGCCCACCGAAACGCTAATAAAATACCCTCATTGTTCCCTGATTAAATAGCACTGTATGAATATTCCCATATTCAAAATATGCTATAGGGGTGCAATGCCTGGTGAGTTAGCTGCTCAACAGGTGGCGTTGTGTGTGTGTGTAAGAGTGAGTGTCCGAGTGTAGGGGGTGAGACAGTGAAGCACGGGAACGAGGTGGCTTCAGAGATGGGGTCGCTTCGGACCATGAGTGAGCACCGTGCCTCATGTGAAGGCAAGATGGCAGGTGCTCGTTGTACTCTACGTGCTTCACATGCCTCACTCCCTAGACTGGAACAAGACCTCACGGGCTTCACTGCTCATTGCACAGCTGTGAATGTCCAGGCTCTCAGCCTATGCCCGAGAGGGAGTAAGTTGGAATATAGAAAAAAAAAAAAAAAAAAAAAAAAAAAAAATATATATATATATATATATATATATATATATATTAAGGCTGAAGGCAAAACGAAAGAAAAATCTAATAACATTATTTCCTATTGTTGCTTCCTTTCCTTTTGGATCTTAGGACTTGGTATCCTTTATTGACTGATACTCTTAAATTATGAACAAATACTGAAACTAATTAAAGTCATGTAGTATTTATAAAGAAATATTATGTAACCGAAGCTTAGTAGGCTATGGTTATGAACCGAATAAGTTATATCTAAAGAAGGACTATTAATTATGTATCAAGTCTTGAAAGATAAATATTAAGGTAAGAATATTTCTGTCTCTTACCGTTTTTTAAATGAATAGATAGTTTTCTTATATTATGTCCTTTTATTTATATTTAATGTAGTTATTATTCTTGGTTCTTGTCTTACGTTAATAGTATTATATTATTATTATCAGGATTAATATCAAAGTCACATAAAAAGTTAGATATATATTTAATAATTAGATAAATGTATTTTCTTAACCACGTAACATTGAGGTTTGATTATGAGTAAATTAAGTTACAGGATCGCTTCAAAGATTCGATTCAGGTCTCACTCAAATAATATGAAAAGCAAAAATAATATTTTGAAGCTAAAATAATTTTCTTCAGCTTAGGAAATCACTAGAAGTAACATTAAAACAGCCATGTTAGTCTAAGGCGATATTACTAATATGAGACAATAGTATCACCGTACTTGTTCTTACCAGCAATGTAAGCTTAATTAAAAGAAAATGAAAGAACTCGCAAGTATTAATATAAAACAATAGTATTACTTTTATCATAACCCAATTACTTAAAGAGTAGCTTTAGTCCACAAGTCAGTCAACTAAAATAGTTAAGTACATAATAGTAGCGTTAACGTTAATTCTCAATCACATATGTCACTAACCAACATAAGTGTTTACACCGAACACACTTAACACACTTATATAATCTGACTGTCAGTCACAATCCCATTATAATACTTCACTCCGTCTTCCTCCAGCTGCAAGTTCACCTTCCCAACTCCAAATGTGACTGATTTGAATGCCCACTACTCGGGTCTTATATACTATGCAATGATGGTGTAGGAACGAATCAGGAGGCGGGGATGGTGCGCGCCCCAATCACAGCTCCTCTAGTTGCGTAGCAGATGCGTGGTCCAATGGCGTCGATCATCGTCATAGCGTCGGGTCATCGAAGTAGTTTGCAGGGTCCCATATGACGCACGCAGGTGTGAAAGCTTGTTTGCTGGTATGCAGGCGAGCTGGTTCCCTCGCTCGCTGGTCTTCTTCGCCGCCCGGGTAATTCGGCACTCTTTCAACTCTTAACTCTAACTCTTAAATAAACACATACAGGGCTCCGTATGTCAGAATATATATATATATATATATATATATATATATATATATATATATATATATACTGTATATTTATATATATATATATATATACTGTATATTTATATATACAGTATATACAGGGTGACCCAAAAAAATCCCACATTTCAAAGGTAAATGAAACAAAAATGGTTAAAGATAATCAAAATATTATTTGCATACATGAAACTTCATTCAATACAGTTTTTATTCATCGTGTTTTAAAGATGACATCCTCCAAATGGTGGCTGTCATTGTTTATGCACACTTGGAGGCGATATCTGAAGGCTGCAATGGCTCGACGGGTCATGTCGGGTGGAACAGCGGCCATCTCCTGCTGAATAGCAACCTTAATGGCTTCAAGAGTTCAAGAGTTTTGGGGTCGATGAGTATACATTCGTGATTTAAGGTAGTCCCACAAAAAAAAATCACAAGGGGCGAGGTAAGGGGAACGGGCCGGCCACCCAACATCGCCACACAACGAGATCACCCGATCCGGAAACATTTCCCTAAGCACTTGCAATGATCGATGTGTGGTTTCAGCAAGATGGAGCTATGGCACACACAGATCGACGATCATTGCAAGTGCCTAGGGAAATGTTTCCCTTAATCACGAGTGTATACCCATCGACCCCAAACTCTTGAAGCCCTTAAGGTTGCTATTCAGCAGGATATAGCCGCTGTTCCACCCGACATGACCCGTCGAGCCATTGCAGCCTTCAGAAAACGCCTCCAAGTGTGTATAGACAATGACGGCCACCATTTGGAGGATGTCATCTTTAATACCCTTGTCTAGCGGGCCCTCTGTGGCCGTTTTGGGCCTTTTCAGGCCATTCTGACTGCTATATCAACCATCAGTATGAAAGGAACTGTATTGCGCCAAAAACTAGGCGGAAATCGCTACACAATGACTCCACATACAGCTACGTAGCACTCGTGGAGCACTGACAGTGTTACCTCGAAGATGGAAGTTTAGCTGATTTTGTTACATTGCTCACTTTTAGCGAACTATTGGTTACACTGTCATCCTCCCGCGCGGTGGGGGAACTGGAGTTAGTGTGGGCCGGGAGGCCACAGATGTCGGACGTATGGATCATTACTATCCCACCCATTTTCACTCGATTTTCACCCTTTTTTCACCCGTTTTTTGCCAGTTTCTTTAACTCGACTTATGTTGCGCGCCGCTAGTTAAGGGTTAAAACATGAATAAAAACTGTATTAAATTAAGTTTCATGTGTGCAAATAATATTTTGATTATCTTTAAAACCATTTTTGTTTCATTTACCTTTGAAATGTGGGAGTTTTTTGGGTCACCCTGTGTATATATATATATAAACTGTATATATGGAGGTAATATCCCAAATACGTGTGATCAAATTGTGTAGTAAAACTCGATAGGACAATTTAAACAATGGGATAACCAGCTTTCGTCTATTCTCTCAAGACTTCTTCAGGGTAATACAAGAAAACAGGGGGAGAGTGAGGCTTAAATACCCGTCCTAAATCACTGTTAGTTGCTAACTAGCATATAAATACAAAAAGTGTTGCCATCCTACTGCCTGTTGCCATATTTTAAGGAACATACTTATTTTATAAACAAAATAAATGTCTACAAATTATATATACTTATACAAATATGCATATACATTGAAATATGCCTAACAATACAATCTAATCATATATACAATTTGATACGCATCAATGAACTTGCAGATCCCTTTCAAACTGTTATCGTAACTTATGTAATTATGAAGAATTACATATACCTGTAGAAATATTTATACTGTACTTACATATACATCCACATATACATGCATACTGTATACACACATACATTACATACATACAAATACAAAATACATATATAAGAACAAAGGAAAAATGGGAGTCTACAGAAAGCCGTTTGGTCACACAAGGCAGATCCTTCCCACACCCAACCCTAATTATAGGCCCAACTCACTAATACTATGGACCCTGGGGACTGACCTTCGTAAAATGGTCAGATCAACATAAGGATAAAAGGAGTCTGTAGAAAGGCGAATAGCCCACACCTGGCATATCCCCCTCACAACTAAACAGTATATAAATTATACATAAACACACATATACATACACACACCTACATACACACACACATATATTGTATACATACATAAACATACATATATACAATAATTATTATAAAAAAAATACATAGTGATAATACCTCATGTGATAGTATTAATAAGATACCTAACTATCTAATACTATGAGGATAGACCTCACAGAAAGGGTCAGATGTCAAACTACAAACTGTTTCAATCTATAATCTGACGGTCTGGACATCTATTTCTAGCTCTTTTTATGTTATCATTTTCATTGAGGAGCTTTAGCAGGATGTTATATATTTTGTAAAGACCATCATTTAGGTTCATAGTGTTTCTACATTCTCTGATCAAGGCGGACTCGGCAAATAGTCTTTCATAATAGCAGCTTGACCAGTAGATCATCTTAGCCTCATCCCAATTTACATAGTAGTTTTGTCTTTGTTTATGTTTAATAATACCATTAGATTCTTGAGCTGACCTTACTGATTGTTTGTGTTGTTTAACTCTCACCTCTAATCTTTTTCCAGTTTGTCCTATGTATATGTCATTACATCCTTTACACGGAATTAAATATACACCACCTGCATCATTTTTAGGGCTGTTTTTTATCAAAGTAGACTTGACAGAGTTTTCATAATTGAATACTACATTTATATTACAATTCTTGAGAGATGTTGTGAGAGGTGTTAATTCATCGTGATATGGCAACACTAAGACATTTTTCCTTGAAAGGGGAGCTGTATTATATACATTATAATACCTGCCTGACCTTTGCTGAGTGAGGACCTGTCCCTAGTGACTCCCAGTGAATTATCTTTGCCCATAGTGTGGTGATAGTGTTAACGCTTTCTTAAAATGGCTGGTGTTGACGAGATTGCTACCTCCTCTCATATTCTCCAGCTTTGTCTTGCTTTGCAAGAAAGGCTGCATAATGTGGAGAGAGAGGTGCAGTCTCTCAAAGACGAGAATTTGGCCTTAAAGCTGACTTTGGCTGACAAAAACAGTGAGGATAGTGCAACTGCTGTTAGGGATCGTGATGCTCCCTGGACAGTTGTTCCAACAAGTGCAACAACCTGCAAATGTCTACGGCGGCCAGTTGCCCTCAGCAACAAGTTCATCACGTTGGATGACGAATGTGATGGTGAGGCTGCTAGTGCTTCCTTAGGCGAGGAAACCAGGAGAAAGGTAAGTAAGTTGCCTCCAAACACAGGGAATGCTGTGACTGCTGGCCCCCCAGGAGTACCTTCAACTGCTGCCCCAGGAGTTCCTACCGCTGCCGCAGCTGCTACCAAGTCATCGACAAGGAGAGGCAAGTCCTTCTCAATTGTTGGGGACTCCATGGTCAGACACTTAGCTAGGTCCAGCTCTACTGATATTAGGAAGCTTGTCTGTCTGCCTGGTGCCGGGGTTGGGAAGGTGTTAGAGGAAATTGATTACAACATGAAAGATATTGGAGATAGCCCCATTATCTGTCTCAGTACAGGGAGCAATGATGTTGGTAAAGGTAGGACGGAAGTACTGCTTCGGCAGTACAGGGAGGTGTTAGATAAAGTTAGGAGGAAGGGAGGCATACCTGTAGTACACAGTATCTTGCCACGGAGAGGGGTCAGCAAGGAATGGTCATCTAGGGCAATTGGTATCAATTGTCGGCTGGAAAAATACTGCAATGCAAATGCAATACCATTCCTTGATAACTGGACCCGTTTCTATGGTAAAAATCAGTTGTACGCACAGGACGGGGTTCATCTTTCTCGGCTAGGGGTGGCAAATTTAGCTAGGTCAATAGATAGGATTGTCGCGGGGTTTCGCTGAAAATAAAGCCTGAGAATATGAGTAAGAATAATTGTCTAGATAGGGTAAATTGCCGTACTGGTACATCAGATAGGAATAGAAAATATCAGTCACAGGATTTTAATTGTACTGCTAGTAGAAATATTGAAGGTGTAACAGAAGATGGGAATTCAGTTAGAAATAAAGGTAAATCCGATACCAGTAAAATAAATTCATTGCGATTATATTATACAAACTGTAGGAGTTTATGAAACAAAATGGATGAACTTAGAGCACTTGTTAGCAACGAAAATATAGACACTGACTGAAACATGGATTAATACAGAATCAAGACATTTTTTAGCAGAATTCCATATACCAGGATATAGTTTGTTTAAACGCGACCGAACAAGTAGGAGGGGCGGCGGAATAGCAGTGTTTGTCAGGAGTTCTTTAAAAAGCTGTATTAAATCAGGTATTAGACTAAATACTGATAACGAAAGTGTTTGGGTAGAGGTTAGCGAAGGTAGTGAGACCATAATTATTGGAGTTATTTATAGACCACCAAATATGAGTAGAAACGAAGGTACAGCTTTATGGCAGGAAGTGAAAATAGCATCAAGGTTTAGCAATGTGTGTATTATGGGGGATTTTAATTTTCCGAATATTGATTGGCAGCATCAAATCGGCGACTCAGATTCAAAAGAGTTTATTGAGGCGACACAGGATATTTTTTTATTTCAATTCATAGACTCGCCTACTAGAGGTAATAATATCCTCGATTTAGTTCTCAGTAATAATGAACAAATTATAAATAATGTAGAGATAGGAGACCAACTAGGAAATAGTGATCATAAATCAATTTATTTTAACATACAATGGACAGGAAAGGCTAAAGAGAATACGACACTTATCCCAGATTTCAGAAAAGCCAATTATGGTGGATTAAGAAGAACCTTAAGAGTCGATCCTATGGTTAAACTATTAAGTGGACCCAGGTGCGCTAATGAACATACTCTCTCTCAGATACCTGTCTTAACTCAGGATAATTTGACAGCTACATATAATAATTGTATTTCTTCACTCCACAATGCGCAAAATAAATATATCCCCAAAAGAAAATTTAGATCAACACAGAACCAACACAAATGGATGAATAATAGACTATTAGACCTTCTAGGAAAAAAGAGAGGAATATATCGAAAAATAAAGAAAGGCGAAAATCATCTACATATATACTATCAGACTCTATCAAGACAGGTCAAAAAGGAAATCAGGAAAGCAAAAAGAAATTATGAAATAAGGATAGCCAGTGACTCAACAAATAACCCTAAAGCTTTTTACCAACTATATAAATCTAAAGTTAGAGATGTAATAGGCCCCCTAAAAAAAACTTCAATAGGAGAAATAACAGAAAATGATTTAGAAATGTGCAGTACATTAAATAGTCAGTTTCTATCCATTTTCACTAATGAAAATTTGGCACAGATTCCAGAAGTCAATATGGTATATAGTGATAGTATAGAAAATATGTTAAGTACAGTTAGTATAAGTAGAAATGATGTGCTTAAGGAAATTGACAGACTGAAACCTCAAAAATCGCCTGGTCCTGACGAGGTATATGCTAGAGTATTAAAAGAATGCAGAGATGAGTTAAGTAGCCCATTAGCATTTTTATTTAACAAGTCATTAGAAACAGGTTTAGTTCCAGAAGCTTGGAAGCTTGCAAATGTCGTTCCGATCTTCAAAAAAGGTGATAAATCGATAGCATCCAATTACCGTCCCATTAGTCTCACATCAATCATAGGAAAGTTGCTAGAGTCTATTATTGCTAGGAAAATTAGAAGCCACTTAGAAAAATTAACTTAATAAATTCTTCTCGGCATGGATTCACTCGGGGACGTTCTTGTCTTACTAATTTGCTTAGCTTTTTCTCAGAGGTATATGAAGCAGTAGATAGTGACAAGTCATATGATATTATTTATTTAGATTTCAGTAAAGCTTTCGACAGAGTCCCTCATGAGAGATTGATGAGAAAGGTTGAGGCACATGGAATAGGAGGATCGTTGTTGGGATGGATTAGGTCATGGCTAATTGGTAGGAAACAGAGAGTTAGCATAAATGGTACCAAGTCAGAGTGGGGAGCAGTCAAAAGTGGTGTCCCCCAGGGATCGGTATTAGGTCCCATGTTGTTTCTTATATACATAAATGACCTAGATTTAGGTATAACTAGTAGGATAAGTAAATTCGCAGACGATACTAAAATGGGGAGATCAATTGATTCAGATAGCGATATAGAGTGCCTCCAAAGGGATCTAGATACCTTACATGAATGGTCAGTAAATTGGCAGATGAAGTTTAACATTGACAAATGCAAGGTATTAAAGATAGGGAAGATGCAAACAAATGTTAAATATAAACTAGCTAATTTAGAATTAGAAAATTCAGACTGTGAGAAAGATCTAGGTGTGTTTGTTAGCAATGATTTGAAACCTAGAAAACAGTGTATAAGCGTTCGTAATAAGGCAAACAGGATTCTCGGGTTCATATCTAGGAGTGTGAGTAACAGAACTGCTGATGTTATTTTAAAACTTTACTTGTCATTAGTGAGACCCCATATGGATTATGCTGTCCAATGTTGGTGTCCTTATTACAGAATGGACATAGATTCATTGGAGAGAGTACAGCGTAGAATGACAAAAATGATCCATAATATTAGAAATCTTCCGTATGAAGAAAGGTTGAAGAAATTAGGTTTACATTCGTTAGAGAGACGCAGAGTTAGAGGGGATATGATAGAGGTGTTCAAGTGGGTTAGTGGGATTAACAAAGGGGACATGACAAATGTACTAAAGCTCAGTGATAGCGAAAGAACTCGTACCAATGGTTTCAAATTAGATAAATTTAGTTTCAGAAAAGATATAGGCAAATATTGGTTTGGTAACAGAGTTGTAGATGGGTGGAATGGTCTACCAAGTGCTATAGTGGGATCTAAGTCGGTAGGGAGCTTTAAGATAAAATTGGATAATCATATGGACGAGAAGGGTTGGGCGTGAAGGGGGATCAGCCGGGTTGGGCCAATCAGCGCTCTGCAGACCACCATAATCCTGTGTTAATCTCTAACCGTTTTGGTAAGATGATCCTCAGGGTATTAGAGTGTTGAGCCTATAATTGGGCTTTGTAATTGAATTGGGGTTGTGTGGGACATGGATCTGCCTTGCTTGGGCCAATCGGCTTTCTGCAGACCATTTTCTTATGTTCTTATGTTCTTAAACATACCTGAACAAATGGACAGTTTTACTTTAATATGATGGTTGGAGAAAACATGAATATAGGAATCTACAAGAGTCGGCTTTCTATATACCGGTACTTTAAATTTTAAGTGACCATTATTATTTATAATCATGGTATCAAGGAAAGGTATATTATTGTTTACTTCTTCAATTTAGAATTAAATCGAGGGGACCAGATCGTTAAGTTTATTAAGGAATGAATGGTGATTTTGATTGGTAGGCCAAAGACACAAAATGTCGTCAACATATCTAAACAAAGGAAATCTAAAGTTACATATTTTAGGTAAAATCCGAGTTTTTTAACATTTTAAGTAAATCGGGTTTATCCTTCATCACGATGAATTAACACCTCTCACAACATCTCTCAAGAATTTGAATATAAATGTAGTATTCAATTATGAAAACTCCGTCAAGTCTACTTTGATCAAAAACAGCCCTAAAAATGATGCAGGTGGTGTATATTTCATTCCGTGTAAAGGATGTAATGACATATACATAGGACAAACTGGAAACAGATTAGAGGTGAGAGTTAAACAACACAAACAATCAGAAAGGTCAGCTCAAGAATCTAATGGTATTTTTAAACATAAACAAAGACAAAACCATCATGTAAATTGGGATGAGGCTAAGATGATCTACTGGTCAAGCTGATATTATGAAAGACTATATGCCGAGTCCGCCTTGATCAGAGAATGTATAAACACTCTGAACCTAAATGATGGTCTTTACAATATAGATAACATCCTGCTAAATCTCTTCAATGAAAATGATAAAATAAAAAGAGCTAGAAATAGATGTCCAGACCGTCAGATCATAGATTGAAACAGTTTGTAGTTTGACATCCGACCCTTTCTGTGAGGTCTATCCTCATAGTATTAGATAGTTAGGTATCTTATTAATACTATACACATGATGTATGATCACTGTATTTTTTTTTTATAATAATTACTGTATATATGTATGTTTATGTATGTATACAGTATATGTGTGTGTGTGTACGTAGGTGTGTGTATGTATATGTGTGTTTATGTATAATTTATATACTGTTTAGTTGTGAGGGGGATATGCCAGGTGTGGGTTATTCGGCTTTCTACAGACTCCTTTTATCCTTATGTTGATCTGACCATTTTGGGAAGGTCAGTCCCCAGGGTCCATAGTATTAGTGAGTTGGGCCTATAATTCGGCCTTATAATTAGGGTTGGGTGTGGGAAGGATCTGCCTTGTGTGACCAATCGGCTTTCTGCAGACTCCCATTTTTCTTTTGTTCTTATATATGTAATTTTTATTTGTATGTATGTAATGTATGTGTGTATACAGTATGCATGTATATGTGTATGTATATGTGGATGTATATGTAATTATATATATTTCTACAGGTATATGTAATTCTTCATATTTACATAAGTTACGATAACAGTTTGAAAGGGATCTGCCAGTTCATTGATGCGTATCAAATTGTATATATGATTATATTGTATTGTTAGGCATATTTCAATGTATATGCATATTTGTATAAGTATATATAATTTGTAAGACATTTATTTTGTATATAAAATAAGTATGTTCCTTAAAATATGGCAACAGGCAGTAGGATGGCAACACTTTTTGTATTTATATGCTAGTTAGCAACTCACAGATGATTTAGGACGGGTATTTAAGCCTCACTCTCCCCCTGTTTTCTTGTATTACCCTGAAGATGTCTTGAGAGAATAGACGAAAGCTTGGTGTTCCATTGTTTCAATTTTCCTAGCGAGTTTTACTACATATATATATATATATATATATATATATATATATATATATATATATATATATAGAGAGAGAGAGAGAGAGAGAGAGAGAGAGAGAATCCATTATCCTTTCTAAGTGCTGTAAATCAAACAAAAATGCCTTCTCAGACTTCCTTCAAGCTAAAAAATGCCCACCCAGATCCTCTTCAAGGTAAACTTGTACATTTTTCGGTAGAAAAATATCCTAGCAAAAGGCCGATTTTGTTCAAGTTATAGGCTCACTCAACAAAATGCAGGCGATGGGCTGACCTATCAGAGTGAGACCTGAGCGATCTCTGCCATACCCATAGCTTACTCTGACTGTTCCTTTTACTTATATATTTTCTAGATCTCAAGTGACGGCGTCTCTTCCGTGGATTGCCCTCCCAATCTACCAAGATTGGAAGCTAAAGCGTCACATTATTCCTTTGCCCCTCAACTTTCTCTTCATAATTGCTGAGGGGCACAGGGCCCTGGGTGGGGCTTTGGTTTCCCGGGCGTTTACGCACCCTCTCAGCTCCCCGCCATGGAGTGGCTTCGGTCACCCAGGCTTTATTGTGGTCGGCAGGGAGGGTTCTGTGAGGGCGCTCGTTTATGGCCTTGGCCTTACTCGGGGCCTTGGGGCTGTTCGGCCAGGCAGCTTGGGGAACAACAACAACAACAACAACAAAATGCAGTTTATTGTTAATGTAGATGGGACTCTGTACCCTTGGTCGGCAACCCATCTACTGTAGGGGAGACCTTATAATAATCCGGGTGAATGGGACTCATCAGCCATGGTCGCCAACCCGTCTAAGTTACTAAATCTTATACACATCCGTACTGATTACCTTATGGTGAAGCTGGTTAGTGGATGGACACCACTGTAGAACAATAGTGCTATAAAGATATATAGAGAATCTTGGAGTCGGACGGATCCTAAGTTAAGT
Source organism: Paralithodes platypus (assembly GCA_032716605.1). Classification (NCBI taxonomy): domain Eukaryota; kingdom Metazoa; phylum Arthropoda; class Malacostraca; order Decapoda; family Lithodidae; genus Paralithodes; species Paralithodes platypus. Next base: position 1,811,965 of record CM064515.1, read on the forward strand.
TGTCAATCCTGTAAGTCCTTAATAAATAAACTAGCAAGGGTTGTCCATCTCACTAGGGACCGGTCCACTTGGGGGCGTTTTGTGTATGGCTACCCTTTTAATGGAGAGTAAGGCATCTGTCAGTATATACTGTAGGTAGATAGTATAATTATCTCCAAACTAATTCAGTGAAACGTCTTAAAACCTACAAACTAATGCAGTGATATAAGGGAGGCCCAACATGACCATCCTCGGACCTAATCAGGTTAATACAAATATAGTTCCTTATATTTAGTTTAGTTGTCAGATGGGTTGTTGTTGTTGTTGTTGTTGTTGGTTGATGTTCGTACGTCCTTATCATCATCACGGTTGTTGTGGTCTCTCCCACTCTCTCATGTCAACCCTATGGAGATAGGTTGTGACATTATTAACAAGTGGATGATAAGATGGTGACAATAAAGGTCATGAAGATAATAGATGGTAGTTTATCATAGAATGTTAATGCTCAATATTAGGATTTAACCCTTTCTCACACTACAGCTATGACAACTTGATGTGAAGTCTAGCTAAAACCAAGCCATTTTAGTAAGTTTAGGAAGGATCTGTGTGAGTTATAGGAATAGACCTAATATGGATAGATTGTACCATTTGTATTCCTAAACATCATGCCTACCTCCACCAAAATATAGATATATACAGTATATATATATATATATATATATATATATATATATATATAACCTGAAGATGGCACCTTGTTGATGCCGAAAATTCGAGTAATAAACATGGCGTATGGCGCAGCTCTATCTCTATTCTTCCTCTTGTTATATATATATATATATATATATATATATACAGTATATAATTATATATATATACAGTATATAATTATATATACTGTATATATATAATTCAATTTTCTAAAAATAAATGATGTAAAGATGAACAAACCTGCAGCAAGTATCAAGAACTGTACCAATACAACTAATATATATCATTTTAAGGGGAGTCTGAGGAGCATTTTTTTGTTTTCTTTTTACGTTCAAGGGGCTTTGTCACATTACCTGATTACTTCAAGACTTTTGCCCCAATCAGATATAACAACATTCTGGCTTGGGACATTTTGATATCATAATAATCATAAAGTTGACTTGATAGGTGGGTCATTTGTTTTGGTTTAAATAATTGATTGATAAACATGTTGGCTTGTAGACATTCCCCCTAAGCTGAATATTGATTTTATTATTATTATTTGTATTATTATTATTAAAGTGGTCAAGGCAAGTGATAGTGAGAGTTACTGCAGCAATTCTAAGATGTTTCGCTACATTAGTTTGGCAATTATAAAGGATTTGTGACATTCTGGTGTTGATTTGTGACCATTCTGGTGTTGATTTGTGACCATTCTGGTGTTGATTTGTGACCATTCTGGTGTTGATTTGTGACCATTCTGGTGTTGATTTGGGACCATTCTGGTGTTGATTTGTGACCATTCTGGTGTTGATTTTTTTGGTGGCGAGCGATATCGAGTCTGTATTTAACGAGAAACTGTCCTTCCGCCAGAACATTTTCCTACCATAAATTCTAGCTTGAAAGGGTATTAAAGGATTATATGAGATTAATTATAACCACTTTAATTGTTAAAGGTCCTTCCTAAGCTGAATAAAATGTCATAGTGCTAGCCAGAATACAATGCAAAAAGGTGTGATACTAGTGAGGGGGTTAATAAAGATGACTCAAGATAAACAATATTAAGGTAGATCATGACTTTTGATCGTGGATGTACAGGGTGTAGAAGGTAAAGAAGGTGGAGAAGTAAGATATAATACACCACTTACGTTAACAAGCCAATCCTCGCCCCAAGCTTGGTACTGATGAGTCTGTTGAGCTCCTGGTCCTGGTCCATGGTGATGGTGGTGTTGGTGTCGGGTATGCCCAGACCAAACCTCACCCAAACACTGCCACACTCAAGACCTTCCACTAACACCTTTACCTCTTCATAAGTCATATCGCTCCGGGGGAAGGTGATGTCACGGTACCTGGTGGTGGTGGTGGTGGTGGTAGTGGTCAACACAACTATCAACTACAAGACACAGGTATTGTTATATATTATCTTGTTAGCCTTGCTAACTTGTAGGTTTAGTGCACAACATAATATTGTTTTGTGTTGAACTTAAAACAATTATGTGTTTGTATTAAATAAAGTACGAATACTGGTAAACAATAGAGTAATGTGGAATCAGGAATAGAGCGTTAATAGGGGAGGTGTGGTGGAGTGGTCTTGCCACTGGCCTGGTAATCCAAAGGTCCCGGGTTCAAATCCCGATGTATCAATGGGAAGATATTATTGGGATGGAATTTGTGCTGTACCTAGTATCAGTGCATTACCACAAGCCCACCGAAACGTCAATAAAATACCCTCATTGTTCCCTGATTAAATAGCACTGTATGAATATTCCCATATTCAAAATATGCTATAGGGGTGCAATGCCTGGTGAGTTATCTGCTCAACAGGTGGCGTTGTGTGTGTGTAAGTGTGAGAGTCCGAGTGTAGGGGTGAGACAGTGAAGCACGGGAACGAGATGGCTTCAGAGATGGGGTCGTTTCGGGCCATGAGTCAGCACCGTGCCTCATGTGAAGGCAAGATGGCAGGTGCTCGTTGTACTCTACGTGCTTCACATGTCTCACTCCCTAGACTGGAACAAGACCTCACGGGCTTCACTGTTCATTGTAAAGCGGTGAATGTTAAGGCTCTCAGCCTATGCCCGAGAGGAAGTAAGTTGGAATATATAAAAAAAAAAAAAAAAAGACGTTTCACCTCAATAAATTTGTCTTTGATTTATGGCGAGAGATGGGTAGCATACAATTTAATATAACAGTCTTCGGCAGGGAAATTTAATATACCAGTCTTCGGCAGGGACATTTAATATAACAGTCTTCGGCAGGGACATTTAATATAACAGTCTTCGCAGGGACATTTAATATAACAGTCTTCGGCAGGGACATTTAATATAACAGTCTTCGGCAGGGACATTTAATATAACAGTCTTCGGCAGGGACATTTAATATACCAGTCTTCGGCAGGGACATTTAATATAACAGTCTTCGGCAGGGACATTTAATATAACAGTCTTCGGCAGGGACATTTAATATAACAGTCTTCGGCAGGGACATTTAATATAACAGTCTTCGGCAGGGACATTTAATATACCAGTCTTCGGCAGGGACATTTAATATAACAGTCTTCGGCAGGGACATTTAATTAACAGTCTTCGGCAGGGACATTTAAATAACAGTCTTCGGCAGGGACATTTAATATAACAGTCTTCGGCAGGGACATTTAATATAACAGTCTTCGGCAGGGACATTTAATATAACAGTCTTCGGCAGGGACATTTAATATAACAGTCTTCGGCAGGGACATTTAATATAACAGTCTTCGGCAGGGACATTTAATATAACAGTCTTCGGCAGGGACATTTAATATAACAGTCTTCGGCAGGACATTTAATATAACAGTCTTCGGCAGGGACATTTAATATAACAGTCTTCGGCAGGGACATTTAATATAACAGTCTTCGGCAGGGACATTTAATATAACAGTCTTCGGCAGGGACATTTAATATAACAGTCTTCGGCAGGGACATTTAATATAACAGTCTTCGGCAGGGACATTTAATAACAGTCTTCGGCAGGGACATTTAATATAACAGTCTTCGGCAGGGACATTTAATATAACAGTCTTCGGCAGGGACATTTAATATAACAGTCTTCGGCAGGGACATTTAATATAACAGTCTTCGGCAGGGACATTTAATATAACAGTCTTCGGCAGGGACATTTAATATAACAGTCTTCGGCAGGGACATTTAATATAACAGTCTTCGCAGGGACATTTAATATAACAGTCTTCGGCAGGACATTTAATATAACAGTCTTCGGCAGGGACATTTAATATAACAGTCTTCGGCAGGGACATTTAATATAACAGTCTTCGGCAGGGACATTAATATACCAGTCTTCGGCAGGGACATTTAATATAACAGTCTTCGGCAGGGACATTTAATATAACAGTCTTCGGCAGGGACATTTAATATAACAGTCTTCGGCAGGGACATTTAATATAACAGTCTTCGGCAGGGACATTTAATATAACAGTCTTCGGCAGGGACATTTAATATACCAGTCTTCGGCAGGGACATTTAATATAACAGTCTTCGGCAGGGACATTTAATATAACAGGCTTCGGCAGGGACATTTAATATAACAGTCTTCGGCAGGGACATTTAATATAACAGTCTTCGGCAGGGACATTTAATATAACAGTCTTCGGCAGGGACATTTAATATAACAGTCTTCGGCAGGGACATTTAATATAACAGTCTTCGGCAGGGACATTTTTCTACCGATTAATGTACAAATAGTATAGAATGCCACGGATTCTGGGGGGCAGTATTTTGAGTTTGAAAGGGATCTAGTATGCATGTATTATATATAATTATATATATATATATATATATATATATATATATATATATATATATATACAGTATACCGGCGTGTGTGTATATATATATATATATATATATATATTTTTTTTTTTTTTTTTTTTTTTTTTTTCCATATTCCAACTACTACCTCTCGGCATAGGCTGAGAGCCTGTACATTCAATCGTACATTGAACGGCGAAGCCCGTGAGACATGTGAAACACTTTGGGATACAACCAGCCCCCGATATCTTGCCTTCGCAAGATGCACTGTTGCCCACCCATGGCTCGAAGCAGCCACATCTCTGAAGCTGCTTCGCTCCAGTGCTTCACTGTCTTACACCTAGACTCGGACCCTCACTCTCAGAAATAGGCATTGCCCCTCTGTAGCATATTTTGAATATGGGAATATTCATACAGTACTATTTAATCAGGAAACAATGAGGGTATTTGTTTGGCATTTCGGTGGGGTTTTTGGTAATGCACTGATCCTAGGTACAGCACATATTATTCCATCCCAATAATGTTGTCCCATTGATACATTGGGATTTGAACCCAGGACCATTGGATTACCAATCCAATGGCATTACCACTCCACCACACCTCCCCTAAATATATATATATATATATATATATATATATATATATATATATATATATATGTGTGTGTGTGTGTGTGTACGTACTGTATAAACTGTATGTGTATACATGTGTACATCCTGTATGTATAATATACTGTGTAGTATGTGTGTATATGTACAGTATGTGTTGGGGGAGGAATGTAGATGAGTAGATAGAGAGATTGAGATTTTGAGCATCAATAGAATATCGTGAAGTTTATAGTAATTTAGTTGATCTGATTAACTAGATATATTTACCGCTATGTCTGTGACTCTGTATTATACTGTATAGGTGTATATTATAACCAAGTTGTAACATTCTGGTACTGACCCATTTGAAGGTTGAAGGCGTGCAGCAATGTTGACTGCTCTGTCAATACTGTGGGTGGTGACGTCTGAGATGTAGAGGTATACACAGCTGTCATCAAAGCCATCACTTAGCACCGGTAGAGGGGTTACTGGTAGTGAACAGGTCAGGGCGGCTAGGGACACCTTAGTAACATGGACGCCTGACAGGTCATCCATAATTATTAACCCTTTCAGTAAACCAGGACACATGCTTGCCTTTTATGTTGGGTTTTATAATATTATTGGTTCAAGCTTAGTAAAGATCTGTCTGAGTCAAAGGTTTCACTGACATACTTTAACCATGGTTTAAAGACAATAGGGAGTCCTTATACCATGCTGCTAACATTCCTGATTACAAGAGGTCTTTCCAAAGCTATATAACATTATGTAGTGTTTGAAAGAAGGATACAATGGAAAGTATGCCATGTTACTGTGAGGGATAAATATTAGGGAAAATAATACTAACAAATGTATTGATCCTAGCTATGCTGTTTATAATAATTACGATAATTACAGGCTAAACATTCCTATTTATCTATTTGAAAAACCTCTCTAAATTTAGCTAGGTGAAACCATACTGGTTAATATGCAAATGTTAAATGTTGTAGCAATACTGTATAAATATTACTGGTAATAATGATATTTTGTTAAATAACTATAATACAAAATAATTTACTGTAAATATACAATAATTAATCTTAAAATTGTAAAGAATGGATTGTTTTAGAATAACAAATGGTAAACAAACTAAATTCATACTGTAATAATACCCTGACCAGATGGCTGGAGTAAAATAGGAAAGAAGAGTAATTGGACAGAGGAAGAACATGCCGGCTACATACTTACCTAATGGAAAATAATGATACTTACTGAGTAGTTTAAGGTTTATGAGAGTATGTAGAGATGGCAGCAGTGAGGCTTGAGTGTCCGAGTTGACTGACACATGCAGTCTACTGATGGTGGTGGACAGTGATGACGACACCATGGGAGTCAATGGACCACCAAAACTCCCTCAGCTCATTCCTGTTTGGGTTAAAATTAGGTATATGTTCATTACTCACTACATACAAAATCATACAATATTTCACACACTTACAAACTCTAGTTTATATGATCCCTTCAGTATAAGATAACGCTTTTATTCACTTTAAGGTCAACCTTTAAGAATCAAAGGGGTAATAACTGTTTCAATTAACCTTCCAATCATCTAATGATAACCAACATTAACAAAAGAGATCATATTACTGTTTGAGTTTAGAATACAATGAAATTAACATAAGAACATAAGAAAATGGGAGTCTGCAGAAAGCCGATTGGCCTAAGCAAGGCAGATCCCTGTCCCACACAACCCCAAATCAATTACAAAGCCCAATTATAGGCTAAACACTCTAATACCCTGAGGATCATCTTACCAAAACGGTTAGAGATTAACGCAGGATTATGGGGGTCTGCAGAGCGCTGATTGGCCCAACCCGGCTGATCCCCCTTCACACCCAACCCTTCTCGTCCATATGCTTATCCAATTTTATCTTAAACCTTCAATATGGCGGATTTTGAAATCAATTAGGTTATGGATTTATCTAAGATGGTAACTTACAAGAACAATAACACCCATCATTTAACATTAGCTAATACATTATTGCAGTTGCCAGACTGTTTATATTATCTGCCACTAAATGTGCATAATGTCACCACATTAACCCCTTCAAAACAATGGCAGCAGTTTACTTATATTATGGCTAATATTAGACAATTCTGTTCAGCTTATCATGACATTCTTTGAATAAGATGTTAAAATTATCTCTTTTAACCCTCTGAATCCTCCAGCTCTGTCCTAATTGAATACAATTGCTAATTAATTATATTCATAATCAAGCTTAGGAGAGTGTCATGATACGGAAAAGGTTAACACTCACAAATATATATGCTTTTCATGACATTGAAGAGTTAATTATTGCTATATCCTTTAAGGCGAGATTGACAAGTTTTTCGGGTCCCCCTCTTCCTCATGTTTAGACCCATTAGTTTTAAATTTGAAGATGTTTGCCCCATTAGCTTGTAGATGTTATAACCTTTTGTCTCATTTCTATATCAATATCAAGACTTATCGTGCCATTTAGGTGTAAACAAAATTCCAGGCGAGCATTAGCGAGCCTGCATTTTTAAGAGTTACCGGCCTTTGGCTGGGAAATTTTTCCATCGAAAAATATATAAATTTATTTTTATTACATTTCAAAGATGGTATGTACTATGAAATCATTATAACCATCTATCATATACTTTTAAGCTATTATACCTCTATGATTGATCAATTGAAGGCAACTGTACAATCTCGAGGTTATCCATTGTAACTCCCTGTCAGAATGTCTTGAGTCAGATCCTGTCACACGCTTTCAAGCTAATCAAGCATTCCCTGTACCTTCCCCAACGCCATCTTGTAACCACGGGTAACCATCTTGTAACCGGATGGTGAAATATAGGTGTGGTTGAAGGGGGGCTGATAAGGTATGACAGCTAGGTAGGGGCAGATAGATTTTAACCACAGGCCAGACAGGACGCCTTTTAGAGTTCCCTCTCAATATAGGGAAGGCTATCTCACTTACTTAAGTTGTAGTACTCTGTATATTATTTCAGTTTGTACTTGAATATATATATAAGTGGTTTTGGACCAGAGATCTTTAATTATATCCCCATTACCTATATCTATCAATATAATATATATATATATGGTAATCGGTGGTGGCAGCATTATAACTACTTATATATATCAATCGATTAATCTATCATCAACGAGCAGAGAGAGCTGAGATCAACTTATCTTCAATCAACCTATAACTAAAACATATATCTACATCTCTTAAGGCCATCGACACCTTCAGTCAGCCTTATATAGAGTCAACAGTTAACCCTATGAATACATTTGACTACTCCTAAAAGTCATACATAACATTTTGAAGGGGATGATAGGGAGTGTTTTTATTTAAGCTTGATTAAGGTCTATGGAGGAAACAAATAATACAAATAAACATAAATTAACAAATAAATACACTCTTCCCGCCTTAAAGTGTATTACGTTCATATATTAATCTCTTATGCTAATTCTTCTATCAGTGCACTATCAACAATAATAATGTTTTCAATATTTGTATAGGCTTCTTAGTTAAATTAGTTAACCCTTTTTCATGTAATAAGCCCTTTTTCTCAAGATTGCTTCCTTCACACAATATTATTCACCTTAAAATTAAAGTTGATGAATCAAAGGAGTAAAACTACATTAACACAAGTGTTTTGTCTTCAACATCCAATACTAACTTGGATGTTATCTGCTCAACATCTGCTCAACATCTGCTCAACAGGTTATCTGCTCAACAGGTGGCGTTGTGTGTGTGTAAGTGTGAGAGTCCGAGTGTAGGGGGTGAGACAGTGAAGCACGGGAACGAGGTGGCTTCAGAGATGGGGTCGTTTCGGGCCATGAGTGAGCACCGTGTCTCATGTGAAGGCAAGATGGCAGGTGCTTGTTGTACTCTACGTGCTTCACATGTCTCACTCCCTAGACTGGAACTAAGACCTCACGGGCTTCACTGTTCATTGTAAAGCGGTGAATGTTAAGGCTCTCAGCTATGCCCGAGAGGAAGTAAGTTGGAATATAGAAAAAAAAAAAAAAAAAAATGAAAATAATGAAAATTATGTCATCGTACTGCAACGATTAACTTCATCTGTATGGTGACAACAATGTTCCTATCATTCTGCCTAAAGTTAAGCAATATTATTCAGTCTAGGAAGGACCTGTGGGAGTTAAAGGGTTAATTTACTGTATTTAGTTTATACCACCTTGATTCCTAGAGGTTCTTTCTAGCATATATAAAATCAACTAGCTATAGCCAGAATAGAGTGACAATGATGCCACCATAGTGAAGGAGTTAAGTAGGTATTATTAAGGCAAATGATGATAGTCGGCATTACATATGTGAATAACCATATATTCTCAACAATGCCACATAAGACCTAATATTGGTGTCATAAGGTTAATCTGATCAGTAATATGTGGTCACAACTAGTGAAGTAACAAGAACTACCTGGGTAATATATAGTGAAGGAAGTTGTCCACATCTGTAGTGGCGAGGTCTGGGTGATAGAAGTATTGCCACAGCCTCACATCTATGTAGCGGTGATGGAGACTGTCCGGGACGAGGTTGGCCAGGGAGCTGGGGTCATCTTGAAGGTCAACCTCCACCTCTGTCTGTTCCAGGTGAGGCAGGAGTTTACACCATGATGTGAGACTGTTAGACACCTCTATATCATGAAGAGGAAAATACTGAGAAATGGACTTAATGATGGCTGGGGCTGTTTTTGTGTCTTCAATGATAGTAAGCCATTGATCATGGCTGTCGACGCCAGTTTGATGCATTAACCCCACCACCTCTAATGCTACTGTATCGAGCCTAGGGTCATCAGGTGCCAGCTGCTGATACAACACTCCTGCTGTATGTTGGAGCACATTTTGTAGTTTTTCTAGCCTCAACTGACTTATAGGTAGACCCCCCTGTAGTACCTGTAACAGAGTACATTGTCTACTGGGAGTTTGAAATTTACCTACAACATATAATGCTGCTAGGTATTCCTGGATCCCTTTATGTGGAGTGGAGAAAAATTCTACATCTCCCAGGGGGGTTTTGGTGCGAGTCATTGTTAAGAAAGCAGAGAATACTTCCTTATGTAAGTCATTGGGCAGAGTTTGTGCTTGATAGGCAGACTTGATTTGATCTATTGTCTGTTTAGTTAGAACGAGCCGGTCGTGTGTGAGGTCTTGCAACATTGCCAGACCTAGAACCTCAGACACTAGTTTCTCCAAGTCTGACTTGTCTAAAGTCCTGTCATCCAGTCGTCTCATCAGTTTATGTAGCCCAAGCTGATGGGCCCAGTGGTAGAGGTCAGTTGGGGTATTACTTTCATTTATACTGTCTGGGTCATTGATGTACTGCCACACAAGAAACACCAGGTTAATAGGCCACTTGTAGTGCTCTCGATGACATGTTTTGGCATATTTCTTCAACAAGTCGTCTGTGTTTGCTTGTGGACGCCATTCCTTTAAATACTTCATTAGAAAGTGACCTCTCTGAGTCTTATCTATACCAAGGAGCTTAGCAGACTTGACAAGATATCCACAAGTTTTTTTCTCGAAATGTGAGATCGATTCTGGTCGGGATGTACAGATCATTACACAATTTGGACTATTCCTCAGTTCATCAAGAAGGCTTTGAATCAGTTTATGTGACTCATCATTTTGCTCATCAAGTCCATCAATGAGCAGCAACAGACGAGACTTCTTGATGACAGGCATTCCCAGTTCACGATACTTGCGATAGAAGTTTGGCATCATATTCTCAACCAGTTCTGTGAAGGAGTTGATGTGTGTGTTTCGGCACACTACTTTGAAGACCAGGTCATATTGATTCAGACCATCCATCTGGAGGGTGGCATGACTACCATCCAACCACTCCTGGCCCATATGTTTTAACAACATGGTCTTGCCACTTCCTGCGTGGCCTTCTACCATCAGAATTTGAGGCTTAATAGCATCAGAGTCGATCACACTTAAAAGTTTGGAATAACCCACTTTCTCCTCCTCGTCATTGTTGTCTGATCTCTTTAACATGACATTAGTATAGGTCTTTGTGACATCCATTGTCTTACTACTTGAGATAACATTGTCCAGCGGGTCAAAAGTTTGACTCATCTCAAGGTTATCCTCAAGTTCTTTCTTGCCATGAACGAGTAGGTCGGCCTTTATTTTGGCCTCATTATTTACAAGAACGTCTTCAGGGCCCAGAATCTCTCGCCTTATGTTGAAAAGCCCATCTTCCATTTCATTCTTTTTGGTGTCTCGCTCTGATTCAGATCGATTAAATCTTTCTTTGGCAGCATCCAAGAGATGATTCAAGCATTTGTCCAGTTCCTTTATTTTCTCTTCCAACTCGTCATCAGTCAGACCTAATTTGCTGACATGTAAAGTATCATTTCGTATGTCCCTGAGTTCCTTTATGAGACTTTCTAACACTTTGTCAGCGTAGCTCTTCCACACTGAATGAACCCTACAGACAAAGAGGAGACACTTAGCCAGGAGTGAAATGTCAAAGTCTTTGCCGTCAGGTGAATCTTTGATCTTTTTCATTTCGGTGTCATTAAAGTTAAGATTCTTCTTGGGAACCCCAAGATTAAGAATATATTGGTCAAAGTGAACATTGGGATCTTTGTTTTGGGTGGCCCAGTTTAGCACTGTGTATAACTTTTCTGTGGCTACATTTACTAGCATGTCCATGTGACGCTGGGCGTTATGTTTTTCTCTTCCTGAGGTAGCCATACTTTATTACACAACACTAAGGAAGTTATAATGTGATGGTGTACTCTTCACACAATTATCATTATCACTAAAGTCATCATAATCATTCTGTTAGTTTAATGCTTCAGTACTTCACACACCACTTTGCTTAACTCACATCTTAGGAAGTCAAAACTATCAGATTTTCACACCTTTATTGCTCATTCTTTTTCATTGTGAATATTCGTTTTTATGTAAAGTTCTCTAGATTTTCACTTTTGTAGCACTGCTCGTTGAATTTTTGCCCGATGCCTTCAGTCTTCCTGTGGGAAAACAAAAACAAATAGTTAATTGCTGTACAATAAGCATAATGACAGAAGTATTTAACAAATGCAAATATAATAAGATAGTGTTAGATGACCAATGATTAAATATACATGAGCTCGAGTAAATTTGATTCCTCTAATAGTATGTGAGGATCAGAGGTAGGCCAGAGTCTATTTCTGCCTATAATGTTATAGTATTAATCCTATCGTATGCTATGACAGTCTTCATTATATTATGGCTATGAATAGACAATTAAAAAAACTTAAGAAAGATTCTGATGGATTATTTCCACTAAAACTTCAGTCAGTGCATACTCAAAAAAAAATCCCTTTTTTATGAGTTTGAAGGAGTCAAAAGGCAGGTTGCCTGTAACGAGTGTCTCCCCAAGAGTCAAAAGAGTGACACAGAGCCAAATTCAAGGGACATTGTGGTCAAAATGCCTGGACACACACAATTTAAAGCAGCTTAAGTAATAGGATGAAGGAAAGATTGTTTGAGGGAGACAGTTCCAGAGTTCACTTGTTGTGTAGAAGAAAGACGAGAAAATTTGCCCATTCTTGGGTTGGAGAGTTGGACAGAATATGAGTAGGACTGTGTTGATAGGCGGGTACCTCGCACTCGCCGCAAGAGAGAGCTCTAAGGAACACTGGTTGTTGTTATAGTGATAACAGAGTGAAAGACATGCAACATTGCGGTGTGTAATTAGCGTTGTTGTGGTGTGTTGGGATAGTGTCTGCTGTACCTCCACCAACTTCCCGCCATAACCCCTACAGTTAACCTCTGAACTGCGCATGGGGGTAATTAGAAACGTCTGCCTGTGCGCATGTATTTGAGCTGTTTCCATGACTAAAATAATAATTTTACCATAAATAGCATTAATACTTATCCATATGTGCCTATGATAGGTTGATTATAAAGGTATTAACCTGTTACAACAATAAAACGAGTGAAAACAGCGGTTGGATGGTCAAAATCGGTGATACAGGGCGGGAGTTGCATAATGTATGGGTGAGGCAACCTGCTTTCCCGCCAATTTCCCCCAAGGCCACTGAGACACTGTCGATCGATACTCTCTCTCTCTCTCTTGCACTCGCTTGCTAACAGTGATGACAATGCCCTGCTTGCAACTCGCTAATGTTAGCACGAAAATATACCTCAGAATAAGAATAACAGGGAAAATAGGTGATAACTGAAGGAGGGGAGGAAAGTGGGGAAGGAGGGGACTGATATTTTACATGGCCCAAGGGCAAAAAAACAAAAAAAAAACAAAAAAAAAACAATGTTTTTTTTTGTTTTTTTTTCGATGTTTAAAATTGATTTTTTTTCTCTGACTCTTAAGAGTCTTCCCGCAGTCAGTGGCGTCACCGGGGGGGGGGGGGGGGGCTTGGGGGGGATTAGCCCCCCCAAATCAAGGACTCAGCCCCCCCAAAAATGCAAACCCCAAAAGTAATTAAAATAATGTCAGTAATGCCAAATGTGAGAAGATCCTTTTCTGTCTTAAAACTGATCAAAACATACCTCAGGGCAACAATGGGACAGGAACGGCTGACCAGTCTAGGTACAATTTCTATTGAAAAGGCTGTGGTGAATTCACTTTATCTTGATTTGGTAGTTGACAAATTTGCATCTCTTCCAATACCGTCACAGTCAGGGTCAGGTGAATCCACCAAAAGGCGTTTGTCCCTTACTTAACATGGGGCATGGTGATTGGTCATGGAATGAAAAGCAATTTAGTTCATTTATCTCATTTACTATATTTTTTATCTGTTTGATAATTGAAAATTTGAAATACCTTGAACTCTGATATTGCAAGTATATAATTAATAATTTGTCACTTCTTTATCAAAAGGAAAAACTAAAGAAACAACCAAAAAATGTAAACGGTGGAAAGCAATAAAACTAAGTAAAATGCAAAACCATCAACAGTTATAATGAACTAATCATAATTAATCATAAAACGTTTACATGGATTGAAAAGTGAAATTGTGAAATAAAAGACACATATCCACATACCATTAGGCCATGTTACTATATGAAACTTTGAAAGGATATCAGTTTTATAGAATAACAATTGTTTGTAATCTTGTATTTTATCAATAGGCTTATGTAAAGTAATTGCTTTATGATTTGGAGTTAATAAATTATACTTTTTTGTTTTAAGTGAACTGTTTTGTTTTTCTATCACAGTAATGGAAGACAAATCTTGCCAATTAAATCTATATAATGGTACAATAATAAAAGTTCTTCAAATTATCCTATTTAATATGCTAAGAAATCGTTACAAACTATAGTATATTCATTATAAGTAGGCGAAACATCTAGACCACTTACCTCTATACCTAAGGAAAGACTGGAGTAATCAAGCTAATATTTCTACCTTTGGGAAGGGTCAGCCAGGCAATAAGTATGGACATTTACAACCCATTTGCTCTAGCCATTTAGCGAATTACAAAGGTTAGGGGTCACAATTTCTGGCCTACCTATAATGAATGGACTATAGTATGATAGTATATGAAGAAAAAACTATTCTCTGCACATAGGCTTTATACCCTACAATTACCATTGGCCTTGTAACTTACTGACTGATGCCTGGTATCAGGCTCATCAATATTTATGTGTCATATGTTTCTTACTTATACACATTTTTAGGCCTCAAAAAGGCCCCAGAAACTGCTCAAATTTAAAAAATTTATGGGGGGGCTTAAAGCGCCCCCCCGGAACCCCCAGCTACTCAGGCTCGCATCGCTCGCCACCCACCCACCTATCTATGCCAGGGCTACAGCCCCCCAAATTTTTTTTTACCCCTGGTGACGCCACTGCCCGCAGTCCGCCGGGGGAACTCTTAAGAGTCTTCCCGTAGTTCCCGGGTTAAGGCTACCGCCAGTCGTCACTACACCAGTTGCAGCAGTGGTGGTCAGAGGGCGTTGTTGTGGTGTGTTGGGGTAGTGTCTGCTGTACCTCCACCACCTTCCCGCCATAACCCCTACAGTTAAGGCTACTGCCAGTCGTCACTACACCTATGCAGCCGTGGTGGTCAGAGGGCGTTGTTGTGGTGTGTTGGGGTAGTATCTGCTGTACCTCCACCACCTTCCCGCCATAACCCCTACAGTTAAGGCTACCATCAGTCGTCACTACACCAGTTGCAGCCGTGGTGGTCAGAGGGCGTTGTTGTGGTGTGTTGGAGCAGTGTCTGCTGTACCTCCACCACCTTCCCGCCATAAACCCTACAGTACAAGGCTACCGCCAACAATGGGAGTTACTGGTCTTCCTATGATGTGTGAAGCTCATTAGTAATCTTTGAATACGCCAAGTGTAGTCAGTGTGAGTTTAATGCTCTGCCAGTGGGTGGTTTGTGCCGCCGTCTATTGATCAAAATGGTGGTAATTGATCCAATTATAAACAATCTCTTGTGCTTCATTATTTCAGCTAAAGACGTTTATTAAAATCCCAAGTCACTAGAGGATATTGCTTATAGTTTCTACTCTAATGAAGAAGTGAAAGCGGCTAAGACTGCATTATGCAATATGTTAAAGGAAGAAATTGTTTGGAGACGTGACCCCGACAAAAAACGAAAAGGCTTAAACGACGTGTTCAAATTTCACTCGCAGGCGTGTGAATCTCATAGCCATGTTACATTTCTGTCTGATTCGCATACAAGAATGCCTCCTCTAGGACTCTAAATGATTGCCCCCATGTTAAGTAGTTTGTCTGATGAAATAATGAAATTAAATGAAATTATTCCAAAAATAATGGACAATAAAACTGAAGTGTTCAACACAGCTGACACAGTGCGGGAAATGAAGCTTGAGCTTTGTGAAGTGAATAACACATTTTCTTGTGCAGTTATGGGTATGAAAGAGGCTACTCGAGATGTTCGCAGGGAAAGTCTTGGCAGATCTACGGTTAATTAGATTTCATCCTTTAGATATACCCGGGAGAGGAACAAGAGGCCTTGGAGAGTAAATGCTGCTGAATCAAGTATAGCTTCAAGAGTTTCTGAAAATCAGGCTAAATCCCGAAACAAATCTACAAGAATGTCATCCATGAGTGACGCTGATCAAGAAATTCCGACTTCTAGATGGAGCGTGCTGAGTTCTGATGAGAAACGGATTCACAACAGAAGAGAGAGGCCTGGAAATCGTCTGAGCAACGCTGGAGCCGTGGAGACCGTCAACATGGGAGGTGGTGACGAACCCTGATTCTGAGCAGTAAGCAAAGCAACCAGGCTGACTGAACCACAACCCAATGCTGCAGTGCCTTCATTGTATAGGCCCAAAACTTCTATGAACACTGTACATAATGCAAATAATGCCTGGACTTTGGTTCAGTCTAAGAATGAAAAGAATAATAATAAAACTAATTATAACTCCTTTAAAGGCATCACCGGAGAGAGATGGGTAATGGTGGCTTACTGAGAGGGGTCAAGAATATGGTTGATATCTTTGTTGATGGTGTAGAACTAGATATTACTGAAGAAGATGTTAAAGTATATATTAACTCCCCCAGACATATATGACGCGATCGCGTCATATGGACTAGTGAACCAAAAACTCATATGACACGATCGCGTAATATGGACTTATCTCTATACCTCTCCAATAAGTTTATGACGCGATTTTGCGTCATATGAGCTCAGTAAGTCCGATAAGTTACCATACGATAAAACCGTTGGTGGCAACCTCATTCACCTCTGATAATTCTAACGGCCGCAGTATTGTTGTGAGTGTAGTGCGGGGCAGTGGCAATGATCCCGGGGCTCCCGCCTCCTCGGACTTATTGGAACATAATATGTCGGAGGGAGTTTAAGGATAACTTTGAGGTAAATATTCATGCAATTACAAAGTCGGATATTTACTCTGAATCATTTAATGCTTATAAAGTTACAGTTACAATACCAGAGAGGGAGAAGTTATTTATGAAGGAGCTATGGCCTGAAGGTGTACGGGTAAGCAAATATTACAATAGACGTAAGTCTCCTGAATAAATCCTAGTAAATAAAGCTCACATATTTTAGATACATAAACTCATTTGTATTCATTTGTATATATTTTCCATTGTTATACCCACTGTATCATTCTAGTGTTTACTGTCATGGATATTACGATTTGTACATATAATTGCTGCTCACTACAAACAAATATTGATATAATTCGTAAACTAGCATCTCATGAATAAGATCTAATACTATTGCAGGAACTTTCATTACAGATAATAAATTAAACAGTTTAGACTATATATATGAGAATTATAAAAGTGTGGGTGTTGCAGCTACCTATTCTGATAAAGCTCTTGCTGCCATGGCTGGTTGTCCACAGGGTGGGATGGCTGTACTTTGGAGGAAGAACTCTAATATTAGGATAAATAATGTTACTACAGAAAATAACATTATAGTTATAAGTATGCCAGTTTTTGGTAATAATATTGTACTTATAATACATAGTAAATAGTGACCTTTGGGAAGCTAGAACGCTAAATAAATACCTAGAAACTTTTTAAATTGGGCGAGGTAATTCAAAAGTATAACTTTGAGTCTATTTTTTTCATGGGTGATCTTAACGCTGACCCTGTCTCTGGTCGAGCATGGCATAATTTGAAAAATGTTATGAAGGAAAATTCACTAAAATGTTTTGATGTAGGTATGTTACCTGCTAGTTCATTCTCTTTTATTAGTTATGGAACCTCAACTAGTAGGTGGCTGGATCATGTTATCGGACGAGAATGTAACACTGTTAAAGTAAAAAACGTTGAAATATTGAAAGATATGATTGGTTCTGATCATATACCGCTTGCTACTACTCTTTGCTTCAAATCCCAAGATAATCCAAATAGTGATTTTGTCCATGAAAGTGTATCTAATAATAACTTGCCATGCAAGTGAGGGAGTTATGTGGAATCGTTTACTGCCCGCCGAGCTTAACCAAATCGACTACCGAACATTCCAGCTTCTTAAGAATAACAAGTTCCAAACATTACAAAGTTGCTGTACCTTGGGCTGTCAGGATAGTGAACACTTGAACTGTCTTGATAAGTTTTATGAGTTACTTTGTTCCTCTATAGCAACTGCATCTCAGTCTTTTAAGAAGAAGTACGTACAGGGGAAGAGGGTTGTAGGAACGCTAAAAGCAGTAACAAGAAATAGGGTGGTCAGTATGGAAGTGAAGAAGTCCTTGCATGACAGTGTGGTAATCCCGACAGTGACTTACGGAAGCGAAGCATGGACGTTGGTTGAGAGACTCAGACCAAGAGTGAGAGCAGTGGAAATGAATTATTTAAGGAGTGCGTGCGGAGTTACATGGATGGATAGACAGACTAATGAGGAAGTAAGAAGGAGGTGTGGTGTGGAGGTAGATGTGCTGGAAAGTGTGAAAAGGAACAACTTGAGATGGTTCGGCCATATGGAACGTATTGAAAGCGAAAGAATGACTAAGAGGGTGTACGAGAGCGAGGTGGAGGGACAGAGAGGGAGAGGTAGACCGAAGGGGAGGTGGAAGGATGGAGTGAGGAAGTACATGAACGAAGGCGGTGCTGGTTGGGGGGAGGGGCGTCGACTGACTGGGGACAGAGGTGCGTGGGGGCGGTTCGTTCGTGGCCACACCTTCGGGGATCACGGCGTCAGGCAATAGATAGATAGATAGACGTACAAATAAATACATTTAAAGTTATTCCTGGCTGGAACAGGAGGGTTAAAGATAAACATGAAATAGCTAGATCTTTTTATCTTAGATGGGTAGAACTTGGTAAAAAGCGTGACACTGAAGAGTATCATGATATGGTTGAATCGAGACATTCTTTTAAAGATAGTCTTAAGCTTTGCAAGAAGGATATACACAGAGACAGATGGCAAAGTATAACCGAAAAATTTATTGATAAAAACAAAACTGAATTCTGGAAGGACGTTAAACGTAAGAGAGGTACTGGTAAAATCTCAAATATTATAGATGGACAGATGAACGAAGAAATTACCAATATTTTCGCTAATACATTTTTGGGAGAGCAACCCTTAAATTCCAGTGATAGAGAAACTAATCTGATCAATAGACTCAAAGGAATGTGGAATCATGGTAGAAAGATGAACCTTAAGATATCGAGATTTTCCATTAGGAGATGTCTTTGTCAATTGAACAATGGTATTGGTCACGATGGTATCCATTCCATGCTCTTAAAAAATGCCTCAGACTCGCTTTTAAATATTATTTCACTATTTTACAATGCAATATATTCCCACTGTTACATTCCTACGGCTATGCTTAGAGGTAATATATTTCCCACTTTAAAAGAGGTGAAAGGAAATATCACTGATTCATCAAATCACAGACCTGTAATGCAGTGGTCTTGTTTACTAAAGATTTCTGAGTTACATCTATTGGACATCTTAGAGGAAAACATTTCACTTAATGATAGACAGTTTGGCTTTAGGAAGGGAATCTCAACAAGTGATGCATGTCTCTTGCTTAAAGAATCAATCAAACAATATTCCAAAAATAAACAAACTGAGTATATATTGTTTGTAGATCTTTCCAAAACATTCGACATGGTTGATCATTTTTTTGTTAGGAAATAAATTACTTGATAGAGGTATTCCTGTAGATATTGTTCTCTTAACACCTTACGAGTGGCCGCGTCATTTTTTTGCCACTACGCGCCCAGCATTTTTTTGTTACCATAAATGGCCTTGTGTCCGTGCTCTTTTTCATGCATAAACAAGAGCCAGAGCGTAATACAATTATGTATCCCTGAAAGGGCGTTAATTGAGCTTTCCAATGACACCTGAACCATCCTTCTACGATCACTGCTTGTCTTGCAACGATCGTGCAACCGAAGGGCAAAATCACTAAAATACGATCATTTCGTTACATGATTACGTGTGTGGCGAGGGAGGGAGGGTGGATGTGTGTGGAGTAGATGTCAGTAGGCCCACGGGAGCCGTGGCGAGCGGTCATGAGGCAACCTACGCTCCTCCCGTCGCTCGTCTCTCTCTCAGAGCCAATATTGCGCCAAAATTGCACACGGACTCAAGTCGTGCCCTGCCACATAGTCCAGATTTTTCGATACAGACTTAAGTCGGGCCCCGCTAATAAGGGGTTAATTATGCACTATTTACGAAATCAACATGCAAATATCTGCTGGAAGGGTTATCAGAGTTCTTTTTATCCTGTGAAGACAGGTGTTAGACAAGGAGGGATACTGTTTCCATTTTTATTTACAGTATAATTATATAGATGATATAATTGGAAACATATCATCAGTAGATCAAGGTTTCAAACTGGGAATTAAGATACTCAATATTCTTGCTTATGTGGATGACATTATTTTCGTAGCTAAATCCATGAACACAATTGTTAATCTTTATGAAAATTTATGTAATGACCTTCAACATAACTTAAATATAAATAAAATAAAAATTAATGTCTGATCTGTAATAATCATAGTAACATAAATAATTCAGTAATGGATACTTTTGATGTAGTTGACTCTTATAAGTATTTAAGTCATATTGTACGCTCAGATTTACAGGATGGGGATGATATAGAATTTATCCTTAAGAAATTTTACGCTTGTTTTAACAGTGTACTCAGATATTTTAAATATGTTAACAAGGACGCTATAATTGTTCTTTTCAAATCGTACTGTATACCTGATTATGGCCTTTGTCTGTGGAATAATGATAATGTGAAAATATAATATTTTTTTAAAACTCTTGAAGTAGTTTTTCTCCAATGCCCTTCGACGTATAACAGGTGCTCCCTCGTATGGTAGCAGCCATGAAGCTGCCGAGGCTTGTGATCTGTTACTGTTAAGACATCACCTGACCCTTGTACAGGCAAGATTTTTAAAAAGAATAATCAATTCAAGATCTATTATTAAATTCAATTTTCCGTGGTTGCAATGTGGTTACTTTTGTAACCATACTGTGACTTTGATATAATTAAGGCTAGAATCGGATGGGTACAGATACATGCACCTCGGAGGCCTCGTGTGCTGTTACCTGGGGGCAGGATTTAGAACTGTAACATATAACATATGTTGAAATATCATGTATGAGTAAAATACATACTGGTAGATAATGTTTTTGTGTTTATTTAAGAATTTAACTTTTTTACTTAATGTGATGTAGTGTAACATCAGTTGTATGGTATCATCCTGAAGTTGCCATTTTGTATAAACTATTATGTCTGTACCAACTTATGATATTTTTTAATTTACAAGGATTTTGCTATTTTAATAATATTTTAGAGTTGTGATATTTGTTGTATAACTGCCAATATGTAATATGTATACCACTTGTATATGTATTAGCAAATATAAAGCTAATTGATTGATTGATTGATTGACTAGTACTATCACCATCATCACTACTACTGTCACCATCATCACTACTACTAGTACTTTCATTATCATCACCACTACGGTCACCATCGTTACTACCATCATCATCACTACTGTCATCACTATCACTACAAGTATCACCATCATCATTGCTATTACCATCATCCCTGCTTTTACTACCATCTCTGCTACTGTCATCATCAGTTTTATCACCATCATCACTACTACTATCACATCATCACTAATAATATCAACAAGAATACTGGAGGATTTGCCCCAAAAACAACTCGGCCCCGACAGAGAGCGACAATCGTCGCATTGACCAACCGAATTTGACTGCAAAATTTGGTGACGATACATTAACCCGTTCAGTACCAGTTCTGTCCTTTTCATTTTATACTGGATAATAATAGACAATTTTATTTAGTTTAATTAGCTGGCTTTCAACTATCCCAATTAACCCTTTTCCAACCACTGATCCTTTTTAAACTCCACAAAATCGTCAAATTATAGCTAGAATATGATACAAAAAAAGACGTTGCCAGTACAGACAGAGTTAACAGTCTACTAAGTCTAGGGAAAGTTTAGGGGAAATCATGCAATTGATATATATGTTATTCATTTAAAATGCAACTAACAGTCAGCTTATCACAATTTGAGTATTTTTTTTATAATGAAGGTTGACTTTTGACTTTGACCTATAACCTTGACCTTTATGTAGGATTATATGTGTTGTTTGCATTGATATAACCCTGGAAAATCAATTAAGCGTGCCAAACTTGATTATTGATCATCAACTAGTTCCAGAGGTATTAAATAATTAAAGGAATATCTGACTTTGACCTTCATCTTGACTTTCGATGTCTGAACATTTAACATTTTCATTTAAAGCACAGCTGTCTCAGCACATTTTGTGAAGTTTACATGAATAGTAAAGAAATGAGCATATTGACCTTATTTTTACCTTGACCTATCAAATGGAATTATGTTTATTCTTGTATGACTTTAGCCTAGGCATTCCGAATTTACATGATATGCCTAGTGAGAACCTTACATTAAATAGGAAATACAAGTAAACATCTTAATTTGACCTTTAACCTTGACCTTTGACCTTGGACCTTATAAATTCTTATCAAGGATTTAGTCAGCTTAACACCAATGTTCGTATTAATTAGCATTATGAATATGGTGTAATTTGTATAAACTCGCATATATTACAAATAGTGATCATAACTGTGACCTTCACCTTTGACCTTTGACTAATAATAAAATACATATATTTGGATGGCCGTCGCATTGACCACCTGAATTTGCCTGTACAATTTGGTGACAATACGTTATACAGTCAAGAAGGAGATTAGGGAAAATTACAAACTCTCTTGACTTTTGAAATTACCTATTACAATATTTGTGTGAAATTTGAAATATATATATATATATTATATATATATATATACAGTATATATGTTATTTATGTAATAAGCATCTAACACAGTCAGTTTTCACAAATTTGTGTAATCTTTTTTAATAAATAATAAAAGATGGCATCTGACCTTGACCTTTATGTAAGAGTACATTTTTGTTTGCATTGAAATTGCCATGAACATCAAATAAGCATGCCAAATTTCATTAAAAAACCCATCAGTTAGTTTTATGTATATTAATAGAATAGTTGACCTTGACCTTTATCTTAACCTTTATGATGTCTCAAAATATATTATTTTCATTGTAAGTACAACTATCGCACCAAATGTTGTGAAGTTTGCATGAAAAGTAAAAAAAAAATAGCATATTGACCTTTTATTTGACCTTGACCTGTGACCTTGACCTTTCATATAGAATTGTATAGTTTTTTGTATAACCTTGGCCTAGGTATTCCTAATATGTTTGGTAAGCCTAGTGAGAATGTAACAGTGTAAGAAATACTACCAAAAAACTTATTTTGACTTTGATCTTTGACCTTACCCTTTAGAATAGTTCTCCAAAATTTGGGCAATAAGATACCAAGGTTACCAGTAACTTGTATAGTGAATATGAAGACATTTGAGTAAAAAGTAAAATAACTAGTAAAAGTTGACCTTTAATCTTGACCTGTGACTTTTGACCTTTATGTAGGAGTATTTTTTGTTCATTGACATTACCCCGGAAAATTAAATAAGCATGCCTAATTTCATTAAAATCCATCAGTTAGTTTCATATTATATTAATAGAATAGTTAACCTTGACCTTTGACCTTTATCTTGACCTTTATGATATGTGTGTCCAAATGTATTATTTTACTTTGTATTTAAAGTGCAACTATCCCACCAAATTTTGTGAAGTTTGCATGAACAGTAAAGAAAATAGCATATTGACCTTTTATTTGACCTTGATCTGTAACCTTGACCTTTCATATGGAATTGTATACATTCTTCTATGACCTTGGCCTAGGTATTCCGAATATCCATGGTAAGCCTATTGAGAATCTAACTGTTAATATAAGAAATTCTAGTAAACAAATTATTTTGACATTTGACCTTGACCTTTGACCTTACACCTTTGATGGCACCTTAACTCTTTCAACATACTATGGCACCTTAACTCTTTCAACATACTATGGCACCTTAACTCTTTCAACATACTATGGCACCTTAACTCTTTCAACATACTATGGCAACTTAACTCTTTCAACATACTATGGCACCTTAACTCTTTCAACATACTATGGCACCTTAACTCTTTCAACATAATATGGCACCTTAACTCTTTCAACATACTATGGCACCTTAACTCGTTCAACATACTATGGCACCTTAACTCTTTCAACATACTATGGCACCTTAACTCTTTCAACATACTAGGGCAACTTAACTCTTTCAACATACTATGGCAACTTAACTCTTTCAACATACTATGGCAACTTAACTTTCAACATACTATGGCAACTTAACTCTTTCAACATACTATGGCAACTTAACTCTTTCAACATACTATGGCACCTTAACTCTTTCAACATACTGTGGCAACTTAACTCTTTCAACATACTATGGCAACTTAAGTCTTTCAACATACTATGGCAACTTAAGTCTTTCAACATACTATGGCACCTTAATTCTTTCAGCATACTATGGCACCTTAACTCTTTCAACATACTGTGGCAACTTAACTCTTTCAACATACTATGGCAACTTAACTCTTTCAACATACTATGGCACCTTAACTCTTTCAGCATACTACGGCACCTTAACTCTTTCAACATACTATGGCAACTTAACTCTTTCAACATACTATGGCACCTTAACTCTTTCAGCATACTATGGCACCTTAACTCTTTCAACATACTATTGCACCTTAACTCTTTCAACATACTATGGCACCTTAACTCTTTCAGCATACTATGGCACCTTAACTCTTTCAAAATACTATTGCACCTTAACTCTTTCAACATAATATTGCACCTTAACTCTTTCAACATAGTATGGCACCTTAACTCTTTCAACATACTATGGCACCTTAACCCTTTCAACATACTATGACACCTTAACTCTTTCAACATACTATGGCACCTTAACTCTTTCAACATACTATGTCACCTTAACTCTTTCAACATACTATGGCACCTTAACTCTTTCAACATACTATGGCACCTTAACTCTTTCAACATACTATGGCACCTTAACTCTTTCAACATACTATGGCACCTTAACTCTTTCAACATACTATGGCACCTTAACTCTTTCAACATACTATTGCACCTTAACTCTTTCAACATACTATGGCACCTTAACTCTTTCAACATACTATGGCACCTTAACCCTTTCAACATACTATGGCACCTTAACTCTTTCAACATACTATGGCACCTTAACTCTTTCAACATACTATGGCACCTTAACTCTTTCAACATACTATTGCACCTTAACTCTTTCAACATACTATGGCACCTTAACTCTTTCAACATACTATGGCACCTTAACCCTTTCAACATACTATGGCACCTTAACTCTTTCAACATACTATGGCACCTTAACCCTTTCAACATACTATGGCACCTTAACTCTTTCAACATACTATGGCACCTTAACTCTTTCAACATACTATGGCACCTTAACTCTTTCAACATACTATGGCACCTTAACTCTTTCAACATACTATGGCACCTTAACTATTTCAACATACTATTGCACCTTAACTCTTTCAACATACTATGGCACCTTAACTCTTTCAACATACTATGGCACCTTAACTCTTTCAACATACTATGGCACCTTAACTCTTTCAACATACTATGGCAACTTAACTCTTTCAACATACTATGGCAACTTAACTCTTTCAACATACTATGGCAACTTAACTCTTTCAACATACTATGGCAACTTAACTCTTTCAACATACTATGGCAACTTAACTCTTTCAACATACTATGGCACCTTAACTCTTTCAACATACTGTGGCAACTTAACTCTTTCAACATACTATGGCAACTTAAGTCTTTCAACATACTATGGCAACTTAAGTCTTTCAACATACTATGGCACCTTAATTCTTTCAGCATACTATGGCACCTTAACTCTTTCAACATACTGTGGCAACTTAACTCTTTCAACATAATATGGCAACTTAACTCTTTCAACATACTATGGCAAGTTAACTCTTTCAGCATACTATGGCACCTTAACTCTTTCAACATACTGTGGCAACTTAACTCTTTCAACATACTATGGCAACTTAACTCTTTCAACATACTATGGCACCTTAACTCTTTCAGCATACTATGGCACCTTAACTCTTTCAACATACTATTGCACCTAAACTCTTTCAACATACTATTGCACCTTAACTCTTTCAACATACTATGGCACCTTAACTCTTTCAACATACTATGGCACCTTAACCCTTTCAACATACTATGACACCTTAACTCTTTCAACATACTATGGCACCTTAACTCTTTCAACATACTATGTCACCTTAACTCTTTCAACATACTATGGCACCTTAACCCTTTCAACATACTATGGCACCTTAACTCTTTCAACATACTATGGCACCTTAACTCTTTCAACATACTATGGCACCTTAACTCTTTCAACATACTATGGCACCTTAACTCTTTCAACATACTATGGCACCTTAACTCTTTCAACATACTATTGCACCTTAACTCTTTCAACATACTATGGCACCTTAACTCTTTCAACATACTATGGCACCTTAACCCTTTCAACATACTATGGCACCTTAACTCTTTCAACATACTATGGCACCTTAACTCTTTCAACATACTATGGCACCTTAACTCTTTCAACATACTATTGCACCTTAACTCTTTCAACACACTATGGCACCTTAACTCTTTCAACATACTATGGCACCTTAACCCTTTCAACATACTATGGCACCTTAACTCTTTCAACATACTATGGCACCTTAACTCTTTCAACATACTATTGCACCTTAACTCTTTCAACATACTATGGCACCTTAACTCTTCCAACATACTATGGCACCTTAACCCTTTCAACATACTATGGCACCTTAACTCTTTCAACATACTATGGCACCTTAACTCTTTCAACATACTATGGCACCTTAACTCTTTCAACATACTATTGCACCTTAACTCTTTCAACATACTATGGCACCTTAACTCTTTCAACATACTATGGCACCTTAACCCTTTCAACATACTATGACACAAATTCCCTTGTATTCTGACCACCATTAGACGACCTTAACCAGCTTGGGAAGGATTTGTAGAACTCTGAGGCTAAATTTGTTTGTTCTTCAATATTTGTTGGTTTCCTAGTGTTCCATCAAGCTTATTTAACAACACCCTCCTTCGAAATAATAATGGGTAAATTGTTCGGTATATAATAATTTTGACCAAAGCAGGGTCCTCCTAAATTACAGGATCGTTATCAATTATCAGGAAAAACAATCAACACCTAAATGGCACGAAAGGTCTTACAATTGACAAAGAAATGGAGAATATGGTCTTAAAATCACCATACTAATAGGGCTAAACATGAGGGAGAAGGGGGTAAAAAACAACAGCTTTTAACGATTTATGTATATTGTTTTAACCCTTTGATTTCCAGGCGTCCTTCCTAAGCTGTATTTAATGGTGTGAAAATAATATAAATATGTTTACTAACACCTGTAACATACCCAACCTATACCCATATTTAACATTTGTGTGGTGGTAAAAGTAGTGGTGGTGGAAATTGTAGTGGTGATGGTAATAGTAGTGGTGGTAATAGTAGTGGTGGTTGTAATAGTAGTGGTGGTAATAGTAGTGGTGGTTGTAATAGTAGTGCTGGTAATAGTAGTGCTGGTAATAGTAGTGGTGGTATTAGTACTGGTGGTAATATTAGTTGTGGTAATGGTAGTAGTGGTAATAGTAGTTGTGGTAATAGTAGTAGTGGTGGTAATAGTAGTGGTGGTAATAGTAGTGGTGGTGAGGGTAATAGTAGTGGTGGTAATAGTAGTGGTGATAATGGTAGTTGTGGTAATTGTAGTGGTGTTAATAGTAGTTGTGGTAATAGTAGTAGTTGTAATAGTGGTGGTGGTAATAGTATTAGTAGTAATAGTAGTAGTGGTAATAGTAGTTGTAGTTAAGGAATGAACAAGAGAAGGTCAGGGCATATGGGGAAAGGATCTTAAATATCGAACATGGCAGCTTTACCCCACTAGTCTTCACCACATCTGGAGGGATGGGACCTAGGGCCCAGTGCTTCTATTCAAGGCTTGCAGAGATCATCGCAGAGAAGAAGAAACAGCCCAGGAGCCACGTTGTAGCCTGGATGAGGTGCCGTCTATCTTTCTCGTTGCTCAGATCAGCACTACTATGCCTGCGGGGAACAAGACTGTCTGCACCACAACCAGCGACGGTGGCAGAAGTGGACTACGAGGCAGCAGTGGCAGAGGGTCGCATAGGAAGGAGACTGGATTGAAGTTGCATGGTGTTGAATAGTAATATCTGATGCTAGTAAAATAAAATGTATGAACAATATTAAATAAAAATCAATGTAGTAGTAGAAAAAAAAATAGTTGTGGTAATAGTAGTGGTGGTATTAGTAGTGGCGGTAATAGTAGTTGTGGTAATAGTAGTAGTGGTAATATATATAGTGGTGGTAATAGTAGTGGTGGTAATAGTAGTTGTGGTAATAGTAGTGGTGATAATAGTAGTGGTGCTAATAGTTGTGGTGGTAATAGTAGAAGTGGTGGAGGTAATAGTAGTGGTGGTAGTAGTATTGGTGGCAACAGTAGTGGTGGTAATATTAGTGGTGGTAATAGTGGTGGTAATAGTAGTGGTGGTAATAGTAGTTGTGGTAATAGTAGTAGTGGTAATATTAGTGGTGGGGTAATAGTGGTAGTAATAATAGTGGTGGTAATAGTAGTAGTGGTAACAGTATTGGTGGTAATAGTAGTTGTGGTAATAGTAGTAGTGGTAATAGTAGTTGTGGTCATAGTAGTGGTGGTAATAGTAGTAGTGGTGGTAATAGTAGTGGTGATGGTAGTATTAGTGGTAACAGTCATGGTGGTAATAGTATTGGTGGTAACAGTAGTAGTGGTAATAGTAGTGGTGGTAATAATAGTAGTGGTAATAGTAGTGGTGGTAATAGTAGTGATGGTAATAGTAGTGGTGAGGGTAATAGTAGTGGTGGTACTAGTATTGGTGGAGACAGTAGTGGTGGTAATAGTAGTGGTGGTAATAGTAGTGGTGGTAATAGTAGTAGTGGTTATAGTAGTATTGGTAATAGTAGTGGTGGGGTAATAGTAGTGGTGGTAATAGTAGTGGTAGTAATATTAGTCGTGGTGGTAATATTAGTGGTTGTAATAGTAGTGGTGGTAATAATAGTGGTGGTAATTATAGTGGTGGTAATAGTAGTAGTGGTAATAGTAGTTAATGTAATATTAGTGGTGGTAATAATAATAGTGGTAATAGTAGTGGTGGTAATAGTAGTGTTGGTAATAGTATTGGTGGTAATAGTATTGGTGGTGTTACGACCGGGGCTACGAATAAAACAAGGGCACTTAATGATTGGACTAGTAATAGGGCACTATGCAACAACGGTACGCTAGATCCAAACCCTCGAACTTATATGCCGGCGAACAAAACACCTATACAATCCAAAGTTAATCTGCGATAACGGGGTATCCTTAACTGGGCATAAATGTACAACACTTCAGGCTAACCCACACTCGTATAGCCTGATAACACACAGGATGCAAGTTACGTTAAAATGCATAAACAAGAATCTAGGGAAAGATCAATTAAATCACTGCAAGATTTAATACAATAAAAAGATGCTTCAATACAGTTACTCTAAACAACAATAAACTCTTCACTCCTATCTGAAAGAAAGTGAAGTATAGTTCTACAGCATAGACCTGGAAACTTCTGAAGAAAGTCTGATGCTCATAAGATGCTCGTATCTTAAATTATATAAAGGCAGGAGACAGGACACCACACGTGTAGACTGAATACACTAAAAGATAGCACATATAATGTTAACTGACACGAGAATACTATAAATGCGCAACGGTAGTAATGCTCGACACTAAAAGAAGTACTTCCTCATCAACGAAACAGTCTGCTATGGTTGTGCGGCTCAGCAACAAGCTAGACTAATAAATGCTGTGAATAATAATGTGTACATATCAAAGAGCTTATATTAAATACTAACAAGTGTCTACTCAATTAATAATGTCTAGCTGGGATACTCTAGGTAAGGAACTGGGGTTGAGCAAGACAGGCTCGTAGCCTAGCGATGTCCTTAAGACTGCATCCTTTAAGTTACGTTAATTGACTAGGGTGCTCTCTTGATAGATCCAGATCACAAGTATCTGGTTCTATCCTGGCGACCCTCTAAAGACAAGCAAAGAGGCAGCAAAGTGTGGAACTGGAACAGGCCAAAGCCCTCAGTCAACACAATGCTGCACTTGCAAAAATATGCAGCCGGAAAGACAACCTAGGCTACCACAGGACCGGTCGAAGTCGTGTAGGTATAAATAAACCATACACACATCGGAGACAACGACTACAGAAACCTTATCCCAGTCTAGCATTAAATAAAACAGGAGAACACTAAATCAAGAATGGAGACACACGCAGAGTTCTTAACCTCTACTAAATAAAAACCCTCATTCCTATTCTAAGTACATGTAAATATCTCGGAGGACGGCGCATGCAATACAATGGGCCGGCTATGGAAACCGTATGCAGAACCCAAGGGGATAAGTAATTGAATAAAGGTGAGGAGCAATGGAAAAGAAGAAGGTCAGAGAGAGAGACAGTGGTAAAGGGGGTGATCGGGAGAGAGTATGCAAAGGGATGTTAGAAGCATGCACGCCAAGCCTGTCCTGAGGAAGGTAGCTCCTCGGGACCCTCATGCAGGAGGTTAGTTACACAGGAGCTCGCAAGGGCGCGATGGTCGGCCAATCACGGGCCGAGACGTCACAAGGCAGCAGGCCCCTAGGACGCACCCGGAGCCACCAGCCAATCAAAGGTGAGGGAAAGCCCGCGCGAGCGGGAAAACTCCTCCGAGCGAGGCAGCACATACATACGCACGCACATATTACCACCTCGCTGCCTATATCTCTCTTCCTCCTTAACTCTTACACAATGCATCTTATATTCTATTAATGATATAAAATACTTCCCGTTGTCACAGACGAAAATAAATACCACCACTGGACTGTCTGTGACAATGCGAGTACTAGGAAATAAAGAACAACATTCTCGGATAACTGTAGCCCATTTCACTGCCCTGGCGAGCGCTAGCGAGTTACGAGCGCATTCTGCCAACGCTGGTAGACGTCACACCCCGCCCAAAATATGGGACACTCAACATTAGGCGAGCACCATATCTAACAAGGCAGAATGCCGACAAGACCCGCCACACCTAGCCACTCCACCAGAAATGAAATGCAAAGCTCAATCTTAAATAAAACAACATATTAGCATAAAGAAAATCTTATAACCCCTCCCAAACATAATAGTATAATTTTAGCCTGCTATGCTCCCTGAGCGAGCTTCACAGACCCCAGCCTACTAAGTGAAAGACAGGTTCAACTTAGGACTTTAGCTATAACATTGGCAACTTACAATTAACTATAAAAAAGAAACAAGTTTTTGTGTGATTTTTTTATTTAATTTTAATGTTGTTTTTGACGGCTGCTCTACAGGGGCAAGCCTGGTTTTTCTCCACTCAAACCCAACACCTGTGGTGATCTACGCCGGATCCTCCACCCTCAACAAACAGTCTGCAATCACATTCTCACAACCGGCAATATGGCGAATGTTTAGATTGTATTCTTGCAACATGAGTGACCAACGTGACAGCCTCATATTCCGGTTGTGGAATTGGTTCAGAAATTTAAGAGGGTGGTGGTCGGTGTAAATCACCACGACTGGCCCGTAGGCAGGAACATATACTTCAAAGTGCCTGAGCGCCAACACTATTGCCAGCAGTTCTTTCTCCACCACAGAGTAGTTTTTCTGAGCGGAATTAAACTCCTTGGAAAAGAAACTGACTGGATGCTCCAAACCTTCCTCGTCTGTTTGCATTAAGACGGCACCAGCCCCTACACCGCTGGCATCTGTTGCCAGCTGGAATGGTCTTTCAAAGTCAGGGACCCTGAGGATGGGGTGAGTGCATAGTAGGTGCTTGATCAGCGAAAAAGCCCTTTCACACTCAGGTGCCCACTTGAACTTTTTCTCTTTTGCTAGTAAATCTGTCAGAGGAGCTAACACAGTAGAAAAACCCCGAATGAAGCGGCGATAGTAACCGATCATGCCCAAAAATCTCATGATCTGCGGCTTAGTGGACGGCCTGGGGAACTGGTTAATAGCCTGTATCTTGTTTTTTTTTGGGGGGGGGGGGGGGGGGGGGCACACCTGGCCTAACCCAACCACAAACCCAAGATATTGCACAGTTGCCCGAACAAAGTCGCACTTGCCCCGATTAACCACCAAGCTGGCCTCACTAAGCTTCCGAAACAAGGCTTCTATGTGCTCACAGTGACTCTCAAAGTTGTCATCGTATATTATAACGTCATCTAGGTAGACAGTGCAGTTAGGGATGTCAGCTACTAACTCATTCATAAGACTCTGGAAGGTTGCTGGGGCATTTTTTAAGGCCATACGGCATCACATTGCAACGGTAGGTGTTCCCATCTACCACGAACTCGCATACCCCCTTCGCCCGCTCAGACAAGGGCACCTGCCAGTAGCCTTTCGCTAGGTCTACCTTAGTTAGAAACTGTGCCTTACCAATCTTGTCTACACTATCGTCAACACGGGGAAGGGGATAAGCATTGGTGGGAGTCAACTCGTTCAATCTCCGAAAGTCAATGCAGAAGCGAACCTTCCCGTCAGGCTTGGGCTGCAGAGTGACAGGAGATGTCCACCTAACCGCCCCCTTCTCAATCAACCCTCATTCTAACATATACTCTAACTCCGCTCTGAGGGCTGGGAGTTTAATGGGTGGAATTCTGTAGGGTACTGATTTAAGGGGGGGTGATCTCCCACGTTCACGTCATGCACCACTCGAGTTGTGAGGCCTGGGTGCTCTGCGAACACAGTGGGGTGTGAAGCAAACAGGCGCTGCACGGTTACACGCTGTTGCTCAGGCAGGTGTACTAGAGCATCGTCAGCCACCTGTCTGGAGTTCCCCGCCCACTGGTAAGCAGAGACATGACACTCCCAGTTATCTTCCACCTGAGCTTCACTGTCCCTCACTCCTTCTCCTCCATGACCGCTGCAGGTCAACACAGGAACAGCGAGATGCTCAGGGGGGCGCCTCACAAACTCTTTCGCCAGATTCACATGGCACAGCTGGTTCTTTTTACGCCTATCTGGAGTAGCCACAAGATAGTCTAGGTCAGAGATCTTTTTCACCACCTTATAAGGACCAGCGTACTTGGCAGACTAAGGATGACCTGGCAGAGGTAACAGAATCAACACCTCTTGCCCCACCTTAAACTCCCGGAGTTTCGTCTTCTCATCGTACCTGTCCTTCATAAGTGCTTGCGACCCTACCAAATTCCTACCTGCCAACTCTAGGCTTCTCAGCATTCTCTCTCTGCTCTCGAGGACATACTTTAACATGGAACATGGTTTTGCTGTGCCCTCCCAGATTTCTCTAACCATGTTGAGGGGGCCTCTGACCTGATGTCCAAAAACTAACTCATTGGGACTGAACCCTAGGCTTTCACCAGGTACCTCCCGAGCAGTGAATAATACACAGGGCAACCCAAGATCCCAATCTTTGCTATTTTCAACACAGTAACAACGCAACATGCTCTTCAGAGTCGAGTGCCACCTCTCCAACACCCCTTGGCTCTCTGGGTGATAGGCTGAAGAGACGACTGTACTGATACCGTGCTGCTGCATGGTCTGTTTGAAAAGGTTAGAAGTAAAGTTGGACCCTTGGTCTGACTGCAATTCCTGTGGGTACCCATACCTAGAACAGTACAATAGCAAGTTACGAACAACAGTCTTAGCAGTACCATTTTGCATGGGGTATGCATCCGGATAACGAGTGGCAACATCCATAATGGTGAGGAGGTACTTGTTGCCTGCACTAGTAGGGAGTAGAGGGCCAACCATGTCGATTATAACCTTACTGAATGGTGGCCCGATAACAGGAATAGGGTGTAACGGAGCCTTGGGAATACACTGGTTTGGTTTTCCTACTGTCTGGCAGGTACTGCACATTGCCACCCATGATGCAACATGTGCCTTCATCCCTGGCCAACAAAACAATTTCGTCAATGCTGCTACCGTCTTACGTACACCCAAATGCCCTGCCAACGGTACATCATGCGCCAACCTCAGTAGGCTATCACGGCACACACTAGGCACTACCAACTGGTCAACCACTCTCGACCCACCCTCCCAACTCCGTCTGGGATCTAGAAAACGCCTGTACAAAATACCCCCCCACACGAAAGAAGTCCCCCGGCTTTGCATCCCCGTCCTCCTCAAGTTTGATTGCACCGTTACTGCACTTCTGAAGCTCAGGATCACCCAACTACAGCCGACAGATATCCGAAGGAGCCAATTTATCGAGATGCTCCCGGAGCAACTTATGGCCTCCCCCGGTACTGGACTGTTCGATCCTATCCTGCTTTTGCGAGTAACGGTGCTGTCTCGGAGTTTTCACACGCCTTACCTCGTCAACAAGTGTGACAGGTTCTGGGGCCACTCCGGACCTTAACAATGGTGCTAATACTGAGTCGCCAAGGGGAGCCGCTGGATCAAAACTCTCAAAACTTTTCCCAACTTTAGCCTTCTCCTTTCGACCGTTCCTCCGCTGATCTAGAGACTGAGGAATAGGCTGTGACACTTTAGATGCACGAGAACGGGTGACAACACACGCCATCTGCTGTAACCTTGCTGCCTTGGCAAAACGCCAGGAGCCCAAATTATCGTACCGCATCTAGCTTGCTCTATACGATAAATTATATTAATATATACGATAAAATCATATATACTACATAAGACCATGGCAATATTGCTTAATAGCATATTAGGCCTTTTATAACTTAACTTATTTACAATCTTATAATATACGATCTACTCGTCCTACGTCGTGCTGTAGGAGCGATCGTGTAGTCACAAAGACATACGAGATCACAAAAGAGTCATAGCCTATCGTATTTACGATAATATATATATATATATATATATATATATATATATATATATATATATATATATATACATGAATATATATATATATACAGTATAATATACTCTGCAATATATGTTTTTCTCTCTCTCACACTATTAGTCATTACCTGGAACCAATACCACCAATTGTCTGCAGTAATCAATGTTGGGTCTACCAGCAGCACACACAGAGAGGTGAGAGAGGAGAGAGGGTGTGTGTGCGACCAGGACCAACAAGTTCTGATTAAGGAGAATTAGGAAGGGACGAAAGAGGTAGAATGATTTTAGAGTCGCTGGAACTCCTGTTTCATTTGCTTGGCCTTTCATACTGATTTTCTTTGTGCCTCATTGACACTGAGAGCAATCCAGCTAGCTCTCACAAACACCTCCTCCTCCTATCCACTTCACTAATCTAAACATGCACACCACACTTCATTCCTCCATACCAAATTTTTTAAAAATTATGAATTTCAGCCCAGCCTCGGAGTCCCTAGGGGGGAGGGGGACCATAAATGCCCCCACACCCGACCGACCATCCCCTGACGACCCCACAAAATTACCTGGACCTCGGCCTGTTACTCTTTCTATTGATTTCTGCAACATTCGCAGACTTTCCTCTAACTTTCACTCTGTTGAACACCATCTCTCCTCCTACAAACCTGATCTTCTCTTCCTCACCGAAACTCAGGTGTCTGTAGCAACATCCAGCAACCCCTTTTCTGTATCCTCCTACTTTCTCTATCCTAGTTTCAAAGCCAAAGGCGGATGTTGTGCATATGTGCACAACAAACTCACATGCTCTCGTGTTCCCGATTTCGACTCCTCTGAATGCTCTACTTTATGACTCAAACTTTCCTGTCATTCTCCTACTAAATATTTCTGTGCTGTCTATCTTTCCCCTAACTCTACCAACTTTTCCAAATTCTTTGACTATCTAAACTCTACAGTGGAACACATTCTATCCATTTCTCCTTTCTCAGAAATCTCCATCTTAGGAGATTTCAACGTTCACCACCGCCAATGGCTCTCGTCTCACACTACTGATCCACCTGGTGAACAAGCCTACGTCTTTTCTATCAAAAATGACCTAGAGCAGTTAGTTCAGCATCCCACCCGCATCCCGGATCGCATCGGAGATCGGCCCAACATTCTTGACTTGTTTCTAACTTCTAACCCTTCTTCTTATACTGTCAATCTTTTCTCTCCTTTGCGCTCCTCCGACCATAAACAAAGCTCTCCGGCAGTACTTCTTTGATTTCCCATGGAATGATTTCTGCTTCCATGGCCGGGGACCCTCAGAGAGTGCTGAACCCATTACCGGGGTAATCCTGTCGGGCATGGAAGCATACATTCCATTCTCTTTCTCTCAGACTAATGCTAAAAAAAAATGGTTTACTGACCATAAACAAAGCTCTCCGGCAGTACTTCTTTGATTTCCCATGGAATGATTTCTGCTTCCATGGCCGGGGACCCTCAGAGAGTGCTGAACCCATTACCGGGGTAATCCTGTCGGGCATGGAAGCATACATTCCATTCTCTTTCTCTCAGACTAATGCTAAAAAAAAATGGTTTACTCACGCCTGTTCTACTGCTGTCCGCAATAAGGAGGAAGCATTCAAACGGTACCGACGCCTTAAAACTCAAGACTCTCATTCTTCCTATGTTTCAGCCCGGAATCAAGCCAAATCTGTTCTTCGACTTGCCAAACACTCTTTCATCAATAATAAATGAACTGAACTATCCAACTCTAGCTCTTCCCAAGCTTTCTGTCATCTAGCCAAAAACCTTTCCAACAATTTCTCTTCCTCGTCTATCCCTCCCCTTTCCCATTCTGATGGTACAACCATCACTTCTTCCTCTGACAAAGCTAAACTCTTCGCTCAAACCTTTGCTAGAAACTCCACCTTGGATGATTCCGGTGCTATTCCTCCCTCTCCACCCTCCTCTCTCTTACTTATGCCTAATATCCTTATCTCTTCTAAAGATGTACTTTCTACCCTCTCTGGACTTAATACTAATAAGGTGTACGGTCCGGACGGTGTTCCTCCTGTTGTTCTCAAAAACTGTGCTTCCGTGCTGACTCCCTGCCTAGGCAAACTCTTTCGTCTCTGTCTATCCTCTAATGTCTTCCCTTCATGCTGGATGTTTGCTCACATTCAACCTGTCCCAAAGAAGGGTGACCGCTCTCAACCCTCCAACTATCGTCCAATTGCTCTCATCTCTTGTCTTTCTAAAGTTTTTGAAACTATTGTTGCTTCCAAATTTCTTAAGCATTTCTCTTCTCATAATCTGCTCTCAGATCGCCAGTATGGCTTCCTTAAGGGTCGCTCTACTGGTGATCTTCTTTCATATCTTACTAACTCTTGGTCATCCTCCTTTCGGGACTTCGGTGAGACTTTTTCTATTGCACTAGACATATCAAAAGCCTTCGATAGAGTCTGGCACAAATCTTTATTTCTAAACTACCCTCATTCGGTTTCTATCCCCCCCATCTGTGCCTTTGTCTCTAATTTCCTTTCCGGCCGTTCCATAGCCGCGGTTGTGGACGGCCATTGTTCACTTCCTCACCCTATAAACTCCGGTGTTCCTCAGGGTTCTGTCCTATCTCCTATTCTTTATCTAATTTTTATAAAATTAATGATCTCAACTGTACCTCAATTCCCATCCATTCATACGCAGACGACTTAACCTTACACTACTCCATTAGTTTTTCAGAATGTCCCAGCCAGCAATCCCTCAACGACAAATGTAATGAAGCCATAGAACTCTTAAATTATGATCTAAATACTATCTCCAATTGGGGCAGAGAAAACCTTGTTACCTTTAATGCTTCCAAAACCCAATTTCTCCATCTATCTACCCGTAAGGAACTCCCAGCAGACTATCCCTTATTCTTCAACAATACAAAAATCAATCCTTCATCTTCTCTCAATATTCTTGGTGTCTCCTTTTCTTCTGCTCTCAGTTGGAAGGACCATATTACCAGTCTTGCTAAGGCAGCCTTCCAGATGCTGGGTGTGCTCAACCGCCTTAGGGGGTTCTTTTCCCCTGCACAGCTTCTTGCTCTGTACAGGGGCATAGTGCGTCCTTGTATTGAGTATTGTTCACATGTGTGGGGAGGTTCCTCTCACACCGCTCTCCTAGACAAAGTTGAAAGGAAGGCCTTTCGTATCATTAACTCCCGTCCACTCACCAACTCTCTGCAATCTCTCTCTCTCCGCCGCAATGTTGCATCTCTCTCGCTATTCTATCGCTACTATAATAATCAGTGTTCCTCAGAGCTTTCCCAGTGTATACCACCTCCATTACGTAGGGCACGTGGTACCCGTCTTGCAACTCAATCCCACCCTTACTCTGTGCAACTCTCCAACCCAAGAGTGAAACGTTGCTCTCAAACTTTCTTCTACTCAACAGCTGAGCTCTGGAACTCTCTCCCAGAATCAGTCTTTCCCTCTTCCTATGACTTAAATTGCTTCAAAGTCAGTGTGTCCAGGCATTTTGGCTCGAACGTCCCTTGATTTTGGCCCTGTCACTCTTTCAACTATGGGGGAGGCACTCGCTATAGGCAGTTCTGCCTTTTGCCTCCCTCAATCACATAGAAACAAAAAATAGAAAGAGCCATTGGACAAAAAAAAGCTGTTTAAAATGGAAGAGGTAATAGGAATGAAAAATATGCGTTAGAAAAGGAAAATGTGATGGAAGAAGAATCACTTTTGAAAAGAGAAGAGGTAATAGCGGAGGAATAGGAGTTGGAGCATAATGATTTAGTGTATTGGTAATGGATGGAGGTATACATATGGAAGGAGGGGGAGAGTAATACAAAACAACATATTTGATTCAATATAGGCGGAAGAACATGAACAATATAACTATGTTTTGGAAGGAAAACAAAAACTGTAGCCTTGTTAACAACAGAGAAATACGCCATGGGGAGACACAGACGGTAGCAAAGGATGATGCTAATACATTTATAAAGAAATGAGGAAGTTAATTACCAACCAAGATGTATACGTTGGAATATTCGGAGGTCCAGTGCAAATGTATTTAGCATACAGGATGCTGCCACACCATGTATAATAGTTTTAACACAAATAGTCCTATATGAAATATATAATAAGCGGGCATATCTGTGCATTAACGCATACGGTATGCGTTTACGGAGATAGATAGTTACATATAGTTACATAGATACACAGAGTACACAGAACTTGCGGTTCCTACTAGGTAGTCCGGACTTAATGCTAAAATATAAATTGCTACAAAGTTGAAGTCAAGTATAGCAAACCAGAAGGCTCTCTACTCACCCACCTCTCCCTCCGACCGTTGGCCGGCATTAAATTCAGTTGGGGAAAAAAGTTCCCCAGCAGAATGAGAAAAACTTCTACTGGGAAATTTATAGTAAAGAACGAAATTGAGAAATATTATATACTAATGATGCTTAACCCACAAAACCTCAGCGCCGCAGTGTATGCATCAGTAATGTATGTAACGCTAAACCCCAGAGCCGCTACTTTAAAATGATTTACTCTTGTCCCATGGTAGCTAGAGGCCTGATGATGGTATGGGAAACTACCTTATGATGTTGCCGAACAGTGCCAGTACGCGCGACACCCTAGCCCATCCGCGCGAGTGAGTAAGGGTGGATGGAGAAGGCCTGCTTACCCACTTATCCCACCGCCACTTTTGTGCTTATTTATTTTTACCCTATGGTAGCTAGAGGGTTCAAATTCATATGAGATATACTTTATGATGTTGCCCAACAGTGGTAATACCCAAGTCCTGCCACGGTGGGGAGTAGGGAGTGAGAGCACGGGAGTGGAAGGACTGGGCGGCCTCCCACCTCCATCCCGGTCCAGTTACCAACTTACGTAGTTTTTCTCGTCTCCACGCTATGTTTATCGCTCCCCATAACATAGTTGACTACCCACCAAGTGGGGAGAGGAGGAGGAGGATGACCCAGACCCCACGGCATTCCTCAAAATTCCGCCAGGTCATGGTAGGGGTAAGAAGAGACGAGATAGTGTGTCATGTTGCTACGTACACAGGAAGTTTATGTGTACACTGGTCCTCCCCCACTCCCCTTGCCTTCACTACCACTTCCCCTGTCTACCCACTAAGAATACGTCAAAGCTCATATTTCTAAGTCAAAGGTGCCTAAAACAATGTGTAACACTCATATTCTAACTATAAATATACGGTAAAGTATAAAATCAATAAACAGTACGTGGGAGAGGAATAATAAAAGTGAAAGTGATGGGGGAGATCTAGTGGCAGTGTGTACGTGCGTCAGTACATGAACGAGGGTGGCCGCCAGCCCGCCAGTCGTCATGGTAACCATGGACGCGTGCTAGTCTTGCCACACCCTCGACACTTATAAAACTTGAATCTATGCACTTATCACACTGTTACGTCACTTACAATGACATTATGTGATACATGTTGCTAATATATGAAGTATGAAGGCACACATGATGCTCGGGTGGTGTAAATAACTGTCACTCGAAAACTGGACGCATCGTACATCTGCCATGCTGCCGCGCTTAGCTGTCTCTAGTCGGGCGGGAATTTTGAAGGTCGCCTGGCATTAGCTGATGACTGAGGGTGCCCCCCCCCCCGCCCTCCCATACGACCCCCAAATGACCGAGGTGAGTGTTTTTTTTATTTTTTTATTCTTCATTTCTCACCTATTTAAGCTATTTAAGAAAAAAACAAAGCCAAATCGGCTGGTCTCTCGATGTACATTTATTCTAAATTAGCTGGTGCTCAGTGGCTTAACCTATTTATTATTTGTTTTTGTGTTAACCTATATTATTCCCACCTCAAAATTAATGTCTAGACTTCATTTGAATGTGTCATTATCTTACATTGTACCACTTTCTTGGGCAATTTGCTCCACTCGATGACCACACTGTAGGTGAAGAAGTACTTTGTGACATTGAGATTCGCCCTCCTGTTTTTTAATTTTACTCCGTTTCCCCGAGTTAATGAACTGTTATCTATTTGGAAAAGTGAATCTACATCAATGTTGTCAAATCCCTTTAGTATCTTGAAACACTCGATTAATTGACCTCGCAAGAGAGATAGAGAGAGATACATATCGGATATATCTGAGCCATGTAATAATTGTTTTGATATAAGGAACAGATATGTATTTCCTAAACGAATATATCAAAGAGCAACAAGTAAAAATATTACAGATTTTTAATGATATTATTGACCCTGGCAAAATTATATATATGTCCACAATGGTTCATTCCTAACCATCAAGCACAGGATTCGTACACAACAAACGGCTGGTACGAAGGAGCCTACTGAATGATAGGTACACACTAAGGAGACATGAACATGCACAACATGATATATGATCTGCTTTTTTGTTTGGAAATTCATCAATGATGTACCTCACTTTGGATTTGTTTATCCTGCAATTCGTCAAATCAAATTAAACAAATATATAATAAGGGAACAACAACTGATCCCTCTGATTCTTGAGAAGCTATTTGTTGCTTAGATATCTGGCAACGCAGTTTAGTCTGGGGTTGAGATATTTAATATTTACAGTTGTTCTATGCTTGACAGGAAAAGCATAATATGAGACATGTT
Source organism: Paralithodes platypus (assembly GCA_032716605.1). Taxonomy (NCBI): domain Eukaryota; kingdom Metazoa; phylum Arthropoda; class Malacostraca; order Decapoda; family Lithodidae; genus Paralithodes; species Paralithodes platypus. Next base: position 1,853,638 of record CM064515.1, read on the forward strand.
GCAGATTTAGTATTACTATAATTCTTATCCATCTACCCTAGCTACCTCCATATTACATCATTATGTTTGTCATTCTTGTTGCCACATTAGTTAACCGCCGTGCATAATTCATATCTCCTATTGAGACATGGACACTTAACAGTGAGTTAAAGAGGTGCATCAACTCATTTGGTCCTAAATATCTTCGCAGGATCATGGGCTAGCACTGGCATAAATATGTCTCAAACCAGTGACTAATCCATGAAACATTAGTTGCATGGACCGTGAAGGCCAACTTCAGCTATATGGGCATGTGATTCGCCTCCCTGAAGCAGACCCTGCTCACCAGGTGGTCTCTACAGAGGACAACCCTGAGTGGAGGAGGCCCAGGGGAAGATCACTGAACTCATGACTAAAGGCAAATCGGCCAATCATGCGATGGGATACTTGTCATGGACGGGTAAATGCCTGGAGTCTCGCCTGGGTGCATCCCCCTGAGTGTATTTGGAGGGTAAGTGAGGGTAAGCGCTGTCACGGCATGAGCTCCCATTGATTGATTGATATTGACATCCCTCTCAAACATGCTCCATATATCGCCATAGGTCTTTCTCACTTGCTTCTTCTGTTCAACCTTACTAAACATTTTAGTTGTGTTCGCTGTATTTTCTTTCTACCATATGTTATTGGCCTCTCCACGTTATGTCTCCATGTTGCGCTTTCATTTAAAGCTTTCCTCCTTTTCAATTATCTTTTAATAGTGATTCATAGTGATTAACACGATGAGGGGAGGTGTAATGGAGTGGTCTTACTACTGACCTTGTTCCTGGGTCAAAATAAAATATTATTTGGATTACATTATTTTGTAATGTACTTCAATCAGTAATTGAATCACGAAACCCACTCAAACAATATTGATTGTGCAGGACCTATATTACTATTTACAACTAATATGAACTATGATATAATTATACTATAACATTATTCGCTGATATGCTTCTCTGTACTTCCGGCGACAACAAAATAAATTGCATCTCCACCACATCCTTGTCCATCTCTCTCTCTCTCTCTCTCTCTCTCTCTCTCCCTCTCTCTCTCTCTCTCTCTCTCTCTCTCTCTCTCAAATACTTAGTTGTCTACTTGGGTAATATATATTTGATGGGCCATTTTATTTTGATTTACATACAATGCTACAACACCAATAACAGTTTGTTGTTACGGAACTATTCTCTATAATTTGTAAGGTGTCTGAGGATATGGCCACCACTTAGGGTATCATGACCACCCTCTCGGGTATCCCAGCGTTGGGCAATAGATATATAGATAGATAGATAGAATGTGGACTGTGTTCCCCTCCTCTTCCCTCTCCGTTCTTCTCCTCTCTCCTCCGCTCCCCAGCAGTGCGTGGTATGAGAACATGAGTGTGTGTGTGTACCGGATGTGAGTTGAAGTGCAGGCTGAAAGGTTATTATCGATAAGAGAGAGAGAGAGAGAGAGAGTTCAAATTCAAATTCAAATAATTCAAATAATTTTATTTCCACTAGTAAGTGGTTATTCTTTACAGCTTCAATTAAAATATTTATATGTCAACATAAAATATTACAAAGTCAAGGGTAAGATACATAGATATACACAAACCAATACAGTTGTGTCAAAGTACTAAAACAACAGTAGCTTATGTTATAGATGTGTTGCTTTAACCCTTAAAAAGCGGCTCACCACTTAAGTCGAGTTAAATAAAGCTGGACTATGTGGCGGCGCTCGACATAGGTCGAGTGGCAATTTCAGCACGTAATGTGGCTGAGAGAGAGAGACAAGTGGTGGCAGGAGACTAGCGAGCGTATGACTGCTCCAGACCACCGCGGCGAACCTACTGACACAAATCTCAGCTCCCTCCTCCCTCTCTCACTCGCTACATACTCAATTATGTACCGAAAGTACCGAATTACCTGCTTTTTGCACTCGCGTTGCACGGTTATTGCAAGAAAACTATCCATCATACAAGGATCGTTATGGTGTCATTCGAAAGCTCTGTTTATGCCCTTTCAGGGATAGATACTTGTTTTACGTTCTGGGTCTTATTTAGGCATGAAAATGATCACGTAAACAGCCCTATTTTGGCTAAAAACACCCCGCTGGGCGGTACACATAAATAAACCGCATAGGCCGCTCGTAAGGTGTTAAAGGAGGCTTATAAGTTTACATATAAAATCCGATACAGTACAAGCATCTGTAATGTTAGAAGACAGGTTGTTCCACATCTTTGGTCCTATGACATTCATACATCTAGCTCCAGCATCTGTTCTAGTTCTAGGTACATAGAGACAATTTTGTTGTCTTGTTGTACTATTGGTTATGTCACTTACAGTAGGAAATGTCTTAAACCATGTTGGATAGAAACCGTTTAGCACCTTAACCCCTGTCTATCGGGACCCGACTTAAGTCCGTATCGAAAAATCTGGACTATGTGGCGGGGCCCGACTTAAGTCTGTGTGCAATTTTGGTGCAATATTAGCTCTGAGAGAGAACCGAGCGGTGGGAGGAGCGTAGGTTACCTCATGACCGCTCGCCACGACCGTCGTGGGCCCACTGACATGTACTCCACACTACTCCACCCTCTCTCACTCGCTACACACGTAATTATGTAACAAAATGACCGTATTTTAGAGATTTTGCCCTTCGGTTGCACGATCGTTGCAAGACAACCAGTGATAGTAGAAGGATGGTTGTTGTGTCATTGGAAAGCTCAATTATCGCCCTTTCACAGATACATACTTGTATTACGCTCTGGCTCTTGTTTATGCATGAAAAAGAGCACGGAAACAACGCCATTTATGGTAAAAAAAAACGCTGGGCGGCACTGTCAAATATACCGCATAGGCCGCTCGTTGAGTGTTAAAAACAGCAGTACATGTGTCCAACCTATGCTTTTCTTTGATTCTTAACCACCCAAGTTCTTTAATTATCGGTGTTACGTGATCGTATTTCTTTGCACCACCTATGGCTAGTTTGGCTGCAAAATTCTGTTATTTCTGTAGACCGCTAGTTATTGTTACATTTGTTGTGGCCCATACCCGGATGCAGTAGTTTATTATACTCAGTACTAGGGATTGTACAACGATTATTCGAGAAGGTTTATCGAGACTGACACTTATGCGATTAATAAACATTAGTGTACCAACAACTTTTTTAGATAATTCATTAGTATGTTTGTCGAAAAGCATAAATCGATCAATGTACACGCCTAGATTTTTAACATGATTACTTGGAGTTATAGTATCCCCATCAATATTGATAACTACATTAGGGGGGATGTATGACAACAGTTGTCTGTTACCAATGACAATGCATTGAGTTTTACTGGAGTTTAGCATTAGACCATTGCTTAGGAAATACTTCTTGACTCTCAATAATGCTTCTTCGGTATTGCGAATGATACTAGCAACTTCATCTGCATTACCGGTACACAGAAACTGAGTATCATCAGCATACTGGACCAATAGACCGTTCTCAAAGCTTTCATATAAGTCATTAACAAAAATATTAAATCAAATTAGGCCCAGGATTGAACCTTGAGGGACTCCATAATTATTATGTAATGTCCTCTTTATTAGAAGTATAATAATTTATTCGGACAGACTGAGTTCGATTATTTAAGTAACTGTCAAACCAGAAAGAATCAATTTTGAGCTTGAGACATTTACTTAGAAGAATTTTATGGTTGACACTATCAAAGGCTTTTGATAGGTCACATAGAGTAAGCAGAGATATTTTCTTATGGTCCATATTATTGTAAATTGCATCTGTAATGACAGTGAGAGCAGTCTCAGTGGACAATCTAGGCCTAAAGCCATGTTGACTGTTTGATAAGAGGTTTCTTGATTCTAAGTATTGAGTGAGTTGATTGGCAATTATTTTTTCCAGTATTTTGGAAATTACGGAAAACAGTGAAATTGGCCGGAAATTGCTGACATTGTCCACGTCTCCACTTTTATAGACGGGCACCACTATTGAATGCTTCCAGGCAGTAGGGAACACACCAGTGACTATGGAGGTATTAACTATACAAGTTAAGTAAGGTGCTACTATATTCAGTGCATCTTTAACAAATCTTAATGGAATGTTGTCTGACCCAACAGAGCTAGTGTCATTTAAATCTTTTACAGTTAATATTATAGTACTTATGTCAACAGGTTGAGGTCTAAAATGTTCATCATCTAAAGTGGTAGCATTTAGATGATGATCTATAGTCTCATTTTCACCATGGAGACTACTCTGTGTTCTTTCATAAGTAGTTTTACCCACACTAGCGAAATAGGTATTAAATTCTTCAACTTTAACTTTCAGATCATCAGAAGATAGTTCATTGGATTTACTCTTCTTATTAGGAACAATTTTCCGAATAAGTCTCCATGTGGCTGAGGTATTACCTTTACAGTTAGAAAATTGGTTATTTTAGTATGAAGATTTAGCTTTACCAATGTGTAAACATAGACACATAATTGAGAGTATCAATATCTACTACCGTAACTTAAAATGCCAGTCAACAATGTACAGACATTCTCAATATTTACAATTCTTTAGAGCGTCTTCTACTGGAGTAGTGCGTTCCTGGTGCCCTTACCACCAACAAGATATTGACAAACTTGAACGAGTTCAAGGTAGTGTTAACAAAATGACACCTGTTTTAAAAAAAAAAAATCCATGCGAAGAGCTTGTTAGCTAATTAAATCGCTTTCCTTAACCTCTCCGCTGCGCAGGTGGGGTAGTGGCCACCCCTCCCTGTGCGGAGGTATTTAGACAGTTTCCTACACTCAAATCGTCATCATACCATAAATATCATTAATACTTATCCATATGTGCCTATTTTACATCGATTATAAAGATATTAACCTGTTACAGCAATAAAACAAGAGGAAACCGCGTTTGGATGGTCAAAATCTGCAAATTAGATCGGGAGTTACATAACTGAAGGCTGAGCCAGCCTGCCAGCCTACCACCCCTTACGACGTCTGGAGCGACACTGTCGCGTTGTTCCCTCTCTTTCTCTCTTTCATTCGCTGTGTAGCACATACAAGCACAGGTTGCTTATGAATCGCTATTGATAGCACGAAAATATACCGACGAAAAACAGGAATAAGAGAGAGAATAGGTGATAATTGAAGGGGGGAGGGAAGGGGGGAAGGAGGGGATGTGGAGGAGTGATATTTGGCATGGCCAAGGGGTAATACATAAAAAAAAAAAAAAAAAAAAAAAAAATATATATATATATACAGTATATATATATAAATTGATACTGGGCTGGTTTTATTATTATTTTTTCAGGCCTTGGATTATATGAGGAGTTCTGCAGCGCAGCGGTAAAACTCTTATTAGTGTTTCAGCACTTGTTGGGTTAAACCTATCACAGATAATGAGGCGACCTAATTCAACATGAACTGTACTATTGAAAGTACTCTACGATCGACAATTAATAATACATGCAGGGATATGGTTGTAAAAAAATTGGTAACGCTTTTTAATTCACATGATTTAAACAAATTCTTTCTCAATCGATTTGTCACCATGTGGAATGGTCTTCCTCGAGATGTTATAGACTGCAGCACTGTTGATTCCTTCAAACATCCCCTAGACAAACACCTTGCCATAAATCCGCGACTGACTACATTTGTAATTGAATAACTAAATTATATATTTGTTCTCAGATACATCGAGGATCACTGCATTTATAAACAACTAAGATAATACTCACTTTTCCTCAGATACACAAAGTTGTGGTATTAACTGAAATAGTGCCTTACTAATATCAGCCATGGATTTTAATGCTAGGGCAGTATTTCTCTCTCCTATTGTCTCTTACCCACTCTGAACCACTGTTGAACACTAAGCAGCAGTAATTTATAGGGCAAGCAGCCTCGAGGGGTTGCTTGACCTTTTGTCGCTTGACTTCCTGTGTACTCCTCTGTATTATCTCTCTCTCATTATCTCTCTCTCTCTCTCTCTCTCTCTCTCGGTTATATACATAACATTATTGTTCACAGACCTTTCCTATCTAGTTGGATGTATCGGTACTTACTCTCACCGTTTGATATATTATGCCAACCATTGTCGTTTCATAGTTATATAATGTACCTTATTGTATAAGCATATTTAATATAAATATTTTCAACATGTTCTTTCTACTCCATAATGTCTGTATGTTTTCCTTCTTACTATATTCCTAATTCCTTTATGTCTTTATTTGATTGTATTTGTGTTCTTCATTTACCTATTTTACCATGATGTTCCTCTTCCAGCTCCCCTACCCAACCCACACAACTTTGGTATTTTATCAAATTCAACAGGTTCGTTAGTACTTTATTGCACGACAGTGGGCGAGCACCAGTGTAGGAATTAATATGTTGGTTTTGTCTACCTTTACTGTAATATTTCCAAAGAGTCACACATACCTGTATTTGTATTGTTCTAATGTATAATGAATGCGATCTTTCCCTATTTACTTTGTGTGTTTTTTTTAGTTTATCTCAAAGGTCAGATATAAACACTTGATATTTCCTCTAGAGACTGCCATCGATCAACATATTAATGTCTTATGATCAATTCCAGTTAATACAAAGTTTAGGATAGGAGACAATGACAATATATATACATATATATACTGTATATATATATATCTATCTATCTATCTATCTATCTATCTATCTATCTATATATCTATATATATATATATATATATATTATATATATATATATATATTATATATTATATAAAGAACTTAAGAACATAACAAAATGGGAGTCTGCAGAAAACCGATGAGCCCATACAAGCCAGACCTGTCTCACACCCAACCCCAACTCCCAGCAGAGTATCTCTTATTCTTCAAAATTAAAACATCAATCCTTCATCTTCTCTCAATATTCTTGGTGTCTCTTTTTTCTTCTGCTCTCACTTGGAAGGACCATATTACCTGTCTTGTTAAGGTAGCCTCCCAGAAGCTGGGTGTACTCAACCGCCTTAACCCTTTTTTAGCGGGGCCCGACTTGAGTCCGTATCGAAAAATCTGGACTATAAGGCGGGGCCCGACTTCAGTCCGTGTGCAATTTTGGCGCAATATTGGCTCTGAGAGAGAGACGAGCGACGTGAGGAGCGTAGGTTGCCTGATGATCGCTCTCCACGGCTGCCGTGGGCCTACTGACATATATTCCACCCATATCCACCCTCCCTCCCTCGCTACACACGTAATTATGTAACGAAATGACCGTATTTTAGCGATTTTGCCCTTCGGTTGCACGATCGTTGCAAGACAACCAATGATCGTAGAAGGATGGTTCAGGTGTCATTGGAAAGCTTAATTAACGCCCTTTCAGGGATACATACTTGTATTACGCTCTGGCTCTTGTTCATGCATGAAAAAAAGCACGGAAACAAGGCCATTTATGGTATAAACCCCCTGCTGGGCGCGTAGTGGAAAAAAACTGACGGGCCCGCTCGTAATGTGTTAAGGGGTTCTTTACTCCTGCACAGCTTCTTGCTCTATACAGGGGCATGGTGCGTCCTTGTAATGAGTATTGTTTACATGTGTGGGGAGGTTCCTCTCACACCAATCTCCTGGACAAAGTTGAAAGGAAGGCCTTTCGTATCATTAACTCACGTCCACTCACCAACTCTATGCAAATCTCTCTTTTTTCTGCTGCAATGTTGCATCTCTCTCGCTATTCTATCCCTACTATAATAATCAGTGTTACAGGATAAATCTCAGAGTCGTGGACCTCGGGAACATCAGGCAGAATAACACTGGAGACACACACTGACGGTGGGAAAACCTGATCACCCACCATATCAGCACCAAGCAAAAACTGCACTCCTTCCATGGGCAAAGTCTCCACGACTGCCACCGGTGCAGAAGAAGTCACTACAGGGCACCTCAATGACATCTGCACCAGGGGGTGACATGCCTCATAGTTTATCCCACGCACCAGCACAAAGTCGTCCCCTTTAGTGTCCATCCCAGGCAACCAAACACACAAAGACTGTCAGGCCCCTGAGTCCCTGAACACTTTAACAGGGAAGACTTGTCCATTCTCCAGCTCTACCTCCCCATCATGCAAAAAGGCACGCCCCCAAACCTGCGGGTATTTCGAACTACTACCAGCGATACCCGGGGAGTCCCCAACGGGGCTCACAGTCGTCTGGTCTGGGAGGGTTCCCTTAATGTACTCCTTTCTAAACTTACCACAGACAATGCCCGGCAACTCCCCCCATAGCCCGGATCCCCCATCAGCTGGGACGCCCACCAAGAATGATACGGGTTTGCTCACCGACTGCTTCCATTTTGGGCAGTTAGGCTTTATGTGGCCCTTCTGCCGACAAAAATAGCATACCACTTGATGTGAATCATAATTACTAGACGTAGGCTACTAGCATTTGTATTATCCGAGCCTGTCTTTTCCCCACCTGCCTTGGGAGCGGACGGTGTACTGGCAGGCACATTACCACCTGCATGCTGCCGATGCACACCAGCTGATGTACCTGAACCCCTGCCCCCAGTACTGCGCAAGGCCAACATCCTGTCATCCGCCCATAATGCTGCCTCCCGAGTCCGCGCTTCTCTCGGATTTTTGCACAAATTTCTTTATCCACCCCATTGCAGAAGTACAAAGGAGTACAAAGGAAATCAAGCAACAACAGATATAGTGTCCCTTCTAGGCTGCTTGGCCTCCAAAACACTGAGGATCAAGTGTCCAAAGAGTGGTTTAGAGTGGGTAAGGGAACATTGGACAGGGATCTACTGCCCTGGAACTAATGTCCGTGGCAGGACTAGGAAGTTAGTAGGGGACATATGGGTTAGTAACTGAGGGGAGGATAAAATAAAGTAATTCATTTACAAACGCAGCCAGTCGCGGGTTTGATGCAAGATATTTGTCTAGGCGAAGTTTAAATGAATCAACGGTGCTGCAGTCTATAACATCTCGGGGCAGCCCATTCCACAAGTTGACAACTCGATTGAAGAAGAAATTCTTAGATTCGTGTGAGTTAAAAGATTTACCAATAATTTTGCAACCGTTTTCCCGCGTGTAATTAGATTGGTCGATAGTGAAGTACTTACTACAGTTCATATTGTTGATGCCTTTGATGATTTTGAACACTTGAATTAAGTCACCTCTTAATCTGCGCTGGGTTAAAGGAAATAGATTTAATTCTCTAAGACGCTCTTCGTATGGTTTGTTCTTTAGGCTAGGTATCATTTTGGTAACTCTACGTTGAACTCGTTCTAGCTTGTTTATGTCTTTTTGGTAATAAGGGCACCAGCATTGAACGCAGTATTCCAGAAGAGGGCGGACTAAGGAATTGTAAAGGGTTAGGATAACGTCTTTGGATTTATGCTCAAATGACCTGCCTATAAAGCCAATTATTTTGTTTGCCTTCTTAACAACTTCTGAACATTGTTGACTCGGTTTTAGGTTACTCGATATTGTTACTCCCAGATCGGTTTCTCTGTTTACATTCTTAAGCTGAGTGCCATTCATCGAATAGTTTGCTTTCTCATTTAGGTATCCGATATGTAGTACTTTACATTTATCCGCATTGAACCTCATTTGCCAAATTTGGGCCCAATGTGACAATTTATCTAGATTGTGTTGCATATCGTCAACTTGTTCTTTTGAGAGTACGCTATTTGCAATTTTTGTATCGTCAGCATATTTTGAGTGTTCAACGAGGAGCAGTTCCCGAAATTCAACATAGTTGGTAATGTTTTCACTTAGCAACCAGCGATCTAAGGCATCTCTTAAGTACTTTTCAAACTCGATGTGACTGTCATGTGGTCATTTACGAGCATTTCTAAACAAAAGACGGTAGGCCTCGGGTCTTAACTCTTATGCCTGTTGCACGCATCTTTTAAAAAACTCATAGTCTGCCAATTCCTCTGCCGTGAGTCTGTCATACGCCTCTAGGCCCTTGCCTTTTAATACACTGGCTGCTAGTGTGACCCACCGGCCCTGATCCCACCCATACTTGTGCGCCTTTTTTTCAAAGCGAAGGAATCACTCTGATACCTTCGCTTCGTCAAAAGCGGGCACGAGCTTGAGGCTGCGGACCAAACATGTCTCCAACGACTCAACCCGACCATTTCCACCCCGTGCACCTCCCACCTCCCACTGATACTGCCAGCGCTCTCTCTCCAACTGTGCTTCTCTCTCCCTCTGTCTTTCCTCATGCTGCCAGTGCTCTCTTTCTAACTGTGCTTCTCTCTCCCTCTCTTCTTTTTCTCTTCGGCCTGATGCCTCATTCTCTCTAACTCCATCTCCAGCATGCACACAAAAATATCAAGATTAACAACAGCAGGGGGGTTAGAAGGTACCGTCGGGCGAATTATCTGGGTGGGGTGAGCTTGGGTAAACCTAGGACGGTGGGCCCTTCCGGGCAAAAAGCGTAGTGGGGAACGATAAGTCAATTCTGATTTTGTAGTTGCTGGTGTAGAGTGTGTGAGGACATGGGTTACTTGAGTGGGGAACCTTCCTGCGAGTGTGACAATGGCAGCAGGCACACCAGGGATCGCCAAACCAGACGAGTCCTCTGACAAACGGCTCATGCTGCTTGGGGGACTTATGATGCTGGCTACGTTGGACACACTCACGGGTGGCGATGACCTGTCGCCCCACCCTTGGGACATCACCCACTCAACCACCAATGCCTCACACTCCTCTTTTCAGAGCTCAATGCAACTCCGACCAGTATGCCACCAGCAATAACTCATCTCGTCCACGGCGAGCAATCGGACCGATCAGGCTGGGCGAGGAGGAATGCCCTAGCGTCTGACTCGGTCAAAAGATGCAATGGAACACTCGCCATGGTTGAGTAGTCGAGTCAACAAAATTAAATAAACGAAGGACTGTGTGGGCAACCCTCAAAATCACAAAATAAAAATTCACAGAAAAAAACAAAAAATTAAGTGGTGGTTGATATATGCAGTATATAAAAAAGGTATTCAGCTTAAAAAAGATCCTGGCGAGGTCACCACTGTTACAACTGACAGTAGAGGCTTCTAGTCCATGGACTAACACAGACAAGTAAATACTCAGCACCTCCGTAGCCTCAACTTGTAACACAGCCTATCGCAACAGAACAGAGCTCATTCGTAACTTCCAGGCTCTCTGGGGACCAAAGGTGCAGACAATCCTCCAACTGGTTCCGTTATACAAACAATGCAAAAACTGGAATCCCAAGTTGTGGTGAAATGATGTCTTGAGCCACAACAATTTTCAACACTCAGTACCAGATCCTTTCTAAGCTGCACACAGAAAGAGAAAGCTCTGATTTAATCTACATTAACACCTTACGAGCGGCCTATGCGGTTTATTTATATGTACCGCCCAGCGGGGTGTTTTTAGCCAAAATAGGGCTGTTTACGTGATCATTTTCATGCCTAAATAAGATCCAGAACGTAAAACAAGTACCTATCCCTGAAAGGGCATAAACAGAGCTTTCGAATGACACCATAACGATCCTTTTATGATGGCTAGTTTTCTTGCAATAACCGTGCAACGCGAGTGCAAAAAGCATGTAATTCGGTACTTTCCCCATATAATTCAGTATGTAGCGAGTGAGAGACGGAGGAGGGAGCTGAGATTCGTGTCAGTAGGTTCGCCGCGGTGGTCTGGAGCAGTCATACGCTCGCTAGTCTCCTGCCACCACTTGTCTCTCTCTCTCAGCAACATTACGTGCTGAAATTGCCACTCGACCTATGTCGAGCGCCGCCACATAGTCCAGCTTTATTTAACTCGACTTATGTGGTGAGCCGCTAATTAAGGGTTAATAAATTTAAGATAAAATACCAGCCAACAATGAATGCAAAATTAATGATTCAAGTATCAAGCATAAACAAATGAATCACAGATCAAACAAACACTGATCAAATAAAACACCAATCAACCACCACCTACTTAAGCTGTCCAGACTATCGGTTGGCCTTGGCCGAAGTAATCTTCCTTGTAACAGAAGACTAATAAAGTCCTACCCTCTACTTCGAACAAAGCACCCTAATAGTCTGGACCCCTAACTAAAACAATGCACATAAATAAATAAATTCTGTATACCTTAACCCCCTCAGACAGGAATAGTTAACTTACTGACGGGTTGGCAGCCTGGTAGTTCCACCACAATAGTCAATCCCACACTGAGGGACCGTTAGGAGTCGGAGGAATTTGGGGTGTCCATCAATTGACATATTATGATCTAACTTACCTAACTTACTGAGCTCAAAATGACGCAGAAGCGTCATATAACTTATTATTGAGATATTTCACTAGGTCAGAGGGGGTTACCAAGGCCCAGGTTGCGGCACTAAAACAGTGATAAACACAGATATGAAAAACAAACAATAAACTAGGGAGGGACACACAAGCCACACACACATCCTTTGATTTCTTATACAAAAATAAAGAATAATGCCAATGAATAAAATAAAGAAAAAATAACAAATAAGTCAGAGGATTAATGGAATTGTAGTTTACCTTTTCATTTCAAAAGATCCTTCCTAATATGCATAAAGTATTCTAAAGATGTACTTTCTACCCTCTCTGGGCTTAATACTAAGAAGGTGTATGGTCCGGATGGTGTTCCTCCTGTTTACGCAAAAACTGTGCTTCCGTTGTGACTCCCTGTCTAGGCAAACTCTTTTGTCTCTCTCCTCTAATGTCTTCCCTTCTTGCTGGAAGTTTGTTCTCATTCGACCTGTCCCATAGAAGGGTGACCGCTCTCTACCCTCCACCTATCGTCCAATTGCTCTCGGTTATTCCATCTGGAAAGTTTTTGAAACTGATAAAGTATATGATAATGATTATCGTATAGCGTATATATTGTCTTGATCTACTGTATATGAGAATAATTAAGAAAATTATGAGGTGACAATTCACTCAAAGGCTAGGTAACCCTAAATAGGTTAGCTTTTGTAAAAGTTGCTTAAAAAAGTTGATAAGAAAAGTAAACATTAGCATTGATTTGCGATCACATAAATAATATAATGTATATTAAACTGCATTCTCAGCAGTCAGCCACATTCATCCTCCCGTTACAATCTTTATTGTCAATTTTCCTGCCTGCTGTCTCTTTAATTCCGTAGACACTGCTGCGTTCTGCATTAATAAAGAAAGGTCCTAGGAGTTATCGTCACATCTCCCTCCCTCTTTCATAATCTCTCTCTCTCTCTCTCTCTCTCAACGGGCTAGAGCAAATGGGTTGTACATTTTCCCACCAATTCCTTGGCTGACCTTCCCAAGTGGCAGAAATAATATCTTGATTATTCTAGTCCTGTTTTAGTTACAGGTGTTAGTGATCAGGATTTCTAGCCTAATTAGAATGAACAGACTATACTACTACTACTACTACTTCTACTAATTATAATACAAATATTAAGTCATTCAGTCAGTAGCCAGCCCTTACTCTCACAAAGGGTAGGGAGGATCAGCAAGAGACACAAGAAAGGAAAAAAAGGTGACAGGAGAAAAACACATGCATTATTTTGCCTACAAAAAGCATACCCAGTACACACAAGCATTCAGAAACACCAATCTCTCATCAGCCCCGAAATCAATGGCTTCACCTCAGATGTTATACTTCTGGACAAAGTCTCTTTTCATCAACATCTGGGATAAAGGCCTTCCAGGTGTGTCATTTAATAGGGTCTAGAGACCTTCATGTACTCTCTCTAACAAACTTCCGTCATTAATTCCTGTCATTTGCTAATTCTTTTGCTTCAATCTTACTCTGTTCTCACATTGACACACATGCTGACACCATTTCATACCATCTTCTTCTATTCTGTCCACGCCTTCTTCCTCCTTCCACTTCACTGATATAAATCCTCATAACTATTCTTTCTTCATGCATTCTTGTCATGTGACCATACCATATGAGAACACTATTTTCAACCTTTTGCTGTACCGACTTCTTAAGTCCACATGCCTCGCGTATGTGCACACTTCTTCCTTTTTTTATTCTTCGAACTCTACACGCATTTCTTAGCAAATCCATTTCAAACAATCTTACTCGTTACTGTCCGTGTTTATGCCATACCAGAGTTTCACATCCATACATCAACGTCAGCACCAACACACCCTCATGCAATCCTCTCACTGTTTCCATACTCAAATTTCTGTTCCTAAATAAGGTTTTCATTGCTTCAGCTACCATTCATCCCTGTGTTACTCTGTTTTCTTCTTCTCTTGTACATTATCCCCTTTTCTCAATCATGGCTCCGAGATACATAAACACTTCTACTAGTTCAAACTGTTCTCCATTTATCCTTATATTACACACAGTGTCTTCTTCTTTTTCTACTACCATATTATATTTACATTTACTTTCAGACCTCATCCTTCACATACTTCCACCAATATCTCCACCATCTGGCACAGGTAATTCTCGCCCTCAGCACATAACACTGCGTCATCTACATACAACACATTAGTAATAGTAATTCTGTTCCCATCACTCACCATCTCTACTCCTTCTCTTCCTGTTCGGTTTTTACCTCTCTCATTACCCAATGTAGATATTACTATGTAGATATTAACAACCAGGGCAACATCACACATCCCAGTCTCACTCCGACCTGCATACAAAACCACTCGCTTAATGTGCCATTTATTCTTACATATGCTTCACTACCATCATAAAAACTCTTCACAGCATTTAACAAATTGTCTTTTACATCATACAGCTCTAAAGCTGTCGCTAATCCTTTTCTATTAACTTAGTCTATATTATGCATTCTCAAGATCCATAAATTCACTGTATACCCTCTTATGTGTTTCACATGCCTTCTCTATCAATTGGTAGAATAATTTGCTGGATTACTCTAGTCCTCTCTTTCTCACTCTCTCTCCTTGGAGGGTAGAAGATAAATTGCCGGGAGGCCTCTCGGGGAATGAAAACATCAGTCAAGTCCCTTCTTCCCTCGTCCTACTTCTTGTCTTCCTGCCGTTCCTGTTGATTACCTACATTATTTCCTTGTTTCCTTCTTTCCTTGTTACGTACAGGGAGTAAAGGTGAGTAGAATACTACAATTGAGGTTTTACAACAGTTTTTGAAGTGCTAAAGATATATGATCAACGGGCTTGTATCCAATAAGATATTTGATTTTGGTGGGAAGTTGTAGGTGCAGGCAAGATTTACCGGTATCAGGTATATTTGGCATTAGGCTGCGTGACTACAAGTCGAAGTGGGTGGTAGTGGATGGAACTTATTCCAAATTAATAATAACAAGCTTAAATTTGTTCTTAACCTGATTAAGCATAATGAAAGTATGTTTAGCTAATTCAGTTGTTGATAAGGATATTCATACAAAAACGATATATGACTATAATACACAAGCTAGCTTATTATAATTGGTATACTCTAGTCGTTAGTTAGGTATATTCTATATTTAAATTATTCATGACAAATAATATACCGGTATAATTGAAAATAGTACATATATAGTGTGACGCCTGCCAGCGTTGGCAGAATCGCCTCTCGTTAGCCACTAGCGCTCGCCAGGGCAGTGAAATGGGCTACAGTTATCAGAGAATGTTGTTCTTTCTTTCATAGTACTTGCATTGTTACAGACAGTCCAGTGGTGGTCTTTATTTTCGTCTGTGACAACGGGAAGTATTTTATATCATGAGTAGAATATAAGATGCATTGTAGTGTGAAGTTGAGAGAGAGAGAGAGCGGGCAGCGAGGGGGTAGTGAGTGTTGCCTCCCTCCTCCCTCCTCCTCGCTTGGAGGAGTTTCCCGCCCGTGCGGGCTTTCTCTCGTCTTTGATTGGCTGGTGGTTCTTGGCGCGTCCTAGGGGCCTGCTGCCTTGTGACGTATCGGCCTGTGATTGGCTGACCATCATGCCTTTGTGGGATCCTGAGGGTCCCGAGGAGCTATCCTCCTCAGAGCAGGCTAGGGACGCACACAACTAACATCCTCTTTACAACTGACCCCCATATCTCCACCATTCTCTCACTCAACTTCCTTTCTTTCATTCCTCTAATCTTTTAACGTCACAGTACTCCCTTTGGGTTCTGTACACGATTTCATATCGGCCCATCGTATTGTGTGCGTCGCTCTCATATATATTTCCATGTATTAGAATAGGCTATAAGGGTTCTTAGTCTATGG
This sequence comes from Paralithodes platypus, assembly GCA_032716605.1. NCBI lineage: Eukaryota > Metazoa > Arthropoda > Malacostraca > Decapoda > Lithodidae > Paralithodes > Paralithodes platypus. The sequence continues at coordinate 1,869,764 of CM064515.1, forward strand.
AGGTTTGATGACTCTGTGTGTGTCTCCCTCAGTGTCCTTAGTTTATGGAGGTTTGATGACTCTTTGTGTGTGTCTCCCTCGTTATCATTAGTGCTCTGCTGGGTTATTTAATGCTAGACTGGGATGAGATTTCTGTTGTCGTTGTCACCGATGTGTGTACGGTTTGCTTATACCTACACGACTTCGACGGTTTCTGTGGTAGCCTAGGTTGTCTTTTTGGTTGTGTCTTTTGCGAGTGCAGCATCGTGTTGAAAGAGGGCATTAGCCTACTACCTTATAACACAGTGCTGCCTCTTTGCTTGACTTTACTGTAGAGGGATCGCCAGGGTAGAACCAGATACTTGAGATCTGGATCTACCAAGAGAGCATCCCCGTCATTAACGTAACTTTAATCATACCGCCTTAAGGACAACGCTAGGCTATGAGCCTGTCTTGCTCAGCCACAGTTTCCTAACCTTGATATCCCAGCTAGACTTTATTCGCCGAGAAGACACTAGTTAGGACATAAGCTCATTTTGTTATGTATGCATTATTATTCACGTGTGGTGTCCTGCCTCCTGCCTTTATATAATTTAAGATACGAGCATCTTATGAGCATCAGACTGTCTTCAGAAGTTTCCAGATCTATGCTGTAGGACTATACTTCACTTTCTTTCAGATAGGAGTGAAGAGTTTATTGTTGTTTAGAGTAACTTTATTGAAGCATCTTTTTATTGTATTAAATCTTGCAGTGATTTAATTGATCTTTCCATAGCTTCCCTTTTATGCATTTTAACGTAACTTGCATCTTGTTTGTTATCAGGCTATACCAGTGTGGGTTAGCCTGAAGTAGAGTACATTTATGCCCAGTTAAGGATACCCCGTTATCGCAGATTAACTCTGGAGGGTGTAGGTGTTTTTGTTCGCCGGCATATAAGTTCGAGGGTTTGGATCTAGCGTACCGTTGTTGCATAGTGCCCTATTACTAGTCCAATCATTAAGTGCCCTTGTTTTATTCGTAGCCCCGGTCAAAACAATAGGTATTTATCTTACTGCATGATTCTAGGTGTGGCAGTATTTTACTTTTCACCAGGTGGATTGAGAGTTATACAGATGAAGCCAATAATTTGTGTGTGGCCTGAGAGAAGGATGTATGGTACTGGTGATCTAGGTCAGAATGGTACGGAACTGCACTCACCCTCCTCGAGTTGTAGGGAAAAAATACTGCTACTCGTTCCATACCAAGGTGGACATGATGGTCCGACCTGCCTCACCCATGACTCACATGGTCTACCCCAAAGTGTCCACCAGTTGTTGTTGTCACTCACCAAAACCACCACATTAACAGAGGTAATGCCCATAGGGAGATGATCCACGTGCCCTTAACATGAACATTGCCACTCATGAATTATACACCCATTGTATCTTGAAGCATTTTCAGAGAGTAGACGCTAGTGGGATACATGAACATACCAACGGTATGATGACAATTGGTACTGCACTAAAGGAGTTTATTCACCTCTCAAAATCACTGTTGAGTGATCATATATTTCAACCATATAACAAAATAAGGACATCAGCATCTTGAAGGTCCATAACTTTGTTATAATATACAGATCCAGACATCGTCTCATAATCTTGTTGAGATAATCCAATATAAAAATTATTCGGCCAAGACTTCGAACAATATGTTGGTCTGACTCAACACTGTTATGTCTTTCTTTATTAAGATAATTGAATTCATACAAGATCTGTATGTTCTCGACACATACTGTACATAAGCACCCTGTATCGTTTCATCAAACAGATCACCGACTGAACATGTTATATATACATAAAAAGACACCATTTAAGTACATACATCCTTCATCTTCTCTCAATATTCTTGGTGTCTCCTTTTCTTCTGCTCTCAGTTGGAAGGACCATATTACCAGTCTTGCTAAGGCAGCCTCCCAGAAGCTGGGTGTGCTCAACCGCTTTAGGGGGTTCTTTTCCCCTGTACAGCTTCTTGCTCTGTACAGGGGCATAGTGCGTCCTTGTATTGAGTATTGTTCACATGTGTGGGGAGGTTCCTCTCACACCGCTCTCCTAGACAAAGTTGAAAGGAAGGCCTTTCGTATCATTAACTCCCGTCCACTCACCAACTCTCTGCAATCTCTCTCTCTCCGCCGCAATGTTGCATCTCTCTCGCTATTCTATCGCTACTATAATAATCAGTGTTCCTCAGAGCTTTCCCAGTGTATACCACCTCCTTTACGTAGGGCACATGGTACCCGTCTTGCAACTCAATCCCACCCCTACTCTGTGTAACTCTCCAACCCAAGAGTGAAACATTACTCTCAAACTTTCTTCTACTCAACAGCTGAGCTCTGGAACTCTCTCCCAGAATCAGTCTTTCCCTCTTCCTATGACTTAAATTGCTTCAAACTCACTGTGTCCAGGCATTTTTGGCTCGAACGTTCCTTGATTTAGGCTCTGTCACTCTTTCAACTATGGGGGAGGAACTCGCTATAGGCAGTTCTGCCTTTTGCCTCCCTCAATCATATAGAAAAAAAAAATACATGGCATAACAATGTACTGGTATATCTACTTGAAGAAAACAAACAACCTAATGGAAGTATTGAAAACCTGCCCGGTGTATATTAACCCACAGAACCCCAGCGACAACACGTTTGCGTCGGCAATGTATATAACGCTGAACCCCAGCGACGCAAACAGTGCGTCCGCCACTTCAACCTCTATTATTCGGCTCGTATGGTAGGAAATGGCTTGAGAATGGTATGGGATATTCCTTAGAGTGTTGCCTAACAGTGGTGGTACGCGGCAGCTGCCCAGGCAAGCCGCGCGGATTAGTGGCGCCAGTTTACCCACTTACTTCACTGCGACGTTCGACCTTATTTACTCCTGTCGTATGGGAGCTACAGGCTTGAAATTTGTGTGAGATACACTTTAGGATGTAGGCATTACTTGACCATACTCAGCTACCCCCAAATCCTGCCGGGCGGGTGGTGATGTGGGGGAGAAGGGGAAAAATACTGTACCCGCTTATCTCCCCACGACGTTCGACCTTATTTACTCCTGTCCTATGGTAGCTATAGGCTTGATATTTGTATGGAATATTCCATAGGGTATAGGCAATTTATGGCAACATCCAAATCTTGGTTTGTTGGGACAAGGAACGCGCGTGACAAAGGAAAGTCAGTTTACCCATACATCTCGCGAGTGCAACACCATGTCGGATTTACCACGTCATTACCCACACAGGGGAATATCCCTTGACGATGCCATGGACATACTTGATGAGAGTGATATGCCTGATAGTGACACTGGATCGTCAGATAACGATTCAGAGGAAGAATATAGTCCCACTTTGGCCGAGATAGACGACATGCATGAGGAGGAACCCTTTGTCCCCATCTCTCATCGCTTTGCAATTTTACAAGAAAAGGAGGAGAGTAGCTATCGCTCCCCCATTGCTCCCCGTGACATAGTGGACTCCCCAGCAAGTGGGGAAGAGGATAATGAGGATGAGGCAGATGACCCAGACCCCATGGCCTTCCTCAACATTCCACTTTCTCATCGTTGGGCTGAGAAGAGAAGAGCTGAGGATGAGGGGGGTCAAGGTCCGACACCACCCGTGCCTCGCCGTGGTCCTCCCCCGCCACCCCGCATTGCCTGTCCACTAAAAGGGCCAACTCCTAACACTTTTTAGGGGTTGTGCAGGGGTGCAGCCATCTTAGCAGCGCAGCCATTAACTTCTTCTTCAGAAGAAACAGACGAGGATATGCCTGCCCTAGAATCATCTCCACCACGCCACCTCGCACGCCGCCTGTTTCCCTTATCAGCCCGGGATGACTCAGCGCATTCTTTGCCCCCACCATCACCTCCCGGACCACTACCATACTCACCTGTACCTTCACCATCAACGCTTGCGTCGCCACAACACCCTGATCGTGCGCAACGCCCTACCAGCATACGCGGGCGTGCCCGTGGGCATGGGCGTGGGCGTGGCCAAAGGGGTTCTAAAGTTACCCTAATACGACACCCAACCCCTGGCGGTGCGAGAGTAAGGTCTGGGTCGGCTCGACCAAGGCCTAGGTTGAGGGCAGGGGTAAGAGGCATGGCAAGGCCCTCCCGCCGCCCTAATGGTGACTCCCCTCCTGACGACTCTGGCGACGAAGGTGCCGCTACACCCGACGTGTGGGATTGGGTTGATGGAGAAAACTTTGTGCCCACCGACTACAACTTTGTGGGCGCTGGGATTGCCGGCCCTACGCTCCCAAACCATGGGCGCCAGACCACGACACTTGACATCTTCCTGCAGTTTTTTACTGCAAATCTCGTGGCTCTAATTGTTGACCAGACCAACTGGTACAATTATTATTTCATACCTGGGAAGGAGCAGCTAAAATACTCTGCAAGGCAGTCATGGTCCACCCTAAATGTCCTAGAGTTTTACACATTCTTGGCCATTGTCATATCCTGATGGGGGTCACAAGGAAATCCTCCATAAAAAAGTACTGGTCCTAGGATCCCCTCGTCCGAACCCCTATTTTTGGCCAAATAATGAGCAGAAATAGGTTCACGGCCATAATGGGGAACCTACATTTCATTGACAGCCTGGCAGCCCACACCAGAAATCAAAGTCAACCAAGAGCAATGAAGGACCCCATGGAGAGGATAAGACCCATCTTCGAGTACCTGAAGCTGAAGTTTGCTGCCGCCTTAAACCCCCATCAGAAGCTCATTATTGATGAGAGTTTGCTGCTGTGGAGGGGGAATATTAGCATCTGGCAGTTCATGCCCAGCAAACGATATCGTGATGTGTGACTGTCAAACTGGTTACATCCAGGACATAATTCAGTATATGGGCAAGAAAACAGAATTGGTGGATACGAGGACATACAAATTTCTGGGGCCGTCATCATCACCATGGTGGAGGGCTACTTGGACAGGGGCCACATACTGTACCTGGACAACTGGTACACCAGCCACTCCCTTGCCAAGTTCCCGCACTACAGGAGTCTGTGGCACGATCAGGAGGAATCGGATCTTCATGCCCCAACTACCACCCAGACGGGAAAAGGGCTCCATCATATATAAGCAGGCTAACAATGTCCTCATGTTGTCCTGGATGGATACCCGGGATGTGAACGTCCTCACAACAGTCCACCATCCCATCTTCCAAGACAGCAGACGTCGTGACAGAGCAACTGGCGAAATGATCAAGAAACCTTTGGCCATCTGTGATTATAACATCAACATGCGGCTGGTGGACAAATCAGATGCTGTCGTCTCGTCAGTTGAGTGTGCGTGGAAGACGATGAGGTGGTATAAGAAGTTATTCTTCCACCTCCTCGATATCATCCTCTATAACAGCCACATCCTCCACGCAACAATAACCGGCAAGCAGGAAACGATGCAGAACTTCTGCATCGAGTTGTCCAGGGAGATGTTGAGGGAAAACATGACTGCCCCCCACGCACAGCAACAGCAATTTCTGCCCATCGACAGCCAGCAGCAGAAGGGGTTGCCAGGCTGACAGAACGCCACTTCCCTGAATATGTGCCGCCCACAGAACACAAGGAAAACCCCCAAAGACGGTGTCATTCGTGCCGGAACACGACACAGAGGGACCCTGTGAGATCAGATACCAGGTATATGTGCCGAGAATGTGGTGTTGAACTATGTTTCCCGGACTGCTTCAGGGAGTATCACACCCTTGAGCATTTCTAAAAGAGTGTGTTCAAAGACTGCGATAAAAGACGCTATGAAATGTGAAGTGTGTGTATAAAAACCAAGTGTAAATTATAAATATATATAAAGTGCCGAACACAATATGTAAGTGATATTGACACTCAAATGTACGTTAAACAGTGACGGACACCAATAAGTGTAAATATAGCATATTTCTAAGTCAAAACTGCGTAAAACAATGTGTGAAACCCATATTATAACTATAAAACATACGATAAAGTATAAACTGAATAAACAGGGCGAGTGAGAGAGACAGACAATGAAAGGGAAAGTGGGGGGGGCGCATGTCGGTCAGCTGGGTGTGTGTACGTATGTGCGTTCTGTTATTGTCTGAGACCATGATGGCCGCCAATCTCCATGGCAACGGAGACGCGCGCTGGTCTTGCCACTCGTGAGCACTTATAAAACTTATATATAAGCACATATCACACTATTACTTCACTTATAATGACATTATGTGATACATGTTGATAGTTTATGAACTATGAAGGCACACATGATGCTCGGGTGGTGTAAATAACCGTCACTCGAAAACTGGACGCATCGTACATCTGCCATGCTGCCGCGCTCAGCTGTGGCTAGCCGGGCGGGAACTTTGAAGGCTGCCCGGCATCAGCTGATGCCTGAGGGTGTACATATATATATATATGTATAAATAGGAGCATAAAAACCATATGTGTATGGATAAATATAATATGTCCAGAATGCATATATCTAAGTTAATTAATATGCATTATATGTTTTTATTAGGAAATGCATAAGAGGGCGCTTATTTATACACCAGACTGTACCTGCATTAACAAATACTTTACATGCAGATACAAACCTCGTAATAAGAATATTTTATCTGAAACAAAATATTTTCCGTGATATTCTGTGCCAAAAGAGGTATTATATGAGTTGGGATACATATTAAACCCTTTGTTTCGGAGGGAGCCGTGTTGATATTCGTCCCAATGGCAACATTAACATACGGATATATTTCGATCAAACCGATTCCATGTGCAATTTTTACCGTTTGCGTTTTATCTTTACTTGATTGAATTTAAAGTTGAAATTCCCATAATTCTCTCTCTCTCTCTATCTCTTACCTTTGTTTAAAACTAACCCTTCCCTGGAAAAACTTTCCTTTGTTACAAGTTATATTAACTTGTATAAACTTTAAAGTGTGTCGCGGGGCTGCGCTTTCACCGTATACCATTGCTGAGAAAGTGTATATCTATGTATATGTTTGTGCCTAACTCTATATTAATGTTACTAGTAATGTTAAGTTAAACATAATACAATTTCATAGTTTACAATGCAAATAGTAAATGCTTTATTATTTTGGGTGACAGGCAAACTACCATAATATAACCTGCAAAACACTACACTGAGATCGAGCTGTCAGTAATGAGAAAGTAACGACCATATTACAGTACATTAACGTTTAATTTCTAAAAGTGCGAGGTATGTCCTGGTCCGAATTCTATAGCACCACATATGTAAATATACATATATTTCTGAATAATGTCACATATCCAGGTAGTTGATTATTACTGGTTTCTGGTTTCAGCAAATAGTGTCGCTCTGAAAAAATAATAATAAAATAAAACAAATTAATGCAAACAGGAGAGCCGTGATAGTTGTTACTCTTTATAGTCGGGTTGGTGCTAAAGTTATATAAACTTGAAAACAAGAAAGGCTTAAAGGTGGGGGCTCATGGGTTGAGGTAAACATGGAAAAATAATTGCCAACCTGCATATAATTATCTTGTAAAATGCAATGTCACTGAAATAATTATTAACAATGGTATAAAGGATTTTGCGGATCGTCTATACTGGGCCTGTGACGTCATAGTGACGTCACACCAGTATCCTTATCCTAGACTGGATGGTGGACATATACTGGTGTGACGTCACAGGCCTGGTATAGACGATCCACAAAATCCTTTATACCATTGTTAATAATTATTTCAGTGCCATTGCATTTTGCAAGATAATTATGTACAGCTTGGCGATTATAATTCCATGTTTACCACAAACCATGAGCCCCCACCTTTAAGGATTTTATTCTCAAGGGTTTCATTTTTGAACTCAAAGTTATTAGAATATGCATAACAGTATAAATACATAATTTTGCATAATATGTTCGACGTGTTAAGTTCAATGGATAGTTCAGGTTAACTATGTTATATGTCAATACAGTCAATACATGAAGTTGTATTTAAGAACCGATCAATAGATAGGAGTCAACCTGAAGTCGAGGAATGACATTCTGGAACATATTGAGAACACTGTGTTGCCATAAAGGATTGGGATCAGATTCCTCAAAAGATTCTGTCGAAAGCTTTAGTATAGTAAAACAAAGAGATATGCATCACAAGATTTGATGTTTAACAAATTTGCGTTAGGCTTATCATTTTATGTTATCGATCCTGACACCTACTGGTTAACCTAAAACATCACACATTACTTGGTTACGCTGGTATAACCGTCCACTAATAGCACTTCGTTACCACACCCACCACTTTAAAACAAAGCAAAATTATAATAAACTTCAATGCATGGATGTTGATTAATGCTCTTAATTCTGATTGTGTTATTCAATGGACACTGAAATAATGTGTGTACATATTTTGAATATGGTTAATATAATCAACATTTAGTGAAGGCAAATACATTTACAATTTACATGACACCATTTCCAAATATTTCATTTTGCCATTGTACACATTCTAATTACCTACATATATATATAATAATGTGTCGTCAGCATATTGTTTGTACCTTAAATATTTGTAACACCAATAACATATATTACATTTAAGGAAAAGGAAATGTGTATATTTTGTGACTGTATGAGGGGTATGACAATTATGTTGTTGGATGTTTACAAAGTGGGTCGACGATTGAGGAATATGATTATGTGCTCAACTGAACACTCTAGTTTATGATGTTGATACGTGTGATCTCTGTGCGTGAGTGAGTGTATGTGTGTGAGAGAGAGAGAGAGAGAGAGAGAGAGAGAGAGAGAGAGAGAGAGAGAGAGAGAGAGAGAGAGAGAGAGACAAACAGAGTCTGTCTAAACTGCACTTGAACGAGACACACAGACAAGCAAACTGAAGATATTAAGGTGAAGGAAGCAACTAATCTACACAAAACAAAAGGAACATAACATAAATACAGAGAGAAGGAGCGCCAAGTCATTATAAAGAGATACTTGGAAGCCCCACAGACTAAATAGACCGGAAATTGAAAAGGGGAGAGCGAGGACTATAAGAAACCGCCAGAATAAAACATTAGGTAGAGAAGAAATTATAATGAAGGGATGGGAAATTCAACTTTGTGGAACAACTATTGTGATATTATGAGGAACATTAAATGAGAGGGAATTATTTCCCTTGGGAGAAGGAAGAAGTGCATATACATTACATTAATATCCAAAATATATTCAGAATTACTAAATGTGAGAGGAAAAAGAGGAAACAGTTTACAGAAAGTAGAACATTTGAATGTGTACACCATTTGATCGCATTGACCAACTGGATGTGCTTGTGAAATTTAGTGAAAATCCATTGAACGGTCTACGAGGAGTTCCGAGCAGACAGACGCCGGACGCCATACAGGCTGACTGGTGGTGCATAATGTACGGGCGGGATCTGTGTGTATGATGGCAATCTGATTATGTATAGTGGATTATATTTTCATAATATAATAGACAGTTATGCATTTACGTTACAGGAATATATATTTCCACAAAAGTATAATATTTATGTTCATCATACATTATGCAGTGTGATTATATACCATCATCACTATTGTTATGACAATGTTATATTTAAATTATGATTTATCCCCAAAGTCTAATATAAAGCCATCCGCTAAACACAATTTATAATATCATCAAAAGTGTGTGTAATATTTGTTGCTTTGCTGTATTCTGCACTGCATGATATACTCCATGTGATGCTTCCATTATTCTGCACTGCATGATATACTCCATGTGATGCTTCCATTATTCTGCACTGCATGATATACTCCATGTGATGCTTCCATTATTCTTTCTCTCTCGGGTTTCTTCTCCGTGATTCATCCATATATTTCTTCACCTAATAGGGCCCCTGGCTGCTCCCTCCTAACCCACGCCCCCATGAATGTATCCACTGTCATGATGGAAGGGATTCTATGATAATATAGCAAGAATATCAGGTAATAATATCATATAAGGTGGCTATAGCTCCTAGTTGAGTGATTCCAGGTTAACTGTAATACTAAGTTAAGATGTGGTGGTTACAAGTCATAGGAGGGAGTCTAGGTAAAGTATAAGTTCAGATACGTTGATGTGGGTGTACTTCTTGGTGAGAGCAATGCTATAATAAAACAACAAAAACAAAGAACATCGCACTGTATTCAAGGCTTCAAACAGCTAATATATATTCATAATGATGGACATTAGTATTGGCAAGGGAAGATGTAAGAGAGTATTTGGGACTTAGAAGATATAGGTATTATATATCTATAATGTATTAACATTAAAATACAACACAATATATAGATGGGTATACAAATATGAATACTCGAGACAGGTAAATAAATTAGGTACGATTTTAGTTACTGGACACCTATTTGACAGGTACCGCCAACGATTTAATACATATTTTTTTTTCGGTTTCCACGCATCCCACACCAAGCTACACCCTTTTCTGGTGTACGAAACACTAAACAAGCAATGGGGACATTTTAATAATGATAATATGAGACAAAATATAAAGACAACTCGGTTGCGTTCGTGGAAGTAGCGTCGCTTTGTTTACTTTACGCTCGGAGTGACTTCCCGGTCCCGCCTTGGCGGTCGACTTCAAATGGCTAAGCTTATATAACCAGTTGTTGGGTAAATTTTTTTATCCAGACTTGCGTTATAGGCCGTGGGATACAGGACAGGGTTGAGGGAGGCTCTGCCCCCCCCCCCCCCCCCCCCCCCCGTGAATTATAATACACAGGGGGCAAGTTAAAACAGCTGGCTGTAGTATCCTCGAGCGTCCTGGGTAAACAAACCGCGACGATCCGAAGCGACGACGGACTCCCCCCCCCCCCCCCCCCCTCCGCCGATTTTCGGCCCAAACGCCCCGTTTTATTCTCGTCGAAAACCACATTTACAAAGTTATTATATCGTTTTTAATACTATTACCGGACCAGAAAAAGGTGTAGCTTGGTGTTGGATGCGTGGAAACCGAAAACAAATATGTATTAAATCCTCGGTGGTAGCTGTCAAATAGGTGTCCAGTAACTAAAATCGTACCATAAATTACTATATACATACTGTATATATACATATATATATATATATTGTTATGGTTTGGACGAGGTGAAAAAAACACAAACAATAGGCTAAGCTCAAATTCAAAACGAATGTCAACTTACACCTCAAAATATCCAGGTTCAAGGAAACTAGAATACAAATGCTTAGTTTAAGGGGACCGACCGGTTATTTACAAACTTCCAGGTCTTACTTTCAATTTAAATTAAATTTGGCACAGGTGTATATGACCATAAAACTAGATAAAAAAAAAAATAAAAAAAAAATACCCTTTCTTTCAATTTAGGTAAACAAAGGTTTAAAACTATAGCACTGCTGACAATAATAAACTCCTACAGAAATCCCCATAGCACATGTTTTATGTGATCAAACAACTCACAAAAGGTGTATCTGTAGTTGCTATAAACAACATTTTATATATTTTGTGTATTTTTTTATTTAGGTGATTATGAACTAAGGTAACATTATTTTGTAGAAAATTACAACTTTGACGACATATTGTGAAATAATAACATTACTAGAGTAAATTGGCTTTATAGGACCTGTAGTGTTTTTTATTATCTTTCCAATGGTATATACACCATTCCTATACAGTAGGTCCAATAATACATTTAGTGTAACATCCGAAAGTGCGACAAAACAGTTGTGAGAAAAACATGTGAAAGTCTAAGGTAACTAGGTGAAATTTTGTTTTAGGTTTTTTCTTTCTTTTTAATATTTTACGCAGGAACACGGCAGAGTAGAAGATAAAGCGTGTGGGAGGTTGTAGAGTATTTCACGCTCTTGCCATTTATATATGTATGATCCTTGTACGACCAGTAGTTACTGAGCATGTCAATTTCAAAGTTCGCTATATAACGTTTTTAGAATTACAGGAAAAGTTTGGAAAACATAAAAAAGAAAACAAAATTCTAATGGGTTTTCAGTAATAAAATTTCACTGGCTTATGAAGGGATATTGACTCTTGTTAAGTAAACACCTAATGGTATTTTCAGGATTTCGAGCTTTTTAAGCCTAAATAACCGGTCGGTCCCCTTAATTAAATTAAGTATAAATGGAACAATAAAATCAAAGTCTCTTCACGACGAGTAATAAGAATATATAATGCACTAAGATTTGGGCTAGTAACAAAAATAATGATTATTAGAAAATATGCAAGTGAAAAAATAAATAAGTATATATCCTTACTGAAGCAATGCAAGGTAAAAATAGCTATATCATATATGAATTAATATTTTCTCAAGATCACTGGAAATGGATAATAAATGTTTAATAACTGAAGGAAATGCACAATACGTTAATAAAAGCAATACAAGTAATTAATACAACTATTTAAAAGTGAAATAAGCACTAAAATATCACTTGAGAAAATATTCTTTCTGAAAGTACAATAATAAGGGCTAACCAAATTAGCCTAATCTGATCCAATTCGCAAACTTGGAAAATAATCACAAATTAATTTAATGCTTTACACTTACAATAATAATAAATGCAATCAAAAGGATATAACAAAATAATATGAATTTACAGAAAACTCAATGATGATTAATTATTAACTGATCACTAGATTAACTTATAATTAATACACAAAAATATCACTGAGAATAGTAAATAGGCTATAATCTAATGACACACTTATATACTCAACTCCCAAAATCCTAGGAGTAACATATGATACTCATATGACATTCAAACAGCACACCACAAACATTAAAAAGAAACTGACACCCAGACTTAACGCCCTCAGGTCACTTGCTCACACAAAATTTGGACACAACAAAGAAACTGCCACCACAGTATATAAACAATACATAAGATCAGTGATGGAATACGCAAGCCCAGCCTGGGCTTCTAACCTAGCTGAGACACATCATAAGACCTGACAGACTATTCAAAACAAAGCCCTGAAGACCATTACAGGCTGCACAGCTACTGCACCCACAGATCATCTACATCAAGAAACCAAAATCCTCAAAGTCAAAGACCATCTGGACATGAGAGGCACTCAATTCCTGGCAGCAGCCTCCACGAACCAAGACCACCCACTAAACTACATGGCAACACACCCACAGACACCAAGAAATATCAAAACAACACCCAGCACACGGTATCACACAATTATTGTCCTCTCTCCCTCCCTGCCCACCCCGAACCAACTTCCAGAAGCACATCCATACTCATATCTCTCACCGATCCATCCACTCACTCACAGACAACACGCAGCTGCATGCGCGACCTCCCGAAATCCATCCTTCCGAATCCTCCCTTCCTCGCGAGGACAGAGTCCACCTGGCCAGGCTGAGATGCGGACACCATCCAGCTCTCCTGAGCTATCAGAAGAGACTGGATGACTCCGTTGTCGACGCCTGCCCGGGATGTAACACAGCACCCCATACCATTAAATACATCATAGAAGACTGCATTTCACACAACCACTTACGCCAACAACACAATCTACACTCAATGAGAGCTCTGTGGGAAAGGCCGATCGTGGCCATGGCCTTTCTCAGGGACTCGGGGCTGTTCGGCCAGGCAGCTTAGGGAACAACAACAACAACTCCCCAATCACAAGTAAGGATGCAGATGCTTTATCGTTTGATGGTAGCCAGGAGAGATATGTCACTTCACTAAGTATAAGAGTAACTATGTACAGAGCAGGAAGGCAGAGAATAAACGAGATGATAGCCAGCTGGTTCAGGAGTCGAAACTGCAAGGACTCAGGGGGTATATATATGTCACCAGAGAATCTTTAATTATCTACAACGCGTGAACGAAATGACGCAATGCTGGTCGAGAATCGAACTCATGAGTGGGAAACTATTCTATTATACTAATCTGGCTTATACAATCAATTTTAATTCTGGATTACATAACACCTCCCCCCTAAAGAAAGACATTTACAGGGGAAATTTCTATACTTTAAAACAATTAGGCTACAATCTAGACAAGCAATCTGCAATCACATCATCTTTCCCTTTAACCCACTGAGTACCAGCGACGACAACGTGTCGTCGGTAATGTTTGTTCCCCACAGAGCACGACGCACAAGTGTCGTCGCGGTTTAATTACTCAGGTCCTATGGCACCTAGAGGGCTCACATTTGTATGGGAACTGTGTAAGTATACCACGCAACCATTCCGATGGTTAAAAACCCTGAAAGTCCAACCGCGTGCGTGTGAGCGTGCAAAAACATGGTTTTTGGGTGTTTTTGCCTTCAATTTTATGCTCTTGTAAAATCGACTTTCGGGGGCTCCGTAGGACCCCTTTTTTACCTTTTTGATCTTTTTTTTTTTTGGGCAGTCCTTCATTCCTAACCCATTTGCTATTGTTTCTGGGAAAAAAAAATCAAAACCTGCTGGTCCCTGGTGGTACATTTATTTATAACTAGCTGGGGCTCAGTGAGTTAACATGTCTTATATATAATAGAACAGCTGATAATCTCTCATATCATAAGAATTGTGCAAATTATGACTAAAGCATAAAATTTCTACCAGTGTTAGTACATGCCATAAGCTTCATTTTCAGATCGGGAGGTAAGGCAGATTTGACCTCCGAGGACCGTGAGAGGTCAATGACCTCAAAGTATCAAAATATTGATGTTTGGCGTCATTGGTTAATGGTAAAGATGTTTATGATGTACAAACCATGCATTTGTGTTCCAATAAAAGTGTCTACATATTCCACACTATCTATCTATCTATCTATATGCTCAGGCCCAATCCCCATTTTGGGGGTAGCCGACTCAAGACAGAGCAAGAACAGGGAAAACACAAAAACCACATAAAACAAAAAATAAACACAGATAAAAAACACAAACTCTCACACATCCAGGTCACCCAGGAGAAGACCCAGAGACCAGGGTTACCAAGGTCGCTCCAGCACTCCCCCGGCCCCTGACCACCCGGAGAGGTTCCGATCTCGGCAGGCAGACATGCAGCGGAGCCAAAGCCACAAGCCCTCCCACCACACTTCCAGGCACACCCTTCATATTAATCGTCTCCCCGGGCCAGGTGCCTGATGGACTATTATCTAGTCCAACTTGCGTCCGACCCCTTACTCCAAATGACCACGTGTTCACTCAACTATTCACAAGCATTCTCCATTCACTCCTGTCCACCACCACTTCCCCTGCCTGATCTATAGTCATTCCTCTATCATCCAAAGCCTTTCTTACACAGTCTCGCCATCTCAATGGGGGTCTTCCTGCCCTTCTATCTCCCCTTGTACCTGACTCACATATTCTCTTTGGAAGCCTTTCATCTCCCATTCGTTCAACATGACCATACCAGCTCAGCACCCTTCTGTCCACTCTGGCTGACAAATGTTCTTGCTGCCCCACTCTCCTACGTATCTCTTCATTCCTCAATCTGTCTCTACGAGTAACTCCACACATACTCCTCAAGCAGCTCATCTCCATCACATCCAGCCTTCTTTTCTCCTTTTTCTTCAGAGCCCATGTCTCAGCCCCATACATCACTGTTGGCACAACAATTCCTTGATACAGTGCACTTTTTACTTTCACTCCGAGATTTCTCGTCTTCCACATACTTCCCATTGCTCCGAAAACCTTCCTTCCTTCACACACTCTCTGTTTTACCTCCACTTCCATACCTCCACTCCTGCTTATCGTTCCTCCTAGATATTTAAAACACTCTACTTGTTCCAATATTTCCCCATCCAGCCTCACATCTAGATTCACCCTATGCTCTCCCCTATTACACACCATTACTTTACTTTTATTGACGTTCACCTTCAGTTTCCTCCTTCCACAAACCACACCAAACTCTTTGACTACCCGCTGCAGTTTCTCATCAGAATCCGCCACCAATGCTGTGTCATCAGCGAACAGCAACTGATTCAACTCCCAATCTCTACCATTCTTTCCTACTAAACCCAATCCTCTTCCCATAGTTCTCCTTTTCACCTCCCTCACCACACCATCCATAAACATATTAAACAGCCATGGTGACATTACACAACCTTGTCACAAACCTACCTTTACCTCAAACCATTCACTCAACTCACCATTTCCTACTCTCACACATGCTCTGCTCCCTTCATAAAAACTCTTAACTGCTTCTAACAAATTTCCTCCTATTTCATAAATCCTTAACACCTTCCACATTGCTTCACGGTCCACACGATCATACGCTTTTTCCAAGTCCATAAAAGCCCAAAATATCTCCTTATGCTTCTCTAAATACTTCTCGCATAACTGTCTTACTGCAAACATCTGATCCACGCACCCTCTTCCCCTCCTAAAACCGCACTGTTCTTCTCCTATTGCAACTTCCGTACACTTTATTATCCTCTCTATCAACACCCTGCCATACAGCTTTCCAACCACTGACAATAAACTAATACCTCTATAACTTGAACACTCCTGCCGATCTCCCTTCCCCTTGTACAATGGCACAATACATGCACTCTTCCAGTCTATTGGTACCATTGACACAGCAAAGCACACATTGAAAAGTCTCACCAACCAATCTATTATCACATCTCCACCCTTCTTTATACACTCCACAGCAATACCATCCAAACCTTCTGCTTTTCCCGCTCTCATTTGTTTCACTGCTTCTTTCACCTCATTTTCCTCAATCCTTTCATTCATTCCCTGCCACCTGGGTGGCCTGGGTAACCTATCTCCATCCACCTCTGCTTCAATCACTGCTTCTCTTCCATCTCTTGTATTTAACAAAGATTCAAAATACTCGGCATATCTTTTCCTCACTTCAACTGGTTCCACTAGTAATTCTCCATTTTCATCTTTCACTGACTCTTCCCTCTTTTGTCCTCCTTTCCTTACTTTATTTACCTCCTTCCAGAACATCTTCTTTCGTTCTTCAAAATTCTCACTCAGCCTTTGGCCCCACCTTTCGTTTGCATCTTTTTTCGCTTCTCTAATTTTCCGTTTTGCCTCTCTCCTTTTCTCCTTGTACCTCTCCCATACCTCAACACTACCATCCTGTAAAACCCTCTCAAAACACTGTCTCTTCTCCTCAATTGCCTTTCTCACCGTATCATTCCACCACTCGCTTCCCTTCCTGATACCTCTGCCTCCTACTTTCCTTTTGCCGCATACTACCTCTGCACTTGCTTTCACTCCTTCCTTAAACTGTTGCCATTCAACCTCTACTTCTCTCTCTTCCATCTCTCTCACTTCCATCCACTTTTCATTTAGTCTTTCCTTGTACTCCCTCTCTTTTTCACTCTTCTCTAACTCACTAACTTTTATTACCTCTCTTACTTCACGCTTGTCTCTTATTCTCCTGTAACTCTTAACTCTTAGCTTTCCCTCCACCAGGTAATGATCTGACATACCCTCCGCCTCACCTCTCATCACATTCACATCCAGCAGTCTACACAATCTTTCCCTTGTCACCAGCACATAATCCATCAATGCCCTCTCTACAATCTCTCCCCTCACAAGTCTATGCCAGGTGTACTTGTGTATTCCACACAGCGTTGGTAATTATTTACAGGTGTCTAGCTTTGACCTCTGAGGACAGTGAGAGGTCAATTACCTCAACATATCAAATATTGATGCCAATGAATGTAAACTGTGGTGGCTTGTACTGACACAATTGTTGTACTTATGTGTTGCAGGATTCCCTTCCTGATGATCGAAGCCAAGATACAAGCATCCCAGACCTGATCGTCACTATGGCAAAGCGTCATATCCTCATAGACCCAGCCCAGCCCTCTACGTCCAAGCAATCAAGACCACCCCCAAGAACTAACTGGGAGCTTTGTATTCTTTGCCAAGAAGAGACAGATGAATCTTTGCAGTGCCCACTAAGATCAACCATGAAACCGAGTGGTAGTGGCTATACATCATTGACAGAAGACCTCCATTTCAAGAGACTTCGACACATGCCAATGGAACTCAACGTGAAAAGACTGGATGATGGCGATGGCGTAGAAGCTACCTTGAGGACACACAGTGCTCAGTGGCACAAGAAATGTCGTTTAAAGTTTAACAAAAAAATGTTTGACCAGCAGAGCAGAGCAGAATCAGCTTCAGGACAGCAATCTAGTACCGGTACTCCAACCGTGCACACACGATCAGCAGCTGCCCACAGGCTTCCACAGTCAACCGAGCCGATCTGTTTCTTCTGCAATAAGCCAGCTGGCACTGCAGACTTGCACGAAGCAGCTACAATGGAAATTGACAAGAATGTTCGGAGATGTGCCACTGAATTGGGGGACACTGAACTGCTGGCCATGAACTGCAGGAGACATGATTGCCATCGAGGCAAAATTCCATCGCAACTGTCTCCGTGCATTATACAACAAAATCAGACCAGCCGCACTCAAGGACGAGGATGCGGATCGTCTGCATGGCATAGCCTTTGCTGAGCTGGTGGTATTCATGGAGGACATGCATGCAGATGAGGACAATGCCCCTGTATTTAAACTCTCAGACGTGGCTATCCTCTACAAGACGAGACTGGAGCAGCTGGGTGCCACGGTAACCAACAGAATACACACAACCAGACTGAAGGACAGACTTCTTTCTGTGCTTCCTGATTATTATGTTCTATCCAACAACCAACTCTACTCCTAAAATCGATTAATGAAATATTACA
Source organism: Paralithodes platypus (assembly GCA_032716605.1). NCBI lineage: Eukaryota > Metazoa > Arthropoda > Malacostraca > Decapoda > Lithodidae > Paralithodes > Paralithodes platypus. Next base: position 1,888,390 of record CM064515.1, read on the forward strand.
AACACATGTGGCAGTCCGTGGATTCGAACCCAGGACGTTCACACCAAATATCAACACCTTATACATTGCACCACGAAGGCATTATTAGGGCCGAGACACACTTCTCTTGTTTGAGAAAGATATAGGTCCCGCCCTGAAGAAGGCCTGTGATCATGACAGTGATGCCATGCACCTAGTAAGAGCAGCACAGGTAGTATGTAGAGCAATGTTTGAGACCAGGTTCACCTTTGACGGTGCGTTCCAAGCTGACTGCCAGAAAGATTCTGTGACACCATCTCTCCTTGCTCTGGTGAACATGATCCTCGATGGGGCGAACATCAAGCACCAGACTCAGTTGGCCACAACTGCTGCTCTTACAGTATCGCAGCTACTGGTGTTCAATAGTGTAAAGCATGCACGCAGTGTGGAGTCAACCTCAGTGCGCCACAGCCGCGAGAGAGAAACCCCACTCCCACTCTACTTGTCCCTCAAGATTCACGCTGTGACCAGGAGCAGAGGTCTGATTGACACACTGTACAGCCTAGGGATGTGTGTGTCATATGATAGATTACTACAGCTCACAGCAGACATTGCCAATGGTGTCTGCCAGCGCTTCAACATGGAAGAAGTTGTTTGCCCACCCAAGCTGCGCCAGGGACTGTTCACTACTGGGGCTGTCGATAATATTGTCCATAACCCCAGCTCTGCGACAGCCAAGGATTCTTTTCATGGCACAGGTATCTCCCTAATACAACATCCATCACACACGAATGGCGGACTCGACCGTGGTGTAGTGGTGATTGGGCAAGACATCTCTTCCGCCAAGTCGGTAGCACCTCTGCCATCAGTGTACACAAGTGTGCCACCTGCTGCCATGAAGACGAAGCACTTCACTGCACCGGCTGTACAACGTCCTGCAAGGCCTCCCGACCTCCTGGCTGCTGAAGCTGCCGTGGAAGAAGAGGATGGGTGGCTGAGGACAGTGAAGACAGCTCTAGAGAAGCAATCCATAGATGAATGGGTGTCATGGTCTGCCTACCATGCCGATGTCCAGCAAGCAGTGATCCCACCTGCCGCGATCAATGCACTGTTGCCTCTGTTCCTAGCCAGCGCACACTCGGTGGCAATGATAAGACATTCCATGGCCATCGTCAAGGCAGCTTTTCAGCACCTGAACCCTGGACAAGTATCTGTACTTGCTGCTGATCAGCCACTCAATCCTGACGAGCTGTGGATAGCTCTTGGTACTGGATCCAGCTTCCGGTACATAGATGTTCACCAACTGGCTGCCGCCATGAACCCAAGACAATGTGCTACTCTCCCCATCTTCCATGCCCTCACAGGGTTCGACACTGTGTCTTCTTTCGCTGGCAGAGGGAAGAAGACTGCCTGGGAGATTTGGAAAGTGTTCCCAGAGGTGACTGATGCCTTTGAAGAACTCTTACGCATGCCAAGTGATGTCAGTGAGGAGTCAATATCACTGCTGGAGCGCTTCGTTGTGCTGATGTATGACCGCACCAGTGACACCATGGAAGTGAATGATGCTAGGAAACAGTTCTTCACAAACAAGTCTAGGGCTCTAGAAAACATTCCCCCAACGCAGGCAGCACTCCAGCAGCACATCAAGCGTGCATCTCTCCAGGGCAACTGCTGGAACCAAACTCTGGTCCTGAATCCAGAGTTACCAATCCCATCTGACTGGGGCTGGACAAAGGAGGCCTCTGGGTGGCAGCCTCTTTGGACGACACTGCCAGAGGCATCGAAATCTTGCCACGAACTGATCCACTGCGGCTGCAAGAAGGGATGTACCGGCCGCTGCAAGTGCACCAAGGTTGCAGTCAAGTGCACTGCATTATGTGCATGTTCGGGAGACTGTTAGGTGCAATCAGACACCTTTATATGTATGCGTCTATATGGATAATGTGTGTGTATTACATGTACCGGTATGTACTATACATGTGTCTGAGGTAACTGACCTCACTGTACTTTAAGCTTATAGACTATGTTCAGTGCACATTGAAAATTAAGGTTGCACAGATGATCTTACAACACGATTTCATGCAAGCTGTTCTGGACACCACAATAACCTAAATGTGTATTTCAATACATTTGTTTTCTGAGGTCACTGACCTCATTTAAAGCACTTGTTCAGTCATGGTTGCATCCTGTGATTATGTATAAAGGCTCTCCAGAAGATAAATGGACCAACACATGGCAACATACTGTGATGCACGTCAGCTCCCCAGCGACCACGAGGGGGCAGCGGTTGGCTCCCTATCCTCTTCTGCCCTCTCCCCAGGCAGTGAAATGGGCTACAGTTATCAGAGAATGTTGTTCTTTCTTTCATAGTGTTCGTGTTTTTACAGACAGTCCCGTGGTGGTCTTTACTTTCGTCTGTGACAACGGGAAGTATTTTATATCGTTAGTAGAATGTAAGATGCATTGTGGAGGGAGAGAGAGAATAGCGCGAGCGTGGTGGTAATATGTGCGTGCATAGGTATGTGTTGCCTCCCTCACTCGAGGTGTTTTCCCGCTCGCGCGCTTTCCTGCGCCCTTGATTGGCTGGTGGTTCCTGGCGCCTTCTGCAGCCCTGCTGCCTGGTGATGTAGTCGTCTGTGATTGGCGGCCGTGGTCCTGGGACGGTAGTGCGGGCTCCTGTCCTTGTGTCTCCCTCAGAGCTCCTCGTAGTGCTGTAACGCTAACATCCCCTTGCAATCTATCAGCCCACCTCACCCCCCTATTGCGAACTTTCTCTACCACTGCTTACCTTCTTCTCTCTGTATATCATACTATTAATTAACTGCCCTTCCCCTTGACGTTGATTTCATATATCCGTCACTGTATTATACAGCGAGCTCTCAGAGATATTATATGTACTTAGTTAGGCATTTTGGATCAGAGGGTTATCCATTTTGGCTTGGGGAGGTTTGACATACTCATCGTGTTGCCCCAACCTTATTTTCTTGGGTTTCTGCCAGGTCAGTCGATGTTAGACTGGGGAGAGGCTATCAGGTTGTGGTTTCCTATGAGCATAGACTTCGTTGAGCCTATGCAACTGTACCGGATACCTGTGGAGGCCTAGGTTATTTTCTTATCTGTGTACCTTAGAGCCTAGCACTGTGTTGGCGTGAGGGCGTTGGCCTAGTCCACCCAGCACTGTGCTAGCTCGTTAGCTTTTGACTTAGGAGGGTCGCCAGGAGAGAACCAGGTACACGAGACCTGGATCTCTCAAGAGAGCACCCCGTCATTTAAAGATACTCTACACGGCTTTCGTAAAAAACCTTCCTGTTTAACAAACCTCTTAGATTTCTTCCACGATATCCTCAACCTCTACGATAAGAGTAAAGCTGTAGATATTATGTACCTTGATTTTCAAAAGGTCTTTGACAAAGTTCCCCACAAACGTTTACTGCTAAAACTAAAAGCGCATGATATACAAGATGGTGTGTTGAAATGGATAGAAAATTGGCTCAGCGACAGAAAGCAAAGAGTAGTCATAAACGGTAAGGCATCTAAATGGACCAATGTAAGTAGCGGGGTGCCCCAGGGATTGGTACTAGCACCAATTATCTTTCTAATTTACATCAACGACATAGATGAGGGTCTCGCCTGTACAATCTCAAAATTTCTATCTATCTATCTATATGCTCAGGCCCAATCCCCATTTTTGGGGTAGCCGACTCAAGACAGAGCAGGAACAGGGAAAACACAAAAACAACATAAAACAACAAATAAATACAGATAAAAATCACAAACTCACACACATCCAGGTCACCCAGGAGAAGACCCAGAGACCAGGGTCACCAAGGTCGCTCCAGCACTCCCCCGGCCCCCGACCACCCGGAGAGGTTCCGATCTCGGTAGGCAGACATGCAGCGGAGCCAAAGCCACAAGCTCTCCCACCACACTTCCAGGCGCACCCTTCATATTAATCGTCTCCCCGGGCCAGGCGCCTGATGGACTACTATCTAGTCCAACTTGCGCCCGACCCCTTACTCCAAATGACCACGTGTTTTCTCAACTATTCACAAGCATTCTCCATTCACTCCTGTCCACCACCACTTCCCCTGCCTGATCTATAGTCATTCCTCTATCATCCAAAGCCTTTCTTACACAGTCTCTCCATCTCAGTGGGGGTCTTACTGCCCTTCTATCTCCCCTTGTACCTGACTCACATATTCTCTTTGTAAGCCTTTCATCTCCCATTCGTTCAACATGACCATACCAGCTCAGCACCCTTCTGTCCACTCTGGCTGACAAATGTTCCTGCTGCCCCACTCTCCTACGTATCTCTTCATTCCTCAATCTGTCTCTACGAGTAACTCCACAAATATTCCTCAAGCAGCTCATCTCCATAACATCCAGCCCTCTTTTCTCCTTTTTCTTCAGAGCCCATGTCTCAGCCCCATACATCACTGTTGGCACAACAATTCCTTGATACAGTGCACTTTTTACTTTCACTCCGAGATTTCTCGTCTTCCACATACTTCCCATTGCTCCGAAAACCTTCCTTCCTTCACACACTCTGTTTTACCTCCACTTCCATACCTCCACTCCTGCTTATCGTTCCTCCTAGATATTTAAAACACTCTACTTGTTCCAATATTTCCTCATCCAGCCTCACATCTAGATTCACCCTATGCTCTCCCCCTATTACACACCATTACTTTACTTTTATTGACGTTCACCTTCAGTTTCCTCCTTCCACAAACCACACCAAACTCTTTGACTACCCGCTGCAGTTTCTCATCAGAATCCGCCACCAATGCTGTGTCATCAGCGAACAGTAACTGATTCAACTCCCAATCTCTACCATTGTTTCCTACTAAACCCAATCCTCTTCCCATAGTTCTCCTTTTCACCTCCCTCACCACACCATCCATAAACATATTAAACAGCCATGGTGACAATACACAATCCTTTCGCAAACCTACCTTTACCTCAAACCATTCACTCAACTCACCATTTCCTACTCTCACACATGCTCTGCTCCCTTCATAAAAACTCTTAACTGCTTCTAACACATTTCCTCTTATTTCATAAATCCTTAACACCTTCCACATTGCTTCACGGTCCACACTATCATACGCTTTTTCCAAGTCCATAAAAGCCCAAAATTTGCTGACGATAAAAAAATTGCAAATAGCGGACTCTCAAAAGAACAAGTTGACGATATGCAACACAATCTAGATAAATTGTCATGTTGGGACCAAATTTGGCAAATGAGTTTCAATGCGGATAAATGTAAAGTACTACATATCGGATACCAAACTGAGAAAGCAAACTATTCGATGAATGGCACTCAGCTTAAACAGAGAAACCGATCTGGGAGTAACAATACCGAGTAACCTAAAACCGAGTCAACAATGTTCAGAAGTTGTTAAGAAGGCAAACAAAATAATTGGCTTTATAGGCAGGTCATTTGAGCAAAATCCAAAGACGTTATCGTAACCCTTTACAATTCCTTAGTCCGCCCTCTTCCGGAATACTGCGTTCAATCCTGGTGCCATTATTACCGAAAAGATATAGACAAGCTAGAACGAGTTCAACGTAGAGTTACCAACATGAAACCTAGCCTAAAGAACAAACCATACGAGGAGCGTCTTAGAGAATTAAATCTCTTCCCTTTAACCCAGCGCAGATTAAGAGGAGACTTAATTCAAGTATTCAAAATCATCAAAGTAATCTACAATATGAACTGTTGTAAGTTCTTCACTATCGACCAATCTAATTACACCCGGGGAAACGGTTATAAAATTATTGGTAACTCTTTTAACTCACACGAATCTAAGAATTTCTTCTTCAATCGAGTTGTCAACTTGTGGAATGGGCTTCCCCGAGACGTTATAGACTGCAGCACCGTTGAATTATTTAAACTTCGCCTAGACAAATATCTCGCACCAAACCCGCGACTGATTGCGTTTGTAAATGAATAACTTTATATTATCTACCCCTCAGTTACTAACCCCTCTGTACCCTACTAACTTCATAATCCTGCCACGGACATTAGTTCCAGGGCAGTAGTTCCCTTTCCAATGTTCCCTTACCCACTCCAAACCACTGTTTGGGCACTTGATCCTCAGTGTTTTGGAGGACAAGCAGCCTAGAAGGGTCACTAGACACGTTGTTGCTTGATTTCCTGTGTACTCCTTTGTACTCCTACTATACCTGTCGAATATCGTAACTATATCATTATAATATTTCATCCAACATTTACGAACGTAAAAATAAAATAAATTGATTATCCAATTATCACCTCATCCCCACCAGCAAAACCATAGGTACCATCAACATTATCATCACCATTAACTTCTATTACCACCAACAACAAAACCGACTCTAACATCAACCCCACCCCATCCTCGTCATCATCACCACAACACATTTATCACCGCTGCCACCACTATCATAACTTTAACACCACAACCACCACCACCATCCTCTCTACCACCACCAACAACAACCACCATCACCACCACCATCCTCACCACCAGCATTACCAACATTACTGTCTGGAATATTATATATTTTATACAAAGGGATTCACAAAATTGGCCTTAACCCATTTACTGCGGTGATGTCATAGGTTATCGTGTAGGCCCAAGCGGGCATATTACGCTAATTTGCGCTTTATATAACTCGCTCTATGCGACAAATATCTTGCTTCAAACCCGCGACTGTCTGCGTTTGTAAATAAATAACTATATTTTATTCTCCCCTCAGATTCATCATGGATTATTGCTTATATATATTACCAGGACGTTACTTTTTTTTCCCAGATAAATAAAAAATCACGTATAACTGTGTTATGTTACTAACCCATCTATCCCCTACTAACATCCTAATGTTGCCACGGACAGTAGCTCCAGGGCAGTAGTTCCCATTCCAATTTTCCCTTATCCACTCTAAGTCACTGTTTGGACACTTGATCCTCAGTGTTTTGAAGGACAAGCAGCCTAGAGGGGTCACTAGACTTGTTGTTGCTTGATTTCCTTTGTACTCTCTCTCTCCCTCTTCGTCACCCACCCACCCACAACCCCTTCTCTCTCTTCTACATAACGGGCAACATACTTTCATCAAGGTTTTTCTATTATAACCTTAATTACTCATTAAAAAGAAAGCATTACATATGCATAATATAGTTTCACAAATGTCTCCGGAAATATATATATGGGTTTTGTTTTCTTCCTGGAATATAATTAACATTTTAATTACCTTCAGCCCCGGCTGAGACATGCAGATCGTTTGTAGAATGTTTGGAAGCATCTGTGTTTTATATCTATGCTCATATATCATATATCTACTCATATATCATGATTTTAGTGGCAGCATTGATGAATGAAGCAGTTCTACACACTAACAATAATGTGGTAACATATTATTACCTCCTAAAAGTATGATGATACTATAGCAGTGGTATAGAGAGAGAGAGATTGAACTTGATTCACGACTGGGTCACAGGTGCTAGTAATAACACGCTGCCTCCACCATGTATGTATGTATTTATGTATGTATATATGTGTGAGTGTGTGTACTTAACCGTGTATGCATATACAGTGACATTCAAAAGTCATGTTCTACTTTCACTACTTTGTTTGTATTTATATTTTACTGAATATCTAATCTAAGTATAAATTATGGTGGTAGGATACAGTTTTTGTTGATTAACTTGAATATAGACTCCCATGTGACTGCATAGTGTTTCTTGGCAATGCATATAATTTGACCTTGAAGTAACCGATGACATCATAATTCTTGGGATTGTTTAATAGGATCTGTGAGAGCAAAATTTATTATTAGGATAGTCTATACACTTTCGATCCCTAAATTGTCTACCAGAAGCCAGAAGAAGAGAATAAAACTGAAATCATAATACCATTTGATTTAATTATTATTCAATCAGCTTTGTGACGACCTTCCTTTACTACACCAAACTCGGAAAACTAAATTTTTGGGAGACACTTTTTACAGCCAGCTTTGTTTTGTTTGTTTCCTTCTTACATAAATGAGCAAAGTAGCGCTCTGCATCTGGCCACTCCTTTATACGTAAAACAAGATAGTTTGGCGGTACTTATACAAAAATGGCAACCTCGGAATCAGCTGTCTATAATGTTTAAGACTGTATTAACCATTTATAACTTGGCATATATTAATAGTTAATGTTGCTGATAGTAGACGATGCTGTGTAGCTTAACCTTTAATCCTTGTCTATCGGGGTCCGACTTAAGTCCGTATAGAAAAATTTGGACTATGTGGCGGGGCCCGACTTAAGTCCGAGTGCAATTTTGGTGCAATATTGGCTCTGAGAGAGAGACGAGTGGCTGGAGGAGCATGGGATACCTCATGACCCCTCGCCACGGCTGCCGTGGACCAACTGAGATGAACTCCACTTACATCCACCCACACTCCCTCGCTACATACGTAATTATATAAAGAAATTACCGTATTTTAGGGATTTTGCCCTTCGGTTGCACGATCGTTGCAAGACAACCAGTGATCGTAGAAGGATGGTTCGGGTGTCATTGGAAAGCTCAATTTACGCCCTTTCAGGGATACATACTTCTATTACGCTCTGGGTCTTGTTTTTGCATGAAAAAGAGCACGGAAACAACACCATTTATGGTAAAATCCCCCCGCTGGGCGGCACAGTGAAATATACTCCACCACCCGCTCTTTGAACGTTAAGGCGCGAGCTATATGTAGTGAACACCCCACACCTAGGTAACGATATTAGGCTTCATTCCCGCCTAAAATAGTCATTTTACGATAAATATCATTATTACTTATTCATATGCACCTATTTTACGTTTAATATGAAGATATTAACATGTAACGGCAATAAAACAAGTGGGAATAGTATTTGGTGGGTGAAAATCACAAATTATTGCCGACCGTCCACTTATGAAATGTGAGGCGAACGCGACTTATACCCTCTCTCACCGAAGCCTAGAGGCAGACTGAATCCTCTCTCAGAGTCTCTCTTACTTTCTCCCTCTCATCACGCACTCGATACTGGCGCAGAACCGGACCTTGGAACCGGGTTGGAGGTATTTGCACGGTAAATAAACCAATAAACAAGGGACTAAGAGGAAAAATAGAAGATCATTGAAAGGGGGGGGGGAGAAGAGGGAAAGGAGGGTTTTTTAACACATGTGGAGGAGTGATAGTAGGTATGGAGTGGAATTATCTCACTTAATCACATATTCCTTTGTTTTCAGTGCTACTGGGGCTATTTTAAAAGGCTTTTCTTAGGCCTTGGATCTTAAGAGGTTCGTCGCCTTTCACAACTAAAACCTCGTAAGAGTCTTCTCGCCATTCCCAGGTTAACAAGTTGATGCCATTTAAAGAGGAGGTAATATTCACCTCTTATGTTACCACCATGTACAGAATTTCGGAAATATAATAATTCTAATTAGTTTCTTAACCCGGCAGCTACGGGGAGACTCTTAACCCTTAAAGATCGGGGCCCGACTTAAGTCCGAATTGAAAAATTTGGACTATGTGGCGGGGCCCGCCTTAGGTCCGAGTGCAATTTTAGCGTATTGGCTCTGAGAGAGAGACGAGTGACTGGAGGAGCATGGGTTACCTCATGACCACTCGCCACGGCCGCCGTGGACCTACTGAGATTTACTCCACTTACATTCACCCTCACTCCCTCGCTACATACGTAATTCTATAAAGAAATTACCGTATTTTAGCGATTTTGCCCTTCGGTTGCACGATCGTTGCAAGACAACCAGTGATCGTAGAAGGATGGTTCGGGTGTCATTGGAAAGCTCAATTTACGCCCTTTCAGGGATACATACTTGTATTACGCTCTGGATCTTGTTTGTGCATGAAAAAGAGCACGGAAACAACCCCATTTATGGTAAAAACACCCCGCTGTGCGGCACGGTCAAATATACCGCCTAGCCCGCTCGTAAGGTGTTAAGAGGTTTTACTGGGCGACTGCAGCGAGACTTAATTTTAAGATCCTAGGCCTAAAAAAAAAAAATATTAAAACACCCCAGTGGCACTTAAGAAAAAAAGTGTTTAACCCTCGTCTAGCGGGGGGTTTGGGGCTATTTTGGGCATATTCAGGCCCTCCTGAATGATCAATAAGGTATCTGCATGAAAAGAAATGTATTCATAAAAAAACTAGGCGCTACAAGCTTCAAAATGAGACCAGAACGAGCTACGTAGTACTCGTCGTTTTGATGCAGTGGTACTACCAACATGGGAGTTTGGCGTATAGCGGCATATTTTTTCCAGCTACGCTCACTACTGGCTAGACTGCCAGCCTCTCGAGAACAGAGGGAGCGTGAGTCAGTGGGCGGCGGTAAGCCCTGGGTGTCGGCCGTGTGGCCTGCTGCGCTCCCGGACATTTGCACTCGATTTTAACCCTTTAAAGCCTTAACCCTTAAAAATCGGGAGCGGACTTAAGACCGGCTCCAATTTGCAGCAAGTTAGGAGCATTATTAAGGCTTTTAAAGGACTAAAATCGAGTGCAAATGGCCGGGAGCGCAGCGGGCCAGACAGCCGACTCCCTTTAACTCATGTTCCCTGTGTTCTCGAGAGGCCGGCAGTGTAGCCAGTAATGAGCATAGCTGGGAAAAATATGCCGCTATACGCTAAACTCCCATGTTACTGGGTCCACTGTATGAGAACCACGAGTGCTACGTAGCTAGTTCTGGTCTCATTTTGAAGCTTTTAGCGCCTAGTTTTTTGCTGAATAAATTTCTTTTCATGCAGATACTTGATTTATCATTCAGGAGGGCCTGAATATGACCAAATAAGCCCAAAAAACCCCGCTAGACAAGGGTTAATAATGCTCCTAACTTGCTGCTTTTTAGATACAGACAAGTCGGGCCCCGCGCTTTATGTGTTAAGTGAGATCATTCCCCTCCATACCTTCAATCACTCCTTCACATATGTCAAAGTACCCCCCCCCCCTTCAATTTGTACCTGTTTTTCTCTTATTCCTGTGATTATTGGTTTATTTATGGCGCCAACACTTCCTACCCAGTTATAAGGTCGAAAGGGAGAGAGGAGAGAGAGAGAGAAAAGTTAGCACTAGCTCCAGTCTCTCTCCAGAGCTCGTGAAGGTAGGGTGTGGTCTCTCTCTCTCTGTCAACTTCATGAATGAACCGCTTGGCATATTTCTCGTTTGTCACCCCCCAAGCACTATTCCCACTTGTTTTATTGTTGTCACATGTTACTATCTTCAAATTAATCGTTAATTAGGCGCATATGATTAAGTATTAATTATATTTATGGTAAATTACCGATTCTAGTGAGGAATGAATTGAAATACCTATGCACAGGGGTATGGTGTATACTACAGGGGCTGCGCAGCCCAGAGGTTAAAACCACTCAAATATTAAGTTATGTAAATGTCATAGTATTTTCAATTTCCAATAATTATTTCAATCAGATGGCTATATTCTATTTATTTAACTTTTCTTATATTTATTCGTATATATATCTATATACAAATTACCTGATCAGAAGATGTGGATGGCAAAGGTGCCCATCAGGTGGACAATCAAGACAATCAAAAGAATCGGCCCACACCTTCGGATATTAGGCAGAGAATTCATAGTGCATTCCACGAAGGGGATAAATTCGTCCCAAATTTCATGATCCCTGTCAAGACAAATGTTTTTCAATTCATGGAGTATTTTACGGTTAGCTCTCTCAACTAGGCCTTTACTCTGTGGTGAGTAAGGGGCAACCCTGATGTGCTCTTCATCACACATCTTAGACATAGTCTCGTTCACAAACTCCCCGCCTATCTGAAAGAATAAATTTAGGTGAGGGGTATTTGCAAATCACGTTATTTACTCAGGTATGGGAGAGAGAATGGAGTACTACGAGAAGATAATTCATACCACTGTTAGTCTTAACAATTTTCAAAAGGTCAATGGCAATCAACTGGAAAGGTTTCTCTGGGACAGGATAAGTTTTGATATTAGCTTGGGGTGTAAGCTTAGGGTTAATTCTGGCACAGTTCTCGCAAGCGTCTATGTGATTATCTATGTCAGATTTGAGGGAGTATTTCTTCTACTTTATTGTTGGGTACAACTAACTGCAGAATGTTCCTTTCAAGTTGATGTTTGCCTTTGATGAGTTGATTACGAAATAGCGTGTTATCAATTAGAGTGTAATCTTCTAGGTGTTGGTTAGTTTCATTATTCTCTAGAGCAAGAATGATCTCACACAACTTGGGATCACCTCTCTGAGCTGTGGACATGTCTTCATTAGCTAAAGTCATCGTGTTTAAATGTGCACAAAGTACCGGATTACGAGAGAGAGCATCCGCTACGACATTTTTGTGACCTTTAATGTAGAGTATCCTAGGGTTGAAACTTTGTAATATGTACTTCCACCTTGCGCGTCTACTATTATTGTTGTCAAACAGATCAACTAGAGGCTTGTGATCCGTCCACACCTCAATGTCATAGTTACAGTGACACAGTAATTTTTCTCGGCAGGTTTAAGAGTCCTGCTGGCAAAGGCTAAAGGTTGAAATTTATCGCGGCTGTCTTTTTGCATTAAACAAGCTCCAATACCGCTATAGGACGCGTCGGTGTGGATTGGCGGAGTTGTGTAACATTTTCAGGTTGTTTCATTTATAGCTTTAGTGATATCGGTCTTAGTTCTGATGCCATCTGCTGAAAGTTCGTGACCGAGAAACACTTTCTACCTAAATCAATGGTAGAGAAGATTTTGTTGACTAATCTCCACTCGTTGGGATTTTGTCTTGACTGAAGCGGCCGTTCCATCCTAGTCTTTTCCTATATATATATATAGTATATATATGTATATAAATATATATATATATATATATATATATATATATATATATATATATATATATATATATACCGGTATATATACTGTATATATTTTGTTTTCCTTTTTTTTTCTTCTTTATTCCAACTACTCCCTCTCGGGCATAGGCTGAGAGCCTGCACACTCAACCGCTGAACACGTTGAGGCCCGTGACGTCTTGTTCCAGTCTAGAGAGTGAGACATGCGAAGCACCCCGGTTCGAAGCAATTCCATCTCTGAAGCTGCTCTGCCTCTGCGCTTCACCGTCACATTCCCCAGACTCGGACCCTCACTCTCAGAACTCCACCTATTCAGCAATTAACTTACTAGGCATTGCCCCCCTGTAGCATATTTTGAGTATGGGAATATTCATACAGTGCTATTTAACCCTTCCCGCCCGGGCAGCATTTTAAAATGACGGTGCGTCAGATGGGCCGGAGCCCGGGTGTCATTTTAAAATCCCTATGCTTGAAAGTGTGCTTTGAAATCAGCGCGGCGAAAATTTCCTTTCCAGGGGCGATCACAACACCACCAAGCCTCAACTACTACCGTTATCAGTTCCTACGTGCCCGCCATAGCGAGTTATAGCAAAAAAAAATCTTCCGACGCGTCAGATTCTGTGCAACCTCCTGTGCGTCCCACTGCTACCCCGCTATCTACGTTGACGCCTGTTGCAAGCGAGAAAAAGCCACAACGTAAGAAACCAAAGGTATTATTGAGTGATAGTGTGATTGAGAGAGAACTTTTTGCCATCGCAGAAAGCAGTGGGGAAAGCTTGATCGATAAAGAACAATTTATTAGTGTGAGTGAAGACGATAATTTTGTGGGGTTTGAGGGTGATGACAATGTTTATGTGTTTGAGGGAGGAGACAGTAGTGATGATCCTGATGTGAAAGTGGTGAATGAAGGTGAAGTTGAACTTCCCAGTGTGCTTGAGCCTAGGCCTACCCCGCCGCCATTGCTTGGTCAGACTAGGCCTACCCCGAGAAATTACCCTTCCCCTTTGCCTGCCCATACGCCATTGAAAGTGGGCAAATACTTTTATAAGCAAACATTGGTGAAAAGTGTAGCCAAGAAAGCACGCAGGGCAGCAGAAAAAGCTAGGGAAGGCGATGATAGTGATAGTGATGATGACCCTGGTCTAGCAACCACCCGCATTCCTTTGTCCCGACGCCCTTACCTGGGAAGCCGCGCGGGTCACCCACAGCCCTCGGCTTCATCTCGCCCTCAGGTTGAACAAAGGGCCTCTTCAAGTGGTACTAGTGGTGCGGCATTGTCCTCCCACAGTGTGCCACAGCCCTCATCACATCGGAGAGCATTATTTGGAGCGGAGAAGCCCTCGGCTCGCCGCAAAAGGAGCCCAACTCCCGAGGCTGAGGCTCCAATTGTTCCAATTCCAGCAGCCTCCCGCCCCCCATGCCGCCGACGCCTGGTCACTTGTTCGCCAGAATTGTCCCCCGAAGAGGATGTTGACGACCCCAACATTGCCCCAGAAGACCTGACATCACCTGAGGAGGAGGAGGAGGACGAAGAGGATGTGGAAGCTGAGGAAATCACAACACGACGAGTTCAAGGGCGAGGTCGTGGGCGTGCGGCTCAGCCTGCCGACGCCGCTGCCCCTGGGCGTGGGCGTGGGCGTGAGGGGGTGTCTGCGTGGGCAAGGGCTTGTGCCTGCGCATGCACGCTCATCTGACTTGTTTGTCTGGACAGATGGGGCAGATTTTGAGCCAGATTGTCCAGCCTTTGACGGGCAGCAGATTGGCTCAGGGGTGACAGCGGCATATCACTATGGCCCAGATGCTACCCCTAGTGAACTATTTTGTGGCTTCTATGACAACGAAGTCATGGAATACCTCGTCGAGGAGACCAATAATCACCATGAGATCTGTGCTAACTTTCTTGGCAGGAAGACCAGTGCCAAGATGGTGGCATGGCGAGCTATCACTGTGGCAGAAATGTATGTGTTTCTGGCACTAACTATGCTGATGACACACATCAGGAAGCACACACTGGCTGATTATTGGATAACTGCCGACCTCATCACAACTCCAGCATTCGGGAAGTACATGTCCAGGGACAGGTATTTTGACATCCTCTCGTATCTCCACCTGACCAACAACATACATGTCCACCTTCCCTACGCACTATGGAAAATCAGGAAGCTGTATGACATGATACGTCATCAGTTTACCACCTACCTGATTCCATTTCAGAAGATGTGCCTCGACGAGTCTCTGGTCCTGTTCCGTGGTAGGCTGCATTTCAGACAGTACATGCCGTCGAAGAGACACCGTTTCGGCATCAAGCTCTTCATCCTCTGCGACTGTAAGACGGGGTATGTGCGGGACTTTGTGGTCTACAGCGGCAGTGGCAAAATTGTGACTGACCCCGACATTGGATTTGGCGGCGCTGTCGTACAAAATATGATGGAGAAACACTTCCACAGGAACCACATTCTGTACACAGACAATTACTATACGTCGCCAATCCTCACCAAGTACCTCCATGACAGCAAGACCGGAACTGTCGGCACAGTCAAGGCCAAGAGGAAGGGCATACCAACATACCCAACCAAGACCAAGAAGACGGATATCTTCCACAAGAAGAGTGGCCCCATCCTCTCTATCCACTGGCATGACCAGCGGAAGGTCAACCTCCTCACCACATGCCACAAGGCAGAGATGGTCGCCACAGGGAAGGTGGACAGGAAGACCAAAAACCCCGTCCAGAAACCAGCTGCTGTCCTGTATTACAAACTGAATATGTGTCTCATCGATAAGTCCGACATGCAGATGGGCTTCATCGACTGCCTGCAAACATCTTGCAGGTGGTACAAGAAGTTTATTCTGCATACGGTAGATATGTCGGCCCTCAATGCCTACAATATCTACCGTCTGAGGACTCCCGGAGCCAAGAAGTACAAGTCCCTGCGCAAGTTCCACAAGCAGGTGATACTTGAGCTCCTGGAAAAACATGCTACAGCCGGGAGACCACTACAAGGACCAGGCCGGCTGGACCGCACAGCATGTGCAGACTATTTCAGGAGGCACCAGCTCAACTCCCTTCCTCCCAAAGTACCACATGGTGCTGCCAAGAAGCAGAAGAGGTGCCATGTCTGTAGCCACACAACCCACAGACCCCATAAAGTAAAGCAAAACACATGGGAATGCCTAGAGTGTGAAGTGGCACTGTGCCCTGGACAGTGCTTCAACGACTTTCACACTCTAGTCCAATATTGTAGTGCCCGTGATAATGACAGTGAAAGTGACACTCTAAAATATAGGCTAATAATAATATAAAATAATGAGTCAAACTGAAAGAGACACAAATACCTAATAATAAGTGCCTTCATAACAATATGAACAAGTGAAAGTGACACTCTAAAATATATATTATACTGTAGGTTACCTAACAATAAATAAGTGAAAATTACACTATCAATTATCCTAGTCCATTGAAAGTGACACTATAATAATAATAACACCGAGTAAAAGTGAAAGAGACACAAATAACTAATAATAAGTGCCTTCATAACAATATGAACAAGTGAAAGTGATACTAAAATATATATTATAGCTTACCTAGCAATACATTAAAGTTAAAATGACACTATCAATTATCATAGGCCAGTGTAAGTGACACTATAATAACAATAACACTGAGTAAAAGTGAAAGACACAAATAACTTCATAAAAATAACTTTATTGAGTGAAAATAACATAATAATTATAATAAATGGCAGAATAAACAATAAAAACACTCAAATCGCTTCCCGGCATAATTGCGGTTGGGGCGACGAGTGCAACAGTGCGTCGTAGCCGGGGTCGCAGTTGAGTGTTTGGACGCGTCTAGGTAGATACGCGCCAACAGTTACCTCCACTAATATCGCCATAACTCCGGAACAAGGTAGGCTAGAGAACTCCACTTAATGCCAGTCTACACGGCAAGGTAAGGAGTACATTTTGACATTTGTTCGATCAGTGTAGCTATTGTATTAACACCTTACGAGCGGGCTAGGCGGTATATTTGACCGTGCCGCCCAGCGTTTTTTTTGTACCATAAATGGGGTTGTTTCCGTGCTCTTTTTCATGCATAAACAAGACCCAGAGCGTAATACAAGTATGTATCCCTGAAAGGGCATAAATTGAGCTTTCCAATGACACCCGTACCATCTTTCTACGATCACTGGTTGTCTTGCAACAATCGTGCAACCGAAGGGCAAAATCGGTAAAATACTGTCATTTTCTTACATTATTACGTGTGAAACGAGTGAGAGAGGGTGGAGTACAAAGGAGTACAGCTCAGTAGCTCCTCGGCGACCATGGTGAGTGGTCAGGAGGTAATTTACGCTCCTCCCACCGCTCCGCTCTCTCTCAGAGCACATTATGTGCTCAAAATTGCACTCGACAAGAGCCGTGACCCGCCACATAGGCCACATTTATTTAACTCGACAATAGCCGGGTGCCGCCAGTTAAGGGTTAAGGGAGATAGGGCTTTGTTTACATGTGATATTTTTCAGCTAGATCACCTGGTACGAGCTCCGTCATTTAGAAAGGCAGCCCGGGCGGGAAGGGTTAATCAGGGAACAATGAGGGTATTTTTGGGCATTTCGGTGTGCACTGAAACTAGGTACAGCACAAGTTCCACCCCAATAATATCTTCCCATTGACATATTGGGATTCGAACCCAGATCCATTGGATTACCAGTCCAGTGGCAAAACCACTCTGCCACACCTCCCCTTATATATATATATATTGTTACATCCAGCTGAACTTATACCCCAATTCAGTTGCATGTGTGTTATAATAATTCACATGGCCTGGGGAGAGGCTAGTTACTTTGTTATATTTCTTTCTTTCTTGTTCCCACGTGAGCTGTGGCCGTCTTTAGTGTCACCATACCGTCCTGGGCAACACATTGTGTTGTTGTCACGAGTATAATTACTTAGTTTGTTTAACCATGGTGGGCTTAATTAAGTTTATCATAAGTTACCCAATGATGTCTTATGTTTTATTAATTACTCCTGTACTGTTAATGAGAGCCAAAGTGCTTGGTCTAATTATATAGTCTAGCAGTACTTGGGGCTTTCCTCCTCCCTTCCCGTGCGGGCCTGGGACTCTTGTGGCTGCAGGATCGTCACTCCCAAGACAAGCATTGTATCGACCACATGTGGGGTCCAGTCTGTGGTGGGCTTGCTTGCTAACTCCCTTAATACTGCATATAATTTCCTTGGTTCTTGTTGTATCGATGCATAGCAAGCCTGAAGTCAACTTAACCCTCTCCGACATATGACGCTATTATGAGCCTATTGGGGATACTTTAACCCTTGTCTATCGGGGCCCGACTTAAGTCCGTATCGAAAAATTTGGACTATGTGGCGGGGCCCGACTTAAGTCTGAGTGCAATTTTGGCGCAATATTGGCTCTGAGAGAGATGAGTGACAGGAGGAGCATGGGTTACCTAATGACCGCTCGCCACGGCCGCCGTGGACCAACTGAGATGTACTCCACTTACATCCACCCTCACTCCCTCGCTACATACGTAATTATATAAAGAAATTACCGTATTTTACCGATTTTGCCATTTGGTTGCACGATCGTTGCAAGACAACCAGTGATCGTAGAAGGATGGTTCGGATGTCATTGGAGAGCTCAATTTATGCCCTTTCAGGGATACATACTTGTATTACGCTCTGGGTCTTGTTTATGCATGAAAAAGAGCACAGAAACAACCCCATTTATGGTAAAAAAAACAAACACTGGGCGGCACAGTGAAATATACTCCACCACCCGCTCTTTGAGCGTTAAAGCCTTTGTTATCATCAGGGGTATTTAGAAACATTTAGTTTAGTTACTTCAACCTCTGCATTTGTCTTTGAGTTAGCTGTGGGCAGAAAACTAATTTTGGAGAGGTAATTATAAGAGTGAGAGAACTCTATTTCGTATTGCTAATCTGGCAACCTCTGCGTCATATGTGCGTGAAAGGGTTAAGCATAAATTTATTTGTATAACTGTTTTACCTTGCAAATAGAACTTTTCTCAGTTTCATTGAGCACTGCACTGACTAGCACTCTTGTATTCTTTCTTTACACCATATCTCCAATAATTTTCCTTTATTCTGCTTCATTGTGTATCATTATTATATGTGTATATTATTCATGGTTGATATCTATAGTGGTTTTGTGATTGGTCTGCCCGGTATACAATTTTGCTAGGCCTTTCAGGACAGAGGTTGCTGGTTGCGGGTATAGGCTTGCAATGCCATTTTTTCCACCACACAGCATCCTCTAACTCGGGCCTTATTTAACCCTTTAGGGATGGCAGGCAGTCTCCAACCCACTAAGATATCAACCCTTGTGCCTTGTGTAGTTTTAGCAGCAATACATCGGGTGCAGTTTGGGACTAGGGGTGGAAACAGTTAAAAGGTGTGGTGTCCCCATTGCTCTCGGGTGTATTGAGCTAACCCCAGATGATGTAAGAGATAAAGTATTATATTTATCCCTTACAACACCACCGCCGTGCTGTGCTGAAGAGAGCCACTCGGTGTATTATTAGGACATTAGGTAGGGATAATAGGCTTGGCACAGAGGCTACTGAATGAGACTTTTCCCCATGTTTTTGTTTTGTATTATTCTCAATTCCTAAGCGAGTGGGCATGATATGGATTGTTCTGGGAGTCTAGCAGTATTAGGTTTTGGCAATTTTTGTGCAGTTTAGAATTACCTTAGAAGTTCACTTGAAATACTAACAGCACTATCAACCAGACTCGGAGACAGTAGATATTTTGGTGTCTCCTTGTATTACTGCTTTAACCCGGCAGCTACGGGGAGATTATTAAGTGGTATTACTGGGCGACTGTGGGGAGACTCTTAAGATCTGAGGCCTAAAAAAAACTTTTAAAAGGCCCCAGTAGCACTTAAAACATGTTTTCCCCCACTCCATACCTCATATCACTTCTCTACATCTGTCAAAGTCCCCTCCTCCCCCCTCCACCCCCACCCTTCAATTATCACCTATTTTTCCCGTTATTCACTTATTCATTGGTATATTTTCGTGCTAACATCTGCAAGCCGGTTGCAGGGTGTGGTTATGTGAATAGCGAGTGTGTTAGATAAGGTACAGGGGGGGGGTGAGACTGTCATGCTCTAGAGCTCGCGAGAGGGGCGGTTGCCTCGCTCTGCTCCACATTTCATGAAAGGCCGCTCCGTATTTATTCACGATTTTGACCATACAAACACTATTCCCACTTGTTTTATTGTTGTTACAGGTTACTATCTTCATATTAACCCTTAAAAAGCGGCTCACCACTTAAGTCGAGTTGAAAAAACTGGCAAAAAACGGGTGAAAAAAGGGTGGAAATCGAGTGAAAATGGGTGGGATAGTAATGATCCATACGTCCGACATCTGTGGCCTCCCGGCCCACACTAACTCCAGTTCCCCCACCGCGCATGAGGATGACAGTGTAACCAATAGTTCGCTAAAAGTGAGCAAGGTAGCAAAATCAGCTAAACTTCCATCTTCGAGGTAACACTGTCAGTGCTCCACGAGTGCTACGTAGCTGTATGTGGCGTCATTGTGTAGCGATTTCCACCTAGTTTTCGGCGCAATACAGTTCCTTTCATACTGATGGTTGATATAGCAGTCAGAACGGCCCAGAAAGGCCCAAAACGACCACAGAGCACCCGCTAGAGGAGGGTTAAACATAAAATAGGTGCATATTGATAAGTATTAATTATATTTATGGTAAATTAACGATTTTAGTGAGGAATGCATCGAAATAGGGGTACAGGGGTATGGTGTATACTACAGGGGCTACGTAGCTGAGAGGTTAATAGAGCAAAGAGGAGGATAACCCCTTTTTCTAGAGAACCTGCGTGTCTTGGTGTTTGAGTCAGATATTAAGAGCGTGTCTGTTGCAGGGTTGGTGTAGTACAGTGGGCAGTATTGGGTGCATGCCTTACAGCATTGTTGTCTTTTTTGCTACTGCGCTTCTTTCTTTGACAGTGCTGTGGGCTAGGCTATTAGAGCATCTGCTTTCCCTGAACCTCCACTCGTAACAATAGATATTATATATATATATATATATATATATATATATATATATATATATATATATATAAATATATATGCAAGTAGAGTTGAATATGACAGTATTTTCACAGTTATTGATTTTCTTATGTATATTTTCAAATTTTCTTATAGTTTTTCTAGCACTAGGTGGGTGTTCAAACATTAAATCCGCAAGTCTTGCCATATTTATTGTTTATTTTCAACGTTTCGCCTACAATGTGGCATCTTCAGGATATAATGTTCAGTACATTGTCAATATTTATAATCTGTAAAAGTATACTTATTAAAATATTTGAAGTTAAAATTAATCTAACAATTAAAATTTCACACAAATCAAATTTCAATAACACGGTGTATATCTGAGTAGTTCACGGTATAGAAGTCAAAAGTGAACTGACATGATATATTATTTTATAGTCTCAGGACCATATGACCGAAATTATGGCAAAGGTAGAGGGCATAAGGGGGGGGGGGGGTTACAGAACGGAAGGAAAACAAAACATAAGGAAGGTATGGGTAGGGGGAACCATGGGGTGGGGTGAGAGAGGTTATGCTGTTAATTTTGAGGGGTTTACTGTGTTGAAGCTGAACACAGTAAACCCCTTACTCTATCATATATATATATATATATATATATATGTATATATATATATATATATATACACATGATAGAGTAAGAACAGTTTACCACAGCAACTAAGGTTCTACTAAAATTTTATGGGTGTGATTGGGGTGAGGAGAATGTTAGAATTTACGATCCATTAAATAGCATAGCACGAGAGAGAGAGAGAGAGAGAGAGAGAGAGAGAGAGAGAGAGAGAGAGAGAGAGAGAGAGAGAGAGAGAGAGATGTAAACTACATCATAACAATAAATGTTAAACTAATATACAACAAAAATGGTACATCGTTCTCCGTTTCTTGGAAGCTCTGAGTTGCGGAGAAGACACATAATCCTTTCAAAAATATTTCCAGAGAGAATGAAGAGGCTGAATCAGGTGTTCACATATTAATCCATATAGTGTTTCAAGAGGGGAATAGAAAGGCTGATTTGATATACAGTATATATATATATATATATATATATATATATATATATATATATATATATATATATATATATATATACATATATATATATATATATATATATATATATATATATATATATATATATATATATATATATACATATATTGTTTTTCCTTTGATTCAAACCAATCTATTCAGGAAGTGTTGTAAATGGAAATAAAAGGATAGTTTATTTGTTTTAATTTTTGTTTTTGTATATAATCATATTTGTATCAAGTGTCGCCCTTATCATATAACATCACCACTTGGCTACCACACACAACAATGGACAACAATGCTCGCTTTATGTTACCCTTATCATATAACATAACCACTTGGCTACCACACATACCAATGGACAACAGTGACCGCTATATGTTACCCTTATCATAACATCACCACTTGGCTACCACACATAACAATGGACAACAGTGCTCGCTGTATGTTACCCTTATCATATAACATAACCACTTGGCTACCACACACAACAATGGACAATAGTGACCGCTTTATGTTACCCTTATCATATAACATAACCACTTGGCTACCACACACAACAATGGACAATAGTGACCGCTTTATGTTACCCTTATCATATAACATAACCACTTGGCTACCACACACAACAATGGACAACAGTGCTCGCTTTATGTTACCCTTATCATATAACATAACCACTTGGCTACCACACACAACAATGGACAACAGTGCTCGCTTTATGTTACCCTTATCATATAACATAACCACTTGGCTACCACACACAACAATGGACAATAGTGACCGCTGTATGTTACCCTTATCATATAACATAACCACTTGGCTACCACACACAACAATGGACAAGAGTGACCGCTGTATGTTACCCTTATCATATAACATAACCACTTGGCTACCACACACAACAATGGACAACAGTGCTCGCTTTATGTTACCCTTATCATATAACATAACCACTTGGCTACCACACACAACAATGGACAACAGTGCTCGCTTTATGTTACCCTTATCATATAACATAACCACTTGGCTACCACACACAACAATGGACAAGAGTGACCGCTGTATGTTACCCTTATCATATAACATAACCACTTGGCTACCACACAACAATGGACAAGAGTGACCGCTGTATGTTACCCTTATCATATAACATAACCACTTGGCTACCACACACAACAATGGACAACAGTGCTCGCTTTATGTTACCCTTATCATATAACATAACCACTTGGCTACCACACAACAATGGACAACAGTGCTCGCTTTATGTTACCCTTATCATATAACATTACCACTTGGCTACCACACATAACAATGGACAACAGTGCTCGCTTTATGTTACCCTTATCATATAACATAACCACTTGGCTACCACACACAACAATGGACAACAGTGACCGCTTTATGTTACCCTTATCATATAACATCACCACTTGGCTACCACACACAACAATGGACAACAGTGCTCGTTTTATGTTAACCTTATCATAATTATGACATCACCAATTGGCTACCACACTTGGATGCCAGACTCTCAGACCCAGATACTTTGCTGTACTGAGGGCCATTCCGAACGACATTGCATGATGTGGTCCATGGCTCACCTACAGAGGGCAACCCTGAGGTCATTAATTGTTTTTTTAATATACCCCCGGGAGAACACAGCATTGAGAATTATACTACCAGAGCCAGTATTATGCCACTGACATCTAACGTACGTCTACTGTATTTTTTTTATTTGGCTCCCTATCCTTCTTTCAAGTTTTTTTTTTTTTTTGGGGGGGGGGGGCACTTGGTAGCATTGACTTTTGTCTCCTTCATTCACATAAAAGACCCCATCACATTACAAGAGTACGGTCAGGCAGCAGATCACCTGTATGATCAACGTCTCCACTCCACACAAACAGGTCCTCCTACCAGCCCTTTACCTGGCCCACATAGCCACACATCGACCACAAATACAGTGCCACTCATTCGTAACATAAATATTTAACCTATATCAGTACTATTATCAATAATATTATATGTATGTAATTATAAATGTATCAACTATACATTGTCATTATACACAAAAAGCTAATAGCTATTTATACAAATTGTATAACATTTGTCAAATATATACTGTAATGTACTTGTAACTACTTCTTTAACAGGTAATACAGACATCTCAATTAAGCCTACATTAAATACATAGCGGAGTGCCATTTAATATATTGCGATTTTATAATGTTTGCCAATAATATTTAATAGTATGAGTTTGTTTTATCGAAATTGTTAACGAGGGTTCATTCATGTTTCATATTCATCCGTGACATGTGTATAATGGATTAGCTCTTCATCAGCCAGACTAACCTGCATTTAGTTTCAGTTTATCTATTGAGTTTCATGTTATGAACACGACCAAGGTTTACATTAGATGTACCATTCATGTATTATGGTCTGACTGTGGAATAGATGGCAGGTGAATGTATTTGTACAGTCTCTTCATACCCGATACTTCTGGTCACTTATAATTAATTCATATTTGTTTCACCAACTTAAGCACAAATACTTGATTTGTGAGTTTAATTAACGATGATGAAATACAATTATTACTACTGAAATGGCAATATCAGAGGTCAAGGAAAAGTTAAATTATTAGTTTCTATTTTATTATTAACAATATCATCAAACTGGCTGTGTTAGTTGTTTTGTTATTAACAATATCATCAAACTGGCTGTGTTAGTTGTTTTATTATTAACAATATCATCAAACTGGCTGTGTTAGTTGTGTTATTATTAGCAATATCATCAAACTGGCTGTGTTAGTTGTTTTATTATTAACAATATCATCAAACTGGCTGTGGTAGTTGTTTTGTTATTAACAATATCATCAAACTGGCTGTGTTAGTTGTTTTGCATAATATATTATGTGCATGGCACTGAACAATAATAGGATCAAAATGCTTAATGTTAAGGTCAAAAGTCAAGTAGAATAGTCACGACTATTAATATTTTCCTAACCAGATGGATGTTACAGCTATAGCAGGCAAAGCTATACAAAGATCAAGGAAGAAGTAAATACAATATTTATAAAACGTCAAGGTCAAATGTTATTTAACGTTATTAATTTAATGTTCAACATAATACCCTGAGCAAATATTCTTTAGACTACATGAAGATGACAATAGTAAACAATTCCACAAAATCGAGAAAGGTCAGGATATAACGATAAGGTCAAGTTCATCTTATTTTCTAAACAAAATAATGTTGTATCGCATTTTGATGTGAACATTTTGCATTTGGTATTGAAATAATCATATAATAAACGATTATATTTATAACTAAAGGCTAAGGTACAGTTTAAGGTCAAAGTTGTATGATTTAGGTTTGTTGAAATATTATTTGAACTTCACTAATCTAATTGTGCTACTTTGCTGTGTATATAAATACCATATTGGACCAATATCAGATTAATACTAACAGAGGTCACAGGTCAAATATAATGGTCAACATCAGACATTGTTAGCACCTATCCTAATGTGATGAATAGACGCTCAACAAAAACTCAGGATGTAGCCAAAAAGGTCAACCAAGACAGAATCCTAATAATACTTAAAGATTAAGGTCACAAGTCAATATCAATTTAATAACTGTTGTTTTGCTATTATTGTAAGTATCATACACATATGTTGAGACAGTTGCCCTTTCCATAGATATTAAAATAACATATTGGAGGAGTGATAGGAGGTATGGAGGGGAATTATCTCACTTAATCACATATTCCTTTGTTTTGAGTGATACTGGGTCTTTTAATTTTTTTTTGTTAGGTCTTGGATCTTAAGAGTCCTGTCGCCATTCACCACCAAAGCCTCTTAAGAGTCTCGGTGCCATTCCCGGTTTAAAGTTAGCTTAATAATAATATGAATGTCATCAAGGTTGTGATAGTTAAATTACGTCTATGATTAACGGACACATATAATATGTTTAGTGGTTACAACAAATCACCAACCTAGATAAGTTAATGCCCTTTACGTGGACAAATTATTTACTCATTTATGTGAGTTATTTTATTGTTATTACAATAAAGTCACACCACAAGGTACATTTTATTATAATAATACAAAACCAAAGGATACATTACCACCATACCCATTGCCACCACATCCAGAAACGTAGGTTTAGTAAGAATATATAGTAGTTATGGCAAGAAATATATATGGTTTGACTTAAATGTTGAGATTGCATATAAACTCAGGGAATAATGTTGTTAACGGTTTATCCTCAATTTCGGCAAATTTCGGTACCCGTCTTGCAACTCAATCCCACCCCTACTCAGTGCAACTCTCCAACCCGAGAGTGAAACGTTACTCTCAGTCTTTCTTTTACTCAGCTGCTGAGCTCTGGAACTCTCTCCCAGAATCAGTCTTTCCCTCTTCCTATGACTTAAATTGCTTCAAACTCTGTGTGTCCAGGCATTTTGGCTCGATCGTCCCTTGATTTTGGCCCTGTCACTCTTTCAACTATGGGGGAGGCACTCGCTACAGGCAATTCTGCCTTTTGCCTCCCTCAATCACATAAAAAAAAAAAAAAAAAAAAAAAAAAAAAAAAAAAAGTCCCATGCATAAACCATTACCCATCATCCAACATCATGGTGACATAATGAAGGTCGTTCACATGTATCCCTGCAGCCAGTCGGGCACAACACTCAAACACCAGTCCCATGCATAAACCATTACCCATCATCCAACATCATGGTGACATAATGGAGGCCGTTCACATGTATCCCTGCAGCCAGTCGGGCACAACACTCAAACACCAGTCCCATGCATAAACCATTACCCATCATCCAACATCATGGTGACATAATGGAGGTCGTTCACATGTAGCCCTGCAGTCAGTCGGGCACAACACTCATTCCTCCAAACAACCATCCGAAATAGACAAATATTGACACTCTCCCTGTTAAACATTGTAAGCCTGAACACATAACTGACAGGCCAGTTTCGGAATTGTATGGGACAGTCCAAATTACATATAACAATAATTAGAGACATTCCGTCAACCCAGCAAACTATAAATGGAAATATGTCTATCTATATATTATATATTATTATTGTATCTGTTTTATGTGAACGAGAGAGACAAAAGGCATACCTGCCTGCAGCGAGTGCCTCCCCCAGATTTGAAAGAGTGACAGGGCCAAAATCAAGGTACGTTAGAGCTAAAATGCCTGGACACAGAGTTTGAAGCAATTAAGTCTTAGGAAGAGGAAAAGACTGATTCTGGGAGAGAGTTCAAGAGCTCAGCAGTTGAATAGAAGACAGTCTAAGAATAGCATTTCACTCTTGTGTTGGAGAGTTGCACAGAGTAGGGGTGGGATTGTGTTACATAGAGGAGGTGGTATACACTGGGAAAGCTCTGAGGAACACTGATTATTGTAGTAGCAATAGAATAGTGAGCGAGATGCAACATTACGGCGAAGAGAGAGTGATTGCAGAGAGCTGGTGAGTGGACGGGAGTTAATGATACAAAAGGCTTTCCTTTCTACTTTGTCTGGAAGTGCGGTGTGAGAGGATCCTTCCCACACATGTGAACAATACTCAATACAAGGACGCACTGTGCCCCTGTACAGAGCAAAAAGCTGTGCAGGGGTAAAGAACCCCTTGAGGCGGTTGACCACACCCAGCTTCTGGGAGGCTGCCTTAGCAAGACTGGTAATATGGTCCCTCCAAGTGAGAGCAGAAGAAAAAGAGACACCAAGAATATTGAGAGAAGATGAAGGATTGATTTTGTATTGTTGAAGAATAAGGGAAAGTCCTCTGGAGGTTCCTGACGGGTAGTAAGAAGGATAAATTGGGTCTTGAAAGCATTAAATGCAACAAGGTTTTCTCTACCCCAATTGGAAATGGTAGCTAGATCAGAAGATAAGTGTTTTATGGCTTCATTACGTTTGTTTTTGAGGGACTGCTGGCTGGGGCGTTCTGGAAAACTAATTGAATAGTGTAAGGTAGAGTCGTCTGCATATGAATGGATGGGACTGGATGTACAGTTGAGAAGATCATTTAGGAAAATTAAAAAGAGAATAGGAGATAGGACAGAGCCCTGAGGAACACCGGAGTGGATAGGATGAGGAAGTGAGCGATGGCCGTCCACAACCGCAGCTATGGAATGGCCGGAAAGGAAATTAGAGACAAAGGCACAAATGGACGGATAGAAACCGAAGGAGGGTAGTTTGGAAATTAAAGACTTGTGCCAGACTCTATCGAAGGCCTTCGATATGTCTAGTGCAACAGAAAAAGTCTCACCGAAGTTCCGAAAGTTGGATGACCAAGAGTTAGTAAGATATGAAAGAAGATCACCAGAAGAGCGACCCTTAACTAATACTGTACCGTAGGATACAGTAATAAAAGTCTCCTGCAGTCCCAAGCAATGTGGCCAAAATGACAGGAGAGATCACCTTTCCACCTCCAGAGATGAGGCAAGACTGGTTCTGTCACCCTTCAGTGGGTCCTATATAAGGTGAGAAGTGTTGCCATAACGGGAGCAGTGCTCAAACGGTCGTGGTACCTGGTACAGCCTTGTACAGGCAGTTAAAGGAAAGTACATTACTGACGGCTATA
The DNA here is from genome assembly GCA_032716605.1 of Paralithodes platypus. Taxonomy (NCBI): domain Eukaryota; kingdom Metazoa; phylum Arthropoda; class Malacostraca; order Decapoda; family Lithodidae; genus Paralithodes; species Paralithodes platypus. Next base: position 1,916,922 of record CM064515.1, read on the forward strand.
TCCGTTGCTGGGACTGGGGAGTAATGGGGGTATCCCACTGTGCGATTTTGCGATGGCGACCGCCGTGCGACCGTGTTTTTTTCCTATGTCCCAAAATTTGCGGCGAATATGGGTTTTTCAGAAGCGAATGAAATCGAATGAAAGCGAAAAAGACGAATTTCCTCGAATGAAGTGCGACGGAAGTAAGACCAAAGGACGATTATGGCGAATTCTTTGGCGAAAATTATTAATGTTGTGCGACAATTGAGGGCGGATGAAGTGAGACAAAGGGCGAAAATGGCGAATGCACAGAGATTGACCTTCGAATGTTGGACGATGGGATGAGATAAACCGCGGAGGTTGTGCAATTTATGGCGAATGGCCGACGACCATCGAAGTTACATTTTCCATGGATCCCACCTTCGACCGGATATGATTATGTCATGTCCTTGGAGAGGATGATAAGGGTTGGTATAAATAGGGTGGGGGAGCTCTGCCCTCCAACAGTGTTTATCAGCAGTTCTACCGCACCACACAACCGAACTACAGCGCCATGGATTTACTACTTACACGCTCCAATGTTCCCCTACGTTTGGCTCTGGCACTGGAGCGTGAACATGCAGAGATCGAGTTGTTTGCGGCCCTCATCAGAAGAAGATGAACAAGGAAGCAGAAGAGGAAATTAGAACGGAGGAGGAAGTGGCATGTCCGACCTATGCTTTTACGCCGTGAAGATTATGGTGTGTATCACAAATTGATGGTTGAGTTGGCAGAGGAGGATAATGCTAAGTTCAAAAACTTTATGAGGATGCCCGTCGTTATGTTCAGGGAGCTGCTAAGTCGTGTCGGGCCAAGGATTGCCAAGCAGGACACTACCTTTCGTGCAAGTATCGAACCAGGTTTGCGGTTGGCTATAACGCTGCGATTCCTGGCCTCTGGGAACACGTACACAGACCTCTCTTATTCCTTCAGAGTTGCACCAAACACCATCTCCAAAATTGTCCCTGAGGTGTGCAATGCAATCATTGATGAGTACATGGGTGAGGTAATGGTCTGCCCAAGGACACCTGCTCAGTGGAAGGTAGTGGCAGACCAATTTGCTCTCACCTGGGACTTCCAACACACCTGCGGTTCCCTGGATGGCAAACACATTACCATCAAATGTCCTCCCAAGGGGGGCTCCAAATTCTACAACTACAAGAAGTTCCATTCGATACTCCTAATGGCCTTGTCTGATGCCAACTATCGATTTCTCTATGTTGATGTTGGAGCCCATGGGTCTTCATCTGATGGTGGTGTGTTCATGGACACCCCACTTAGTACTGCACTCGAGGAGGGCCGTGCGGGAATGCCAGAAGCTGAACCTCTACCTGGTGGGGATCAGCCTGTCCCCTACTTCATCGTCGGGGACGACGCTTTTGGGCTGAGGATATGGCTCATGAAACCCTTCCCTCACAGAAAAATTACCAAGGAAGAGTGAATCTTCAATTACCGCCTCTCAAGAGCTCGCAGAGTGGTTGAGAATGCCTTCGGGATTATGTTGAACAGGTAAATAAGTTAAGTGTTTAGTATTGATGTATGTGTCTGAATGTCTGCACGAAAAAATATTATTATAGTAACACTCATATACAATTTTCGTTGTCACCTGAGGATGTGTTTATTTTTTTATTTATTTTTTTAATATGTCTATGTCTACTATTACATACGCATTTTTGTTTTTTTTATTATATGTCAGTTTCTAGGTATCTAATACCCATTTCACTTTTTTGTTAAATTCCTAATCTTCATAACAAACATTATTTATAATATTTTTCGTCAGTTAATGTTTAACCATTTTATTTGCTATTAACATGTATATTGTTTACAATAAACATTATTTATTCAACTTTTCGTCAGTTAATGTTTAACCATTTTATTTGCTATTAACATGTATATTGTTTACAATAAACATTATTTATTCAACTTTTCGTCAGTTAATGTTTAACCATTGTATTTACTACTCAAATGTATATTGTTTACAATAAACATTATTTATTCCCTTTTCCCTCGGTTTATTTTTAACAATTATATTTGTTTATCAAATTTAAATACTTTATATTAATCTGTTCTTCTCCCATTTTCCTTAGGTTCCGCCTACTAATGACATCGATTCTCCTTAAGCCCAAGAATGTTGAGTCAGCAGTATTGGCAATCTGTTGGTCTGCACAGCCTGCTCTGGACTCGCTACCCCACCCACAACATCGCGCGGGTGGACGAGGAGGACCACGCGAATCGGCGTGTCAACCCTGGTACGTGGAGGCAAGAGGGTGAGCTACTCTCTCTAGAATCCCTCTCATGCAATACCTCCTCGGTAGCAGGGAAGAGAGTGAGGTTGTACCTCAAGGACTATTACCAAGGAGCAGGTTGTGTCTCTTGGCAAGATGGAATGATCTAATAAGGTTAGTAGAAAATAACTAGAAATAGGTATTGAATACGATAATACATTTTTTATTATTTTATTAGAAAAATTAACAAGAACATTAAATGTATCTGTAGAAACCAAAACAATTGGCACTTACTTTTAAATGATGGCGAACTTATGACTTGATTATAATGATATGGATGAGTACTAACGACATTGGTATAACTTAAAATTAGGGACTTAATTAAATGATGGTGAAATAATGAATGATACATATTTATGTGGATAAATGATTCAGATACAATATGAGAAAAAATAAGGAAGCATGTTCATGTTTCCCTGTGTTGTGAAATAGTGAATGATACATAAGTGAATAAATTATTCAGATAAAATATGAGAAAAAATAGTGAAACATGTTCATGTTTCCCTGTGTTTATTCTACCTCCTTTGGTATAACTTAAAATTAGGGACTTAATTTAATGATGGCGAAATAGTGAATGATACATATTTATTTGGATAAATGATTCAGATACAATATGAGAAATAATAGGGAAACATGTTCATGTTTCCCTGTGTTGTGAAATAGTGAATGATACATATTTATGTGGATAAATGATTCAGATACAATATGAGAAAATATAGGGAAACATGTTCATGTTTCCCTGTGTTTATTCTACCTCCTTCCCATTAGTGGGAGTTTGGATACTGGCGTTTTCGTCGAGGATTAACGTCGGTGTGTTGTTGTCTTATGTGGGAGGGGGTGAAGCTAAATTTGCTTCGGTCATAATGTGTTGAATTTGTGATCCTGGGGTTGGAGGTAATGTGGACATGTTGGGCGAGGTGTCCGGATTGACCATAGTCATTGTCTGATACGGCGCCATATTTTGAGCAGCTGCCGTGTAGTTGTATGTAGCTGTATGTGGGTTGAATGGGAGGTTAGGCCACCCACCAGGTGTTGGACCACAAAAACTCGGGTTGTGGGTCAACCTGTGAGTTTGTTGTGGTGCTGGTGGTGGTGGTGGTGGTGATGGTGGTTGTTGTGGTATTTGTTGTTGCTGTTGTTGTTGTTGTGGCGTTGTGGGAGTGACTTGTTATTGAAGTTGCTGGGGTGCCGGGTTGAGGCTCCACGCAGCTGGTCGCTGGGTAGACGAGTGTGGGCCCTGGTTGTATATTAGGCTTATTAACCCAGGGCTTGCTTGTGGAGGCGGGACAGGTTCGGTGGTTTGTGTTGGTGGATGCTGGACTGGTGCGTTGCTTTGCGTCAGATGAGGGGTGGCGACGCGTGTTGCCACTGGAGGAGGAATATTTACCTGATACTGGACTGGGGCTATATCAAGCACTTTCACAAGTGTTTGGGGCTCCCTGCTCTTGAGTCTTAGATTCTCCTTTCGGGCTTCCCCGAGGAGATCTAGCGCATTGCTGATCAATTTTTGTGAGATATTTTTGTCCAGCAACTTAAGTGTGTTGCACATAATTATATACACCAAAAAAATCTATCTCCTCCTCCAGTGGCATCTTCTTCTGCCTGAGTTTGTTAATCTCCTCTTGAAGCTCCGCCACCTTGAGCCGACAATCCCTGAGAACCTGTGTAAAAAAAGGAAGGTTAATATAAACCATAGTAATAATATTTTCGTACATAAATAATTTATAAACTAAACAATACAATATTTCTTTAACAAATAATACCAAACATTGTTTGACAACAGTCAACTAGGGCCGTGAGCCCTGTGTGGTCTCAAATTTACCCCGAGGCATGTTATCTTATTATAATTTTATTTGACACCATCCTCTCCTTCACAGTACCCAGAATGTAGCTATATGAATGAACGAATAGGAACGAAAAGGGAGAACGGCTATATATGAATGTATTTGGTGAATACAAAGTCACAATTATCACTGTGTCAAGTGTAATTTATCAATCTTTGTGAAATGATTTTTTTTTTTTTTTTTTTTTTTTAAGAGACTATGAATGGAGGAAGGAAAAACACAGATAAAACAAAAAGGTCCATGTGCCTAAAGGCATCCTCCATTCATAAAATGTTTGTAACAACTGGATTTAAACATTTGTAGATTGTAAGTTTGTGGAAAGCAATTCGAGGGAAGTGAATTCCAAAGAGTAGTAGCTCTGGGGATAAATGAATCCTGATATGCAGAAGTTCTGCATTGTGGAGGAGAAAGTGTAAATTCATGGGCGCTCTCAGCTGCCCTAGTTCTACGGGGAAAGATGTGGAGAGGCGGCACAATTGAAGCAAGTTCCTCGGAACAATTACTGTGAAAATATCTGTAGAATAATGCAAGGGATCCAACGTTTCTTCGTATGGATAATGTAGGAAGGTCCTGTGTGATTGCAGGGTTATTGATTAATCTAATAGCTTTATTTTGAATTTTGTCCAACTGCCTCAATGCAACCACTCCACTTCCACCCCACAGAGGTGAACAGTAATCCATCTGAGAACGCACATGACTTTTATATATTACGGCCAACTGCTCGTCAGTGAAGAATTCTCGAACTCTGTACAGGAGTCCCAGTTTTTAGAGGCATTCTTAGCAATGCTTCTAACATAATGTGTCCAGCTCAAGTTAGTAGTTAATGTTACACCGAGAATGTCAATACTAGGGGAAGTGGGAATATTTACATCATTAAAAAATATAAGGGAGTCAGTGAGATTCTGTCGGTTAGAAAATTGAATGTACTTGGTTTTCTGTGCATTAAAGGAAACTAGATTCTTTTGTCCCCATCCATTAATTCTAGAAAGGTCCTGGTTCAGAGAAATTGCAGTGTTTATTTTTGAATTTGTAAGATCGGGTTGGGTGAAAGAATTGGTAAATGTGAAGGAACTGTGGAATGTTGAGTCATCTGCGTGGGAATGTATTGGATTATGAGTGGTAGATATGAGATCATTGATATGAATGAGGAACAAAATTGGGGCCAAAACTGATCCCTGGGGAACACCAGCATTTATTGAGTGAAATTGAGAATAAAGACCATCTACCATTACACGTATTTTTCTGTTATGAAGATAAGAAGAAATTAGTGGAACTAATGATGCAAGGCCGTAGTGTGACATCTTCGACAATAAGGATTGATGCCAGACTCTATCAAATGCCTTTGATATATCCAGTGCTATTGTATGTGTTTCACCACGTTGGTCTGTAGCTTGGTTGATTTGATGCGTAAGAAGGCAAAGCATGTCTGCAGTTGATCGACATCATCTAAAACCATATTGCCTATCACTGATTAATTTATTATTCTCAAGATGCTTAATTATGTGATTATTTAATATAATTTCAAAGACTTTACCAAGAGTGGAAGTTATAGCTATTGGTCTGTAGTTTGATGGATCTGAAGAGGCACCTTTTTTAGGAACTGGATGGATGTTTGCTTCTTTCCAGGGTACTGGGAAACATGAGGTATGAGTACACAGACGGAAATTTTTTGCCAATACAGGAGCGAGCACCAAGGAGCAATTCTTAAGTACTATTGGAGGAATTTCATCTGGCCCAGGAGCCTTATCTACTGAGAGATTCTGCAAAATAGTTTTGCCATGTCTGGTGTGGATCTTAAGTGAGGGAATTTCAGGCGAATTAAAATTAAGTACAGGGACATCTTGATTTATTTCATCTAAGGTTGAGTTGGTGGAGAAAATATCCGCAAGAAGGTTAGCTTTACCTCGTGGGTCACTTACAAGATTGCCAGTCGGAGATTTTAATGGTGGAATGGATGAAGCAGTAGTGAAGTTGGATTTAAATGAGTTAAGAGTAGACCAAAATATTTTGTTATCATTTGGATTATTTAGAAGTTTATTTGCCTGCTTGTGGAGAAAGTTTGATTTAGTTAGGTTTAATACAGTTTTGGCATGATTTCTGATGTTTTCTATAATAGAACATTAATAATTATACGTATTGGTAAAATGACAAACACGATTACGAACTACATAACCAATTTCTTCGCCTATACACTTGTAATGCCAGTAGAACAACACCCTTGCCCAAATATTAACAGTTGTCATGCCTGTAGGCGATGACCGCGAGATTAGGATGAACACTCCCACAGTTGAGGAAACCATAAACCAACATATAACGGAATATGTATATATATATATATATATATATATATATATACATAGGAATGGTACACAAAAGATAAATGCTTACAATGACATCATCGTCGTCAGATGGATAGGAGGGTTTGGTGCGTTTAACACCTCTCTTCCCTTTCCCTTTCACCTTCCCTTCGGGTCGTGGCAGGGGGTCACCGGCAGGGGTCATGTCCTTGTCCAAGTAATCAAGTAGTTCTACGTCCTGGTCGCTGTCGCCACCCCTCTGCCGTGAGTGATCGAGAAACTGCAAACAAATATATTACTTATGCACATAAATACAAACATTGAATGTGTTGACGGAGAGGTATATGTCCAGGTTTCAAACCTACTGGCCCCACGTATATTGTTACGGACATCTGGGAACCTTCACCACTTGTCACAGTGATGAAAATGGCCAGTTTTTCCAAATATACCTGTCGTCAGTATTTTCAAAACTTCTTCATGGTACCTGTCTATCAACCTGTCCACGATTTATATAAAGTAATAATATTGAACCTTATTTCTTTTACAGATATGGTATTTCGCTGAGGAAGTGGTGGAAGGTGAACTTTGCAATGGATCGATGACGACTCTTTAACCCTTAAAAAGCGGCTCACCACTTAAGTCGAGTTAAATAAAGCTGGACTATGTGGCGGCGCTCGACATAACTCGAGTGGCAATTTCAGCACGTAATGTGGCTGAGAGAGAGAGACAAGTGGTGGCAGGAGACTAGCGAGCGTATGACTGCTCCAGACCACCGCGGCGAACCTACTGACACACATCTCAGCTCCCTCCTCCCTCTCTCACTCGCTACATACTCAATTATGTACCGAAAGTACCGAATTACCTGCTTTTTGCACTCGCGTTGCACGGTTATTGCAAGAAAACTATCCATCATACAAGGATCGTTATGGTGTCATTCGAAAGCTCTGTTTATGCCCTTTCAGGGATAGATACTTGTTTTACGTTCTGGGTCTTATTTAGGCATGAAAATGATCACGTAAACAGCCCTATTTTGGCTAAAAACACCCCGCTGGGCGGTACACATAAATAAACCGCATAGACCGCTCGTAAGGTGTTCAATTATATATATATATATATATATATATATATATATATATATATATATATATACAGTAGATGACATTCAATTTATAGATTGTTCGGTACCTATTTTTTAATAAAACATAGACAATTATGTACACAATTTTGTTTTTATAGATACCCAGAGATGTATTACTTTGTATGAAACAATATTTTTTAAACATTTAATGACGAATGTATTAAATATCTTAAAAGGTTTACATCTATTAAAGAAATTCGGTTAATTACCTCCTCGTTCGTACGTCCCTTGATCCTGGCTATATGACTAAACAGGAAGCTGAAGTGGGCCAGAATCCATTTTTCCCTTTCGGTGTGGTACTTTGTTTTCTACCCTGACTTGACGTTACTCAACTTCCCGTAACGAGTCTTCATCCCCTTCACCCATAGCCGAAGTTGAGGGACTGTTGAAGAAGAAGAAAACCAGAGTTAACCCTTAATTAGCGGCTCACCACATAAGTCGAGTTAAATAAAGCTGGACTATGTGGCGGCGCTCGACATAACTCGAGCGGCAATTTCAGCACGTAATCTTGCTGAGAGAGAGAGACAAGTGGTGGCAGGAGAGTAGCGAGCGTATGACTGCTCCAGACCACCGCGGCGAACCTACTGACATGAATCTCACCTCCCTCCTACCTCTCTCACTCGCTATATAAGGAATTGTATGGGGAAAGTGCCTAATTACATGCTTTTTGCACTCGCATTGCACGGTTATTGCAAGAAAACTAGCCATCATAAAAGGATCGTTATGGTGTCATTCGAAAGCTCTGTTTATGCCCTTTCAGGGATAGATACTTGTTTTACGTTCTGGGTCTTATTTAGGCATGAAAATGATCACGTAAACAGCCCTATTTTGGCTAAAAACACCCCGCTGGGCGGTACATATAAATAAACCGCATAGGCCGCTCTTAAGGTGTTAATAAACGTATAGCCTACAATGAAATGTATTGAAATTCTATGACATGTAAAAAAATTGCTGCCGATTAACAACAGCAATTATTCGATGTCACTCTAAACTGTTCATGTGTACGTTAAATAACAAAATATTTCACAAAAAATCACAAATAACAGGGTCTGAGATGCTACCCTTGTAAAATCACAAAATATCACAGATAAACAATGTTTACACAATTCGCGCGTGTTTGCATGCCTGTGCAATAAAGACAATATTTAACTAACAAAATACTTGACACCTTGGCACCAAATTAATCACGTTATCATAAACCAACATTGCTTCGATCAGAATGTCATTTTTATTTGATATGGAAAACACTTTATTTTCTCAAACATTATTGCACAGTTTCACACAAACACTCACTTTGACGTTTTCAACTTACCAGTTACGTAGACAGATTTTGCCTTCTCGTCGTAGGTGGCCTACTTTTTGTCTTTATTTCTGAATTTCCTCAGGCCCTTATCATAAAGGAATGGTTTTTGCTTAAACCATTCCACCAGGTCTTACTCCTGTTCGTCAGTGAAGGCTATGTAGTTCTCTTTCCTGGAGGAGGAGGTGTGTGATGATCTTCTTCCTCCTCCTCCTCACCAGCTGCTCCTCGCTCCACTTCCCTTGCTGGTGAGGCACGGGGCGATGTCACGGACGAAGAAGTGGATGAAGTAAGATTTCCTTCCCTGCTGGTCCTTGCTATTGGCTCTGGGGGTGTGGTGTCTTTTGGTGGGTAATTTTTCCCCTCTTGTTTGTAGGTTTCTTGGGGACTTTTTTCAGTCTTCTTTGTACCTTTGGTAGTTTTTGCCATGACGAATGCTTTGAAAATGAGTGCGTGGACGAGTGTACAAAAATCCGTGCGAGCGCCTTCAAGAATACTGTGTGAATGACCTCACGAGCGGACTGGTGTTTATATATGGGTGTGAAATTGGAGTGACCATAGATAGTGTTATCGGACGTGTCGCGGCGTCAACAACATGATTTCTGAACCTACTTTTGGCCTATATTCGCCCACAGTCGACCAATTTCGCCCAATTTTCGCGTTGCATTGCTGATATTCGTCGAAAAACTCACTGCAATCGCACATTCGCCGCAGAGTACTCACACTAATCAACCATATTCGCCTACAAGCAGCGTTGCCAATAATGGAAAATTGCCATATTCGGTCCAAAGGTCGTAGGTAATCCACCCACAATCACCATGTTCGCCCAATATTCGCTCTTAAATCTCACAACATTCGTTCTTTACGCCCAACATTCTCAATATTCGCAGACATTCGACGGTACTGGCGATTAGGGAGACAAACGTGCGAATTGTGAGAATGTAGTGAGACCAATGGCGTAGGATGTGAGGCAAAGGGCGAATGTCACACAATATTCGCCCACATTTTGAATTCGCAACCGTTTTTTGGGAATGCTCAAATCTACGGCGAATCTGGGGGATATGGGCTTACATGGGCGACTCTAGGGCGACCATTCTGCGATTTTGGCGTCAATGGGAGAATGTTCGACCGAATATGGAGACTTTTGGAACATAAACAAAAAAATCCTGTCGCCCTATGTCGCTGGGCATTCGTCATCGCAAAATCGCGCAGTGGGATACCCCCTTTACTTATCTACTGACGGCTATAGCCGTTGCTGCATCTGTAGGGGTTAAGGAAGCCATACTGGGGATCTGAGAGCAGATTATGAGAAGAGAAATGCTTAAGACATTTGGAAGCAAGAATAGTTTCAAAAACTTTAGAGATAACAAGAGATGAGAGCAATTGGACGATAGTTGGAGGGTTGAGAGCGGTCACCTTTCTTTGGGACAGGTTGAATGAGAGAAAACTTCCAGCAAGAAAGGGAAGACGTTAAAGGAGAGACAGAGACGAAAGAGTTTGCCTAGGCAGTGGGTCAGCATGGAAGCACAGTTTTTGAGAACAACAGGAGGAACACGGTCCAGACTGTCCGGACCGTACGCCTTCTTAGTATTAAGCCCAGAGTGGGTTGAAAGTACATCTTTAGAAGAGATTAGGTTATTAGGCATTAGTAGGTGGAGAAGGAGGAATAGCACCGGAATCATCCAAGGTGGAGTTTCTAGCAAAAGTTTGAGCGAAGAGTTCAACTTTGTCAGAGAAAGAAGTGATGGTTGTGCCATCAGCATGGAAAAGGGGAGGGAAAGACGAGGAAGAATAATTATTGGAGCCAGAAAGCTTGGGAAGAGCTAAAGTTAGATAGTTCAGTGCATTTATTTTTGATGAAAGAGTGCTTGGCAAGTCAAAGAACATATTTGGCTTGATTCCGGGCAGAAACATAGGAAGAATGAGATTCTTGAGTTTTAAGGCGTCGGTACCGTTTGAATGATTCCTCCTTGTTGTGGACAGCAGTAGAACAAGCGTGAGTAAACCAAAACAAATTTGCATTAGACTGAGAGAAAGAAATTGGGATGTACGCTTCCATGCCCGAGAGGATTACCTCGGTAATGCGTTCAGCACTCTCCGAGGGTCCTCGGCCATGGAAGCAGAAGTAATTCCATGGGAAATCAAAGAAGTACTGCCGGAGAGCCTCCCAGTCGGCAGCGCCAAAGTGCCACAAGCGCCGCCGGCTGGGAGGATCGGGTGGCCGTACTGAAGAGATCGGACAGGTGACAGAGATAAGTATATGGTTGGAGGAGCCCAAAGGAGAGAACAAATTTACAGTATAAGAAGAAGGGTTTGAAGTCAGAAGTATGTCAAGAATGTTAGGCCGATCTCCGAAGCGATTTGGGATATGGGTAGGTTGCTTGACCAGCTGTTCCAGGTAATTTATGATAGAAAAGACCTAGGCTTGTTCACCAGGTTGGTAAGTAGTGTGAGAGGAGAGCCATTGGCGGTGGTGAACGTTGAAATCTCCTAAGATGGAGATTTCCGAGAAAGGAGAGACGGATAGAATGTGTTCCACTTTAGAGTTTAGATAGTCAAAGAATTTGGGACAGTCGGTAGAGTTATGGGAAAGACAGACAGCACAGAAATATTTAGTTTGAGAATGACAGGATAGTTTGAGCCATAAAGATGAGAATTCAGAGGAGTCTAAAATCGGGAACACGAGAGCAAGTGAGTTTGTTGTGCACGTATGCACAGCAACCGCCTTTGGCTTTGAAACTAGGATAGAGCAAATAGGAGGATAGAGAGAAGGGGCTGCTGGAAGTTGTCTCAGATACCTGGGTTTCGGTGAGGAAAAGTTGTGTGTGTGTGTGTGAAAATAACAAGAGCCATGGTTGTCCGTAGTAAATGTTCCTGCTGGGAAGATTGGATTACACAACCTGCATTAAAGTTCATCCACTTATAAATATTGCTAAAGTCGTTAGTCCTCTATTTTATTTTGCCAGAAATATTATCGCCAATGAATTGTGCATATAGTTTATTTCAGATTACATGATGAAAAATCGATTTTGGTATGTGATGTTTAAAGTTTTCTTCTCCTTGATGAACATCCATTAGGCTAATAAGTCCATATTTCCTGCTGAAGGCAAACTGCAACATGGGAATACTTATTATCACACAAAATAGATCCTCATCCATATTGCATGTTCCCTTGAATCTTCAGAGTGGACTCGTCCTGCTTTGCATTCGGTTTGCTGGTGGTTGTACTTGTATGTATTGACAGTTGCATGTGTATGTGTGTGTTTGTTCACAAGATTTACTTGTCAACACGGAATTTGTCATGTGTATTTTCACTGGTAAAACGCAAAGTGAAAGTTATGGAAGAAATTGACAAATGATGCCGTAAATTGTTGCCTTCAATCATTGTCTAGAAATGTAACTCGCTACTTCTCCGTGACTGACTGTATTTGTTCTAGAATTATGTACGATCACCTGCACTGGTAGATGATTACCTTATTAATGATAAACACAATGAGCATAGATTGAGGAAAATAATTAACTTGGTATATGGGACCCAAGGGAATGTTTCTAAATCAACATGTCAGAACTGTTCAATGAAATGTTTACCTCTCATCACTTCAGGTGATTGTACCTATCTCCACAGATCACCTAACTAATAGTTTATAAGTGACCACCTTCTCACGCTAATAAACCCTTTGTACTATATATACAGTATGTCCACATAATTATCAAACCAGCATCTGCACTATAACACTGGCATGGTATAATGCAAGTTATATCAATTGTGAGGGTTAGTTTTATGGGAGTGTAGTTGTTCACCCTGAAGTGGTCCCGCTAATGTCGTGGTTTGGCAATTCGATCATGTAGAGAGTTACTCAGAATAGGTAAACTTACGGACTAGAGCCTAGCCTGGTGAGCCTCTCAGAAGTAAAGTCGAAGGATGAGTTCAGCAATCACCGTTGCCGGTTAAGCTCTTGTTTTTATTGATTCATTGATATCGAAATCCAAAGACTCACGCTGGGGAACATAATGTGCACGTGTACTGTACGTACAACCACCTGTCAAAAGTAGCTGGTAGACTCCTTAGTGATGAATATTGTTTTAGGAATCACTAATGGAACATAGAACGATAGCTCTAATTTAGTTAAGTATATATATATATATATATATACTGTATACTGAAAATTTCTTTGGATGCGTTCCATTGAAACGTGAGTATCTGGTATGCCTTATTATAGAAGGAGTTATATCAAATCAAGAAATAAGCTCTGTGTGTATTGTCATGTACAAAGCACGTGACGCATGTCTTTCTGAATTCTTGCTGTCAGAGAAAATCCTGGAAGCAAACATAAACAAAGACACATACGTTTGTCCAGCCTGTATGCGTGTGTGAATGTGAGTGTGTGTGCGTGTGTAAGTATTGTATATGGTTTGAATTGCTCTGTGTGTACGTATCTGTGTGTGTGTGGGAGATGTGGAGGGTGGGGAGAGAGTGTTGGGGTAGAATAACATTGACAACTAAAACATAAATATTAGTTTAATGGTAATATTATTCTTGCTATTTCCGTGTCTTCGTTTTACTTTTACCATCCAGGTTTCATGCAGAATAGGTGTGCGCTCATTGTTTACCCGATTAATACAGGCTACGTAATGTGAAGGTATCCATGCAACTATATGCATTTTTATATTCACTAAAATAGAATACATAGAAGTCTTGAAACTCAGATAAGAGATTAATTAATTATATATTGGTCACCCACTTCAGTACGATGGCAACCTTTACATTATATTTTGGTAGTTGATTTTATACATAGTAGGTGAACAAATAATTCAAGATATGTTTTGACCACCACAGATTCGTCTTAAACTATTTAGCCCAAGATGATCAGGTGTGGTTTGGGGTAATACATGAGGTGTGTTTATTTTTATGTTATAACATTATTGATTTTTTTTTTGGTATTATTGGTGTTTTTCCCCTTTACGAGCAAAGTATTTTCAATCTCTCCCGTAAACTTAAAATCACCACCTACCATACCCTCATCAAGCTGTAACATGGCTCCAGATTCGCCTGCAAACTAAATTCGTACAATTTTGGAATGAAAATGACCAGGGTGATGGTTGGCTTCACTTGTTTTGCCGTCTCTTTATAGCTTATCCAGACAACAATTGAACTAGGTGAAACGTCTTATAATTGCCTAACCAGTGGGACAAAACGTGAAGATATCTCCAAACTCATTGTCCGTCTAGTTGAGCATGAGTTTATAATAGTCGGGCCTCTGACTCTACCCAGATACAGGGAGGTGATGATTGTTTTAAAATTATGGACTGTTATTAATACATGTTAAACACCTTACGAGCGGCCTATGCGGTTTATTTATGTGTACCGCACAGCGGGGTGTTTTTAGCCAAAATAGGGCTGTTTACGTGATCATTTTCATGCCTAAATAAGACCCAGAACGTAAAACAAGTACCTATCCCTGAAAGGGCATAAACAGAGCTTTCGAATGACACCATAACGATCCTTGTATGATGGATAGTTTTCTTGCAATAACCGTGCAACGCGAGTGCAAAAAGCAGGTAATTCGGTACTTTCAGTACATAATTGAGTATGTAGCGAGTGAGAGAGGGAGGAGGGAGCTGAGATTTGTGTCAGTAGGTTCGCCGCGGTGGTCTGGAGCAGTCATACGCTCGCTAGTCTCCTGCCACCACTTGTCTCTCTCTCTCAGCCACATTACGTGCTGAAATTGCCACTCGAGTTATGTCGAGCGCCGCCACATAGTCCAGCTTTATTTAACTCGACTTATGTTGCTCGCCGCTAAATAAGGGTTAATGATGTTAACAATCCATATCTTGTAGATTCCCATTTTCTGGCTGGCAACGTCATAAAGTTACTTTCCCGCCTTAAAGATTGCTTTGCTGAACGGTTAAATCCTGGCGCTAAATTTAAGTGTACGAAATCTGAAATTAATTTAAGGATTTCCAGTGAAATAACGCAGTGCGTATGTGATGGTATGACTCATATAACTATTATAAATAACGCAGTGCGTATGTGATGGTATGACTCATAACTATTATAAATAACGCAGTGCGTATGTGATGGTATGACTCATATAACTATTATAAATAACGCAGTGCGTATGTGATGGTATGACTCATATAACTATTATAAATAACTCAGTGCGTATGTGATGGTATGACTCATATAACTATTATAAATAACGCAGTGCGTATGTGATGGTATGACTCATATAACTATTATAAATAACGCAGTGCGTATGTGATGGTATGACTCATATAACTTTTATAAATAACGCAGTGCGTATGTGATGGTATGACTCATAACTATTATAAATATTTTAGTGTAATGTTCATGTTCACAGACACTTAATTTAAGCATAGTAAGTACTGAGGTATAATGGGAAGGTTCACGAACACTTTATTTAAGCATAGTAAGTACTGAGGTATAATGAGAAGG
Source organism: Paralithodes platypus (assembly GCA_032716605.1). Classification (NCBI taxonomy): domain Eukaryota; kingdom Metazoa; phylum Arthropoda; class Malacostraca; order Decapoda; family Lithodidae; genus Paralithodes; species Paralithodes platypus. The sequence goes on from CM064515.1 coordinate 1,932,261, forward strand.
TTCACGAACATTCCTAGGTTGGCGCCTGGTTGTCTGGTGATATCATAGTCAGGTCGGATAGAGAATCCCTACTCACTCTGGTCTGTGGAGTTGAAGGGAGAACATGTTTCCGTTAGTTTGAAGAAATAACGTAACTTAAAATATCATGACGAAGGGACTATGATTGCTTTTAAATAAATGCAGTCATCCCTCATCTTGTCTATAACCCAGCACGAGCTACAAAGCATATTAATCAGTAATAATTAACATAATGATATTAAATATTGTCTGGTTATATAATCTTGTATATACAGTAGGCTACATGCAAGTCAACGTAACAGTTTCGAGGAGCGATATCATGCATCTCTGCTTTGATTTGATTTGCACTACCTAAGCTATTTAGTTTTCTGTGGTTTTTGTGCTGCTTTGTTATGCACTTCCTAAGATAGATTTGGTTGTATCTGTATGTATTTATTATTTATTATCTTGCTATGCCTTCCTAAGCCCACATTTCTTCGTTGCATATATTGTGATTAGGCTTTCTGTAAATGCTTAATTAACACAGCATGCCATGTGTATTCATATGCATATGTATTATTTTGCATTTAATTGTTGGGTATCCATACCACTCCTGTAGGGTGCTCAGTGTGGAGTAGCGGGAGGAGGACTATTAAAGAATTTTGTTACGAGGGTGGTTTATTTCAAACTGAGCAGTCTGGTGGTTGGATCGTTAATGATCCCCCTAATTAACATCATTTTGCATTAATTATTGTAATTCATATTCCTTTAGACTCTAGAGTAATTAGTATTCACTTTACGTCATTTAGATTCAATTGATATACTTTGCATTCAACGTAATTTAAATCAGAGCTTGTCTTCATTTATTCAGTTTAGGAAGGATCCACCCCAGAGTTATCGTGATAGTTGTGGTTCACGGATTCCTTTCACTACAACTAGGGGGTTTTAGTTTCTTCATAACGAAACCAGTAGAGGATAGTTGCGTTAGAGCTCTGTCTGTTGCAGTAGGCGGGTGTTACGAATAAGAGGCTACAAGGGTGCTGTTGTAAGATAAATACTTGTGTTGTCTAAGGACTAGTTGCCTCTCCTGCCAATTTGTAACAGTGTCGACCTCGCCAGGATCCTTCTTAAGCTTAATTCTTGATGCAATAATCGACCACCATATTTTTCCTAATTTCGAAGTGTATAGCAATTTATTTTTCTGTAAAATCTTCACGTGCTAAGTGGGAAGTGTTGAGGTTGGTTGGTTGACTGGCTATTCCACCATGACAGCCGCTGCATTGTTTTGAAGTAGTATTGGTGTGTTTTTGGCAAATTCTTCTCTGGCTAGCATGGCTCTGGTTGCGATTGCGCGGTGCTTGTGCGGTGTGGTGTAGTGGAGTCAGGGTAACAATCATTCCATCCTGTGTATATCCTGTTGTGATTGATGGCCTCAGCCTAACGTAAAGTGCTGGTAAATATTGTGTTCTTTCTTTTGTTGGTGCTTTCATAGTCCATTGTTTTTTTCTCTTCTTGCATTGATAATTTTAACGGACGTAACTTTTCACTATGGCAAGTCGAGTACCCTTGCATCTTCAATCTGAATCCGATACTCAGGCTTTCATCCTCACTCAGCCTGATAGGTCAGAGATCGCTCGTCGTAAACTGGGCGAGCTGTTGCTGGTTGTGTCTGTCATTCAAGGAAGAAGTTGTACTGGGCTCACTAAGGAGAAATGTGAGAACCTTGATGTTGAGTGGGTATTGTTTCACGAGAGGTCACCGTCGAAGGAGTCATTAGTCCCTCTAACAGTCTGAGTCATCCTGATTCGGTAGATGAGTCACCTGGTTTGGAGACAATGCAGGGCACCCCTGATTTACCTGTTACCTCGCTGGCAGGGCGGTTTGTTACTCATGTTACTCACACGTTTACTAGGCCCTCCTTTCATTCAACACCAGTAATGATCTACCTTCCTGATCACCGCTATAATCCCAAAATTGCTCTCAGTCCTGGGTTCACCCCGATTAATCCCGCCTAGGTAGGTCCCCCGAAGGTACCTTCCATCCCTCCCTATCTCTTTGGTCCCAATAAGGCAATCTGGGAGGCAGACTGCACCTGTGGTTACTGCCCTAGCAAGACCAGGCTCTGAGGCTGCGCTGCAGTCGCACCTGCATTTCAAGAAGAAAGCGCATGAGTTTGAGTGGGACCGGAGGCGGCGAGTCACCTTGGTAGCTAGTGTACTTAAAGGCAAGGAACTAGAGGTGTATGATAGACTCACAGGGTAAGAACTTGCAGATTATGAGGTATTTGAAAGGAGAGCTGTGCAGGCCTACGAGCAAAGACCAGAGGCCTATGTCTTGCTATTTCGAAACGCCCGCAATATCCCCCAAGATGCTTAGTGAGAATATTGTCACCTTTGAAGAGTTTCGGCAACTGCTCCTCCTTGAACATTTTTGTAATGGAGTAGAAAAAGATATTTATGCTAATATCCGTGGGAAACTTATTCAATTGGTTAGGGAGGCAACAGTGTGGGCGAATGACCGTCTGAGCCGGGGCTCAGGCGCTAATTCATCTAGTTCGAGTCGGCATAATGCAGGTGGAAGTGTGTCTTCTGGTACACCATCAGCTCCCAGGGCAGGAGAGGAGAAGACGAGTGCAAATACTTCTAAAGATAATAAACTAGTAATGCTGATTCACGTCAAGTGGTTTGCTACTATTGTCGGTAGAAGGGGCATATCAAGCCCAATTGTCTAAATCTGGAAGCATCGGTGAGCAGACCGGTCTCTTTGGTGATCGGCACCCAAGCTGATGGGGGCTCCGTGCTACGGGAGGAATCATAGGGCGTCGTCTGTGAGAAGTCCGCTGAGGAGTCCTGTAATAAGATCCTCCCGGATCAGACGACTGCGGGCCCAGTTGAGGACTCCTAGGGTATTGCTGGAAGTAGTTCGGATGACCCGTAATTTGGGGGGGGCGTGCCTTTTTACATGACTGGGAGGTAGAGCTGGAGGATGGTCAAGTCTTCTCGGTAAAGGTGTTCCGGGATTCGGGCGCCCGGCAGTCTTTGTGTGTGTGGTTGTCTGGGATGGACACCAAGGGAGATGACTTTGTGCTGGTGCTTGCAGTAAATTCTGAGGCATGTCACCCTGTAATTCACATAACCTTGAGGTGCCCTGTAGTGTCTTCTGTGCCACTGGCGGTGGTCGAGTCATTGCCGATGGAGGGAGTGCATTTTTTACTGTGTGCTGATATGGCTGGTGATCAAGTTTTCCAACCACCGGTACGTGTATCCAGCGCTGTTCTGCCTGGGTCTCCTGAGGACCACGAATCCCACATTTATCCTATGTGTGATGTCACACGGTCGATGACCAAGGTCACAAGTCAGGGTGATTGTCTAAAAGAGGAAGATGGAGTGGAATACATGAAGGGAAGAAGGGAGTGGACAGCAAGGAGAGCGCACTACCATTGACTCCCATGAACTATGTTGGTGCTTAGAATAATTTACGTGATGCTGGAAGGGCCAGAGGAGTAGTCTCTGACCCTCCTTTAGATTCTGGAACTAGAGGTGGTGAGGAAAGCGAGGACAAGGACCCTATAGGAGGCTCAGATTTTTGCTTCACCACCAGCATTGCCCCAGTATGTGTCGCAGGATGGATTGGCAGCTGTAGCAATAGCGGAGTTAGTGCGGTGCCAGCAGGAATCTGAGTAGCTGGTATCTCTCTTCAAGCAGGAGGGCAATATAGGAGTGGTTTATACTGTATAGTATAATATAATTATAGATGTATCTCAGTCAGTATATTCAATGAAATAATTGAGGAGATAATTATTATTGTGGGATGCAAATGTCAAAGGTTAAAGCATAATATCAATTATAAATAGATAGTAATGTTCTATAAGTTGATTGATTGATTTATTCACTATCTACTAGGTGTATGCGGTTTTCCTATAGATGATGAGGAGCTGCTTAGTTTAGTTTTAATAAACAAATACTTAAATATCCAACATCCATCAACAAAACATTACAATGTATAGCATGACTATACATACCACCACCACAAACACCACTATCTGTAATTATGACAAACAATATCACCATCAACACCAATAACAACAGCCATAATACCTTTAAGAGCATAACCTACAACACAACTTTGCCAGCATAAACATCAATAACGTCAACATTCATAGAAACATCACAACCAACAATGACAAGCAAACATTTCAACAACACTACCATAACCGCCCTCGCCACCATTAACTCAAACACAACAACAGATAAAAGGACCACAACACTACCAAACAGCAATAACAACAACACTACCATAACCGCCCTCGCCACCATTAACTCCAACACAACAACAGATAAAACGACCACAACACTACCAAACAGCAACACTACCATAACCGCCCTCGCCACCATTAACTCAAACACAACAACAAAAGGACCACAACACTACCAAACAGCAATAACAACAACACTACCATAACTATCCTCGCGCCGTCATTACCACAAAAACAGAACAACAGATAAAAGGACCACAGCACTACCAAACAACAATAACAACAACACTACCATAACCACCCTCACCACCAAAACAACAACTGATCAAAGTACCACAACACTACCAAACAACACTACCATAACCACACCAACAACAACAACAGAACAAAGTAACACAATGCTACCAATCAACAACAATAACAACAAATCATAGTACCACAGTAATACCATCCGTCCATGTACTGTATAATCCATTACCAAACATCCACCATCACAGTAACATCACAGTAAGGCCAGTCACATATAGCCCTGCAGTTAGTCAGACACAACCATCAAACACAACACATATTGACAACCTCCCTGTCAAATATAGAAAGCTCTAAAAGACAACTGACTGGCCAGTTTCAGTATTGTATCGGACAGTCCAAATACTACATACAAATATTTAAAGACAATCCGTCGACCAATCATACTATAAATGACAATCAATGAATGAATATATATGTGTGTGTGTGTCTGTGTGTCTGTGTGTGTATGGGCGTGTGTGTGTGTAAATATAAAGTCCTGGTTCCATGTAATAAAGGTTCTTGCATGAAAGATTGGGTTACACACCCTGCATTTAAGTTAATCCAAATCTTCTAATATATTATGCAAGGATTATTATCGTCAATTATTAATAGTGGATATAGTTTATTACATACCATTACACAATGCACGCGATTCTATATGTGATGTGCACAGTTTTGTTTATCTCCCTGATGGAGAAAAAGGCAAAGTACAACATGGATATACTTAGTTATTGGTCTCATGTAGATCCTCATCCATATTGCATGTTGCCTTGGAGTGACCATCAGAGTGGCTTTGTCCTGATTTTAATTCGTATTGCTGGTGGCTTTTCACTTGCATGTATTGAAATTTGCATTTGTGTGTGTGTGTGCACAAGATGTACTTCTCAAAACAGAATGTGACATTTGAATTTGCTCTAATTAACGTAAAATAAGAAACAAAGTGTGGACCAAATTGCAAAACGCTGCCATAATGTTTTGTCTTTCAAACATTCTGTGTTCATCTATCTCGCCGCTACAATTATGACCAATCACCTGCACTAATATATGATACACTGTGTAATGACACACTTGAGACAGTAAACAAAGATTGAGGACATTCATTAACTTGGTATATGGTCCCCAAGGGAATGTTTCAAAATCGGCATTGGTAGAGCTTTCCAATGAATTGTTGACCATTTATAACTGCAGGCATTTGTACTTTTCTCCACAGATCACCTTACAAATATTATATAAGTGACTGAATAAACACTAACCTATTCCACGCCTCACTTAATCTAACAAACCCTATACACTGTTGTACAGTATGTCCGCATATCAAACTAGCGTCTACACTATAAAACTGGCATGGGATATATTGATTATATATATATTGAGAGGATGTGTTATAAGGGAGTTTGGTTGTTTTCCCTAAAGAGGTTCTACTCAGTTTGTTGTTTGGCAAATCGATCATGTAGAGAGTTACTCAGAATACGTAAAGTTGCGTCCTGGAGCCTCGCCTGGTAAGACTCTCGGGAGTAGAGTCGAAAGGTGAGTTCAGCAATCCCCGTGGCCAATTAAGCTCGTGTTTTATTGTGTCATTGATATGTAAATCTTAAACATGTAAGACCTATGCTGAGGGACATTATATTGAGCATATACGTACACTCCTCTGCACAAGTAGCTGGTTCGCTGTTTGGTGATGAACTATGTTTTAAGAATCACTGATGTAGTTAATATGGCTTAATGTGGATATATATATATATATATATATATATATATATATATATATATATATATATTCTTACAATTTCTTACAGTAGATCCTCTGGAAAAAGGCAAACTAGGCCTCTGTATCCAGCTCAGTGCCAGTACTTGCACTACTGCGGTCGTTCACGGTGTTGGCGGCGGCGGCAGCAGACGCAACAGTTTTACTATTCTGTATTTTTGCTTTATAATCAAACTTCAAATCTTGTCTTCCCCATGCTTTATCAAGATTACTTTCAACCTTCCTTATTGATTCGGAATCGACTACATACTGGGGCAGTGCGTTCCACTCATTTACCATTCTATCACAAAATGAGTTCTTTGCCTTTTCAAACCTATTTCTTTCTTTGTAAATTTTCGTAGAGTGTTCCCTCGTTCTTGTTCCCTCCCGCATCAAGAAGATACCTTCACACACATCCTCATCATACTTTCCTGACACTATCTTAAAAGTCTCTATCATATCTCCTCTCTTTCTCCTATATGCCAGTGTCGGAAATCCCAGTGTCCTCAACCTCAACCTCTGCTCATAGCCCGCATTCTTCAACGTTGGTACTAGCTTGCTAGCTCTCCTCTGCTTCTATATCCTTTACCATATATGGAGCCTACACCTGGTTCGCATATTCCAGGTGCGGCCTAACCAGCGCTGTATAGAGATTCCCGAAGATTTCTTAGTCATGTGACACAAATGTCCTCCTTATCAGCCCTACAATTCTATTGGCATTGTTTATCTTTTCTGCTAAATGTTCTGAGAAATTTAACTTATTGTCTATCACTACTCCTATATCCTTTTCTGCATTCACTTCCTCCATCGCTTCATACATACTGTATCCTACCTTGTCTATCTTGCTTTTCCCAATCCGCATGTACTTGCATTTTTTTGGATGAAAAGGCATTAACCAATGTTCAGACCATCCCTTCATGCCCTCCACATCTCCTTGAAGCAAACCCACATCTTCCTTACTCCTCACTCTTCTATACAGCTTAGTGTCATCCGCATATAGGTATATCTCACTTCCATTAGTTATAACTTCAGGTAAATCATTGATAAATATAACAAACAGTAGTGGTCCCAACACAGATCCCTGAGGTACCCCACTTGTAATTTCCCTCCACCCCGAGCCTATTCCATTCACCAGTATCCTCTGTCTCCGATCTTTCAGGAAGGCTTCTATCCATTTCACGCATTTCTCTCCTATACTATAGCTTCTAACTTTCTCTATTAACCTTTTATGTGGGACCTTATCGAAGGCCTTCATAAAATCGCAGTATACCACATCTATAACATCACCATCCTCCAGAATTTGCATCCAATCATCTACCACCTTAATTAGCTGTAGTACCGTCTCCCAGCAAGAATCCAACCTGTCTCCCACTGAAAAGGTGGTTTGATTTCATATGCTCCATTATTCCTTCTCTAATTACCGTTTCCATTAGTTTACACACAACACTTGTCAAACTGACTGCTTCTCGCAGTCAAACTCGCTTCTCTCCAGTCCGTCGGGATTTGTCCTGTATTAAAAGATACCTGAAATAACATGTTTAATGGCTCTACTAACATCTCACCTACTTTCTTTATGATTCTTGGATGTATCCCATCTGGTCCCGGGGACTTACTTCTCTTCCTGTTTTCTATAGCCCTCCTTATTCTAGCATGGGAAAACTGTATTAGTTCTAGTGCTGGTGCCTGTTTGATGGGAATAGTAGGCACTGCATCATCCGACTCCACTGTTAGTACCTCCCCAAAGTATTTCCCCAGCACCTCTGCTTTCTCCTTATCAATTTCTGCTCTATTCCTATCATCCAAGTCTCCTATCAGTTCTGGGATACATACTCTTCTTGTTAACTTTTCTTGATTATACTTCCAGAATACTTTTGGATTATCCTTCACATTTCTTGCAATCTCTCTTTTCCTCTCCTTCAACCCCCTCCTTGTCTCCCACCTTATTTTATTGTTTATCTGTTTGCTTTCCAAATCCACTTCTTTAGCTTCTATACTAGACCCCCTTGTAGTCTTTCCCACAATCGTTTCTTTCTTCTTATCAATGTCCAAAGCTTTCTTTTCATTGGTAATTCTGGGTTCGTTCTTTTCCTCAATTTTGTTTTATCCTTATATTCCCTTACTGGTACACATTTGGATATAGCATTCTCCAGTTTGACTCTAATCTTCCTCCACATTCCTTCAGCGTCTTCACGTCTTCACCGTTCATGTATTCCCCCCAGTCAATGTCCAAACACCGTCTCAGCAGCTCATAATCTGCTCTATCATACATATATATTTTTGTATTGCTTCTATTTTGCCTCTCTGTTTTAATATTGCAACTAAAACTTATACAGGCATGGTCACTACGACCTATAGGGCTATCCACATTGACATGTTCCACTATATCCTCCTCATTGCTAAATATCAAATCAAGTACACTCCCCTGCGTCCCATTTCTATATCTTGTCATCTCTGTAATATGTTGCGTTAAAAAACGATCTCTCACTTTCTCTATAAACTTGTTTTCCAGGCTACACTGTCCCGCTGGAGTAGTACAATTTGCCCAGTTGATCCTTCGCAAATTGAAATCTCCAATCAAAATCTTATATTTGATCTCTCTATTATATATTTCCTCCATTGCTTTCAGTAGGTTATCATCCTCTTCCCTACTACTATTTGGGCTTCTATATATAGAGGCAATTAGAATTGACCCTCTTGCATATTTTACTTCAATACACAAATACTCACAATACTGCTGTCTCATATCCACCTCATTTACCTTGAGCTCTTTTCTTACATAAATAAACAGTCCTCTTCCAACCTCTGCTCTAATAGCATTCTTCTCATACAACTCAAAACCCTCCAAACTATACTCCACCAGTTCCCTTTCAATTCTAGCATATTTTGGTCTTACTTCCTGTAAGGCTATGACCTCAGGTTTTTCCTCTTCATCCTGCAACCTACATATCAGTTTTCTTTTCTTGTCCTGGTTAAGCACATCAACATTACTAAACATAATCCTTAATCTTTCTACCATTCCTTCAGCAGCTACATCATCCCGCTCCTCCTGTCCGTGCCCTACTCCCCCCCTAACACTACTGGGTCTGCAGCTGCTTCTCCTGTCTCTCCCCGAGACGCTTCCACCCTGCTCTCCCCCTCTGCCACAACTTTTATCACATTCTCTTCCCTCCCAGATCTCCTTCTCCCTTCTATTCGTATAAACCACTTCTTCAATTTCCCGTCCCTCACTCTCCAGAAAAACTTCTTCTTATCCTCCTCACCCAACTTTCCATTTTCCTCATCAGCCTTTTCCTGTAGTTCCTTTATTTGTTTTCTTTGTTCTATGCTCAAATCCTTCTTTAGTCTTATATGTTTCAGTTCTTCATTTGTGTTTAGTCTCCAACTAAAATTTGTCTCTGTCTCTGCCACTACCCTGGTTTTAAACTGTACTCTAATGCTCTCATCTCCTCCCTTATATATCTACCTATCCTACTGACTTCCTCCACCTGCCCCTCCCATCCACATCCATCTACATCCACAGCTTTCATGACCTCCCTCACTTTCTCCATATCTCTCACTTTTCTCACTCCATTATCATTCATATGAGCCTTTATATCTCCATGCATGTTTACACCTCTATCCCTGTCCATGGCCTCCCTCACGACACTCTCCTTGTTCTTCATGACACCTACGACTGCACTCTCCAAATGTGTGTTTGTCTTATTATTTTTTCCTTTTGTTCTTTCACAATTTCCTCCAAATTCTTAACTTTCTGTTCACCTACCACCGTCCATGCAGTTGACTCCTTCACCTACCACCGTCCATGCAGTTGACTCCTTCACCTACCACCGTCCATGCAGTTGACTCCTTCACTTCCTTGAGTCGTCCTTCGTATTCCTTCAGCTGCTCCTTTAATGCCATATTCTCTGCTCCCAATTCCTCTACCCTCTTTAGTATCATCTCTAGGTTATTATTAACTTCCGAGATAGGCCTACATTCGCTTCCTTCACTAAGCCTATTCCCTGCCCCACCCGACGCACCACATAGTTCGCACAATACCTTGATTTTCTCACCAATGTCCCTCTTCCATTTCTCCGTATCACTCTTCCACTTTTCCAAATCCTTCACAACATTAATTATCTCTTCTACCTTCTTATCTGCGCTCCTAAACCCACGAAACCGTCCTAACCTTTCTTCCGTCTCCGAAATTCCCGCCGCTCCGTTCGCCATGTTTGTTTACAATCACTACAACTCCAGCTGACCTGCCGATTACACTACTCTTTTTACAATATATATCACCCCTCCACCACACCAATTTATCTTCCAAACACTTCACTAGTCCTTCCTCTCCTCGCTAGCACAGTATGAACTCGAAATTCCGTGATATTTAATCATGCCCATGATAATATGCCGGAGCCTCAAAAATGCGTCCGCCTCCCACCATCGCCTCGACATGCCATGTACACTAGTGCATAGCTTGTGCTTCCGTGATGTCTCGCTGTCAGAGCACGTTTGTTTGTCCGGTGTCTGTGCGTGTATGTGTGTGTGTGCATGCGTGAGTAGGTATCTTAAATCGTGTGAATGGCTCTTTGTATATGTATGTATCTGTGTGTGTGTACGAAGATGGGGAGGCTGTGAAGGGGTACAAGAATACTGACAACAAAAAATAATTGTGAAGGCAATTATATTCATGACATTTTTCAGGTTGTGTAATTCACCGAACTTGTTTTGTCAAGGGGATTCCACGCAATGCAAGCTTCAGCGCATTATTATCGCGCCTCCTTAACTGGGAATGTATTGCGTGAAGTGCATGTCATGTGTTAGTGTATCGTTGGGTGTCGAAGCTAGTGTAGTCCGTAATCAGTTATTTGGCGACATTTGAAATCGAAGGCTTGGGTTGATCTGTTCGGTACCAGTCTCACCCGAAGGCTTAGGTTGACCTATACGATAACCCTTCTCACCTTCTAACAGGTCACCAACCCCCGGGGGGGACGTCACAACTTCATCCACTTATACCAGGTTCCTATTTATACTGCTAGGTGAACAGAGGCTACACCGTTAGGAGACTTGCCCAAATGTCCCTTCCCCGCCCGGGACTTGAACTCGGGACCTTCTGGTTGTGAGCCAGACACGCTATCAGTTACGCCACAAGGAGGTGTGTGTGTGGGTGAGTGTACTTCTTATCTGATGAATACAGGCTACGTAATCGGTAGGAAGCCATACAGCTTATAAGCAGGATATAAGCAGGATTATTCACCAAAATATAAAACAAAATATATAGATAACAAATAAATAAATACTGCACACACATCTTAAAATTCAGGTAAGAGATTAATCAATTATACTGTGTTCACCCACTTTAGTACGATGGCAACATGTGCGTGGTAGTTTTGTAATCGATGCTGTACACAGTAGGTACATAATTAATTGGATAAATCTTTTGACTACCACTGATTCATCTCAAACTATTTAGTTCAAGATGATTCGGCGTGTTGTTGGGTAACATGTATGGTTTGTTTATTGTTATGTTTATGTTGTTGGGTAACATGTATGGTTTGTTTATTGTTATGTTTATGTTGTTGGGTAACATGTATGGTTTGTTTATTGTTATGTTTATGTTGTTGGGTAACATGTATGGTTTGTTTATTGTTATGTTTAAATAACATTGAATGTTTATTCAATTATGTTTATATATTTATTAATTCATTTATTTATTTATTTATATATTGTTGCCATTTACGAACAATTATTTTCAATCTCTACTGTAGACTTAAAATCAGCACCTACCAAACCCTCATTAAACTGTAAAATGGCCCAAATTCAGTTTAAATCTAAATTCTTACATTTTCGGTATGAAGATGACCAGGGTGATGGCTATTTATAGCTTGGCCAGAATAAAATAGACACGTAATTGATGTGAATAAGGTTAAACGTCTTAAAATCACCCTAACCATTGGGACGAAGCGTCTTGATATCTCCAAATAAATTGTTAGTCTAGTTACGAATGAGTTTATAATAATCATCTGCACGACTACACCCTGCTTATACATGGTTACATAAGAACATAAGAAAATGGGAGTCTGCAGAAAGCCGATTGGCCCACACAAGGCAGACCCCTAGGTTGATACGCTTTTGTAAATTATGGAAGATACAAGGACGCGTTACTTTACTGTATTCTGACTATTATTATACGATTGTATTGAGATTAGGAAGGGTATGTGGAAGTCAGAGGGTTTAATGAGATACTTTTCACCTTTATAATTCGCACAGATCCTTCTTAAATTGTATAAAAAACATCTACGATAACCAAAATATACTGTCAAATCGCCTCATAATATTCTAATGGTTAATATATATTAATGTAAAAAAGAGAAGACACTATTTATCCTACTGTGAAATAATACCATAAATGTAATATATCTTTGTTACTATTATGTGTGGGTGATGTATTTGTGGGTAACACATATGGAACTATGTGGTGAATAGGTTATATAGTTGTGGGTGACTATTATGGAACTATGTGGTGAATAGGTTATATAGTTGTGGGTAACACATATGGAACTATGTGGTGAATAGGTTATATAGTTGTGGGTAACACATATGGAACTATGTGGTGAATAGGTTATATAGTTGTGGGTGACTATTATGGAACTATGTGGTGAATAGGTTATATAGTTGTGGGTAACACATATGGAACTATGTGGTGAATAGGTTATATAGTTGTGGGTGACTATTATGGAACTATGTGGTGAATAGGTTATATAGTTGTGGGTAACACATATGGAACTATGTGGTGAATAGGTTATATAGTTGTGGGTGACTATTATGGAACTATGTGGTGAATAGGTTATATAGTTGTGGGTAACACATATGGAACTATGTGGTGAATAGGTTATATAGTTGTGGGTGACTATTATGGAACTATGTGGTGAATAGGTTATATAGTTGTGGGTGACTATTATGGAACTATGTGGTGAATAGGTTATATAGTTGTGGGTAACACATATGGAACTATGTGGTGAATAGGTTATATAGTTGTGGGTGACTATTATGGAACTATGTGGTGAATAGGTTATATAGTTGTGGGTGACTATTATGGAACTATGTGGTGAATAGGTTATATAGTTGTGGGTGACTATTATGGAACTATGTGGTGAATAGGTTATATAGTTGTGGGTATATATGGAACTATGTGGTGAATAGGTTATATAGTTGTGGGTGACTATTATGGAACTATGTGGTGAATAGGTTATATAGTTGTGGGTGACTATTATGGAACTATGTGGTGAATAGGTTATATAGTTGTGGGTAACACATATGGAACTATGTGGTGAATAGGTTATATAGTTGTGGGTGACTATTATGGAACTATGTGGTGAATAGGTTATATAGTTGTGGGTGACTATTATGGAACTATGTGGTGAATAGGTTATATAGTTGTGGGTAACACATATGGAACTATGTGGTGAATAGGTTATATAGTTGTGGGTGACTATTATGGAACTATGTGGTGAATAGGTTATATAGTTGTGGGTAACACATATGGAACTATGTGGTGAATAGGTTATATAGTTGTGGGTGACTATTATGGAACTATGTGGTGAATAGGTTATATAGTTGTGGGTAACACATATGGAACTATGTGGTGAATAGGTTATATAGTTGTGGGTGACTATTATGGAACTATGTGGTGAATAGGTTATATAGTTGTGGGTGACTATTATGGAACTATGTGGTGAATAGGTTATATAGTTGTGGGTAACACATATGGAACTATGTGGTGAATAGGTTATATAGTTGTGGGTGACTATTATGGAACTATGTGGTGAATAGGTTATATAGTTGTGGGTGACTATTATGGAACTATGTGGTGAATAGGTTATATAGTTGTGGGTGACTATTATGTGTGGGTGATGTATTTGTGGGTAACACTTATGGAACTATGTGGTGAATAGGTTATATAGTTGTGGGTGACTATTATGGAACTATGTGGTGAATAGGTTATATAGTTGTGGGTGACTATTATGTGTGGGTGATGTATTTGTGGGTAACACTTATGGAACTATGTGGTGAATAGGTTATATAGTTGTGGGTGACTATTATGGAACTATGTTTATGGTGTTTAGGTTATGTATTTGTGGGTAACTATTAAGGAGCTATGTTTGTGTTGTATAAGTTATGTATTTGTGGGTAACTATTAACCTCTCCGCTGCGCAGGTGGGGTAGTGGCCACCCCTCCCTGTGCAGAGGCATTTAGACGGTTTCCTACACT